>CM042900.1:8390643-9590643 GCA_023653625.1 Triadica sebifera
GACATCATAGTAGGTAAATTCCTTCTCTTTGGCTTTGATATTTATGCATTGATAGATCTAGGGTCGACACATTCATATATATGCACAACACCACTGGGTCAAAAGGGTTTAAAACTAGATGCTTTAGAATTTGATATTCTTGTGACTAACCTGTTAGGGCACAATATGAAGGTTAGTAAGGTGTTTATGAATTTTCCAATCAAAATACAAGGCAGACAGTACCTTGCAGACTTGATAGAGCTACCATTCCATGAATTTGATGTGAACTTAGGAGGGTTGGCTAGCTCATCACGGAGTGATAGTAGATTGTGGAAAGAAGCAAATGATTATTAGAATTTCAGAAGAAGAAGTGATAGTAGTGATGTGTGAGAATATAAGATATTCAGAGAATGTGATATCAATGTTAAAAGGTTAGAAACTCATTAGTAAAGGATGTGAAGCTTATTTGGTGTATGTGGTTGATACGAAAAAAGACAGTTCAAAGTTAGTTGACATTCCTATCAATTGTGAATTTCCTGATGTGTTTCCTAAGGAGTTGCTAAGGTTACCACCAGATTGAGAGATTGAGTTTGCTATCGATTTGGTACTTGGCACTGCTCTTATTTCTATTACACCATATAGAATGACATCAGTGGAGATGAATGAGTTAAAGGTACAGTTGCAAGATTTGCTGGATAAGGGTTTTATTCTACAAGTGTATCACCGTTGGGTGCTCCAGTGTTGTTTGTGAAGAAGAAAGATAACACCTTGCATCTTTGCATCGATTACAGATAGCTTAATAAGATGACTATTAAGAATAAGTACTCGCTACCCAATATTGATGATTTATTTGATCAATTGAAAAGTGTACGCATATTTTCAAAGATAGATCTTCGGTCAAGCTATCATTAGTTTAAGATCAAGGAGTTGTATGTTCCTAAGATGACATTTCAGACTCGTTATGGTCATTATGAATTTCTAGTTATGCCATTTGGTTTACCAAATGCACCAATGAATTTTTTGGATTTGATCAACCAAGTGTTCAGGTCATATCTTGATCAATTTATAGTGGTGTTTATTAATGATATCCTTGTGTACTCCAGAGACAGAGAAGAACATGAGCTGTTAAAGAGGTGCCCTAAAGGCAATCACCTTAGGCACTTGATCTACTTATTTATTATTAATAAAAGACATTTTCATTATATGGTATTCATTTCATATGAATTGATATAGATCTTAGACTGTTTGACGAAGTCTTTGATATGTAACACATCATGAAGGAAATCACGTGAGAATTTGACTTGCCAACATAACTGGGAACCTAACATGCATAGAAGGAATGAAGGAAATGTGAAATGGGCTTTGGATTGGATCCAAGGCATGAGAGAGAAATGATTTGGCCATGCACTAGGTGCCACGATTATGACAAAGGTTGTCACGCCTGTGACAAAGGGGAGTCATGACTATGACACTACCATTCACGACTGTGAAGGCTCCGATATCAGCTTTTGTGATTTTAGGTTTAAATCAAAGTAAATTGAACATAGGTAACTTATCATATAAGTTACCTATGTTCAATTTACCTTGATTTATAAATATTTTATCTAAAGAGCGAGTGTAGCATCCCGTTATTCAAACACTAGTTGTTGGGATAAGAGAGTGTTACAAAATGAAAGTGTGACACATTTTTCATGCGAAAATTATATTAACAAGCAATTATTTTATCTTTCAATTGTTCTAGTTCATTGTTCTGAGCATAAACTTTGAAATTTTCAAATGGTCTAGCCATGAGGATGAGAGGGATCACTTGAATTTTTGTGATAAGGCAAAGAGGTTTTTGAGATGGTGGCCTTGAGAGAAAATCTGGAATCAAGTTCTTATCCCTTTTTATATGCTGAATATTGAAATTATACTTAGAAAATAAGTTATTCCATCTAAATAACTAAGCATGTGGTACTTGTTTTCCTTTGAACTGTAGTATCTTTGGAAAAGATGAACAGTCCATTAAAATAGTTAAGTGATGTCCAATCAAATGGAGCTCGAACTTTTTAATCCCATATTTTAATGCCAATATCTCTTTGAAAATAGAATAGTAATGACATTCAGACTCTTAGAATTTGCCGCTAACATGAGCACAAACTTGTCTTTTCCCTTCTTTTTCTTTAATCAATAAGGCACCCCAGATCTCATCACTTGCATCTATCTGCAAAAATCTTTTGCCATTTGTCAGGATGTGTAAAGGAGAAAGATCTTTATTGATCTCTTTGATTTTCTTTACAGTTGTTATTTGTTTTGGACCATGGTGAGACATTCTTTTTTAACAATTGCTTGAGTGGAAGAGTTACTTTTGAAAAGTGAGGGATAAATTATCTGACATATTTAGCTATGCCAAGAAACTGTTGCATCTATTTTTCCAAAAAAGCTTTATATGAGAACTTTAACAATTCAATGCTAATGTGTTGACACAACTGATAAACACCATCTTTGAATTTCATCCTCAAAAATTCTATTTCATCTCTTGCAATATGCATCTTTTTCTCAAAAAGAATGATGTCATATTAGAGTGTTAAGTTAGCAAACTATTTGAGAAGCACTTTGTGATTATCCTCATCTTTTGAAAATAAAAGAATATGATCAATATAGATTAGTGCTAAAGATAAAAGTGGCTTATAAATTTTTGGCATTGCCTTATAAGATAATGAAAGAGCAACATTTAAACTAAAAGGCATGATAGTCCATTGATAATGGTGATTTGGAATACAGAAGGTAGTTTTATAACGATCTTTTTTATGGATACCAAGCTACCAAAAGCCATACCTAAGATCAAATTTGGAGAATACCCTTGCATCCTTGAGGAGGGTATATAATGAAGAAATCTTTAGCAAAGGAAACTCGTCATGTTAGAGAAAATGATTTAAAGGTTTATAATTAATCACAAACCATTTCTTCCCACGAACTTGTTTTGATCTTTTATTGACATAGAAAGCTTGACAAGTCCAATATGATTTTGCAAGATAAATTAAACCTTACTATAAGAGCTGTGAACATTTTTGTACTGCTAGGGTTGTCTTTGTAAGATTGATATCCTTATTCTGCTTAAAAGGAAGTGATATGTAGAATTCTGGTAAACTCTATAAAGGATTTTGATATTTTTGAAGGAATTCTACATGGTTGTTTGCACAACTTTATTTAACAAGCTGGGGAAGTTTAGTTGAATACACTCATTTGTCCATTCATTTTTGGAAATATATTACTATTGGGTTTTGAACATGCATACCATAAATATGGTAGCAAAATTTAAAATTTAATTGAACCAAAAATCCATGGAACACTTTATGTAATTTAAAATTGGTTTGAACAATATAATGGGGTAAATTGATTACTTTTATTTACAACTATTGAATTTCTAAGTTGTAAGTTTTTTCTTCTTTATTGGGTTGTAGCAAACCACAATAATCCGAAACTAGGATTGCCTCTAACAAAAATCCACGCGAAGGAACGAAGATGAAAACTACAAAGGAGATGGGGTGACAATTAGTCGAAGTGCTAGTTATGGTGGATTGTCTTGTGAAAGAGAGAGAGAACTTTTCTTTCTCTAAGTTGGTAGCCCCTAAATTAACTATAATGATGTTATTATATGTCCTCAAACCTATATTAGAGTAGGATTCTTCAAACCCTAGGTTTTAAGCTTCCTATTCAAAATAGGTTTGTTGAACTGACTGCAGTCACGACCATAAAACATCTTTCATGACCACACCTTATGCCGATGTCGGGCAAGTCACGACCGTGAGATACTTTCACATCCTTAACATTTGATGAAACAATTGTTAACAAGAAATAGTAAGTTTCAATGATTACAAAAACTATCTATGGCAACTGCGATACACTATGAACTAGTCGCGATCGCGAAACCCTTTAACGATCGCGAGTTTGTCTGGCCCAATTTCTCTCTCTTGTGTTTTTGGATCCAGTCCAAGGTCCATTTTAAATCTCTTTCATTACTTCTATTTGTGTGACCCATTAGGTTTCCGATGATATTCACAGCTCAAATTAT
The DNA here is from genome assembly GCA_023653625.1 of Triadica sebifera. NCBI lineage: Eukaryota > Viridiplantae > Streptophyta > Magnoliopsida > Malpighiales > Euphorbiaceae > Triadica > Triadica sebifera. Next base: position 8,394,677 of record CM042900.1, read on the forward strand.
TATATGATTTCTAGTAGATCATGAGTGATATCTAGTAACACATCATGACCAACCAATTAATCAGAAAGTGAGTAGTCTAACTGTAAACCCTTTCTATCGAAAATTATCATTCGTCCTTTAGCCAAATTACACCTTATTTGGTTCAAAGCATGTACCATGTGTCAACTCTTATCAGACTGACTGTGCCACAACTAGTCCAAATAATATTAATTCTTATATATGAGACTCATTAATCTATTGGACATGTCTTTGAAGACCTTCTTCAAGTCATGTCCATATTGACTAAGGACTTCTGAGTAATGATCTCCGTAAGAGCCCATAGGTATACTCTCATTTTATCAAGAGTAGTGAATCCTCTATTAACTACTTTACAACCTTCAAATACCTCATGCTATATCCAATCACCACCCTATGAGCGATTTTTGAAAGGCAACAAGGAATGAAATCAAAGTATAGAATTCAATATCCAAGATAAGCTTGAGCATCTCAAATCTAGGGATACTTGCATCATTTCTATGATGAGACTATCACCAACATTGAATAGATATCCATGTGATTGTCCCATAGCAGGTCATCCAATATGCTTGGCTACTTTAGCATGCATCCACATATTTACTTTAGACATCTCATGTCTTTAGCTTATAAGATCAGATACTTAACTTAGTCTAGGAGTATAACATGTGTTATTCTATCATGATTAATAATGTCCTATCATGTTAATCCTATGACTAGGAATTATATAGGTATAAATACAATTTCACACGATATGAATCTCATCATGATTTCCTTCATGTTGTGTTATGTGCCAATGACTTCATTAAACAGTCTAAGATCTAAATCAGATTCATATATGAATGAACACCAATATAATGAAAATATCTTTTATTAATGATAAATGAGTACATCAAGTGCCTAAAGTGATTGCCTTTAGGGTCACTCTCTAACAATCTCCCATTTGCACTAAAGTCAATCGCCTTTAAACATTATAACGTAGGCGAGTACATGACTATCATATTTTTTTTTGGGACTTGTCTTAGTGAGAGGATTAACTATATTATAATATGTGGAAACTCTTTATATCATTACATGTTTGAATCTTTGATGAGACTATGGTTTCTTTGCTTGTGCAATGGCTCCATTGTTATCACAATACAAGGATACTATATCAACAATGGTAGGAACTACTTATAACTCTATGATGAATTTCCTTACCCAAACTGCTTCCTTAGCTACCTTAGAAGCTGCAATGTACTCTACTTTGGTTGCAAAATCTTCAGTCATCTCATGTTTCAAACTCTTCCAATAATACTATAAGAAAATTACAGTTTAGTGATGGAAAAAAATCCATTGCTATAGCCAAACTTCCGTTGCTAATCTAATTTAGCGACGAATTTATGACAAACTTAATCCCTTACAGATTTGCTACTTGCAAAAGTATTAGTAATAAAAACACATTTTATCATTAACTTTAGCGATAGAATTAACAATAAAAAATTCATCACTAAAACATGATCATCATTGGTCGTAAAGCGACCAAGGCAACGACAACCAAATTTGCAATGGAAAAATCTATCACTAATGTAGTGAGGGTTTTTCACTCTTTATTCCCTCACAATTTTTGCGAGGGGTTTTCAATCTATCACTAATTGAAAGCGGATGATCAATGACAACTTATTCTATCACTAGAAATTTAATCGCTAATCCTTTGATTCTTTTTTTTTTTTTAAATTTATAATATTTTAATAATTCTATTTATTTTAGTTATTACTTTTATATTTATAATCCATACTTTTTTGCATATATTATTATTATTATTATTATTATTATTATTATTATTATTATTATTATTATTATTATTATTATTATTATTATTATTATTATTATTATTATTATTATATTGCATGCACGAGAAGTGGGTTAATTTGTTAATAAAAAAAGGGCATACAAAACTATTCAATTTAAGCACTTGTTGAAAAGGGAATTAAAACCATACACCTGCAACAAACACAGGCGCAACTGTTCTTCGAAGCATAATTTTTGAAATCTATTGTTTATCTAAATTATAAGTGTAACTAAATTGTTATACTAACAATATATAACAACGACGTTCACATTTTGCAAGTTTAAAAAACAATAAATTAACTCCAAAACATTGGACAAAATTTGTGACCATTTTTTTCATTCTCACCGACAATTCTCCTTGAGTTCTCATCCATGGAAGCAACGAGAAACTCCCTTTCTGTAACACCCCCTTACCCCACTTCCGTTCAACAAGGTAAGTGAGCATTACCCGTTTTACTGTTTTGTAAATTTAATGAAATGAAGTAACATTTTTTTTTGAAAATATTGCAAACACTAAAATAAAAATTATTACAAACATAGATATTTAAAGTTTTATTTATTTATAAAATACATTAATTTACATCCAAACTATGTTCTATTACATTGCAATTTATATCGTTAATAAACATTATATGAAATACAACTATAAGTTAATTTACAAAATTTTTAACAAAATATACCAAAAAAGAAAATCCAAAGTTTTTTGCTGCTTCCCTCCGTGTACCCTTTTTCTTCTAACAGCCTATTTTCTATGGCTGCCCTTCTAATCTGCGCAAGAAGAAATCACCCGCGCTAAGCTACTAGCTTAGTGGTGCTTCAATGATAAAAATTTTACATACATATATATTTTCTCACATATTAATTAATCATTTAATAAATGAGGCATAAAATAAAAAAATAAAAAAATTATATAAAATCAATAAATTTCAGCAAATACTCAATATTTAACAACTTTAATTCATATAACATTTATAAAAAAAAATCACATACTTCGATATTATTATTATTATTATTATTATTATTATTATTATTATTATTATTATTATTATTATTATTATTATTATTATTATTATTATTTTCTTGTGCCCATAACACCTATAACCAAACTAACTAATAGGAATAACGGGGTTGCCATTCCCGGCTTTCATAATGTAGCGCCGAGCGCTTTTATAATAATGTCATTATCGGCTTAATAAATTTGCGTCAAACGCATTTAATAATTATCATTACCGGATTTCATATTTGGTATCGAGTGTCTTAAATCCCCCGATTGACATGCCAAACTATTCCCTATTCTAGTTCTAGACTAGATGTTTTTGGGCTTAATTATTTTTATATTAATTCACTATATTTCAAAAATGACAATATTATTTGACTATCATAATTATACTTATTTATTTTTGTTCTTTATTTCCATTATTATTGCAATAAAATCTCATACATAAATAATTTGTTAAACATTTATAATTACTATCAAAGTAAATATTTACATGGATTATTACATATAATTATAACAACACATGCAAAAAGCCCAATATTGTATGTTTTTACCTATGGCAGATTTCAGACCTATTTGTGGGCTTCATTTTTATCCCATTTATAATTTGAATTTGCAGTTCTGTCCTTCTAACAATTTTTATCTTATTGTCTTATATTTCCGATGCATCAACAATCACTTAAATCACAGTTATCTATCAAAAGTTATGATCAATTCACTACTGCATCATCACAGAATTTTCTGCCCAGAATTTTTTGGACAGATTCTAGATTTAAACTTCATGTATTTTGCTGGGCAAATATAGACATAATTAGATATTATAGTCTGATTACAAATTAAATCCCTATGTCTTAGCTTTCATTTCCAACAAAGAACATACAAAAATGAGTTCCATAACTCAAGTTATCATCAAAATAGACAGAGCTGTTCCTGGAATTCTGTATCCGAGCCATCAATTGACATCAATCCATATTCATCATTTGCATTCATTTTAATACTAAAATTTCCAGAATTACAACTACATTTATATGTCTCAATTATTTCACACCATTTGGTCCCATTGCCAAATATAATATCAAAAGTCACAACAAATCACATAACATCTCAAAAACACAAACATAACAAACCTTAACATATAATTCCATACATATTAACAACATGCAAAATTTTTATCAATGAAGCACATACCTAATCAGCCTTGGTTCTTTCCTTAAATCTTCTCTTCCTTCCCTTATTAGCTAGCTTTCTCCTTGCCTTTGTCACCCTATTGAGGGCCTCTCACTTGTTCACTTATTTTTCCTACACAACCATACCATATTTCAATTCCAATATCCATTTTCAATGCTTTTCATGTCTACTTAATATTCTAATGCTCCTAATATGTTTTACTCCTTAATTGAACTAAAATGTACTATGATTAAACTTCCCTCTTAATATGTCATGGCTGCCTAAAAACTATATCCTAGTTTCCAATTCATTTTCTTCAATTCAACACTCAATTCACACTTAATCTATCACCAATTGTGGTGTTTTTATGTTTATTTTAATTTCCCCTAAATTTCTTTAACTATGGCAGCCCCTCATTCATCCCTTAACATCATTTTTCTCTAGTTTTTAAATCATAAAATAATTAATTAACATCAAATATCATCAATTCAAAGTTTAACTACAACTTTCATCAACTAATCACAAACTTAAATTCCCAATTCCAATCTTGCAACATAACCTAAATCTACCAAACCTAATCACATATATCATCAATATGGATCTCAAATGGAAGGAAAAAGGTTGAATTTAAGAAGAATAAACTCACTTTAAGGATCTTCCAAGTGGGCCAAAATTTCCCTTAATTTTTCTCTCTTTCTTTTTCTTCTTTCTTCTTTCCTTCTTGCTCCTTTGGTACCTTTTATGGTAAGAACTCTTAAATTCTAATTTTTCCTCTCTCAAAACTAATTTATTTGCTTTCTTTTTCAAGCTTGGATTGAATGAAAATGGAGGCTTATGGAGGGACTAAGGTGGACGACTAAAGAGGTGAAGAAAGAATAAGATGATGACTTAGATATTTTGTTCTTCCTTTTTTACTTTTATACCTAAATTAAGAAGTGGGTCCCACTAATTAAAATTAATCCGTATTCCTATTGGTTAATTAATTTAATTAATCTTAATTAACATTTAAACTTTGAAAAATTCGATATTTGTCACATCTTGCTCCATATTCACACTCTTTCCCCAAACAATTTCCATAATACCAATTTTGTCCATAGGAAATTTTATTTTCTTCTAATTCTACCCCAAATCTTTTTTATTCCCAAATAATAATTCTCTTAATTATTTTCTCTTATTATTAGTCATTTTTATGGTTTAAATTTAGACTCCGATTGAACCAGTGGACCCCACTACGATCACGCGCAATCGGGGCCTAAATTACTGAATGTTACACTTTCATGCAAATGTTCATATTAAAATTCCATTGCCTTACCAACATAAGGAACACAGGAACATTTCATCACCAATATAAGATGAAACTAAGAAATAAATCTAACTCATTGAACATACATGTAGCTCTTCCTTACCCTACTAATCGTTAATAGGATATGGAAGTGCTACTAAGCTCATTTATTTTAAAACCAACGCTCAATTTATTGTATAAATATTTTTATTTCAATTTTTGAGTTTATTATTAGCAGAATATTTATTACCATATATTTTTTTTATTTAAATATGCAACTAGTGTGTGAATAATTTGATTTAAAAGAACTCATTCAATTAAACCGTAATATTTAGAAATGTATTTACAAATAATACTAGATATATAAAATTACAAAATTCATTATTTATAAATATTACATGCCCCAAATTTACATCAAAAGAAAATTTTTAAAATTTAATTTTTACAATATAATTTTCAAAACATACAAAAAGAAACTAGACTGCTGCAATCTGATATTGGGATTTCCCTTATATTCGGTCGCCCTAACGTAACAGCTACGTCTATTTATCTGTGCGTGAAACACACGTACTAAGCTACTAGCTTAGTGGTACGTTTGAAAACTATCCAATAATTACAAAAATATTTCTAAAATAAAATTCTAGAAACTACAATTAATTTATTAAGCATGTCAAATATTCAATTAATAGTAAAACTATTTTTGCCATGCAAAAATATTTAATTCATCAATTATGACATTCCATTCATTAAGCATGCTTGAAATTTTAACAATACTAGATATACAATTTGAACTATCAATTTAATAATTTATATTTTTTTCTGTTATTTATTTGATAGTCTATGACATCTTAGACTGGAATTAAATACTGGATATAGGGTTTTTGCTCTTCAGCAGTATACTCGGCGCCTACATAATAATTTTATAACTCGTTATTTAATGCCTACATTTTCAATAACAACTTAGTACCTTTTTGGTGCCTATGTAATTTCTAACTCAGGACTATTTCTTAGTGCCTACATAATTTCAATTCAGCACTATTTTTTAGTGCCTACGTAAATTAAATCTCAGCACTATTATTTTTAGTGCCTACATTTATACCCTTTTATTGGCATACTAACTTATCCTAATTTCTAGTTCTCGACTAGATGTTATAGGGCTTAATTATATTTGTTACCTTTATTATTTTTAACATAAATTATGTAGGTAACATTAATATAAATTCCATATGAATGCAATAATTCCCATTAAATATTTTACAACCTCATACTTGATCATTTAATCATTATATCTATAAGAAAATTAAATTATATTTTTCTATCACCAAATTCCACAATCAACACATATATGAAAATTGCCCTATTCTAGACAACATTTCTACCTTATGTTGCCCTGTATTTTTTGTCCATTTTTAGATGGAAATTGGACAAGTGATCAACTAACAAAATGTAGGTACATGTCTTATCTTTAATTTCTAAACTGGAATCACATTAAAACGAATTTTGTAGCAAAAGTTATAAATTTTCTTCTAAGCTACGTTCATTCTAATCTGCAAATTATTTTACTGGACAGATTTCTGCCTTATATTTATCTGTTTTTTTCATGCATTTTTAGATGGAATTTGGATAAGTGATAAACTAACAAAATGTAGGTACATGTCTTATCTTTAATTTCTAAACTGGAATCACATTAAAACGAATTTTGTAGCAAAAGTTATAAATTTTCTTCTAAGCTACGTTCATTCTAATCTGCAAATTATTTTACTGGACAGATTTCTGCCTTATATTTATCTGTTTTTTTCATGCATTTTTAGATGGAATTTGGATAAGTGATAAACTAACAAAATGTAGGTACATATCTTATCTTTAATTTCCAACTGGAATCACATTAAAAAAAATTTATAGCAAAAGTTATGAATTTGCTTCTAAGTTACGTTCACTGCAATCTGCCTAGTATTTTACTGGACAGATTTATAGTTCAAAATTTGAGTCTATTTCGCTTCCTGGGCCCAAAGCAGTGCAATCTTTCCTAGTCAAATCAAGGATTTGGGGCTTCTTGCTATGCTACTTAACTAAAGCATAAACCGGGAATAATTCGATATGAACGAGCTTATTGACTTGACTACAACAAATGACTACGATGACAGGAGGAGACTGAAGCCCTTAACAACTTGCAAATGAGTGAATCACTCATGTCAAAACTTAGGATTTTGCCTCCCATATTGATCGAGTGATAGATTGATCCTCGTTCCGCTCGACCGTGGAGTCCCAAGGTGAAAGGAACTTATAAAATGGGGTCCGGCTCTATGAGCTGCTGGGCTTTGCTTTTTCGCTCCGCTCTCAGGTCTAATGTTTTGAATGAAAGTTGAAGCCCTATGTTTTAAATTTCCAACCCAATAAGAATCACACAAAAAGCATTTTCAAAACTCAAGTTATGATTAGAAAACTAGACACTGTTGATAAGACGAATTTTCCAGCACATCAATTAATTCATACGATTTCCATTTTCATGCATGAACCTCATATTCTTAAGTTTATTTTCACATTCATGGCATCATTTAATCACCAATTCATACACAATTTCACAAACAACACAAAATCAAAATCAACATTTTTCTACATTGAAATTTTGCCAAATGTACATACCTCAAAAAATTTACTTCTCTTCACTTTTATCTTCTTCCTAGCTAGCTTTCTCTTTGCCCTTACTTCCTCTTTGATTTTGGTTCAAGGTTTGTTCACTTCCTTGTCCTAACAACAAATTTTACACTAATCAGGCACTATTCACACTAATCCACCCTTAATCACTATTAACATAATAATAACCTTAAATTACTAACTTTAATGGGAACTAATCCCAAAATCAAAGAAAAGAAAAGAATAAAAGTGAGAAGTTGGAAAATCTAAACTCATATTTGATGATCTTTAAAATAACCCAAGTCTTCTTTCTCTTTTTCTCTTTTTTTTTTCTTCCTTCCACTTCCTTAGTTTTGCTCACTTAGCTTCACTTCTTTGATGATCTTGCCTTAATCCCATTTTTTTTCATCTAATCTTAGTTTGATTTGAAGAACAAAAAGAAGAATAAGTGGGGGAGGAAGTCACAGCAAAAGGAGAAGAAATTGGAGAGAAATTCTTTTGATTAAGCTGAGGAAGAAGAAGAATGACCAAAAAAGTGGAAATTTGACATTTTATAGTTGGATTAGGTGGGTGGTTAGGATTAATTACTAATCTTGTTTTCCATTGGTCAATTAATTTAAATCACTCTTACTTTATTTTAATCAAAAGAATATTCCTTTTCTTAGATAAAGAATATTCCATTTTTATGTCTTCTTAAAATATATATGCCAAAAACACTGAAATTCCCAATTTCATTCAGCAAAAAATTATTTTTTTTCTAAATTTTATTTCTGAACTTCAAAATTCTCAATTAATAATATCCAAAATATTTTTCTCATATTTTATTATCATTTTACTTTTTTTCTTTCATGTCCGAATTTAGAGCCCGATCGGTTCGGCGCGCCGGATTTCGGTCAATCGTGACCTAAATTATCGGGGATTACAATACATGATTAATCATTGACAAAATGTTAGTTGTGATAAAAAGAAGCTAGCCAATTTAAAGTGGGGGTTCTCCAACCCAATTCTATTAGAGAAGCGATATACAATAATAACCTATGCTAATCAGATGCCTACTATTAACTAAATTTACCAATTTCTATCTTCTTCCAGATTTCCTTTTGACCATGATATATAAACGATTCAAGTATTCCCAAAACAGTGAAAACACCTAAGCACAGGAATAATTAAACATTATTAACAAATCAATCAAGGCATACCGTGGAAAATGCTGGGAGGGGAAGAAACTATTAAGAAGGCTTTCTTGACATATGTATTCTCAAAATGCCAAATTGACTTGGATACAAACAAAGGCATTTCAAAATCAAATATGAGTAGCAAAACATCTTCCACACTTTAATAGGTTTTTCAAAATCATAGCAAATCTATACCCTTATAAAACCATAAAATTGGTAACTGCTAGTGTTTAGGATCTAATGATAATTGACAATAGCTACATAAGTCAAGATGATAAAATTAAGAAAAGCACATACATGACCAAAATACTACTGAACTTTTTGTAGTGACTTACTAAAATTATCATGGGCTGCAATTGAGATTTAAGCAACTTTTGGTTAAAATGAAAACATAATATTTGAAGGACAATATTATTTAGTGGGACTTTTGAACCCTCATTTTATGGTTTCAATTTACAAATTGTACTACTATTTAATATGAAAATATAATTTGACTGGGACTAAAGTCATCCTAGTTAGATTGAAAGCTGACATCAGTATATTCATTTACTTTACATAAGTCAATTATACATTATTAGTTATTATCAAGTACTTGAGGATGTTCTTGACAGCCACCCGATGTCCATCAGACAGATATTTGATTGTGACACTTAGAGCATATGATACATCAGGTCTAGTACATAACATAACATACATAATTGATCCAATAGCTGAAACATATGGAATCCTACTCATATGCGCCCGTTCATCTTATGTCTTTGGACACTGGACTTTGAGAAAGTAATCCTATGAGTTATAGGAATAAATCCTCTCTTAAACTGTTCTATGCTAAACCTTTTTAGCATCTTATCTATGTATGTAGATTGGAACAGACCAAATAATCTTTTAGATCTCCTTTAGATATATCTCTATAGATCTTAATCCCTAATATATAGGTTGCTTCTTCAAGATCTTTCATGGAGAAGTTCTTAGAAAGCCCAATTTGATTGATAGAAGAACTGAGACATCGTTTCCTATAAGAAGTATGTTATCTATATAGAATACTAAAAATACGACTGCACTCCCACTAACCTTCTTGTAAACACATAGTTCATCCATATTTTGTGAGAACCCAAACTATTTAATTGTCTCAACAAATCATATGTTCTAACTCTTGGATGATTGCTTCAATCCATAAATGGATCTTTGCAATTTGCATACCTTTTTGCAATTTGCTTAAATGGATGTTGTGTCATGTATACATCCTCAGTTAGATTTCCATTAAGAAAAATTATTTTCACCTCCTTTTTCCAAATCTTATAGTCATAAAACAATGGTTAGAAATATTCTAATGGATTTAAACATAAATACTGGAGAAAAGGTTTTATCACAGTCAACACCTTGTCTTTGACAATATCCTTTATGTTGACCAGATATTGAGCCAAAAAAGGGGGTTGAATTGGATATTAAAAATTTAACTTTAAAGTGTGGAAATAAAAGTTAAGTTTAGTAGGGATAGAAAAATATGACACAAGGATTTTTATAGAGATTCGGGTGTTAACAAACCCTACTCCTCTCCCCAATCTCAATTGGGAGTTTCACTAACACACTAAGTGTTACAATGGAGTTTTACAAGCTCACTCCTAACTATGGTGTTTCTAAAAATGGCTCACACCTAACCCAGAAATCCCTTGTGTTTTGATGGCTCACACAATAACCAATTCTTTGTGTTTTACAGACTCACACAAATAACCTTTACCTTGTATTTTACAGGCTCGCACAAATAACCTTTCTTTGTGATTTAAAGGCTCACACAACTAACCCTTACAAGTGTTCTACTCTTAACCCAGAAATACCAAAAACTCACTTGAGTAGATGATTACAGAGATAAACACTTACAAATCTACATTGCTCAATAAATGATGAGCAAAAATATTCTCACAGAGAATAAATATCAAATGTACAAAATGGCTTACAACAAGGTTTTGATTCAAAATATTTGCTATTCTCTTGTTCTCCTTGTTCTCTCAAGTTATTCTGGATGCATAAATGACTTGCATTTATACTTTCATAGCAAATTATAGCCGTTAGAATGCATTTAATATGAAACTAGTCGTTGCACCAACCCTAATGATTGCGCCTGACATGTTTCTCTTTCATCTTTCATGGTCGTGACTATGTGTGTCACGGTCGTGACTATTCTTCCAAGTCGTGACTTGAGTGGTGACCTTCGCCGTGAAGCATTCTGGAAGGTTTTGAAGTGTTTGTTCATGGGCATGATATTTTATCTTCACGGGCGTGACATCCTTCCAAGCCGTGGTCCAAGTGGTGACTTTGGTCGTGAAGCTCTCTGGAAGAATTTGTCATGTCTTTTCATGGGCGTGACTGAAATGTTCATTCATGGTTGCGATCATTCTTCATGGCTGTGAACTTTAAATGTTGGTTTGTTGGCGTTAAACTTCATCATAGGCGTGACACATAAGGTCACGGGCGTGAACATGCTATTTCTTCAATTTTATTTTTTTAAGATTAATCTTCCATTCTCAATTCTTGCTATCATATTCCATACTCTGTTGAATAGACTTAGAAAACAAGTATGTTAAATACATTATTGCTGTTTTATTTGTTAGCATCAAAATGACGAAAATACCCCTCAAGGTTCAACAATCTCCCCCTTTTTGATGGTGACAAATAATCTAGTAATATGTGCTTTTGAGAAGTCTCTCCCTCAAAAGATGCTTAGGATAAATAATGCTGAAGTGCAAGAATTGTAAAGAATGATGAAGTGTAGCATCAAAATATAGTTTCTAGTTTTAAGTATATGCAAGTTATATGCAAAGTATATCCAATGTATACCAAAATTTTCTTTAAAGCAAAAAGTAGATTTAATGTATATTCAGAGTATATTAAGTGCATATTCATTCATGTAACTTGCATCAAGGTATATGCAAAGTATACTTAAGATATATTTAAAGTGTATAAAGCTTATTTGCATACTTGCATATTCATTTTGAATCAAAATTTAAGTATTGCACTTAACTTTAAACAATATATTGCTAGGTTCTCCATTTTGATTCAAAATTAAGTATTGCACTTATCTTTAAACAATATATTGCTTGGTTCTCCCCCTTTTGTCATCAACAAAAAGAATATCAAAAAGATAAAACACAATGGAAAATAAAGCAAACATATTAATTAAGAAAGAAAAGTACAAACACAAAATTAATTAAAATTCGGAAAGGAAATTAGAATTTCCTACAACAAACAAGCAAGCATAACAAGACTAATATAAACATCTAGCCTAACATCTAGTCAGACATCCTATCTCTAAGATGAGCAATTTTTGCCTCGAGGCTATCCATGCGAGACTCCATGAAGTCCTTAAGGTTCTCCAACCTCTCATCCATCAAAGCCTGCAACTACTCAAACCGTGGTGCCAAGAGGTCAACCACTTGCTGAGCCAAGTTTGGTGTAGAGGCAGAGGATTGTCCGATGTCCTGCTCAACCTCTGGAGGTGCCACTGCAACTTGAGCCCTCTTCCTCTGCTAGATTCCTTGGAGGCCAGCTTTGAAATCCTCGAAGTCATTGTCCTCCCAAATGATTTCTCCAGCAGTGTTGGTGAAGCGGTAGTATATGTTGTTCTCAAACACGATTCGAACAACCGCTCCCATTTTGATGAAGGACTCTACGTCCAATCGGTCTCGAGGATGCCCTGGGATGAGGTTGAAGTGATGTTCATCCAGCTTCAAGTATCTGAGCTTCAAGGCAATGTGGGTCACGTACCCACCAATTAGAATGTCTACGGAGGGCTTGGTGGCAATTGACAAGAGATGGTTTGCAAACCATCGAGATAGAGCCACTGCGAGGCCTCTTCGGGCCATCTCCAGGAGAAAATGTTCTGACTTTCAGATTGTGCAATTGCTGTCTCCTCGGGCAAATATGTTATAGGTCAGAAACCTATGCAAATACTTGTGCACTGGGGATCCAAGGTGAGTGCTCTTCATCTTTTTAATGTCCCAGCTGCAATCAAGACCGAAGTGAGTCCATGCCTGAGTAGCATAGAATTCCACTTCGCTGTCATTTAGGATGCCATCCGAGGGAAAGTTGAACAAATCTTCAAACTCTGTGGCAGACAGGGTGTTCGGATGCTTGCATAATTGGCACTTCACAGTGCCAGTAGGAGATACTTGCAAAGTGCTCAGAAACTATAAGATTGGCTCCCTCAGAGTTGGTTGATGGATATCAATAAATTCCTTCAGATGACAGGCCTGGAGTTATTCTGTCATGGTGGTCTTGAGGTCGAGAGTACGAACGGTTTTCCACTCAAATGATCTTGAGGAAAGGAGTGACCTTTTCTTGAGCACAAAGTATCTAGGATGGCAATGCTCTGGAATGATGTTCATAAGGTAATCCGTGTACCTTCGTGGAGCATGAGACTTCTTCCTAGTACCCTTAGAGGAACCGATTTCCATCTTGATTGAAAGAATTAACTTTTTGAAGAGTGGAAAAATTTGACAGAAATTTCGAGTAAACCCTAAGGAGATACGATTTCTGATGATAGAAGCGGTTTTTGAAGATATTTATAGATGGAATTAGTGGCTAGGGGGCCATAATCTTCAAAATGACATTCAATGGTGATAAATGAGAGAAGTTGGAGAGTTAAAATGGGAGAAATAACGACAGAATCGTTATATAGCTGACATTTTCACGGGTGTGAAATACTTAGTCACGGGCATGAAGTGTCGTGTTCACGGTTTGCTGAAGAGATGTTTTACCCATGAAGAAAGGCGTGAAATTGATCACGGTCGTGACATTTAAAGGTCACGTGCTTGAATGATGAACTATCACGGTGGTGACAAATGAGTCACGGGCGTGAAGTGTTGAACTTCACTACTTGTGATCGTGAAACAAAGCGTGACACAAAGCATGAAAGCTTCTGTAAGTTTTTATGTGGAAATATTCACGGTCATGAAAATGCGTCACGGGCATGAACAAGGTGTTTCACGGGGGTGAATGAAAAAGGTTATAGTCGTGAAACATAGTCTTCACTACTTTAAGCCGTGAACCATATCGTGAAGCAAGTCGTGAAAGCTACTGGTTCTTTTGGCGATTTAGTTCATGGTCATGAACATATGTCACGGGCGTGAATTGCCTAAAATTCTCATTAAACAAAATTGAGTCTAAAACAAGACTAAAGCATTTCTAGGAAGATTTTATCCCTTATAACATATATTTCCATCAAATTAGCTTTCTTATTTCTAGTAAGATGAGACAAAAACAAGATTATCAATTAAGGTTTGGCAATTTGGCAATCACAAAGTTAATCCATCAATCATACCAAGCTCTCTTTTTATGAAATTAAATCTTTCCTCATTTAGAGACTTAGTGAAGATATCTGCCAATTGATTTTTTGTGCTTATAAATTCCAATACAACATCTCCATATTGAACATGATCTCTAATAAAATGGTGTCTAATGTCAATATGCTTACTTCTAGAATGTTGAATGAGATATATTGCACTTGTATTGTCACATCTAATAGGTATATGGTTCATACTATGACCATAATCCTTAAGTTGTTGTTTCATTCAAAGGATTTGTGTACAACAATATCCTGCTGCTACATACTCCGCTTCAGTGGTAGAAAGAGCAACTGAAACTTGTTTCTTGCTAAACCAAGAAACTAAGCACTCTCCAATAAAGTGACAAGTTCCTAAAGGATTTTTTCTATCTAAAAGACTACCAACATAATCAGCATTTGAATATCCTACAATGTAAAAAAATGAATTTCTAGGATATCACAAACCTAGATGCAATAAGCTATGTAAATATCTTAGAATTCTTTTTACTGCATTTAAATGAGACTCTTTTGGACATGATTGAAAACGTGCACATAAGCATACACTATACATTATATCGGGTCTAGAAGCAGTAAGATATAAAAATGATCCGATCATACCTCTATAGAGCTTTTCATTAATGATCTTACCCTTTTCATCTTTGTCCGATTTTGTTGATGTGCTCATTTGAGTCTTGGCATTCTTGCATCCTTCCATTCCAAATTTCTTAAGTAAGTCTTTGGCATATTTGGATTGGTTGATGAATATGCCTTCATTGCCTTATTTTATTTGTAGACTAAGGAAATATTTAAGCTCATCCATCATGCTCATTTCGAATTCCCTAGTCATACACTTAGCAAATTCTTGACAAAGCAATTCATTAGTAGATCCAAATATGACATCATCAACATAAAATTGAACAATTAGAATATCATGCTTATGCTTTTTCATGAATAATGTAGTGTCAACATTCCCTTTTGTAAAGTTATTCTCTAAAAGAAAAGAACTTAGTCTTTCATACCAAGCTCTTGGGGCTTGTTTCAAACCATATAAAGCTTTTGAAAGTTTAAAAATATGATTAGGCAAATCATAGCTTTCAAAACCTAGTGGTTGTTCTACATAAACTTCTTCTTCTATATAACCATTTAAAAAGGCACTTTTTACATCCATTTGAAAGAGTTTGAAATTCATGTGGCATGCATAAGCTAAAAGTATTCTTATGGCTTCTAATCTATCTACAGGAGCATAAGTCTCATCATAATCTATTCCTTCTTCCTGATTATACCCTTTTGCAACCAATCTAGCCTTATTTCTAGTAATTGAACCTTTTTCATCTAGTTTATTTCTAAATACCCATTTACTACCTATAATTTGATGATCCTTGAGTCTAGGTACTAAGGTCCATACCTTACTTCTCTCAAATTGGTTGAGTTCCTCTTGCATGGAAATTACCCACTTTCATCATTAATAGCCTCATCAACATTTTTAGGCTCAATTTGAGAAATAAAAGCAAGGTCAGTGACTAAATGTTTGAAATGAGATCTAGTACTTACTCCCCTTGAGAGATCACCAATGATTTGCTCTTTTGGATGATCTTTCGTTATTCTCCATTCTTTTGGGAGTTCTTGCTCGTTTTCTTCTTGAGTTTGAGGTAGAGAATCATTTTGATGTGAATCTTCTTGATCATTTTCTTCTTTTCCATTTTAAAGATCAAGTCTTTCCATGGTACCTACAACATCATCAAGAACACTACATTTCACAAGATCAAGTCTACTAGATTCATTAAAAAGAACATGCATAGATTCTTCAACAGTTAATGACCTTTTATGAAATACTCTATATGCTTTTCTAGTTGTAGAGTATCCTAAAAAGATACCTTCATCATATTTAGAGGCAAAATTTCCAAGGTTGTTCTTGGTATTCAATATGAAGCACTTGCATCCAAATACTTTAAAGTATGATATTAAGGGTTTTCTTCCATTCCATAACTCAAATGAGGTTTTGTTTAGAAGAGGTCTTTTGAAAACTTGATTTGAAATATAACAAGCAGTATTTGTGGCTTCTTCCCAAAAGTAAGTTGGTAAACCATACTCATTGAACATTGTTCTAGCCATTTCAATTAAAGTTTGATTTTTCCTTTCAACTACCCCATTTTGTTGAGGTGTCTTAAGAGATGAAAAATTATGCGAAATGCCATGTTCAAGACAAAAACTTTCAAAGTTTTCATTTTCAAATTCTTTGCCATGGTCACTTCTTATTTTTGAAATGCAATACCCTTTTTCATTTTGAAATCTTTTAGCAACGTTTTTGAAATTTTCAAAAGCATCACTCTTTTGAGCTAAGAAAATTACCCAAGTAAATCTAGAGTAATCATCTACGATGACAAAGGCATAATGTTTACCTCCTAAGCTTGCAATTCCAGTAGGTCCAAATAAATCTAAATGCAGGAGTTGTAGAGGTTTTGAGGTACTTACTATGTTTTTGGCTTTGAAGGATGACTTGTGTTGCTTTCCTCTTTGGCAAGGTTCACATGTCTTATCTTTTTCAAATTTGACTTTTGGCAGTCCCTTTACTAATTCTACTGTGCTGAGGCTTTAAATTAAGTCTATGTTTGTATGACCAAGCCTTCTATGCCACTGCCAAGATTCATCACTAGTAGACACAAGACACTTAGAGGAATGGTTAGATATTTCGTGTAAGTCTATTATGTAAGTGTTGACATCTCTATTTCCTTTAAATATCTCTTGACCATCAATATAGGTTACAAGACATTCGTTGGAAGTAAAGGTTACTTCGTTTCCTTTATCACATAATTGACTAACACTCAACAAGTTATGTTTCAAGCCATCAACAAGTGAGACATCTTTAATAAAAGCAGTACCACTAATACCCTAGAGCCAATGCCAATTACCTTACCCTTAACATTGTTTCCAAAGGTAACTTTACCTCCATCAATACTTTTGATTTCATTGAAGAGTTCTTTGTCTCCTGTCATATGCCTTGAGCATCCACTGTCTACTAGCCAAACATTTTTGTTTATTGTGGACTTGAGGCATACCTATAGATCACAATTCAAGTATGATTTTTAGGTACCCAAATGAGCTTGGGTCCTTGGGGGTTAGCACATGAAGGTTCCCAATGAGCCTTCCTTATCCAACAATGTTTATTTATGTGACCAATTTTCATACAATAATTACACTGTTTAGGTCTAAAATTGCTTTTCGGTCTTACAATGTATTTTGATGCCATAATTCTATTAGACTGAGTTTGAGAACAATGGCATGCACAATCATGATTAATTGGTGCTTTTCTAGATGCATGCTTCTTATACATAAAGGCATGATTAGTCTTTTGAGGTTTCTTTTTTAGACTTACCAAACCTTGATTATTCCTTTTATGTATAAAAGGTTTAATGTACTTATTCCTTGGTGCTGTTCCAGCAAGTGTGGAGATGTGAGGTTTACTTGACTTAACAAAAATAGTTTTGTGAGAAGATGATGATGTGTCCTTCAATCCTAGACCATGTCTAATTAAAGGTGGTCTTTGAGACACAATGAGAGTATCTAAACTCTCTTTTCCTTTGTGAAATTTTGAAATGGAATTTCTAAGTTCCTCAACTTTATTTTTTAAAATATTATTCTCTTTAAGCAAGGATTTTGTTGAGGGTCTTGAAGAGTATTCATCTAATGACTTTTGAAGAGATTCATTAGATGATTTAAGCTTAAAGTTCTCCTTTTCTAAAACATCTATTTTGTTTTTTAAATTTGAAATGTTATTCTTATAAGTATTGAATTTACTCTTATATTTTTCTAATTCTAGATTCAGTTCTTCTATTAGGCTTTGTTCATCATCATCAACATCACTATTACTATCATTATCACTACTATCATTATTGAAAGAGTATGAGTGTAGTGATCTTATCTTATCCCAGAGGTGATCCTCAATAGCCATGAAGC
Organism: Triadica sebifera; assembly: GCA_023653625.1. NCBI lineage: Eukaryota > Viridiplantae > Streptophyta > Magnoliopsida > Malpighiales > Euphorbiaceae > Triadica > Triadica sebifera. Next base: position 8,413,048 of record CM042900.1, read on the forward strand.
ATAGGTTGACCTCTTCGCTTTCATTGTCATCTTTTTCACTTGAAGAGCTTTCATCATCCCATGTGGCTTTGTGACCTTTCTCCCCATTGTCTCTTTGGTATTTGCTCTTGTACTTCTTGAGCCTTGGACATTCTGGTTTAATATGCCCTTTCTTTCCACATTCATAGCACTTTACCTCTTCTTTACTTCTTTGTGCATCATTAGAAATCTGTTTGAGGTTTATTTGCCTGAATTTTCTAGAGTTGCTCATTTTCTTCTCAATGATTCTTTTCAACCTTCTTGAGAGCATAGCAATGTCCTCATTCTCATCATCACTTATTTCCTCATCGTCTTCAACTTCTTCTTGAGATTTTGAAGTAGAGGCTTTTAGTGTTAGAGGCTTTTTTTTCTGGCTCTGCTTCAAGCTCTCTATCTCTTTTCACTGCCATTTCATGTGTGAGAAGTTTTCCAATAAGCACATCAGTATTCATGATGCTCATGTCTTCATTTGCTTATTATATACTGACAACTCTTGAACTGTAATCTTTGAGAGGAAGACTTCTTAGGATTTTGTTATTTACATCTTCCAAGCTCAGGTGCTTCGTAAAGTTTCTCATTCCATTTATGATAGCTAGAAGACGATTGGTCATGTCAGTGATTGACTCATTGAATTTCATCTTGAAGAGCTCATATTCTGAAGTAAGAAGTTGAATCTTCTTGGATTTAACTTGCTTAGTTCCTTCATGATAGTTTTCCAATGTTTTCCACATGTTGTAGGCTGTTGGGCACTGTTGTATTCTGCCACATTCTTTAATGGATAATGAGCTTGAGAGAATTGTCATTGCCTTCTTATTTTTGAAGTTTGTTCTTCTTTGAGGCTCTATCCAATCATCTCTTGATAAGATTTTTTCTTCACCATCAGCTCTCTTTGTGGTTGGTGGTGTCCATTCTTTTTGAACACTATCCCAGACTTCAATTCCTTCACTATCCAGATATGTCTCCATCCGAAACTTCCAATGAGCATAATTTGCTCCATCAAAGTAAGGCTTGAGACTTTGGAATCCTTTATTGGCCATATCTTGATCTTTACTAGAACTGTTTAGGCTTCGATGCTAGACTTAGCTCTGATACCAATTATTGCCTAGATATTGAGCCAAGAAGGGGAGTTGAATTGGATATTAAAAATTTAACTTTAAAGTGCGGAAATAAAAGTGGGATAGAAAAATATGACACATGGATTTTTATAGAGGTTCGGGTGTTAACAAACCCTACTCCTCTCCCCAATCTCAATTGGGAGTTTCACTAACACACTAAGTGTTACAATAGAGTTTTACAAGCTCACTACCAACTATGGTGTTTCTAACAATGGCTCACACCTAACCCAAAAATCCCTTGTGTTTTGATGGCTCACGCAATAACCAATTCCTTGTGTTTTACAGGCTCACACAAATAACTTTTACCTTGTATTTTACAGGCTCACACTAATAACCTTTCTTTGTGTTTTAAAGGCTCACACAACTAACTCATACAAGTGTTCTACTTTTAACCCAGAAATACCCAAAACTCACTTGAGTAGATGATTACAGAGAGAAACACTTACAAATCTATATTGCTCAATAAATGATGAGCAAAAAGATTTTCATAGAGAATAAATATCAAATGCACAAAATGGCTTACAACAAGGTTTTGATTCAAAATATTTGCTATTCTCTTGTTCTCCTTGTTTTCTCTCGTTATTCTGGATGCATAAATGACTTGCATTTATACTTCCATAGCAAATTATAGCCGTTAGAATGCATTTGATATGAAACTCACCGTTGCACCAACCCTAATAATCGTGCCTGACATGTTTCTCTGTCATCTTTCACGATCGTGACTATTGTGTCACGGTTGTGATTGTTCTTTCAAGCCGTGACTTGAGTGGTGACCTTGGCCGTGAAGCATTTTGGAAGGTTTTGAAGTGTTTGTTCACGTGCATGACATTTTATCTTCACGGGCATGACATCCTTCCAAGCCATGGTCCAAGTGGTGACTTTGGTCGTGAAGCTCTCTGGAAGAATTTGTCATGTCTTTTTACGGGCATGACTGAAATGTTCATTCATGGTAGCTATCATTCTGCATAGCCGTGAACTTTAAATGTTGGTTTGTTGGCGCTAAGCTTCATCACGGGCGTGACACATAAGGTGATGGGCGTGAACATGCTATTTCTTCAATTTTATCTTTTTAAGATTAATCTTTCATTCTCCATTCTTGCTATCATATTCCATACCCTGTTCAATAGACTTAGAAAATAAGTATGTTAAATACATTATTGCTATTTTATTTGTTAACATCAAAATGACAAAAATACCCCTCAAGGTTCAACACTTTAGCTATCAACCTAAGGATAAAAAGTAATTGTATAAGTGTGGAAAGTGAAGTATTATTTGAGAATTTTCTAAAACAAGGAATAATGGTTGAATAGATGTACATAGAGATTGTAACACCTGTATACAGGGTCTATAAGTTATGTTAATGGCTTGTGAGAGTTAGAAGTTAAGAAGAATATTAAAAGGTTTCAAAGTTGTTGACTTTTCTATTTCACACCCGTGACAAATGGTGTCACGGTCATGAATGTCGGGTCTTTAGTAAACAAATCATAAAGGTTAATCACAACTATGAATAATGGTTCACGCCCTTAAAGGATGAGTCACAACTGTGAATCCTAGGTAGACAGGGCAAGTGAGACAATCGCAATTTTCTCTGTTGTCATCCTCCTAAAATCCACTCCTCACTCCCTGTTAACCAACCAAACACGCCACCTCCATTCCCTTTTTATCATCAGAAACCCTTTTTCTCCATTTTTGGAGCTTCAAAGACTAGTTTTATGATAGTAAAGTTAGAGAGAAGAGCAAAAAGAGAGGGTTGTGAGTTATAAAGAAAGAGTTGGTTTTGGCATTTTTGCTTTTGGTTCTAGTTCTAGAAAGCTTAAGGAGACATTTTCTTATTGCGAGGAGTAGGTAGAGGTGCTAGAAGTCCATCTCAAGGGAGAAGACAAGCTTAAAGAACTAAAGCTTTGATTATGCTCCATCCTAAGTGAAAGGTTTGTACATAACCATATTTAAAGGCTTGAGTTGCATGAATAAGTGTTATTTGCCTTAAATGCATGTTGTTAGTGGTTAATAGGGTGTTAAATGACATGATTCAGATTGATTTGCATGTTGGGGGTTTTATGCTATTATTTGAGTAAAATTGTTTTGAAATGCTATATGGTTCAATGTTGATGTTTTGAGAATTAATGGTATGCTGGTTGATATGAGATATGTTTTGGAATGTTGATAGGGTGATTAACATTGGTTAATCATAGAGAAATGCATGTAGATTGTTATGCTGTGTTTTGGGTTAGAAATCTAGAAACTTTCCAGATTCACGGCCGTGAACTGGTAGTTCACAGACGTGAATGTCATGAATATAAGTTTTGTTGTTTAAGTAGACCCGTTCAAGGGCAGCTTCATGGTTGAGATCTCGGTTTGGACCATGTCTATAAAGGGTGGATCACTATCGTGAACATGTTATTGATATACAGGTGAATCACTATTTGATTCACCAGTAAAATAATTGTGCAGTGGTTTTTTATGGACATGAAAGTGTATTCACAAACGTGAAGATGCTTAATCTTGAAAAGTTATATGTTTGCATGTGAATTGAGTTTGATTCAGTTTGAGAATGAGTACCTCAGTTTTATGGTTATAGCATGTTATGAGAATGCATGTTATGGTTATGATTATGAGAATCATGGATGATGTACATTATGAAAATGTTATGTGATTTGATAAACGGTTAAGCCTAATACTCTGACTAGGACTAGAGCTAGGAGAGATGACATGCCATTGAAGGGATACTAGTACCAGGTGACCTAGGTTGGTCATGTTCGAGATTGTTTGAGTCTAAGGTTAAGTCAGGTGTGCTTCCCTCGGTGCTTGATATGTGCACAGTTTTTTTCCTCAGATAGGTGTTCTGGGAAGTCCAAGTAGGTGTTTTGAGGGCTTGGGTGAGAGCCATAGATTACCCATATCCAATTTAGTCTAGTTAAGAGTAAAACAAGAAAGGAAAAAGGTAATTAATAATTTCCATATGTGGCATACACTTGTATGTTTAATGATTATTTATATTGTTATGCCATGCATACTTGAGTATTGCGTTGAGAACATTAAGGCATGACATCATAAATACACAGTATGTTGTATGTGCAGACGATGAGGTAAGTCATATTGGTATGATGGTAAGTGTATCATACATTTTGTATACATATATTGAGCTTTGGATGTTGTTATATACCACTACAAATTAGGTTGCTAAGCATATGAGTGTTTCCATATGTAGGTTTAGAGCCTAGGTCTTGATCGATAGAGGGGGACACCTAAGAGCAGAGTCAATGATACATACTTGGGGTGGGTGATACAACTATTTTATTTTGTTATTTTTTTTGGGTTTGGGTAGTTATAAATGTACATATTTTTATTTTAAGAGATATGTAATTTTATAACTATCCATTTTGTAAAACAGTTGGGCTAGCAATTTGCCCATTTATTTATTGTATTAAATGTTTTATTGTATCTAAGTCTTGTAATGACATTTTATGATTTTAACAAGTCATCGTGGCCATGGAGCATCAACATTTCAATTTATGGCATTTTGAAATCATATGCATTGTAACATTCTTTGGTATAATTGGATTTATTCTTAATTATATCGAAGGGTGTTACATTTAATAGTATTAGTGCTTAGGTTTAGGCGGTTATGAACCTAGTTGGGAAGAGTTGTATCACGTGTGCAAGTGTTATCCTTTTTGACTCTGTTGTGGGCTATTCTCTATCGATATGTAGGTTATAGACTAGGTATGGAGATCGAACCTCACATTGTAGCTTGGAGTAACATTCCTCTTGATGTAGAGGCTCAAAATTTGCAGAGCCAACCTAGCAACTCAAGATACTTTAATGCAAAACCTAGCATCTCTTTTAAATCATTTGGTATAGGCTATGCCACCACCTCCACCCCATTGCCACCTCCTCCTCCTTCTCCTCACTGAAGCTTAGGGTTAATATTGATAGGTTTAGGAAGTATGGAGTCACAAACTTGACAGGCAAATTGAGCATAACCTAGCAACCGTAAAGTTTTGGTTAAAGAGGATTGATAGGGTCTTTAAAGAGTTAGACTGTGCTGAAGAGCACAGGGCTAGGTATGTTGTATCACTCCTCCAATAGCATGTCTACGATTGGTGGAAGTCAGTTTTGTAGAAACCCCAGATTCCAAAGCCGCTTACTTGGGATTTCTTCACAGCTGAGTTTAAGGAATAGTATGTGTTAGGGCATATACAGATGAGAAGAAATGAGAGTTTATGAACTTACAATAGGGGATCATAACTGTCACATTGTACAAGAGAGAGTTTACCCAGTTGAGCAAGTATACGATTGGTATTATTAGGGATGAGGTGGACAAATTTTATCGGTTTAAGGATGGTCTGAGAGATGAGATTGGGTTCTATATGATTTCACAGCAGCTTGAGGACTTTGCGAAGTTGGTATTTGCTGCTCTTAAGATAGAAAATAGGTTTAATATGAAGAGATTAGAGGAGTCATCCAGGAGAGACTTCAGAGGACCATATTTCAATGCTGCACAGACCTCGAGCAAGAAGGCTCATACCAGTGCTGGGTAATTCTAGTCTAGAGGGCAAGGCTAAGTCAGAGTCTGTTAGGATTTACTGGACATGCACCACCATCTAGAGTTGTTACTACAACTATTGGTAGTTAGACATAGACACGAAGAGAGGCAGCACTAGAGTGTGCATCATATGGTCAGAAACATAGAGGAGAATGCTAGAGACCTTCAGAAACTTGCTACAAGTTGTGGGTCTTGAGACCACTACAAAAGAGATTATCCTTTGCAGGCAGGGGAGGCTCTCACTCATACTCAGAGTTCAATGCTGACTCATGCTAGGGGACAAAGTCAAACCCGTTTTGATAGAGGTGGATCAAGTCGAGCCTTTTTCGAGATGGTGGAAATGCCAGGATCAAGCAGGGCACCAGCAAGAGTTTACACCATGAGAGCCATAGAAGATCAAGAGCCTACAAATGCTTATGATGGTAAGTTTTCTCTTCATGGTTACATTTTTCCCAGTTATTCAACTCAAATAATTGAGTAAATTTTGCGAACAAAATTTCTTTTAGGGGGAATAAATGAAATACCCGTATATAGGGTGTATAAGTTGTGTTAATAGTTTATAAGAGTTAGAAGTTAAAAAGAGTATTAAAGTGATTTAAAGTTGGTGATTTTGCTGTTTCATGCCTGTGACAAGTGATGTCACGATCGTGAATGTCGGGCCTTCAGTATACAAATTATGAAGGTTAATCATAATCGTGAATGGGTGGTTCACACTCGTGACGTATAGGTCACAATCGTAAATCCTAGGCAAACAGGACAGGTGAGACAACCCCAATTTCTCTACTGCCATCCCCTTAAAATCTGATCCCCACTCCCTATTAACCAACCAAACATGCCACCTCCATTCCCTTTTATCATCAGAAACCTTCTCCATTTTTTGAGATTCAAAGACCTAGTGTTATGATATTAAAGTTAGATAGAAGAGTGAGAAAGAGAGCGTTATGAGTTGTAAGGAAAGTGTAATGTCCACTAATTAATAAGTATGTGGTATACATAGAAAACACATGTAGACAATAGAGATTAAAATAGATGGAATAAATGACTAAATTAAAAAGTAAAATAAAGTAAATTAAATTGATTAACATGATAAACTTGAGTAAATTAGACAACATAATTAAATTGTAATTTGTGTAAAAATTAAAGGGACTAGATATAAGTAAATATGTGAAAATAAATAAATAAATAATAAAATAAAAAAATTGAAAAATTTTTTTAAAAAAATGAACAGTAAAATAGTGGACATAGCACAAAAAAAAAGGTGAAAACGGGAGAAGGGAGGGGGAGGGGAAAGTCAATTAAGACTTTGCCCCATTTTCTTCCAACTTCAACTCTCTTCTTCTTATCATCATCATCCCTTTCCTTCCTCCATATCACAGCCCTAATCATCCTCTCTTTCATGATTTGCAAGAAATTCACTCTAAATAAATCTGTTCTTGGTAAGTAATCTATTTATCATTGTTATCGTGTTATTAGAACTTTTTAGGTTATGTTATTGTAGTATATTTCACTGTATTTTTTATTATCTTGTGAATCAAATTTGGAGAAGTGTTAACATAAAATTTGTTCATTTATGTCTTATGTATCTTTCTGTCCAATTTTATTGAATGATTTGGAGTTATGAAGAAAAATGGTCATTTGAGTGAGACTGGTCCTTGGAAGAGTATCAACAAGATACTTCATGGTTTTTGCTCAATTGGATCATCATAATGGATGAATCTGAGGTTTTGTAAAGCATAAAAATTGTATATATATGTGTTATTTAGGTATCTGCTAAATTTTGTATAAACATCTCTTGTGTGGGTTGAGTTATAGTGAAATGAACTATGATTGTTCCTTGATTGAGCTGGTTTCATATACATGTATAGCTCCAGTAATTTTGTCTTCGTATTTGACCTATTTTTTGATCGAATTAGCCAAAGTTAAAAACATAAAAGTTTTGTTTATATGTCTTATCTAAGTTCCTATGAAGTCTCACCTTAAAATGTTATTTATTTTGGGAGTTATGAGTCGAACAAATGAACTGGTCAGGCTGTCATTGTATTCTGAACTAGTTATAGATCCTCAAGTATTTGAGAACAATAGAGATGAATTTGGAAATTAGGTAAACATGAAATATATTCCAAATTAACTTATATAACTGTATAAAAAGTTTCATAATAATTGAAGCTACACATTGAAAGATATGAATTTTTAAATATGGTACAAAGTCTAAAATAATAAATATTGAAATATATTAATTGATGTAAGTAACAAAGTCTAAAATGCTTACACGAGTTGGTGTAAATTTAATTATTGAATAAGGTTATTATGTTATCCTTTATGTTATGTATTTATTTATTTTATATGACAAAAATGTAATAATATTTTATGTGCCATGATTTTATTTGAGACATGAATTTGTGTGACTGTCTAGAGAAAACTTTAATGCTTATATGTACCACTAAGTTAGAGATAGCTTAGCGTGGGTTCTTCTCACGCAGGAATTGTAACTATAGCTAGTAGATAGTAAAGTTGATCAAGAAAAAATCCAAACCCATATCAGCAAAGGCACAAAAGACGTAGTTAGAGGGTTGGTTACCTATTATGTTTTTTTTTTAGTTTGACCATATATATGGTTTGTGGTAGAGATGTCTCATATGTTAATATTGTATATGTAAATAATTATGTAACATAATCGGGTGCCATATGTGTATACAACCTAATGGTAAATATATATTGTTAATTAGAACGACTTGCCTAAACCAATATAAATAAATAGATTAAGTTATTTAAAATGAAAAAGTTTTAATTCGAACAAATTTATCGAGTTAAGCTTGTGGCATCCTTTTTATATATGTGGGATTATCCCTAATTTATAAGTGGGGCGATACAAAAAGAGTTGGTTTTGGTGTTCTTGCTTTGGGTTCAAGTTCCATAAAGCTTAAAAAGATGTTTTCTTATAGCTAAGAGTTGTTAGAGGTGCTGGAAGTCCATTTCAAGGGAGAGGACGAGCTTAGAGAGCTAAAACTTTGGTTAGGCTCCATCCTAGGTGAAAGGTTTGTACATAACGATATTCAAAGACTTGAGTTGGTAGTTCAGAGGCTTGAATGTTGTGAATATAGTTTTGTTGCTGAAGCGAAACTGTTCACAGGCAGCTTTATAGTTGGGATCACGATTTGATCCACATCTATGAAAATTGGATCATGGTCGTGAATAAAAAGCTAATTCACAGGTGAATCACGGTTTGATTCATGGATAAACTATCCATGAAGAGGGTCTTTATGGACGTGAAAGTGTATTCACAGGCTTGAAGATGCTTCATCTTAAAAAGTTGTATGTTTGCATGTGAATTGAGTTTGATTTTGTTTGAGGTGCAGTACCTCTATTTTATGGTTATAACATGTTATGAGAATGCATGTTATGGTTATGATTGTGAGAATCATGGATGATGTATGTTATGAAAATGGTATGTGATTTGATAAATGGTTGAGCCTAGTACTCTAACTCAAACTGGAGCTAAGAGAGATGGCATGCCATTGAGAAGAGATTAGTACCAAGTGACCTTGGTTGGTCACATTCGAGATTTTTTGAGGCTAGGGTTAAGTCAGGTGTTGATATGTGCACATTCTTTTTCCTGAGGGCTCGGGTAAGAGCCGTTGATTACCCATATCCAATTTAGTATAGTTAAAAGTCAAGCAGACAAGGAAAAAAGTAATTAATAATTTTTATGTGTGGTATACACTTGTATGTTTGATGATTGTTTATATTGTTATACCATTCATACTTGTGTATTGAATTGAGAACATTGGAGCATGACATCATAAATACATGGTATGTTGTATATGCAGATGGCAAAGTAAGTCATATTGGTATGACGGTAAGTGTATCATGCATTTTTGTATATGTATGTTGTGCTTTACATATTGTTATGTACCACTAAGTATTAGGTTGCTTATCCATATATAGGTTTGAAGCCTAGATCTTGATCGATAGAGGAAGAAGCCTAGTAGCAGAGTCAAGGATACATACTTAGGGTGAGTGATATAACTGTTGTATTTTATCATTTTTGTTCAATTTGGATAGTTATAGATGTACTTGCTTTTATTTTCAGAGCCATATAATTTTATAACTATCCATTTTGTAAAACTGTTGCACTAGTGATTTTCCTGTTTGTTTATTATATTAAATCTTTTATTGTATCTAAGTCTTGTAATGATGTTTTATGATTTTAACAAGTCATCTTAGATATGGTGCATCAACGTTTTAATTTATGGCATTTTGAAATCATATGCATCGTAACATTCTTTGGTATAATTGGGTTTATTCTTAATTATATGAAAGGGTATTACAGAGATTTATAAAATAAGATGAAAGATGGGCTTCAGTTGACATGTTTGAATATTGTTCCAACATAGAATGCATGATTCACATTGGACTCGTTCTCATAGTACGAAATAATAGCTAGTATAGATGAAAAGGAAGTTAATCACAGAATCTATAGAAGCGGGAGATGTATAGGTAATGATGAAAGATGCTTTCAATGATTTACTAATATTTCTATAAGGAAGGACAAAAATGTAGCTTCAGAAGCTAAAACATTCAATCTGAAACTAGAGGTTGATGGATTATGAGATAATAAAGAAATAGCATTATGAACATTGATGTGTGAGAATGACTACTTCAACTATACTGACATAGATGGTTGAGGTTCCCCTCCACTAGAAGAGTCAAACATAGACCGAAGGAATCAATGATGATCAATTTAAGATTACAATTAGATTGTAAACTACAAGTCACAGGGAAAGAGGCATACGTATACACAGTAAGCAAATGGAGAATCAATTAGGGCTATGCTTCATATTGATATAAGCTTAGAAAGATCAAATATAGAATTTTAGTTGGGAAAATAAAGTTGCAAAATAAATTTGTTAAAGATATTTGAGGATGACATGAAGAGATGAAGAGAGAAGTCAAGAGTTATATTTTTGAACACATTAGTAAGGTTGACAAATAAGATACAATATGGGCATTAGAGGTCCATTGAAATTTCACTAATAATAAGGGTTGATAACAAAAGGGGTTAATAAGGAGTATGTGAATTAAAGTAGTTTCATTTCTTAAGAATAGGATATCTTGAAACCAAGCCAAGATCCACTAGTATGTAGAAGTCCTCTAGAAGGCAACAAAAAACCCCGAACTTTCGAATCTATTATGATTTCGATGTTCAACCATGTAAATGGAGCATAGAAGAAAGGTTATGTGAATTACTTAATAATGTTACTATTAGAGTTTATGTTATAAAGGTAATAAGAGTTTGGTACTTAATGATATAATTTATCATCTAGGTAAATTTTAAGGATGAAATTTTTTAAAAAGGAGAGAAATGTAACGCCTGCTAATTAAGACCTAGTTAATAAGATAGATTAAGGAAAAATAATATGAGATAAAAGACCATGGTGTGTAGAAAGAGTTAGAAAGAAATAAGAAAATGAAATGTCACCAGGTTCACACCTGAAACAATGAATTCACAGTCTTGAACCATCACGAGATGGAATTTTGGGTTTAAGTAGATTCACGGCTGTGACAGCAATCGCCACACTCGTGAATGTTGCTCAGTATAAAAATAATATGTTTGTTCATTCCTTTTTCTTCACGACTTTTCTGAAAACCCTAGTCTCTAATTCTATATTTTCACACAAAAATTTTCTTCCATCAATTCCCTTTGATTCCTAGCTCAAAAACATAAGATTACAAGTCAAAGAACAAGATTTAACCAAGCTCTTTAGAAATTGTGGCAAGATGGAGTTTGTTTTTAAGAGGGCATACCCAAGGGATGAAAAAGGGAGCTCGATAACCCTAATTTAAATGGTGTTTCCTTCAATTATGATAAGAAACCATGATTTCCCTTTTTATTCTACTTGTTTTATGGCTTTTTCATATAAATTTCGTTTTGGGTAGAAACCTAATTTCAAATAGGCTAGGGTTTCGGTTCAAGCTTGAGTTTGATGGCTAAAATTTTCCTTGGAAGCTTTATAACAAGTTAAGGCATGACTTCAAAAGGGATTAATTGATAAAAGTGTTAGATTGAAAGTTTGAAGTTAGGGTTTGGTATCTAATAGTTTTATATTCATGTTTACGGCTCAAAGATGTTAAAAGTAGTGTTTCTAGATGTTGGGAGTTGCAAGAACGGGTGGAAAAAGATCACTAAAGAAAGAGACAAGCTCGAATTAAGCTTGAGTTTTAAGGCTCCATAAAGGTACATATATATGCATGCATCTAAATTCTAGATATGACTTGTTTGCATGTTAAATGCATTTAATGTGTGAGCGGTGACATAAAGATGTGTTAATTATGGAATGAAACTTCTAATTGTATGAGACAATTAGTTATAGGTCATAAATGATATGTACATCATAAATGTTAGTCTTGGGTATAATGAGCTTTAAGGAAGAGTGTTGGCACATATGATGTCATGAAAGGAATGCTAGCTTTTGTTTATAATGATTTTGAAAGAGGTAATTAATGTCATGATAATATAAGAATTGAAAAAAAAAGATGTACATGTTGTATATATCCATAATGAGCATTAATGATGTTTGACTTGATGTTTGTAATAGATACACATTAGGAGCTAGTAATGAGAATGTTATAATGGAGGAGTTTTAAATGATGATGATTATGATAGTTGATAGAGGTATAAATGCATATGAAATGATAAATGATTATGGGATAATAGATGAGTATGAAAAGGTAAATTTGAGTGATATTATATTCAATTGGGATGTTATTATGCTCTTGGATGTTTAATTGATGTTAGAGAATGATAAATGCATGAATTATTGATATTGTTGATAGAAAGAGATTGTCATTAGAGAACCATTAGAGCCCTTGTTTGTGTCTTGCATTAAATGCCTTATTTTATGGTTAAATGGTTGCAAAAACCAAAATCACGCCCATGAAATAGGGTTCACGGTCATGAATCATCAAACTTAGAACTGTCTATTTCAAACAGAATGTTTCATGGCTTGAGTCACCATTTGACTCATGGCTTGAATCACTATAGTCATGCTCATGAAGGAACATGCATAAAATGGACGAAAGTGTTCATGCTCAAGTTCACGAGTTGGTTCACGAGTAAGAGTACCCATGAATGAGATTTCATGATCATGAATATATAGTTCATGCTCGTGAAGCCTGTTCCAAATGTAATATATTGTTTTCTTCTATGATGTAATATGATGGCTATGCACATGTACTACATATGATAAACCACAAGTATGAACAACACGTTTACATGAAGAAGATTTGAATTATGAAAAGGTATATGTATTAAAATGTGGTATATGATAAGTGCATGTTTGAAAGATGTTGAGACATGAAATATTACATAAGAATAACACATAGAGATAGTTATGTACAAAGTTTAAGATATGAGTATGTATTATATTGTAATAATATGAGTGATGAATAAAACTATTGAATGAACTTTACTATATGAGCAGATAAAAGATCACGATGATGTAATTATGTATGCATGACTCATCTAGTTGTTTGAGGTCATGAAATCATGAGAAACTCTATATAGCTTGTGTGAGCACCTAAATGTGTACAACATATTAACATGTGAATGATATGATTTACATAATGGATGAAATGTAAAAAGGAGGAATATGAACAAGTAAAGCCCAAACTTGATACTAGGATTAGAAGTAGGATATGTGACATGCCATTCTAGGGGCATACGATATCGTAGTAATTATGATACAAGTTTTCTTTTAATGACAAAATGGCTTAAGGTCAAAGAGCTCCCTTGATCCTACATTACATACAAGATATGCATATCTTACTCAGTCATGATGGCTTCAGCTCAGAGAGCGCTTTTGACTTGAGGAGTTCAGATGAGCACTAATGATCATAGAAAATAGTAGGGTAGCTTAAGCTTAAAGAGTGCTTTTGACTTAAGGATTTGAATGAGCACACATAATCATAGACAATAGCTTAAACTCGGAAAACACCCCTATTCATAACTTGTATCCAAATAGTCCATGTAGAGAGTTTTAGGCGAGAATATTTAAGAAAATATGATACAGTGAAAAAGAAAATATGTAAATGATTATTTGGTATTTGGATTATATGCCACGCGATTGTTGACATGCTAGTATTCAACACCTATGCATAAATATATATGATGGAATTATTTCTCACATGACACGAAATATGGTTATAAGGTATCACACTTCTATTACCATGCTACAATGTAAACAAATATGAATATGACCTAATGACAAACTTGAGTTATATGATATGCTTGGTAAGAATCTGTTATGAATGTTATAAGGTTGGTGATTAATAATTTATGTGAATTATTTATTGATCATGTTGATAATGGTAAGGATAGTAATTATGAATTATGATACATGATGATACTTGCTCTCACAATAAGCTAAAGGTTTTTCCATGGTACACATTTATGCATGTTGGGTCATAAAATGCATGGTTACAGAATTGCATGTTATAATTTGATAGCACATATTAATTGATGTGAGAATTTGCATAGTGAATTCATAGGTTAAATATGCATATAGAAAAAATGATTTAGACATGATATGTACAAATGACATGCATATATGGAAATTTTTATGATTTGATTATTACAATACATATTCACATATATACCACTAAGCACAAGTTACAACACTCACATGCAAGTTGGAGCCAAATAGGTATTGCTAACAAAGAAGGAGAGCTAGAATAAAGAGCCATAGGATAAAATCTGATTTAGGTGGTGATACACTAAGAACTCTTTAAGTTTTGTTTTCACGTTTTAAAGGGTTTGTATTTTCCTTTAGGATATTGTCTATAAACTTAGAGGTCATTTGGTGTCCAACAAACAATTTCAATGTGATTGAACTTTTTGGTTTGCTTTTCTTTTTTCTTTTTTTTTTATGTTTTGAAAATAGTCATAGCCATTATGCAACCAAAATGACTTTAAGAGAACATTTATTTTAATTGAGTTTCAAAAATGGTGGTTTAGTTGTTAGAGAAGTGCTCTAAAGGCAATCACCGTTAACACTTATTGTACAAATTTATTTGATTAATAAAAGGCTTTTTCATTAATTTGATGTTCATTTGATAAATGAATTAATAAGTGATCTTAAATCAATTAATGAAGTCCTTGATACATAATATAGCATGAAGGAAATCATGATGAGATCATGGTATTGACATTCTTATCATGCATAATTATGTTAGTATGAAAATTATCCCTAGTCATAGGATTAATGAGATGGGACATTATTAATCCAGACAGACTGGCACATGTTACACTCCTTGATTGGATCGAGTAGTAGATCTCATAATCTATAAATATGTGACGTTTAGTGTTAACATGTGGATGCTTGCTAAGTGTAACTAAGTACATTGGATGACCAACTATGAGACAATCATATGGATAATCTATTCAAATGTCAATGATAGTCTCATCATAGCAATGGTGCAAGTATTCTTAGACTTGAAGTACTCCAGGATATCTTGGATATTGATTTTGTATTTTGACACTATTCCTTGTTACCTCAGAGAGGTTGCTCATAGGATAGTGATTGGATACAACTTGAGGTATTCGAAGGTAATTGGGTAACCAACAAATGATTTACCACTCTTGATAGAAGGAGTGTATACCCATGGCCTTTTGTCATGGTTATTACTCGGGAATCTCTGGCCGGAGTGGAAATGTCATAAAGATAGTCTTCAATGACATATCTAATAGAGTAATGAGCCTCAAGGACAAGAACTAAGATTACTTGGACTAGACGTGATGTAGTTAGTTTAGTGGGAGTTGACACATGTCCATATTCTGAACCAAGTGGGGTATAGAATGGTGAAAGGAATAATTGCACGGAAATTATCTATGGAAAGGTTCGTAGTCAAACCACTGACTTTCAGGTCAATTGGGGGTCATGATGTGTTGCTAGATACCGCTCATGACTTGCTTAAATTAATTGTTAATTTTAGTGGCCAACATAATCAGGAACCTAATGGGTCACACGCATTAAAGATATGGAGAATGAGTAAAATGGTTTTGGATATGATCCAAAATATGAGAGAATTATTTTAGGATGGAACGAGATGAGATCGCATGGAAATATCGTTCGGGAGGGTCACAGGCCCATACAGGCCCACGCTAGGTAGGTTGTTGGCCTACTTAGTGGGCCAGCTGGGCTGCCCAACAGCAGCCCGCAGCATGCCCAACGCATTGCTGCCTCCCACCCGTTGGCCAACCCAGATTTTGGCCTTAATTAGGCCAATTATGGCCAATTACTATTCATTCCTTTCCCTTTTCTCCATTTTTGACTTTTCATCTTTTCTTTGAATTTGATTCAAATAGAAAAGACATCAAATAGTAGAAAATAGACATGAAAATATTTTTTTGTGAAAAAAATATTTTTAAGACAACAAAATTCTCTCAAGAACACTTTCAAATCTAGCACTTTGAATTTGTTCAAACCATTTCTCTTGATAGTTTTTTCTTCATTCTTCGTATGGATTATCATTAGAGATATCCTAATGTGGATTGTTGTAGTTTGCTACAACCCAATAAAGTGAAGATTTGAAGAACAAATAAGAAATTACAAAGTATAATTTTTAATCTATATATTTATATAAATTAGTTTTAATGGCACAAGTATGATCTTTTGTTTTGAGTTTTGAAAATTTTATTTTTCCACTACGTTTATGAATATGATTCATTCTTCAAATCTCAACATTGGTATCAGAGTCTCCTTGTGTCCATTAAAATTAATTTTAATTGAAAGTGCAATGAGATTGCATGGTTTTGATGATTTTTGATCAATAATTTTTGAAAAATTGAAATTAATTTGTAAAATATGTTTTACATATTTTTCTTTCTCTAATCTGATCATGAGATGATTAAGGATGATTATTT
The DNA here is from genome assembly GCA_023653625.1 of Triadica sebifera. NCBI lineage: Eukaryota > Viridiplantae > Streptophyta > Magnoliopsida > Malpighiales > Euphorbiaceae > Triadica > Triadica sebifera. The sequence continues at coordinate 8,429,648 of CM042900.1, forward strand.
TGATTGAAAAATGATTGAATGTGATTCAAATAATTAATTTCGGATTTATTTAAAAAATGCCTAAAATTGTTTTGTTTATGAACATGTGTTGTTATTTGGCTTAATTGATGGGGCTGGTTATATTTTTCTTATATTTTGATTATGAAAAACTTATTTAGACATATTGAGAATATTTTTATGCATCTGGAAGTTCCAATAATTAATTAAAAATTATTTTAATTAATTTTTCAAACAAACACAAAAATGAGACTGTTTAAGCATACCCGGTGGGGCTGTTTTGTTTGATTTTTTTTTGTATATGCTTATTTTATTTTCAGCACCTTGAAATAATTTTTATATGATTAAAAATATGTTATTTTCATATTATATTCATGCCAAAATTATTTTGCAAGCATTTGAAATTTTAAAAAATTCTAGATATAGAATTAGTCATTTTGAGCGTCTAAGTGTGTTGGTTCATTTATCTTAGTAATTTTGGCTTGTGCCAAAAATATATTTTGATGAACTTGAGCTGACCTAAAGATAATTAGAAAGATGATTTGAAGTTTTGGAAAATTTTATAATTTTTGGAAATTAACTTTTAATTAATTTAAGTTGTGCAATTGTAATTCTAGTATGAATAGAAATTGGTAGGTATATTACAATTAAATTATTTAATTTTAACATCATAATATTCTGATTTTAAGGAGAATTAATTTTGAATTAATTATGGAAATATAGAATTTAATTTAATTTAATTAAATATTAAATTCCACTTTAAAATGACATACAAAATTAAATTAACCGAAAGAACACATATAGACAATTTCGGTTCAAGCGTTGAATGGATTTACAAATTGAAATCCAAAATTGTCATTTTTATTTTGTGCATTAGACAATGCATGTTAGGAGTTATGAAAAGGCATGATGGATGATTATGGACTTAGGCCCAATGTGATTGAGCATGCATGGAGTTATTTTGTTTTATGGTAAATATGGTCTGCGTGTCCCTACCTCTCTTTCTTTCTTATGTATTTCTCTTCTCATCTTACTCCCCTCAAATGTAAATTGAGATTTTCTATGATTTGAAATATGTAATTAGATTACATAGGATTAGGATAGAATGAAGATACAAAGGAGCAAGAAGCAAAGGAGGTGGTACCATAAATAAGAAGACTTAGAAATAGGAATTTGATTTCTATTTTGGATTGTAAATTCATGCATATACCTAGGTAAGACCTAGTCAATTTCTCTTTGGCTCAAAAGATTGTATTTAGTATGTACATAATCATGTCATATAGTTAATGTAACTATCTTTATATATCCATATGATGCATGTATGATATATAAAAGCATGAAATAATAACTTGATGAGACTTAAAAAGAAATCTCTCACTAAATAAACAATTAAGTCTTACGTCTTCCATTAATATGGAGAGAACTAGAGTTCTTCTAAAGTTAGGGTTGTTGAGTTGCCTCAAGTTCACTCTATAAGAATATGTTCAATCCATTGAAATTAGATTTCATGATTAATGGGTTAGACTTAACCGATATTATTAACTTGTTGGATTTGCGCCAACGTTAATGTGTATTGGAGGCAAAGTTGGGTTTGTATACATGAGATGTACACATATCAAGAGTTGATAGCCCAATGTATGTGTAGACATCAATAAGTTAATAGCACAAGATTCAATAGTTGCTTAAATAATGCAATTGGTATGGATTAGATACCTACCAACCAAACTAAGGATAGCTTGTTGAGTTGCCTCAAGGTTATTCTTAGCTAGTTGGATATCGACCCACTAGGAGAACTTCCATATGAGTTCTCTCGGGTTCATAGTGAGGGCTATAGATTCGCAATAAAATAGTGAAAGTCAAAATGCGATTTATTAAAGACCTAATAAACATGCATTTTATGTACATTCTAACATGTTCCATTTTACATCTAGATTGCTAGAATCATCATCATGACAAGTGTGAATTTGCAATCGCTAATGGAACCAAATAAGTTGACTGAGCCTAATATTTTGGATTGGCAAAGGAATCTGAGAATAGTTCTCAAATCCGAAAAGATTGGCTATGTCCTAGATGAGGCACTCCCTAATCCCCATGCTGCTAATGCTTCTGAAGATGTTCAGAAGGCATATCAAAAGCATCTTAGATGATAGTGAGATGGCAAGCTGCATTATGCTTACCACTATGTTAGCTGAGTTGCAAAAGCAGCATGAGGTTATGGATGCTAATTCCATAGTATACCATCTAAGAGAGCTTTTTTATGAGCAAGCATGTTCTGAAAGGTTCGAAACTTCAAGGTTGCTCTTTCGCACTAAGATGGTTGAGGGGACATCTCCAGTGCAATATGCATTGAAGATGAATGGCTATATTGAGAGGTTGGCCACCTTAGGATTTGTGATGGACCATGAATTAAGTATTGACTTAATTCTAACTAGTTTGTCTGATAGTTATTCACATTTTGTGCTTAAATATAGGATGAACCAAATCTCCACCACTATTCCCGAGCTGATTAACTTGCTCAAAACAGCTGAGCCATCTGTCAAGAAGGACAGTAAGCCTGTGATGCTGGTGGACTCTTCAAGTTCTAAAAATAATAACCTTAAAAAGAAGAAAAAGTAAGAAGGTCAAGGAGATTGCTCCAAAGGGGACATGCTTCCATTGTGGCAAGGATGACCATTAGAAGAGAAACTGCAAGGCTTAATTGGAGTCCTTGAAGAAGAAGGCTTCTGATGCCCCATCTACTTCAGGTATTTTTATCATTGAAATTAATATTGTTTCCGATAATAATATATGGGTATTAGATATCGGTTTTGGCTCACACATATGCACTGATATGCAGGGCCTAAGCAATAGTAGACAGCTCAATAAGGAAGAGTCAGACCTACACATTGGAAATGGAGCAAGTGTTGCTACATTAGCTGTAGGAACATATGTATTGACCCTCCCTAGTGGGCTTATATTAAATTTTAATAATTGCTATTATGTACCCACTTTGACTAAAAACATTATTTCTGTTTCAAGTCTAAATAAAGATGGTTTCCTTTTAGCTTTTAGTAACAATTGTTGTTCTATTATGTTGAATGAAATTCTTTATGCTAATGGCACATTATACAATGGAATATACATATTAGATATGTCAAATCCAATTTTAAACATCAATGATAATAAAAGGAAAAAACAAGATATGTTGAAATCACCTTATTTATGGCATTGTCGCCTTGGTCATATAAGTGAGAAACGCATGGCTATGCTACACAATAGTGGTAGTTTGGGGTCATTTGATTATGAATTATATGACACATGTGAATCTTGCTTATTAGGTAAGATGACTAAATTACCCTTTAAGGGAAAAGGTGAACGTGCTAATGGACTTTTAGACTTAATACATTCAGATGTATATGGTCCAATGTGTACACACGCCAGAGGTGGTTTCATCTACTTCATTACTTTTATCGATGACTACTCACGATATGGGTATGTGTATCTTATGAGATACAAATCTGATGCTTTTGACAAGTTCAAAGAATTCAGAAATGAAGTAGAGAAACAACTTGGCAAAAGTATTAAAACACTTCAATCAGATTGAGGAGGTGAATACTTGAGCCAAGAGTTTCTAGATTATCTTAAGGATAATGGGATTTTATCTCAATGGACCCCACCTTACACGCCACAACACAATGGTGTGACTGAAAGAAGAAACCGAACCTTGTTAGACATGGTAAGGTCTATGATGAGTTTTGTGAAACTGCCTAAATCCTTTTGGGGTTATGCACTTGAGACCGCCATTTATATATTAAATGGAGTTCCTTCAAAGTCAGTTGATGTTACCCCATATGAGATATGGTATAACAAAAAGGCCACATTTTCTTACATGAGAATTTGGGGTTGTCCTGCTTATGTGAAGTGGACAATGTCAGATAAGCTAGAAGCTAAGTTTGACCGATATCTATTTGTGGGATATCCAAAAGCATCATATGGATATCAATTTTACCACCCCTTGAACAAAAGGTTTTTGTTTCAAGACATGCTATCTTTTTAAAGAGAGAATTCCTTCTAAAAGGAGATAGTGGGAGCAAAATTGAACTTGAGGAAGTTCAAGATGCTCAAACAAATGCTAATCAACTACCTGAACCCCAGCTTGTTACTCATACAGATGATATAACAGCTCAACCTTCTAAAGAACAAGAGCTTTATAGGTCAAGTAGGATACTACTGTTCCAGAGAGGCATGGATTTCTCATTAGTGAACATAATGACGTATTGCTTATAGAAAATGATGAGCCTACAACCTATGAAGAAGTCCTGAATAGTTCAGAATCTGACAAATGGCTTCAAGCCATGAAGTCAGAAATGGATTCCATGTATGAAAACCAAGTATGGACTTTGGTTGAACCACCCGAAGGAATAAAGCCTATAGGGTGCAAGTGGGTTTTCAAAAAGAAAACAGACATGGATGGTAATTTGATTACCTATAAAGCTAGACTTGTTGCTAAAGGTTATCGTCGAAGACAAGGAATTGACTATGATGAAACTTTTAGCCCAGTAGCTATGCTTAAATCTATAAGGATACTCCTAGCCATTACTACTCATTATGATTATGAGATATGGCAAATGGATATGAAGACAACTTCCTTAATGGAAATATGATTGAGGATGTGTACATGACACAACCAGAAGGCTTCATATCCAAAGATGGAAAAAAGGTATGTAAGCTTTAAAGATCCATTTATGGATTAAAGCAAGCATCCAGGAGTTAGAATATTCGGTTTGATGAGACAATCAAACAGTTTGGTTTCTTACAAAATTCGGATGAACCTTGTGTTTACAAAAAGGTTAGTGGGAGTGCAATCGTGTTATATGTAGATGACATATTATAAATGGGAAATGATGTATCAACCTTACAATCAGTCAAAATTTGGTTATCCAAAAATTTCTCTATGAAAGACCATAGAGAAGCAGTCTATATTTTGGGGATAAAGATCTATAGAGATAGATCTAAAAGACTGTTTGGTCTTTCACAGTCTATATACATAGATAAGATGCTAAAGAGGTTTAGCATGGAGCAGTCCAAGAGGGGATATATTCCCATGACCCATGGGATTACTCTCTCAAAGTCTTTATGTCCAAAGACAGAAGATGAGAGGACACACATGAGTTTGATTCCATATGTTTCAGCTATAGGATCAATCATGTACGCTATGATATGTACAAGACCCAATGTATCTTACGTTCTAAGTGTCACAAGCATATACCAATCGGACCCTGGTGAGGGTCATTGGGTGGCTGTCAAGAATATCCTTAAGTATTTAAGAAGAACTAAGGATGTATTCCTAGTATATGGAGATGGATATCTTATTGTGAGTGGGTATACCGATGCCAGCTTCCAATCTGACAAGGATGACTCAAAATCTCAGTCAGGTTATAAATTCACACTAAATGGTGGAGCAGTTAGTTGGAAGAGTTCCAAACAAGAAACGACTGTTGATTCCACAATCGAAGCATAATACATTGCAGCTTCTGAAGCAGCAAAGGAAGAAATTTGGATAAAGAAATTCATCACAGAACTTGGAGTGGTTCCCAGCATTATTGATCCAATACAATTGTATTATGATAATAATGGAGCCATTGCGCAAGCAAATGAGCCACAGTCTCATCAGAGATCCAAACATGTACTCAGAAGATACCATTTGATTAGAGAAATCATTGGTAGGAATGATGTAAAGATAGAAAGAGTGTCCACTGATCAGAATATTGTTGATCCTTTAACTAAGCCACTTCCCCAAAAGAAATATGATTCTCATGTACTCGCCTATGGAATTAAATATAAAGGTGATTGTCTTTAGTGCAAGTGGGAGCTTCTTAAAGAAGTGCTCTAAAGGCAATCACCTTTAGCACTTATTGTATAAATTTATTTAATTAATAAAAGGCTTTTTCATTAATTTGATGTTCATTTGATATATGAATTGATAAGTGATCTTAAATCAATTAATGAAGTCCATGATACATAACATAGCATGAAGGAAATCATGATGAGATCATGATATTGACATTCTTATCATGTGTAATTATGTTCGTATGAAAATTATCCCTAGTCATAGGATTAATGAGACGGGACATTATTAATCCAGACATACTAGCACATGTTACACTCCTTGATTGGATTGAGTAGTAGATCCCATAGTCTATGGTGCAAGTATCCTTAGACTTGACATACTCAAGGATATCTTGAATATTGATTATGTATTTTAACACTATTCCTTGTTGCCTCAGGGAGGTTGCTCATAGGGTGGTGATTGAAAACAACTTGAGGTATTCGAAGGTAATTGGGTAACCAATAAAGGATTCACCACTCTTGATAGAAGGAGTGTATACTCATGGCCTCTTGTCGTGGTCATTACTCGAGAATCTCTGGCCGGATTGGAAATGTCAAAAAGATAGTCTTCAATGACATATCTAATAGAGTAATGAGCTTCAAGGACAAGAACTGACATTTCTTGGACTAGACATGACATAGTCGGTCTAGTGGGAGTTGACGCATGTCCATACTCTGAACCAAGTGGGGTATAAAATGATGAAAGCAATAATTGCATGATAATTGTCTATGGAAAGGTTCATAGTCAAACCACTGACTTTCCAGTCAATTAGGGATAATGATGTGTTGCTAGATACTGCTCATGACTTGCTTAAATTAATTATTAATTTAAATGGCCAATATAAGCGGGAACCTAATGGGTCACACGCATTGAAGATATGGAGAATGAGTAAAATGGTATTAGATATGATCCAAAATATGAGAGAATTATTTCAGGATGAATCGCGATGAGATCGCATAGAAAAACCGTTCTGAAGGGTCACGAGCCCATGCAAGCTAGGCAGGCTACTGGCCTACCTAGTGGACCAGCTGGGCTGCCCAGCAGAAGCTCGCAGCAGGCCCAGTGCGCTGCTGCCTCCCACTCGTTGGCCAACAGCGGATTTTGGCCTTAATTAGGCCAATTGTGGCCAACTACTATTCATTTATTTCCCTTTTTCTCCATTTTTGACTTTTCATCTTTTCTTTGAATTTGATTCAAATAGAAAAGACATCAAATAGCAGAAAATAGACTTGAAAATATTTTTTTGTGAAAAAAATATTTTTAAGACACAATAAAATGCTCTCAAGAACACTTTCAAAGCTAGCACTTTGAATTTGTTCAAACCATATCTCTTGATAGTTTTTTCTTAATTCTTCGCGTGGATTATCATTAAAGACATCATAGTGTGGATTGTTGTGGTTTGCTACAACCCAACAAAGTGAAGATTTGAAGAACAAATAAGAAATTACATGGTATAATTTATAATCTTTATATTTATATAAATTAGTTTTAATAGCATAAGTATGATATTTTGTTTCGGGTTTATGATTCATTCTTCAAATCCCAACATTAGTAACACTCGCTTATGTAATTGGTGTAATTCTAATTATATGAGAGGGTGTTACATATCTAACATCAATCCTTCGAGCTATGAAAATATTATTTAGGTCTCACCTAGGTAAATGCATTAAATTACAACACCAAAATAGAAAATAAATTTCCTATTCTAATACTCCTTGCTTTTAGCGCCACCTCTTTGGCTTCTTACTTCTTTAAAATTCAATTCAATTCTAATCCTATGTAATTTAATTACATAAATTTTTCATAAGAAAAGTTCAAGTTATATTTAAGGGGAGTGAGATGAGAAGAGAAATACAATAGAGAGATTAGAAAAGATAGTGACTTGCATGCCCTATTTACTGAAAAAAAAAATTTAATGCGTGATTAATCACATTGGTCAAGTCCATAATCAAACCTTCATGCTATTCCATACACCCCTAGCATGCATTTTCTAATTCACAAATAAAGGTAATTTATTAAAGTAACAATTTGGATTCCTTTTATTTCAACTCTTAAAACATTGTTTTGATTGTTTGACCTTAAATGAAATTCAATATATATTCAACACTTAATCTCATTAAATGATTATATGAAAATTTAGAAATACTTTCCAAAATAAAATCATGCATATTAAGCATACATTTGATCATATCAAAAAATTTCCTAAAATTGCTTACTTTGCCAATTAGGTTGCTATTAATTTAATGTATGTAACATTTAAATCCGAATTTAATAATTAAATCATATTAAATATCAAATTCAAATAAAACCAGTAATTAATTCATAATTAAATTACCTTGATTAATTATTAGTTTGATGTCAAATAGAATTAAACAGTACTAGTTACTATTGCATATTAGAGTCATAGTCAAACTAGAATTACAAAACCCTTTTCTAATTCAAATTAAATTTTTATTGAAAATTTTCCTAAATTCCCAAAATTTATTCCCATAATTATAAATAATTTATAATAATTTTAAACTAATTAAATTCATTCATTAGCTAATCCAAATTATTAAAAACTTAACTAGTAAACTAATTGCTCAAAAATTGTCTAAACTAAATTATACATAAACTAGGATTCTCTAGGAACTTAAGCATGAATTTAATTTTACTTTAGCATGAAATTGAAATTAAAATTAAAATAATCTTATGAATATCTTATAAACATAAAATTAAGGTTATAATCATGAAGTTACATTATATTAAATTACACAATATAAAACAGTCCCATTGGATGATAAGATTTTTGGCCTAGATAATAGTTTTATTTGTATCATGATAAAATATAATTTTTGTATCAATTAAGTGGTTGTCCAGAAGTTAAAACAAATTCTAAATATGACATAAACATATTTGAATAATCAAATTAACAAATTAAATTCAAACAACCACAAAAAGAACTCAATTGATAATACTAGATTTCATAAACCTTAAAATTTCTATAACATGCACAATTTCAAATTTCATGTTTAAATCTATTTTGAATCATTTCATTATCATTAACAACAATTAATATCATCACATTAACATGTGATTGAATGGAAAATATAATTTGAGGCCAAATAAAATCAAATTCAGTTTTAACGGAATGCGGGAATCCAAGTTGTTCCTTTTCAATCAATTTCATTAATACTTCAATTAAAACCAAAAGTAATTTACATAGGGTGACTCTAATACTACAATTGGGTTTTGAACATACATCTCATATATATGGAAATGAAATTTAAAATTTAATTGAACTCAAAATTCATGGAACACCCTATATAATTTAAAATCAGATTGAACAATACAATAGGAGAAGTTGATATAGTGGATTTATCTTGTAAGAGAGATGAGAGAAATAACTTTTATTTCTCTAAGTTGACAGTGATGTGTGCCAAAGTCACCAAAAATAAAACTATTTTTACTGAAAACTAATTTTTATAGGAGTGATAAGTTCAGGTCGAACCCTTGAGATTGATTTTCTTATCAATTTTAATTATAAAGAATGGGGGGTTTGAATGTAAATCAAAATTAAATATTAGCAATGAAAACAATGAAATGAAATTAAAATAAAAATGCAGAATATTAAGACTTCATTCCAAGGAAATTTTATTTAGACCATAAATCAATCGATCATAGACATGTAAAAATTACTTTCTTATCATTGTCTACTTAACCAGTAATTTATCCAAAGCTAGAATAAACTTTAGTCTTCCTTGAATAAATTAATTCAATCTCAGCAACCAAATTATGTACAAAAGTCATGAAGAACATTTCTTCATTTTGGAACAGAAATGTCACCAAAATTACTATTGAAGCTCCAAAGGTCAAATCTACCTATAAAAGAAATATTATCTCTATAAGCACAATTTTACATTAATGACTTAAAATTCAATCCTAATTGCATAAATATGATAATCAACTCTTAAAACCAAATAAAATGCACTTAAAACTAAATATCAAGGGATTAAAAATAATAATTATTTTTCTCTCACTAAATTCTTCCACACTTAGCTTTGCACATCTTAAAGCAAAATAAAAACTTAAACAAAAAATACTTCACTTAAAACACACAGACAATTAATTTTTCTCAAGCTAGTACACTTACCAAACTTACAATTGCCACAATTTAAAATAAAATAAAATCAAACATACTCAATTTCCTTCATCTTTATCCATAAGTATTCTCAATATATATATATATATATATATGTAGACTATGCAAATATTATAATCAAGTTATGCATAGCATGTTTTTCAACCATTTCCCAAAACTAATACAAATAAGGTAGTATTTTGGAGATTTTTTTTACTTCGGTAAGTGCATTTTATGCTCCTTCTCACCTAAATATATTTTTTTATTTTTTATTTTTTTAGTGAGTACATTTTATGCTCCATCTCGCTAGAATAAATTTCTATCGCCAGTATGTGCATTTTACGCTCCATCCTATTGAATGCTTTGTACACTTTTTTTTCTCCTTAATTACTTGAACCCTAAATTCATGACTAGTAAAGAGAAATAATCTCAAAATGTGTCACATAATTCAAAATTATGCCTCACTGTACCATTCACATAATTTCTCAAGAAATACTTGTTTCAATCGACTACTAGAAATTCGAGAACACTTAATTTGATTTTATAAAAATTACTGAAAAAATTCGGAAGTATATTTGTATAGATTAGGAATTAATGTTATGCATCATAAGGTATTAAAGATATATTTTTAGACAAATAAAACTAAAACAAAATAAATCACAACCAATAATTATAAATAAAAATCTTTAATTCTCCTCCCCCACACTCAAATCTTAGATTGTCATCAATGTAAGACATAATCATCACATAAAATAAAAGACATGTAAAATTAAAGCAGTTAGAAAAAGAAATCAAATATGATTATCCGTGGATTGCCTCCCGAGCAATTCTTTGGTTAACATCATTAGCTTGACATGACAGCTTGTATCAGTCTGCATGGATTTTCCAACTGTAATTCCTTAATTGTATGCTCCTAAAATTCTTCATAGAATGGCTTAACCCTATATCATTGACTTTAAATACCTTGTTTATTGCTAAACTCTTAATCTCAATTGCACCATAAGGAAATACATTAGTAACAACAAAAAGTCTTAGCCAATAAGAACACAATTTACTAGGCATTACTTTCAATCTTGAATTATATAGCAATACTTTTTGGCCAACAACAAATTGTTTCCTCATAATCATTTTTTCATGAAATGCCTTGGTCTTTTCCTTGTAAATTTTGGAATTATCATGAGCTTCAAGTATAATTTCTTTTAGCTCTTGCAATTGCAACTTCCTTTCCACATTAGTTCGATTAAAATCCATATTGCAGCGGTGAATGGCCCAAAACATCCTATGTTCCAATTCCATAGGAATGTGACATGATTTGCCAAAACCAACCTATAGGGGGACATCCCAATAGGTTTTTTACATGTTTTCCTATAAGCCCACAAATCATTATCAAGTTGAACACTCCAATCCTTTCTATTTAGTTTCACCATTTTCTCCAAAATCGACTTGATTTCTTTATTTGACACTTTTGCTTGCCCATTTATTTGAGGATGATAAGTTATAGAAAATTTATGAAAAAATCTATATCACTTCAACAAAGCTTACATGCTTCGATTACAAAAATGTGATTTCTGGTCACTAATCAATGCCTTAGGAATTCCAAACCTACCAAAAATGTTATACCTGACAAAATCTAAAACAACCTTAGCATCATTAGATTTTGTGGTTTTTGCCTCCACCTATTTTGAAACATAATCAATAGTAAAGAAAATGTAAACAAAATTAAAATAAGATGGACATGGACCCATAAAATATATTCCCCATACATCAAAAATTTCACAAACGAGTATAAGGGTTTGTACCGTCTCATGCCTACGAGTTAAACTTCCAATTCTTTGACATTGTTTGCAATTTTTGCAAAATAAATGTGAATCATGAAACAAAGCATGCCAATAAAAACTACAATCTAATATTTTTCTAGCAATTTGTTTTTGTCCAAAATATCCTTCATGGAAAAAATTATGACAAAAGCTAAGGATAGACTGAATCTCATTATCAAGAACACATCTTCTAATTACTTGATCAACATAATATCTCAATAAATATATATCATCCCACATAATATTTTGCTTCACTTTTCAATTTATCCTTTTTAGCTATAGTCAAATCATTAGGCAAATTTCTGGTTACCAAATAATTAACCAAATCAACATACCAAGGAACAATACCTTGCATTTTAAATAACTGCTCATTAGGGAAAAATTCTTACAATGGAACCAATTCTTTTTCTCTCACCAATCTGCTCAAATGATCTACTACAAGGTTTTCAGCTTGTCCTTAATCTCCAAATTGAATTCTTAAAGCAAAAGAATCCCTTTGATCATCATCGGTTTTGCCTTTTCTTTGCCAATAAATATTTCAAAGCTGCATGATCGGAGAATACAATCACTTTAGATCCTTATAGTATCTAAAGCAAAAACAATAACTAAAAGCTCTTTTTCAGTTATAGAATAATTGTACTGAGTAGAATTGAGTGTTTGTGTTGCATAATGAATCACATGTGTATGCTTGCCAATCTGTTGTCCTAAAACTACTCCGACTGCATAATTACTTGTATCACACATTATCTCAAATGGTAGCTCCAAATTTGGAGGTTGAATGGCTACGTTAAAGTATGAGAACCCTTCAATTTATCAAAGGTGTTCTTGCACTCTTTGTTGAACTCAAAAGGAACCTCATTTTGTGGTAGCTTGGACAAAGGCAATGCAATTTGTGAGAAGTACTTAATGAATCGACGATAAAAACCTACATAGCTAAGAAAAGAACGCACTTTTCGCACATTAGTCGGATAAGATAAATTTAAAATTAAATCAACCTTAGCTTTATCCATTTCAATTCCCCTACTAGACACAACATGTCCTAAACCAACACCTTGTTCTACTATAAAATGACATTTTTGAAAATTTAAAACAAGGTTTCTTTCTATATATCTATCCAGTCCATGGCATAAATTATCCAATTCACTACTTCTCCTTTGAGGTTCAATGCTAGCCTTGGATCCATCCTCTAACAAAATTTTCTACATACTTATAAAGGGGTTGATTCCCTTTATGTTAGTTATTGTCCAGCCTATAGCTATCTTTGTATCTCATAATGCTCTGATCAACTTCTCTTCTTGCAAAACTGTTAACTAATTTGAAATTATGATAGGAAAAGTCTCATTTTCCCCCAAGTATACATACTTCAAATGCTTAAGTGGAGGCTTTAATTCTAAAAGTAGTGTCTGCAAAACATAATGTAACAACTTTTTGTGAGAGATTGAAAATTCCAATTTCCTAACTTCATACATTATTGGAATTAGGGGAAATGATTGTAATGCCATAATTGACTCTTCTACTGCCTTAACAATTCGAGTTCATTCTCTAGTTGCATCAATCTTTGAATTAGCACCACTTCTAACTCATCTTCTCCATTCAATTCATATGTATTTTGTGTTAATCCACCAATGACATTAATAGAAAATTTAGAATAATCATTAGCAAGATATTTCATAGCATAAAAAATATTAAATTTAACAATCTCTCCATCAAATTCCATGATAAACGTCCCATCATGCACATTAATTTTTGTTTTAGCTATTTTCAAGAAGGGTTGTCCTAATAGGATTGGGGTTGGATTTGATGAATTATGATCTTCCATATGTAAAATATAAAAATCTACTGGAAAGACCAATTCATTTACCTACACCAAAACATCCTCAACTACGCCTTCAAGGTAAGCATTAGAATGATTAGCTAATTGAATTACAACTCATGTGTCCTTCAAATGACCCAAATTCAAATATGTATATATTGAATAAGGCATTATATTAATTGATGTACCTAAAACCAACATGGAAAATTTCACTTATTTATTGCCAATTACATATGGAATCTTAAACATACTTGGATCCCTAAATTTTTAAGGTAATTTTCTCTAAATCACAACATAAATGTTCTCCCATACACTTATCTTCTCATTACCTTTCAGCTTCCTTTTTGTTGTTCACAACTCCTTATGAAATTTTGCATACCTTGGGATTTGTTTAATTGCATCAATTAAAGGTATACTCACCTCCATCTTTCTCAAAGTCTCAAAGATCTCCTTACCATGCTCTTCTTTCTTTGCTTTTGCCAACCTGCTAGGAAAGGGGGGAATAGCATAATTAAATTCAGATTCATCAATAACATATTTAGAATTTACCTTATTTTCAGAATTTTAAGCCTCTTTTTCTACTTGTATCTTCTTGGCTAAATTTTGTAAGGGTCTATTTTCTACTTCCTTCCCACTCCCCAATAGTATTACATTTAAATTTTCTCTAGGATTTACTACTGTTTAGGAAGGAAACTAGCCTGAATTCTATGCTTCAAGCTTACTCACTGTTGTTGCAAACTTTCTAATCTGATTCTCTAAATTCAATATCCTTGCCTTGGTTTGCTACATGTTTATCCTTGCCTTATGTTGAAATTGCATAGTATTGTTAGATAAAGCTTTAAAAATTTCATCAAGAGACATTTGAATTTTGAAATTGATTTAATGGTTGTTTTGGTTGAAATTGAGGTTGAAACCATCTTTGCCTAGCTTGGTTCCCATAACTCTGGTTAGGGTGATCTCACCATCCAGAGTTGTATGTATTTGAATAGGAATCGTATCTGTGCTGATTCTATTCCTAAAGATTTCCTATGGCATTCACTTGTTGAGCTGGTTCATCTTCCTCCAATGTTGGATAAGCGTCTATGGGGTGGCCAAGTATTAAGCAAATGCCACATACCCTTGTTGATTGCATATTTCCTATAGCCATATAACAAACCAAAATGGTTAAATCAGAAATTTGGCATTTTAGGTTAGACATACTTACCTCATTCACTCTTCTAGGTGTATCCATTTTGGTCCCAAACTATTGCAAATTTCCAACCATATTTGCAATCAGATTTCTGGCTTGAAATGGGGTTTTATCTGCTAATGTTACTCCACTTGCAACATCAAGTATACTCCTATCCATAGGTAGTAGGCCTTCATAAAAATACTAAATCAAAAGTTGGTCTAAAAATTGGTGATGTGGGCAGCTTGCCTCCAACTTCTTGAATCTCTCCCAATACTCATAAAAGGATTCTCCACTCTATTGTCTAATGCCATAAATTTTGTTTCTTATACTGGCAGCTCTAGATGTCGAAAAATATTTCTCCAGTAATAATCTTTTCATCTCATTCCATGAATTAAATTGACAAGGATGGAAGTAGTATAGCCAATATTTTGCCAAATCTACTAGTGAAAATGGGAAGGCTCTAAGCTTTATCTGCTCCTCAGATATACCCTGTGGCTTCATACCTGAGCACACTATGGAATTCCTTTAGATGCTAATGCGGATCCTCACTTGTAAGATTACAAAAAGTAGGCAACAAATGAATCAGTCCTGATTTTAGTTCAAAAGCAGCATCTATTCAGGATATTCAATGCATAAAGGCTGTAAATTTAAATTAGAAACAGCTAGCTCCTTCAAGGTCCTATTATTTTTCTGATTATGAGCAGTCATGACTTCCTCCTCTGAATCGCTGGATGAGCTATTAGACGGTAAATCAATGGATATATTTAGTTTAAGTGCGATAACAATGGTTTGGTTGGATCCTAAAATTGCAGCTCAGGCCTACCGATTTTGTTTCCTCAAGTACTTGGCAGTCTTCTAAATTTCTAGGTCAAATATTAATTCACTAGATTGTTAGGATAGAGTCATATACTATTAAAAGTAAAAATTAAATAAACACAACTGAAAACAAATTTAAAAAAATTATAACCATAAACAAAAAAAAAAAACAATCCAAGCAAACAATGGAATTTGGCCTCGATAGGGTGGGACAAGTAAAATTCTACTATAAATAGTACCATCAAAAAACTAAAATTCAACACAATTAAAAATAAAATAAATAAATAAATTATCAGTACAATTAAATTAAAAAAAAAAATCATTCCCCAGCAACAGTGTCAAAATTCGATGTGTGTCGAAGACACCAAAAATAAAATGTTCTTACCAAAGATCTAATTTTTGTAGAATTGGCAAGTTCATATCAAATTATAAAGGTTGATTTTCTTATCAGTTTTAATTATAAAAGGATTGGATAGGGTGGGGGGTTGAATGTAAATCAAAATTAAACAATAGCAATGAAAACAAAGAAATTAAATTAAAAATAAAATTCAGAATATTAAGACTTTAATCCAAGTGAAATTCATTTGGGCTATAAATCAATTGATCATTGATATCTAAAAATTACTTTCTTATCATTGTCTATTTAACTAGCAATTTATATAAAGCTAGAATAAACTCTAGTCTATTTTATTAAATTAATACAATCCCATTAACAAAATTAATCTTTATTTCTAACCGATTCGATATTCAAGCAATCCTCATTATATCAGAAATAACATTAAGATCAAGAAGTCAGTTAAGGACAAATTACGATTCAATAAGCGTGAATTATTTAATTTGCTTTATGTTTCTTTTTGATAATCAATAAAAACTTGGATCATAATTATTGTTATCTAATTGCTTCTTCAATAAGCCTTTTTAGCAATTACGTATTAAGAAATTTATTAAGCAATCTAACTATGTATTCATATAACATTCAAATACAAAGAAACAATAGATAGACAATTCAAAGATAGCATTAAATTAAGAATAAAGTCTCACAATTGAACATGAACCCGAATGAATCCCTTGAATTGCAAAGAAAAGATTTAGCCACACGTCTTCATAGATAAACTAAAATTGAAAGAAAACATTGTGAAAAAAATAAGAGTTGTACTACATTTCAGGAGAGAACATTTACTCTTTTAAAAAAATAAGAGAATAACAAAACTCTTAAATCTCTCTTTATTTTTCTCATATGTGATGTCTCTCACTTGCTCTCACTTTCTCTTTTTCATCTCAAACAAATGGCCATACATGATTTTCAAATTGGTTGGCAAAATATTTTCAAAGTTTGGTGTAAATTTTAAATAAAGATTGGTGAGATTTTTCCAAATGTTGGTGTACTATAATCAACAATTGCAACCTAATTTTGGATATAGGCAAATTTAAAATTTGTAATCTTCATGAAAGTTGTAGATCTAGAAGAGTAGTACAATTTATACTTTTTAATCACTTTATTTGGATATCATAAGATGAAGATAAATCTATTTTACTGCTAAGTGTTCACACTATACCGACCAGATTTTTAGACATATTTCAACTCAATATTTGAAAATACAAATGAGCTTGCATTTATGCAATCCATACCTTCTTGGAATAATATGTCTTCTACAAAAGTGATGAAGAACATTTCTTCATTATGAACAAAAAGGCCACCTAAATTACTATTGAATCTCCAAAGGTCAAATATGCCTATAAAAGAAATATTGTCTTTATAAGCACAATTTCACATTAATGACTTAAATCCAATCCTAATTGCATAAATATGATAATCAACTCTAAAAACCAAATAAAATACACCAAAACTAAATATCAAGAGATTGAAAATAATAAATATTTTGCTCTCATTAGGCAACCCCAAAATTAACCTCTAATGAGGCTATTTATATGTTCTCAAATTTGTATTAGAGTGGGATTCTTCAAATCCTAGGTTTTAAGCTTCCTCTTCAAAATAGGTTTGTTGAACCTATTGCAATGTCGAGAGCGAGATACCATCATGTCCACAACATTCCATGACACTAATTGGCATCAAGAAATAGTAAGTTTCGACGACTGTGATACACCAAGAACTAGTCTTGATTGGAAAACCCTTTGTGCGACCGTGAGTTTGTCTAGCCCAATTTCTCTCTCTCATGTTTTTGGATCCAATCCAATGCCCATTTCAAATCTCCTTCATTCCTTCTATACATTAGGTTCCTAGCAGATCATGAGCGGTATCTAGCAACACATCATGATCATCTAATTAATCGAAAAGTCAATGGTATGATTGAAAACCCTTTCCATACACACTACAAAAAAAATAGCAATTTAGTGACCATAAATGTGGTCACTAAATAACTACCACATAGAAACCACATAATGACTATGAGGGGACTAAATTAGTGACTAAATTGGGACCATGCTGTTAGCGACCACTTTAAGTTTTCGCCAAATCATGAGCTAAAAAAGGCGCTATATTTATCAATAATTTTTTGACTAATTTATGGTTGTTAAATAAAAACTCTTGTTTTGTTGTCACTAAAAATAATTTTAGTGACCACATATAAATGTGGTCGGTAATTCATTTAACGACCATATATACATGGTCTGTAAAATAATATTAGCGACCACATTTAAATATGGTCACTAAAATCAATTAATGACCACATTTAAGTGGTCACTAAAATGATATTAGCTACCAATTTTATCAATTAAATTTTAGTTTATTCTTAATTTAATTAATAGAAGTACAATAAAGTTAGTTTAATTATATTAATCAATTGAACCTCATTTAAGTCAATTTAATTGAATTTATCAATTTAACTCCAATTTAATATCAAATTAATCAATTGAACCACATTTTGATATAATAAAATAAATTTTAATCAATTTGATCAATTAACAATCAATTTAAGAATGATTTAATCAATTTAAATTCAATTAATTAATTGAACTCCAATTTAATCAATTAAAGTTCAATGTATGTTTAATTCAATCAAATTAGGTTTAATTAATTAAACCCTAATTTAATACAATCAAATAAAATAAATCAACTAATTTCTAATTTAATCTACTAAAGTTCAATTTAATCAGTTAAGCAAGAACTTACTCAATTGAACCACAATTTGTGTCAATTGAATCAAATTAATAAATTAAGCCATAATTTAATTAATTAAATATCAATTTAAGTTCAATTTCGTTAATTGGACCCCAATTTGATGAGCTAAACCTTAATTTAATTAATTTATGTCAATTGAATTAAATTAATCAAATAAACCCTAATTTAATCAATTGAATTAAATTAATCAATTAAACCCTAATTTAATCAATTGAATTTTGATTTAAATTCAATTTAATCAATCTAAGTTTAATTAATCAATTTAAATTCAATTTAATCAATATAAGTTCAATTAATCAATTTAAATTCAATTTAATCAATCTAAGTTTAGTTAATCAATTTAAATTCAATTAATCAATTAATTCCTAATTAATAAATTAAACCTTAATTTATGTCAATTTAATCAAACTATTCAATTGAATCTCAATTCAATAAATTAAGGTTCAATTTAGGAATGATTTAATCAGTGTTTCCCAAAATAATAACTAAAAGATGGGGTTGAATTGGTTGACAAATAAAATTTTTCTCTAAGCAAATGACTAAGAATGAATTAAAAAAGAAGTAGAGAGATAGAGACATAAGATTTATAAATGTTCGGGTGTTAATAAACACTACATCTCCCTCTAATCTCAATTGGATATTTCATTAACACACCAAGTGTTACAATAGAGTTTTCCTAACTTACTGTCAACTGTGGTATTTTACTCTTTTGGCTAATACCTAACCCAATAACAACCTTTGTATTTTAATGGCTAACACAATAGCCAAATCCTTGTATTTTTTATGGCTCGCATAAAAATCCTTACAAGTGTTTCACTCATTATCCAAATAACTCAAACTCACTAATGAGTATTTGATTACAGAAATAAAAGCACTTACTAACCAAAAGAGCTTAATAAATTGAGCAATAATGGTTTTATAACAAATATTATAAGTAGATGAAGATTTAATAAATGCACAAATAACTTTACAAAGATTAGATCTTTGATAATTTGTTATCTAACCCTTTGAAGTTCATAAATGAGTATTATTTATACTTCTTTTGAGAAATAAAGTTTTTTAGGATGCATTCAATACAAAACTAGTCCTTCAACCACTTTTCTATTCGCGTCTGTCAATATTAAATACACAAGTTCACAAGCATAACCGTTCTTGATGAATGCATGACTGAAGTGGTGAAGCTGACCATGAATGCTTATGTCCATAATTCACAAAATCCTTCACGAGCGTGATAGTTTATGCTTCATGGGTAGGCCAAAATGTTTCACAGCCGTAAAAAATTGAATATCAAGGTTTGGCACACACAAGCTTTACAGGCATGACCTTGTCTTTTACAGGCATAAAAATGCAGCTTCACAGGGGTGATTGTTTGCATTAATGGGCATAAACTACTTCACAGGCATGACCTCTCTTTCACATGCGTGAATGACTTCTCAATTTCATTCATTTAACTTTAATCCCTTGAATCAACTAGCTTTTGTGATTTAAGAAACATTTAATATATCTAAACACTTAGAATACAAATATATGGTTATATTTCTTATTGCCTAATTATTCGTTATCTTTAAAATTATGGAAATACCCCTCAAGGTTCAACAATCTTCCTCTTTTTGATGGTGACAAACAATTGTGCAATATGTGGCTTAAGGAGAAATTGTTTTCTCCCCCTTAAAATATGCTTATAAAGAATTTAATACAAATAATAATAAGCATGCCACAAACTCAAACCAAAAGCATAAATATAAAGAAGTTCAAAGGAGTTTAGTTAGTCCATCAATATACTATGTATGTTTTAATCAAAAATAAAATGCATATATCATATCATTTGAACAAAGCTCATGCATAAAAAGGCATATATATGGATGTATAAAGCATATTTCATCCTTTTCACCCATTTCTAGTTCTCCCATGGTTTCTCACATATACACTAAATTCCTCCTAATCCTATGTCTAATTTTTATTCAATTTTAGCTTCAATTCTATGAGAAAAAGAAAAGATTGAGGAAAGCAAAAGGAAGGTCACCAGTTGGTCATCCTTTTAACAAGGAGCATATTTTACTTACCCTTTCTTTGATGCACCAACTTGACTATAGCTCCTTCTTTCTCCTTTAATTTTTTTCTCTTCTCTGTGGTCAAGTGATGCATTTTTTCTTCACATATGGTTTTCCCCTTGAAAGTTTCTTCCTCCATGTTTCTCGCTCTATGGCCAAGACTTACTTTTCCTTTTTTTTTTCCTTCTCCTTATTCTTTTTCTTTGATTTTTGGCTGAAATGTTAGAAAGAAGAAATGGGTTCTTTCTTCTATCCTTTTGTAGTGTGTGTTGCTTAGGCAATCACCAAGAAGGGGGAATTGGTGGATAATTAAAATTTTCTCATTAAGAAAAATAAATAAAATATAAAAAAATTGAAGAGATATTGAACATACTATTTATAAAGGTTTGGATGTTAATATATCTTACATCATCTCCCTAATCTTAATTGGGTATTTCTACTATCTCACTTAATAAGATATACCAAAGTTTTCTAACTCACTCCAAATTAAATATTTCACTCTTGGATCGCACAGAATCCAAATTCACTTGTATTTTAACTGGTTAACATAAAAACTAATTCCTTGTATTTTTCTATGGCTAATAGACAACCTAACAAGAGTTTTCTTTTAGGTTCGTTCTTACAACCTTTAATCACAATTGAATACAAAAACGTTGAAAATGAGAACAAAAAAAAGTAATATCACTAAGAAAGAGTTGTTCTACTTTCAATAGTCATTTGGTGAGGTATTTATAGAGTTTGCTCACCAATTAGTCGTTACAAACAGTGACTATAATTATTTCTAAACTTATAAAAATATTTAAAATAAAAAGATGTATGTCATAGATTCGCAGTTGTGAGTTTCCTCTCACTATCATAAATTTTGAAATTTATACGCTCATGTGACACGTGGTAGAATTTAGTTGGCTGTTTATGTAATGGTAATGTCGATTTAAATCTTGTGGTCACTAAAACTTATTCGCAGTCCCGAGACTTCTTTCATGACAACAGTCACGATCGCGTATAAGGTTGCAAACCTTTCTAAAATGAATAATATTTTTGGTGGTGATCTTTTTGCAGTCATGGTATACATGCTGTGGTCATGAGTTTTGATTATACCAAATGCCTCCAATTTTCCAACTCAGCCAAGGATACGTGTCATTGTCTCATTAGACTAAAAAGCAATGACAACTTTCATTTGAACTATGCAATCACAGTCGCAAAAGCCTTATCGTGATAAGTCTCCCTGGTACAAATGACACTGCGAACCTCTTTGGAAGTTTTGGCTAACTTCCTACAATTGTGATTCTTAAGTTGTGGTCGCAAAACTTGTGTCGCGATTGTGAGTTATATGACATTAAGAGTTCTTCAATAATTCACCAAGTGTTTAACTTTCAATGGGATTGAAATTTTATATGTTATCAAAACAATACTAGATAAAAAATATTAGTAACATTTGATTTGATTGTCAAGATCAAAATAGAAATCAATCACCATAAGGCTAACAGTGTCTCTTTTTTAAAAAAAATTTGACAATCAAACATAGAAAATATATGAAATTGAGCTTATAGAAATCAAATTAAGGTATTGAAATATAAATGATCCAAGTTTCAAGTCAATTAATGGTCAATGTTATATTTA
This sequence comes from Triadica sebifera, assembly GCA_023653625.1. Taxonomy (NCBI): domain Eukaryota; kingdom Viridiplantae; phylum Streptophyta; class Magnoliopsida; order Malpighiales; family Euphorbiaceae; genus Triadica; species Triadica sebifera. Next base: position 8,452,061 of record CM042900.1, read on the forward strand.
ATCATATAACAAAAAATTGATACCAATAAAATTATTTTCTAAACTTAATAGAATTTCGAAAAAAAATTTCTCCCACTTGGTATGATTATGCTAATTTTCTCCCTTAGAAGATATTCTTCCCCTTTGTAACATTTGAAAATATTTTCTCCCTCTAAATTTATTTTATGTTATACTTCTCCTCCTTTGGCAAGATCGAAAAAGAATAAGCAATCACCACAAGACTTAAATGTCACAAAATGCAGCTTTCATTAAAAAACAAACAAGCATTACAAATTGATTACACATTTAAAGTTTATGTAATGCATCACATGAAAACAAACATAAAAATATAGAAATATGAAATGATGGTTGAAATGTATGAAGATGAAAAATTAAGATTTTTTTATTTGATTTATGGGTGTTCTTTATCATGGTCTTGATCTCCTTGTTGGTCTTCTCTTGGTGGCTCCCCTTCAATTTGAGGTTCATTCTCAAAGCTCATTGGGCAAACTTTGCAACCCATTCTCCTTTGTATGTCTTGAAAATCAAGATGGAGATTCCAAATCATCTCAAATGTATTCATGTGAAATTCATACATTTGAGTCATTGAAGGAGTTAGAGGTTGCATTTAAGGTGGAACTTGAGATGTCATTTCTTCTTCTTCTTGAACTTGAAAGTCTTCTCCAATAGTAACTCTTGCTCTTTTCTTGGTAATTTTCTTTGATGAGGCTTGTGCTCTTTGTTCTCCTAAAGCATATTCGTAAACATTTTCACCAATCTTTCGAATAGCTTTGCAGTTTATAAGATATGGTATATCAATAAGATTAATTTTCTTATCATGATATTCACCAAGAAATTGTTTATTTTCTTGAGTAAGAAAATTGGAATGTTTGGCTATAAGAGAGATGTGGGAAGAGATTAAAATAACTCCCCTAGAAGTAGTAGCAAAGTGAGATATTTGATCAATAAAGAGAGGTACCATGTCAATTGGCATCTTGTTAATAAAGGGAAAAAGATAGAAGAGATCATTTTGAGAGACTTTTTCATTGTTATCTCATTTAGAATTGATGGTAAAAAAAAAAAGGCAATACGATGCAAGATCCAATGAAGAAAAGCCTTAATGTGTTTAGAGTTGGAGTATTTGTCTAAGAGTTTCTTAATGGAAATTGATTTCCAAAAGTCAAAATAGGGAAGAGTCATATCGGTTTCATTAAGAAATCTGTAGGTGAAAAAACCAATGATATCGACCAATTTGGCCTTGGTCAATCCATACCTTTTTCCAAACATCGAGAATTTGATACTATAAAGACCGAATTCATCAGAATTAGACTTTTCTAGCATTATGGTTGCAAGGAATTTAGCCATAAGAAAATCATATCCTTCAATATTGGACATTTCAATTTTCACCCAACCCACATTCTTTAGAGTATCCATTAAATCTTCCTTTAGACCAATCACCTCCAAGTCTTCCATATCCGGAACTTTGTTGGAAATTAATTTTTTTGATGAGATGACATAATATCTTGCCAATTCTACTTGTTCATGATATTGAATTTTGTTAATGGTTGGTCTTGAGATGGTGTTGTTGGGGCTTTACCCTTGGTGGCAGAGGTAAAAGGCTTGGATGCCATGGGAGAGGATAGAAATTGAGTAGAAGATGAAGACATATTGGAAGAAAGAGAGAATTTAAGAGAGAGAAAGATGAGAGATGAATTAGAATTGAGTAAAAGTGTGTGGAATAGTAAAAAGTGACCTATTTATAGTGGTATGGAAGGTTTCTAATGAGTAAGAGTCATTTAAAAGTTCAAAATTCAAAATCTTGAAAGAAGTGAAAATTTTAAATATTTTTTATTAACATGTGATTCGCGATCGTGAAAGATGTAATAATCGTAAATTTTGAATTTTTGGATGATTCGGGACTGCAAATAGGAGTTTTAAGACTGCGAATACAAAGTGTTGTAATAGTCAAAAGAAATGTTCAAATTTTGTGAGCACGAGATCAACTGATGTAACAATCATGAAGCATTTCAAATTTTGCAAGCGTAAAAATGTGCCTAACTACCAAAGACTGCAAAATGCACCATTTGTGACTACAAGCTAATATTAGTGATCGTGAATTACATGTCTTTAAGCAAAAAATATTTTTGACAAATAGAAATGCATTATATGATTTATGACACAATAATTATGATCAATTTTCATGTAATTTAACAATCAAGGTTTGAAAACATCATCATAAATCCCGACTAAATAAATACATTTATGAACACGTAAACATGTATAATACATAAGATCAAAATCAATAAATCAAAATACTTAAAAGTAAAAGATTAAAAAATGTTTGTCGATTTTGGCGATTCTAGTTCAGTGATGCTTTATTTTGATTAGCTCCCCCTTAATCCATGATATTAATTGTTTTAAATTTTCAACACTTTTTCTCCTTTAGCATAAGATGGCTCCCATTAATTTTTTGCATTTTGAAATAATTGACCTTGTTGAGGGAATGCCACTTATTGTGCTAGTAGCTGCAAAATTCAAGTACATTTTTTTTATACCCACATAAATTTGTGTCCTTCAGAGTTAGCTTTGGAAGGTGTCACATCCGTAATTTAGACTCTGACCGTAAACACATATTTCGGTTATCTGTACCCTAATACAAAGGCGTACCAATCAAAGTCTAAATATGGACAAATAAGTGTGAGAAAAACTATTTTCATATGATAATAAAAATATATAATATGAAAGTTTAATTCAATTGATCAATTGCTGCGATTTCGTATTTTGGCATGTAAATCGAGGCAATAAATTAGGCTTGAAATACAAGATTTTTGTCCAATGAAAAAAAAGTAATTTAAACATATCAAAATATAGGAAAATATTATTTTAAGGTCATAGGTAGAGTTATCATGTGAGATTTTAAGGTAAAAGACCTGAATTGTAGAAATATAATTTTTAGTGTGGGTTTACACCCTGATTTTTCTGATTGAGAATTAGAGAGATGTGTTCACAATTGCAAGGGTGCCGATGCGATCGCAATTGAATTCTAATATTTTAAAAATTTATAATTTATAAATTGAACTACGGATAAATTTTTACGGGCATAATTTAGAAAAAATGACTAAATCACAAAAATATAATTTTCATACCGATGATCGTTTTGCAAAATCGAGAAAACCACTTTGAAGATAAAATTTTTCTGAGGATATTGGCAAATTTTGAGGAGATAAGATTATTTGGAATATGAAATTTAAGAAAATAAATTTATTCAATGATTAAATTGAAAAATTGGAAATTTTGGTGGAAAAATCCAAAGTCAAAGTTTCTTTTGAATAAAATTGGATAAAAGCCAAAATATTTTCTTGATTAATTTTAATTGACCAATTGGAGTAAGGATTAAGCTCAATTAAGATTAATTAAACATTAATCAAGTATATAAAGTCAAAAATAGACAAAAAATTCAATAATTTCGTGATATAAAACAAAACAAAAAATATCTTCTTCTTTTTCTTCCTTTGCATGATCACCATAGCCATTTACCTTATTATTTTCAATTTTTCTCTCACAAATTACCATCATCAGGGCATAAGGAAGCATAAGTAATTATGTGGGAGTGAAAAAAATATTTTTGAAGAAAAATCAACTATTCGCTAAAAATTTCAAGAAAATTTGAGGTGAGATTTTCTTCACTTTTCTTTCAAATTTTCATAAATTTAAGTTCATTTGAATAATTTTTGTGAGTAGATTTTTATTTGGTGGGTGATATTACTTGGATTTGGTTGATGGAAAAATTAGGATTTTATAGAAAAATAATGGAAAAATTAAAAAACAAATGAAATGAGTAGAATGAGGTTTGAAGATTATGGATATGATGGAAAATTGATGAGAATAATTTTTAGGAATTTTTATAGAATTATTGGAAATTTTTTATAATAATGGCCAAATTTTTAAAAAATTATTTTGATGGATTTGTGCCTTAAAATGATGATAATTGACTTATATAGAGTGTTTGAAAGTGGAAATTAATTTTTGGAATGAGAGAAAATTTTAATAGGAATTTTGGTGAATTTTTGGCATAATTATTGAAATTTTTATTGGAATTGTTGAATGAAATTTTGGTGAAATTGGTGATGGAAAATGGAAGATAATAGGTCAAAGTAATTGTAGGAATTTAGTTGGAATTTTTAGATCATTTATTGAATTAATAGGAATTTTGAGTTGGAAGTAGATTTTTGGAGAAAAAAAATAGAAAATAAAGATATGAATGAACAATTAAATAAATTGAAGAGAAAAATTAAAAGAGGATAAATATTTAATTAATTTAGAAATTTCACATTAGTAGTGTATAGCATGAAATAAGATCGGTAGAAAAATATTCATTAAACGTGAGAGCCGGAAAAATTAAATGGGTAGTTTAATTTCTATTTTAATTTGATAATTTTTATTGGCTGGGTAACTAATTAGAAATTTAATGGTTATTCAGGTGTACCGTCAAAGTAGACACCAGGAGTAAGTAGAGTAAAATAGTCGGTAGTTTTCGGCAAATAGCCGGTAGTTTTCGGCAAATTGCGATTTTAGTTGATTTTTATAAGCTTTTTTGGCATAAAATGAAATTACAATTTAGAAAATAATTATATATAATATTTATGAAAATATTAAATATTTTGAAAGTTATTGAAAATATATTTTATGATAAAAATAAAATATTTAGTAAAACAATTGTATTGGTATGAAATAAATACTTTAATATGTGATTTTAATGAAATAAATTTGTGTTCTCTTTTGGTGAATTTTTATGCTATTAAATAATTGTATGAGAAATTGATAACGATTATATCTATAAAATTTTTTATAAGATAAATGTTTTAATATTTTATGTATATCAATAAAGCCTAGAAAGTAAGTTAGGGAATTATTGATATGTCAATACGGTAGAAACTCTATAACCTATGGTTATCTTAGTCATAAGAGATATTGTATGACTCCTGTAGTTATCTTAGACTATACATTATTTAATTACCGATCATGTGGTTATCTTGTATCAAATGATATTTATTGGAGTTATGTGATTATCTTTAACCCTGGTTCTGTAGTTATCTTGGACCCTGAGATTTATATCGTTTGATGGTATTCCTTGTTTCTCTAGGGGTAGGTCTATGATCTATTAATATATGAGTTATATAAAGTTTTTATTTTAATGGATGATTAAAATTTTTATTGCATTTATTATATACTTGTGATATTAATAACAATGACTTTGATTTTGGTAGATTTTATTTAATAAATTATATTTGCTTTTATGTATAAATAAATAATTTATTAATAGTTTGATAGATGCAAATTTTTTTTTCAGAAGTTTTGTTGATTTTAAAGTGTATATTTTTATTCAAAGTAACTTTTATTATAAGTTTTTGCACCACTGAGTTTTATACTCAGCACGAAAGTTTATTTTTTCTTGTGTAGATTTTAGTAGAGTTAAACAGCGACATGTGTGTACATAAAAAATATTGCTGATATCAGTGAATCCCACCTATGACACCTATGAAGTCAAGCAACAGTGACAATCATCCTGCTAGGGTGGGTTTTTGTTAATGTAATATATTATTTTATTAAATTTTATTTATGCCAATATACATATATAATTATATAATTTTTAATAATGTATTATTTAAAATAAAATTTATGTAGCATTCCATATCTAACTATATACGAGTAGATAAGATGTGTTACAGAAGGTTTTCAATGTTCCTTCCTTATAGAGAAATGTAAATTAATATGACTAAGTTTCATGTAATAATGACATTGTTTAGTTTTAAGAAGTTTATACCACATTGCATGAGGTTTAAGTCTCATTACTTTTAATGGTGCATGATATATATGAAAATAAGAGAATGTATGTGTAATGTGTGACGTCCTAGGTGCATGTCTTTTATATTAAAAATATGATTGACTTTTTATGATCTACCTGTTGAGCTATGTGACACTCCAATATTCTTTTTTTGAATAGGAGATTTTTGTGTGCCTTGTGTTTAGCTTTTGAAGCTATTACCTTAATGGAAAGATTTGTAATGTACTATATTTAACAAATATAGTACTACGTACAGATGATATTAATGCTCCATTAAAGCCTAAATCATGTCTCACTAAAAAAGATATTTGTAAAATAATAAGAGTATCTAAGTTTTTTTCCATTTGTAAAATTTTAAAATAAAATTTCAAAGTTCCTCAACTTCATTTTCAAAATATTATTTTCTTTAAGTAAAGATTTTGTTGAGGATTTTACCTTATGGCTTGATGTGTTATTTCTTTCTATATTCATAGGACTTTACCTTATTCTTGCATTTTTATGATGAGTCATTTGAAGAATGTTTTAAATCTTTTTACTTGAAGTTCCAGGAGTTGTCATACTTCTTATTGATCATTTTTTTTTATTTTTCTCGAGAATATAGCAATCTCCTCATCTTTATCCACTAAAAAAAATAGCAAAATGATGACCATATTTAGAGACCACAAAAATATAGTCTCGAAATAGAGACCAAATTAAGATCACATTGCGACCACTAAAAAACAAAATATTAATTAATTGAAATAATGACCACACAGAGAACAATTTATAACTAAATTGCAACCACAATCTAGCGACAACAATATTTGGTCGCTACACTTAGCTACAATAGTTGGCGCGAGATTTTGCGATGGATTTGCAACCACATATATTCATAATTTAACGACCACAAATAGTGTAGTCACTAATTAGAGACCACATTGTTAGTGGTCGTAAAATAGAGACCACTTAGTTGTGGTCGCTAAACTAGTATATTAATACAACTTATTGAACTATCATTTAAGTGTATGGACTTAGTAACCACATTTACTTGTGGTCTCTATTTAGAGACTACATTTATTGTAGTATCTAATTCAAAACCACTTTTTTTTGTGGTAACCATTTGGAGATCACATTTATTTGTGATTGGTTTTTAGAAACTACATTTACTTATGGTTGCTAATTAGAGACTATATTTATTTGTAGTCACTAATTAGAGACTATATTTACTTGTAATTTTTAAATTGCGACCATATACATGTGTGATCGCTAACTAGTTATGATTTTCGTTGTGGTCATTGTTTTAATAATAATAATAATAATAATAATAATAATAATATTATTATTATTATTATTATTATTATTATTATTATTTATTAATATAATATATAATAATTATTAATATATTTAATATATTATGCAATTATAATAATTAATATTAATATAATAATAAATATAATTTTTATTTATATATAATAGTAATTAAGACTCTCTTTTGTCATTCATTGGATTAATCAAATAATTAAGTGAATTCCAAATTGATTAAATTTAATTAATGAAACTCAAATTTAAGTACAATTAAATTAATTGAGTGCTAAACTAATAATGATTTATTTAATTTAAGTTCAATTGCAAATGAATACCATTTTAATTCAATTTGATCAATTGAATTCTAATCTAAACTGAATTTAATCAATTAAAATTTAATTTAATAAAAATTTATTCAATTAATGAATTAACCATAAAAAAAATTAATTATCTTTGTTATTATGACTGTACATGGAGTGTGAATCTTTCCGAACCGAATAAAAAAACTGAGAAAAAAATATCCAGAACCAAACTGTACTGTTGAATTTTTTTACTATAACCGAATTGAAATGTGTCATTGACTTTAATTTTGACGGATCTAGATTTTATAGTAATATCCAAACTGAGAATTGTAATAAATTGTACCAAACTATTCTAAAATCGAATTGTACTAAAAGAATCAATATTTAAATGTTTATAATTAATAATGAAATAGTTTATATATAATAATATAATATTATTTATAAATTTTATACTTTTATTATACAAATATAATATAATTTAAAATTGTAATTATAATTATATAAACTTTAATCCATAAAATTAAAATTATTAATTATTTAACAAAATTCATATCACATTTATAATATCAACGAAGTCAAATAATTTTATATGTTAAAAATAATATTATATGCTAAATTTTTTATGACAGTAGTGCAACGAATTCAATCCATGACCTCTGTATAAGTTTAAAATAAGCTAATTAAAATAAGCTAACCATGAAACAAATTAACTATGTTTATTTTTAAGTAAACAAAAAAATAATTATAAGATATTGCTATTTTTTATTTTTTTTATTTTAATTCTTTTTATCACTAATTATATTTTTTAGCATTTATAATTTATTCTAATTCAAATATATAATTAATCAAAATTATATTAATATATAATTGTTTAAACCAATTTAAGTGTTATTTATTGTAAAGTAATCTAATTTATAATAAGTATAATAAATTTATATAGTAAATGAATCTAATTTATTATTTATTCTAGTTAATTATACTATATGATTTTTTATCAAAATAATTGCATTATATTAAACTTAAATATCAATCTAAATTATATTAATAAATGAAATATGTATATAATTAATATATTTAATAAATTTAAATAATAATATTTTATAATTCATGTAGACACAATTATCATTATATATATATATATATATATATATATATTGAAATTTAATAGTCATAAACTTATATACTTATACTATATGATTATAAGTTTATATATTTTATAAGTAAAATTTTTAAATACTATATACATATATACCTTACAATATGTATTCTATGTTTTTATAAAAATAATTATTTATTATTTATTCTATTTGTATTATATAATTTTTTTATCAAAATAATTGTGTTATATCAAATTTGAATTATAATATAAAGTATATTAATAAATAAAAAAATATATATAATTAATATACTTAATAAATTTTTGTAATATACATTTATATACTTTATAATTAAATAGCCATAAACTTACATACTTATACTTTATAATTTTATATTTATAATTATATAATTACACTTTATACTTATGAATTTAAGATTAGTTAATATATACACTATTAATATATACACATTTTATTTTAAATTAATTGATATATACACTATGTTTTATAGTCAATTAATATATACACTATTACTTTATTAATTATTTATAATTTTAAATTTTAAATTATAATATTTCAAATATTTTTAAAAAACCCCTAAGTATGTAGTTTCCCTCTTCTTAATCCTAATGTCTCATTGCTGACATTGCACAACCACAACCTCAATCAATTGATTGCCTACCATCCCTATATTCTCCTTCTGACCACCATCATCGAGCAGTCCTCGCCAGCTACCATCATCAAGCAGCCCTCGCCCTCACCCACAAATACGCCAACAGCCGATAACACCTACACACCAGTCCTCATTGCCATCATCGAGTAGTCCTCGCCACTCAATGCCATCACCCCTTTTATCTAATTCACAATTCGAACGCTTCTGCACCACTGAAGACACCAAAAACAACAAAGGTGAATTTAGCTACAAAATTAATTTTGAAATAAATTTAGCTTTTACCAAAAAGTTAGAGAGCAAGCAAATTGATACTCATTTGTCTGTGGTGTGGTAATCCCCTTCCCTTGTCCCCTATTCTATTTCATCACCCATCTCATGAGATACAATTAATTTTATGTCTCTTTTTGTTTTTCTCACTTCTTCTATATCCAAACACCTAAACTCCATTTTTATTCTCTCTATTAGTGTTTCAGGTGTCTGGTGGAGAAACATTTAGCCACTTTTAAGAAGCTGGAATATAAGGTATGATTTCTACTTTTGTTGTTCAATTTATTTTAATTAGTACTATTATTTTTGTGGATCACTAGATTACTGTGATTCATTGATTACCATTATGAAACTTGTCCTTAGTTTTGAAGAAGTTACTGTTATTTACAACCTTTGTTTACTTGATTCATACATGAAAGTTTGTGGAGATCTTTGTTAATTCACTCTTTAAGTATCATAATTGCATCATATCTTTCAATTTTCATGCTAAAGAGTTTTTTTAATTTTTGTTTTCTTCAATTTTGCCAATGGAAGGGATTTGTTCACTCTTTAGCTTATGACCATTAGTTTGGTTTCTTTCTCTTTTTATATTTATAGTATAAGATTGCTTGCGAGTATCCTTCATCTGGGTTCTCTATTTACCAAAGTTTGAATTGCTAACAAAATGAGAGTATTTGAAAAAGCATGCGAGCGTTAAGGTTCTTTTATAATTTGGTATGTTAGTCACTAGTTTGAACTTGAATTTGTCATGTCTGCAAGTATTTTGTTGTGGACTATCAATTATTTTTCTATTATGATTTTATTTTACCTTTTATCTTTTATCTTTGTTTTCTACTCTGAGTCTAATTTCATATGTATTAGTCTAGGTGATATTGCAATGTTTGATGGATATAGAAAATTTTGCTTTCAATTGCTAGCCTAAATAAAAAATTAATCACAAAATTCACTATATGTCTTTAACTCATTCTAGTAGACATTTGTCTAAATGTATTTTTTTTCTTCAAAAATACTATATTTAGGAGGAGGCGATGACTGTAATGATGAAGGTAGCATGAGAGCAGCTCGCGAGTAAGAGATACACAAATATGCTCTACGCCTAAAGACAACATGGATGACCCCCATATGTATCAGATGAGATGTGGGAAAGTTGGCAACAAAAATGGGCTGATCCTACATTCCAGATAATGAGGGAGCGCCAGGCAAGAAACTGTCAGAGTGCGGTTGGCGGTCTAGGATCCGAGCCATCACGCCACACTTATGAATCTATTTCTATTGTTAAGCATGATAGACAGACACGTCTCTTCATTGAGATGCATATGCATAAAGTTCCTAATGGGTTCAGCTAGTACGTAGACTTGCGTGTGAGACAAGTTGGGGTAAGTGCTTTATTTGTCTTTATATACTATATAATTCTTAATCATTTAACAAGACATTCATTGTAGGAACGAATTGAGGAACTTATTGCTCAGGCATCCTGGAATGAATCCGGCAACCAAGATGATCTATCTTAAGAGGATTGGAACCAGATCTTCCTGTAGGTTGTTGACACTTCTTTACAGAACTGGTACCTATAGGGGACATGTTGGAATAAGGCATCTAGTTTGGCATCTGATGCATCGACCAATGTACACTAGCTTGAAGAGACTCATTAGTAGATTAGAGAGCTACAATAGTAAGTGTAAACGCTTTAGTTGAGTGTGGATCAAGCGGTGAAGGATAGGATGTACCAGATGATGGAGCACATGAAGCATCTTATGACACATAATAGGTGTCCTCACCACCATCCACACACAGACAGCAGCCGCCAGCAGCATCCCGATGATCAGGCATCTCCAAATAATCATTAGCCGTGATATGTGCTTTCATTTTTTTATGACTGTATTTTTATATTTTACAAACAACACACTTTTCTATATTTCAAAATTTATATTAATATAAATAATATTTATTTATATTAAATAAAATTAATAATAATAAATTAATAATTAATATAATAAATCATTATTATTTATTATATTATTATTAAATTTAATTAATTAATTTAATATGTAAATAATTATGATTTACATTTTAAGTAAATAAAATATTAATAGTAATAGTAATATTAATATAAAACATATACAGTGACTACTTTGTCGTGGTCTCTATTAAGGGACCACATATGTGGTGGCAATATGGAGTCCATGAAGCTTGTAGTCTGTATTTAGCAATCACATAAGTGGTTTATAACTTGCTACTATAGTTGTGGTCTCAAATCTTGTGGTCTCTATTTCGCAACCACATATTTGGTCGCAATATTTAAGTGGTCGCTAATTTGCTACCACAATTGTGGCCTCTATCTAGATACTACTAACTTTTCGATATCTATTTAGTGACCACATATGTGGTCACAAAAGAGAGACTATAAATCTTACGGTCTCTATTTAGCAACTACATATGTAGTTTCAATATGGATCTTTTACGAACATTACATATGGGGTTGTTAATTTGCTACCACATTAATGTGATCTCTAAATTGTGACCGCATTAACGACTATATTTACAAACCTCTACTACATGGTTGCAATTTGGTCTTCTTAGTCTTCCAAAAGTACGATCATATAACGACCATTATTGTGGTTGCTAAACTAAGACCATTTTTCTTGTGGTCTCTAAATAGAGACAACAAGCAAAATATGGTCGCTAAATTCACTTAGCGACCAAATTTTTGTCGACCACCGTCGATGGTTGCTGTGTGGTCTCTAAAATTGTTTAGAGACTACTTTGATAGTCGCTATTTGTTTTTTTTTTTGTAGTGATCTTCACTTTTTTCTTCATCACTTTGAGTTATTTCTTGAGATTTAGAGGTTGAGGCTTTAAGTGTGAGAGTTTTTTTCTTCTCAAACTTTGCTTCAAGTTCTCTATCTCTTTTTATGCCCATCTCTTATGTTAGAAGCTTACTAATGAGCACATCGATAAGAATGATGCTCATATCCTCATTGGCTTCTTCTAAACTGGTGACTCTTGAATCATAGTCTTTAAGTGAAAGGCTTTTTAGGATCTTGTTATTGACATCTTCCAAGCTCATATGTCTTCTAAGCTTTCTCATACTATTGATGATGGCTAGAAGATGGTTTATCATGTCGGTGATAAACACATTCGATTCCTATTGAAAAGTCCAAACTCTAACGTAAGAAGTTGGATATTTTCATATTTTAATTGTTTAATTCCTTCATGATAATTCTTCAATGTCTTCCATATGCTATATGTGGATAAACAATATTAAATTATACTATACTATTTAATGATAGAGAGCTTGCAAGAATCATCATTGCCCTTTTGTTTTTGCCATTTGCTCTTTTTGTGGCTCCGTCTAGGAGTCTTTTGGGATGAGTTCATCTTTATCATCTGCTCCTTTCTTGATCGATGATGTCCATTCTTTTCACACACTATCCCAGATGTCGATTCCCTCGCTATTAAGATATGCCTCCATCTTAAATTGCCAATAAACATAGTTAGACCGATCAAAGTAAGGCTAAACATTTTGAAATCCTTCGTTGGCCATTTTTTTTTATCTTTATTAGTGCTTGCTAAGTTTTATTGCTATACCTATCTCTGATACCAATTATTGCCCAGACAATTACCAATAAGGGGGATGAATTAATAAATAATTAAAATTTTCTCACAAAGACAAATAAACAAACTATAAAAAAAAAAATAAGGGAAAAGAGATTGAACACACGATTTATAGAGGTTTAACTGTTAATAAATCCTATATCCTATTTCCAATCTTAATTGGGTAATTTCATTATCTCACTAAACGAGATATACAAGAGTTTTGCTAGCTCATTCCAAACTAGGTGTTTCACTCTTAGATTACACCAAACCCAAGTTTTTTTGTATTTTAATTGATTAACATAAAAATCAATTCATTGTGTTTTTCTTTGGCTCATACACAACCTAACATGAGTTTTCTTCTAGGCTCACTCTTACAATCTTTAACCACAATTGAATACAAATATATTGAAAAATAGAACTAAAAGATTATTGCCACTTAGAGAGAGTTGTTCTACTTTCAATAGTCATTTGGTGAAGTATTTATGGATTTTTCTCACCAATTAGCCATTACAAATAATGGCTACCAATGCATCTAGGCTTATGGTATCCTAGAAATTCATCTTTTAATATCATAGGATTTTCAGAAGCGGATTATGCCGATAGTCTTTTGGATAGAAAGAGTACTTCAGTCACTTATCACTTTATTAGTGAATGCCTAGTTTCTTGGTTTAGCAAGAAACAAATTTCAGTTGCCTTATTTACCACTAGAGCAGAATATGTGGCAGCAGGATGTTGTTGCACTCAAATCCTATAGATAAGATAACAACTAAAGGATTATGGTCATAGTTTGGACCATGTACACATCAAATGTGACAACACAAATGCCATCAACCTATCTAAGAATCTCATTCAGCACTCTAGAAGTAAACATATTGACATTAGACACACTTTCTTAGGGATCACGTTTAAAATGGAGATGTTGTATTAAAATTCATTAATACAAATAATCAATTGGCAGAGATTCTTACCAAGCCTCTTAATGAGAAAATGTTTTGTTTCATAAGAAGATAACTTGGTATGCTTGATGGATCAACTTTGTCTTGATTATTTTCTTACCAATTGTATGATGAATCATTAACCTTGAATGTTATTTCCTTCATATGATGCTTTTTAATTAACTAATTTTATAATATGAAGTGGCTGACATGATGGAAATATATGTTTAAGGGCATATAAACTTCTTTAGAAATCCTCTAGTCTTGTTTTAGACTTAATTTTATTTTTAAGATTTGAGGTGATTCACGCCCGTGATATATATTTATGGTCGTGAAGTAAATAGCAAATAGTTCCAGTAGCTTTCACGCTTTGATTCATGACACGCTTCATGGGAAGAAGTAGTGAAAACTAAGTTTCACACCAATGACAATATCTGTCACTCCCGTGAAAAGCCTTATTCATGCCCGTGACATTGCGTCACAACTATGAATATTGATAGCAAATAACTCTAAAATCGTTCACGCTTTATTTCATGCCTTGTCTCACAATTAGAGATAGTGGAGCCTAATCTTTCACGATCAGGACTATTTCTGTCACTCCCGTGCAAATTCTAGGTCACGCCCGTGACTATTTAATGTTACGATCGTGACTCGATTCATCTTTTTTTTCATGGCTAGAGCGCCTCTTCAACAAACCGTGACCATGATTATTCACGCCCATGATTGAGTATTCACGGCCGTGAATCTATTGACTATAAAACAAAATTTCTGTTGTTTTCTCATTTCCAACTCTACAAATTCTCTCATTTTTCTCCCTCATTCAACTTTTCTTATAAATTTTGGCCTCCTCATATTCATTTCCATCTATAAATATTTTCAAACATCTCTCTATTTGAAGAATCACAACTTCTCTCAAGGGTTTTTCAATTTACTCCGAAAATTTCTTCTCCAATCCTTCATTAAAGCTTTATCAAAATGGAACCTGGTTCTTCCAAAGGCACAAGGAAGAAATCACATGCACCAAGACGCCACATCGATTATCTTTTTAACATCATTCCGAAAAATTAACATCCGCAATATGCCATTCTCAAGAAAAGATCCCTACTCTCATCTCGATCCTTCGAGTGGAATTCTGTCAAGACTCTTGGTCTTGAGATAAGCATGATTGAGAAATTGCAAGCTTGTCATCTCAAAGAGTTCGTGGACATTTATTGGCCAACACTAAGGGAGCCAGCTTTCGAGTTTCTTAGCATACTGCAAGTCTCTCCCACCGGCACTGTTAAATTCCAACTCTGTAAGCATCTGAACACTCTCATAGCAGCAGAGTTTGACACTATTTTCAAGCTTCCCTCCGATGGCATTCTCAATGAGAGTGAATTCGAATTTTATGCTCCTCCAGTTTGGACACATTTCGGCACTGAGTGTAGCTGGGATGTGAAGAAGACAAAGATCACCCACCTCCGGTCTCTTGTGCATAGGTTTTTAACCTATAGTATTTTTTCTAGAGGAGATCGTAACGGGGCAATCAGAAAATTAGAGCTCTTCTTATTGGAAATGGCACGAAGAGGATTATTCGTAGCTTTGTCTCGATGGTTTGCAAATCATCTCCTTTCTATTGCAATGAAGCCATTGGGAGATATTTTGATTGACGGGTATATAACTCACCTTGCCATTGAGCTAGGGTATCTGAATCTCGATGAGCACATTTATAGTCTTATTCCAGCTCATCCACGAGATCGACTCGATGTCGAGTCCTTTATCAAGATGGGAGCAGTTGTTTGCATTATTCATGAAGATAATGTCTACTACCGTTTCACCACTCCAACTGGTTAAATAGATTGGGAAGATCATGATTATAACGCCTTCAATGCTGGTCTCTAACCACACCCGGCTTGGCGCAGTAGGTTGCTGATCTTATAACACCTCGCCTTGACATAATGTAGGCTTCCATCAATGAGAGGTTGAAAAACTTCAAAGACTTCATGGAGTCTTGTATGGACAGCTTTGAGGCAGAGGTAGCACGCCTTAGGGATGATCTGTCAGGCTTGAAGCCTAACTAGAGTCCTAGGTTTCATAAAGTATATTTATTTTTAATGTTATAGGACTTTATTTTATGTTTTTGAATCTTTGTAATCCTTCTTTTTTTTTTAATACAATTATCTTATTATCATTTCATTTTTTTTTGTTTTGTTGATGACAAAAGGGGGAGAACCTAGCAATATATGCAATTGTGTGGTTAGCAAATATATGTTATTATTTTGCAATATGTAGAATATGTAAAAAAAATTTTAACTCATAATATGCATAACATATACCTCACATCAATCTCACATATACTTTGCAAGATTAATATAAAAATATATAATTAACATATATCTCACACATACCTTGAATATACTTGTTATGTATGAGTTAAAGTGATGAGATATACTTAGGATATACCTTGCATATACCTAACTAGTTAGCAAATAACTTTGCTATACATATTTCAAATCTTGCACTCCATTATTTTATCTTAAGCACCTTTTGAGGGGGAGACTTCTCAAAAACACATATTGCTAAATTATTTGTCACCATAAAAAAGGGAGAGATTGTTAAACTTTGAGGGGTATTTCCATCATTTTGATGTTAACAAATAAAATAAAAATAATGTATTTAACAATGTTTTTATTCTAAGTGTGTTAAACAGGATATATCTTGATTAGAACATGAAGTAAGATTGAAAGAGAACTTATGAAGATTAAAATCAAAAAAATAGCAAAGTCACGCCTGTGGCTAATTATGTCACGTCCGTGAATATAACTAAGCACCCACTCTCCACCATTCAAAGTTCACAACCATGAAGGATCATACCAACCTTCAATGATCATACAGTCACACCCGTGAAACAGTACTCACACCATGATGAAACATGCCAATTATTCAAGAGAGCTTCACGACCAGAGTCATTACTTGGATCATGACTTGGAAGAATATTCATGCCCATGAAAATATCAATCATGCCCGTGAGCAAACATTTTAAATTTTTCTAGAGAGCTTCACGGCTAGAATCACCACTTGGACCACGACTTGGAAGAACATTCATGACCGTGACACATATATTCACGCTCGTGAATAAGGACAAAGAAACATGTCAGGCGCAAAGTTAAAAGTTGGTTCAACGGCTATTTTCGCATTAAATGCACCTAAACGGCTATAATTCACAGAGGGAGTATAAATGCAAGCCATTTATGAATCTCAAAAAAAGAACAACAATTACTTTGAATCATTAATCTTGTTGTAGCCTTGTGCATTAATTATTTCTCTCAACAAACCTCTATTCCATGTAAAAAAATCTAATTGCTCATAATTTCTGAGCATTGTAGGTTGATGAGTGTTTTCATTGTAACCAATTACTCAAGAGTGAGTTTGGCTATTTCAAGTTGAGAGTGAAACACTTGTAAGGGTTTATTGTGTGAGCCATAAAACACAAGGAATTGGTTTTTATGCGAGCCATTGAAAAACACAAGTGAAATTCTGGGTTAGGTGTTAGTCATTGAAAGAAATACCATAGTTGGGAGTGAGCTTGTGAAAATCCATTGTAACACTTAGAGTGTTAGTAAAATACCCAATCGAGATTGAAAAAGGAGTAGGGTTTGTTAATACCTGAACCTTTATAAATTTTGCATGTAATATCTCTCATTGCTTACTCTATTTAATTTTATTTTGTACCTTAAAGTTAAAAAATTTTATCTACTAACCAATTCATCCCCCTTCTTGGTTCATTGTCTTGGCAACAGTAACTTTTATTTTAACTTTAACTTTGCAGTCGTGGTCATGAAAGCCCTTTCACGGTCAATATCATTGGAGCGAATGACATCACGAACCTCTCTAGAAGTTTTAGCTGATTTCTTAAGATTGCGATTCTTAAGTTATGGTCATATGTTCTTGGAACTTGCGTGATGCAATCACGAGTTACACGACATAAAGAATTCTTCAATAATTCACTAAGTGTTTGACTTCTAATGGGCTTGAAACATTATATGCTATCAAAACAATACTAGATAAAAACATTAGCAACATTTGACTTGATGATCAATATCAAAATAAAAATCAATCACTATAAGGCTAACAGTGATTAAATATTAATTATGCTCAATGGGAGGATAGGTGGCGGGCATGCATAGATCTTTGCTTATTCTAATCTTTGTTTATTCTTTAACTAATCCCATTTATCAATTAATCTTTTCTCTTTTTAAATTCCTACCCCTAACTTCCAATTGCCTTCAATGTAGTCTTTAATCGAGTTTTCTTCCCTCTTGTTTTTCCCCTAAATTTTCAATTCACTTCAATCAAATTCCCAATTAAATTTTCTCCTTTCCAATATTTACCCTAAATCCTCAATTTACTTCAATTAAGTCGTCAATTAAAATTTTCTTCTTTTAATTTCTACCTCAAATTTTCAATCTCCTTCATTTAAATCCTTAATTAAAATTTTCCTTCATTACTTTTATTTTCTTTTTGTTCAAATTTAGACACTGGTCAATTCGATATATCCAACATTATGCTACATGTGACTCGGAGTCTAAATTAGAAGATATCATATACTAATTTTTGGTACAGTCTGCCTCCTCAACAAAAAAAAAGTTTAAATTGCCCTTTTCATTCTTTTCAAAATGATAACAACCCACCTCATTTTGAGAGAAGGCATGGTAACATTATAGTATTAATATTTATTATTTTTTACTGTTCGAAAGAAAATAACTTTTTATTTTCTTAAAACAAAAACCATTCTCTTTCATTTACAAGAGTTATAATCTTAACCTAAATTATTCTTCATTGATCTCTAGTGAGCTATGAGTGGTAAACAAAGGATATTAAATCTTCATCAACTACGATTTAGAAGATAAGAGCAAACAATTTAAAGTTTGACGCTAACACTGAGTGATGAGAAACATAATTAGGGATTGAGTTTGTGGAACATTGGTTAAAAATAGGTTAGTAAGTTCTTTGCGTTCTTATACTTTTCAATAAAGTTGAGTGTAATGTATTAGGCGGCTAAAAAAAATGTCTTCTATTATAATTTTATATTTTTAATTAATTATTTTTTTATATTTTATATGATATGAATTATGATAAAAAAATGAGTATATGTATTACATAAATAATATAATTCAAAGATTATTAATAATTATTTGATATATTAAAAAATTATTTTATAAATTAGAATTAATTTTTAATCATTTCATTCATAAATACTTTTAAAACTAATTATAAATTATTGTTCACTATATTTGACTGTCAACAGTTAACTGTTATTATTGACAGTTGACAATTAGTTAACAATTAACTACCACTATTGACTACCAACAACTGACTGTCACCACTAAACCAAACAGATTTTGCATCTACATGAAGTCATAAGTAATTAGAAAAAGAATTGAATGAACTAGTGTCAATCTGTTTAAGTTATTTTGAGTTTATTTTCAATGGACATGAAAATTTTTATCACTTTCGTGACTATTCATTTTGATTTCTTGTGAGTGTGTATCAATGTTTTTATTGGATTTTGAATCAGATAAAAAATTAAAAGCTTCATTTGTCATTGTACTAGACTCATGAAATCTATATATATAATGGCAGGATAACATTTCGTTTATTTAAATATACTGATTGGTAGATCTAAAATTTAAGCTCAAAACATTACTTAGAAAAAAAAATTGTTAAACATATAGTTGGATATGATGGTGTTGGAACTAATCCATCTTTACCAATAAATTTGAATTAAGTGGTTAATTATTTGTTAATTATTACTACCACGATAGTTGTGGTGATGACAGCTTGGAGAACACGGTTTATTCTTCACCGTCAAAAGGGTTCCGTGTGGCGGTTGCCCACTCCCTCCAAACAAGTATAACATCTGTATATTTAGACAAAAATGTCGACAACATGTGCACCGCTTTCCTTTTCCAAAGAAAAAAAAAACTGATGATTAAATCTTTATTTTTTTATTATACTTTTATTTAATAATATGAATTCGGATTAATTTTAATTTATATCCCAATAATTTTTTGGTCCCTGAACTTCAATTTATACCCTAAAAACAAGCAATCTTTAATTTTACACCCTTGTAAATACTCTGGCTAAAATCACATATTTTCAGTGGTCGGCATCTTACGTTTTTACAATTATTTTCCTTCCTAATCTCTTTTTCTCTTCCTTTTCTTCCACTTGATTAATTAAATATTTAAAATTCATTAGGAAAAATAAAAAGAAATTTATTGATTTGAATCAATGATATTAAACTTAAATTAAGTCAAATAAATTTACAAGACATTATTAAAAATTAATTAAAATCCTGAATTGTGTCCGGAAAAAAAAACATGCCTTGAATTATTATTATAGTGTGAATAAATTTATAAATTATTATATATTTAAGTAAAAAATATTATAGAAGAGACAAAAGGAAGAGAAAAAGAGTAAGGGTAAGAATATTCATTATTTTTCAATACTCTCCAATATTCACCTTCTATTGATTGATAAAGAGAAAAAAAATTTAAAAATAAAAATTTTTTTCTCTATTTTATTTTTTTCTATATCAACCAATCAGGAAAGTATTGAAAAATGAAAAATATTTTTAGCATTCTTTAAAAATAATGGAGAAAAGAGAGAAAAAAAAAGAAAAAATCAATTGTTAAGCTGACCTACTTGAAATAGATAGAAAGTATGAGGTGGATGCTAGCCACTGAAAATATGAAATTTTGATTACTGTTATTTTTATTCTGTTATTCCATTGTTTATAGAATCATTTTTTAACGTTTTTAAAAATTAGATTAAAACTGTGATCAATTATGGGAGAATACTTTTAAGTTTCCAAACAGTTGCAAGATCTTTGCAAAGAAAGAGAAGATGATTTTGTGGATTTGAATTTTATTTCTTATAAATCGTTAGAAAAATATTAAGTAAACAGTTCAATAATACAAAAACTCCATCGGTACATAAGCCAAAATTATCGGTCTGACAATTAAAAAAGAAACATACAAACACACAGACATGTTATCGGTTTGACAATTAAAAAAGAAACATACAATCAATATACGTAATCAAGGTCAAACAGTCATAAAAAAAAAAAAAAGAAAGAAAAGAATATAGACTCTCATTCTCTTCCAGCTATCATCCATCCAATAACAAGTCATGCCAAAATACCAATATCTTTGTTGAATGCTGAAAGCAATTAGAAAAATTATTGCTTTAAAACTGAATCATATGTTCTTGATTGTGGTAGAAGAGTTTGTTAGTATCTTCAACTTAAA
Source organism: Triadica sebifera (assembly GCA_023653625.1). Taxonomy (NCBI): domain Eukaryota; kingdom Viridiplantae; phylum Streptophyta; class Magnoliopsida; order Malpighiales; family Euphorbiaceae; genus Triadica; species Triadica sebifera. The sequence continues at coordinate 8,473,332 of CM042900.1, forward strand.
ATATCATTTTTGATATAATTTTTATTAAAAAAATAGTATAATTAGAGAAAATTTATCTTCAACTCACAAAATTATTTTTTATACAAAAAAAAATATTATACATATTTTCCTCCAATTCATAATACAAAAAATAAAAATAAAAAGAGAACAGTAAAATAATGTGATACTGTAGCAGGAGGTAGAAGAAACTATACCATTTTTGTTTCTTTTTTTTTTTCACGTCATTTTGATGCCCTATTAGAGTTTAGATATTAACAAATCATTCAAAAGTGTCAAGACCTGAGGTTAGATGAAATTTTGAAAAAAGAAAAAAAAATCACTAAACATTTCCAAGAATTATTATATTGAGAGCAAATCCTTACTAATATATATGAAAGTAATGAAAGAAAAATATTATACAACATCTTCACTCTCCCTCATTCCCTTCCCTCTACTCCTGCTTCTTTCACCCACAAAGGGAATAAAATGAAACAAAAGAAAAGATAACACAATCACCATCTCTGCTCCACCATAACCAAATCAATAGGTTAGGAACAAAGAATCAAATAGAAACAGCTTAAAGCTCTACTGCTCAGCTTTAGTACAATTAAAGAATTTAAGATCATAGAAAAATGAGCAAACTCGATAAATACAATGTAACCGCGATTCACTTGTGGTCATTACTAGTGGCAATCCGTTGATTCACTACCTTTCCAATTCATCACTTCTTCAAAAGCTTTGTGATCATTTTTCTCTTTTTGTCATCGAAGATCAGTTGAAGTAAATGACTCAAAGCCGGAAGGTTTCGATGGAATACTTGACTGTGTCTGAGAGTAAGATAGACCGTTAAATATTGAGGAAGAACTTTCATCAGCTTGCCATCTCTGCAGAGCTTGAGGAAGGCTCATATGGAGATCAATGCCTAAACCTTCTTCTTGGGAAGCAGGTCTCCATTGCTCTACTAGAGGCCCCAAAACATTAACCGCATGCCCCATATCAGGTCTTTGGTATGGCTCACGAGCGGAGCAATGTCCTGCTAGCTCTGCCACTTTGCAAATGCTGGCTAAGGTCTCTTCATCTGGGTCAAGAGTCTGATCAATTTCATTTGGGACATTGTCTTTGTTGATCAGGACCCGCCTGAACCATGTAACCAGATGAGCCCTCTCATCTGGCATTCTATCATCCAAAGCTTTTCTACCAGTAATAATCTCCATAAGAATCACTCCGAAGGCATAAACATCCACCTTTGTTGTCACTCTTCCAGTTGCTGTCAATAAACAAAGTAGATCTCATTCAAATTAGAATAAAACAACTATAACTTGGAATACAGAAATATATATCAAATCCATGTTCAAGCCCATCACACAACAAGATAAATTATTTGTTGAATGTCAAAAATTGAAGACTTGTGCAGGCACAAGAACATGCACACACAAGAAGTCAACAATAGAAACAAAAAGAATTGAAGATGAATTTACCCCCAAGTGACTTCCACCGGTGTAGCTCACTAAAATCAGAGAATATTCACATTCTAATAACCCAATCCAAATTCATGAACATTTGTTTTTATTCATGTGAGAAATATAGAGAAATAACAAGAGGGAAAATGGTTTTCTCTGATATCAGCAATAACAGTTCTGTAAAATGCTAGTAGAAGATGGAAAATAGATTTCTCTGATACAAACTGATCTTGTAAAATGCTGATCCCACATATACCAATTTTGGAGAATGCTAATACCAATTATAATGATTTTGTAAAGCCGAAAGTTAGGGATATGCCTTGGTTTTTTAATAAACAGAAACGACAGTCTTGAAATTTCTTTTTGTATAACAAGAACATGCAATCAGCATAATTGCTTCAAAAATATTAACAAAATATAAGTTACTTACCAGCATACTCAGGAGCAAGATAGCCAAAGGTGCCCGCCAATCGTGTTTCCACAGAATATTTCCCATCAGGTGCATTTCTAACCAAACCAAAATCTGCCACTTTGGCTCTCATGTCATCTCCAAGAAGAATATTCGAAGGTTTCAAATCTCTATGAATGAAACTCTGCTGAGCCAAACTGTGGAGGTATTCGACTCCTCTTGCCACATCCAGTGCAATTGTAACTCGTTGCTTCCATGTAAGTGGAGGGTAGCCAAGATCTCTCCATTCAAACAAGTTCTGCCCTAATGTTCCGCGTGGCATGTACTCATATACCAAGAGTCTGTCATTGCCATTCACACAGTAACCTAAAAGTGCAACTAGATGCCTATGCCTAACTTTTGAAAGCACAGCAATCTCTGCCTGAAACTCATTCATACCTTTGGTACTCATCGCATTAGATTCCATCCTCTTCACAGCAATCTTAGTCCCATCATGCAACTCCCCTTTATACACTACTCCAAAACCGCCTCTTCCTATAATATTATCCTCGCTAAAATTATTAGTAACTTGTCTAAGAACTTCCATTGAAACTACAACATTTCCACCATCGAACATCTTACGCTCACTGTCACCACCACTACTCTGGCTAAGCAACTCAGAAGGCAAACCATTATATCCATTATGCCCATTACTCCCACATGGACCTCCATCCTTACCAATTGTCCTTTCACTGTCCTCTTTCTCAACATTCCCAAACTTCTTATTCCTTTTCTTATATTTATACAACACAACCGATAAAACAGCAATAAAGATGACAACAGCTACAACAATGCCAGCAACCATACCTACTGATATACCACTAATAGTACCTGCACCTGATGATGACGATGTACTTCCACTGGGTACAGAACCATTTGTAGGAGATGAACCTGGACTGCCTCCACCAGTGATTACATCAGTCCCCAGCAGAAGGTTACCAGGCTTAGTCGTAAACTTCACCGAGCTAGGAAATTCCGGAACTCTTCCAGAGAGATTATTATTGGAAACATCGAGTACCTGAAGCTGAGTAAGCTTGATCAAGCTATCAGGAATTGAACCTGTCAAATTATTGTCATTCAGAAATAAATTTTTCAAAGAAGTAAGATTGGCAAACGCAGGAGATATAGTCCCTGAAAAGCCCTGCTTTACTAAATTAACTGTAATAACTATCCTTTGCGGATCGCAGGTAACAAAATCCCAACTAGCGCAGGCATCATTCCCTGTCCAATCATCAGAAAGTCTCAATGGATACCCCAAAGCTCCAGCAATTTCAAGCAATATTGTTACCTGTGGATCGCAGGCCGACCCAGAAGTGGTACAGTAGTTGTTATTATCATTATCGATGGTGGTGACAGTAGACGGAAACGGCGGTGAAGGTCCCTGCAATTTGTTATTTGACAAAGAAATGTTGACCAATTTAGGAAGCGAAGCCAAGGAAGCTAGCACTACTCCAGTAAACTGATTGTCTCGCAGCTGTAAATCAAAGAGGTTTTCACATTTGGACAAATCTGGAATTGTACCTGTGAACTGATTCTTCTGAAGCCACAACTGGGCCAATTGGGTCATCGTTTTGAGCATATCAATAGTTCCTGATAAACCCATTTGTTGATTATTCAGCCACAAATTCTGGATCCCAGAATTGGCCATAGATGGGGGCAAAGAACCCGTCAAATTGTTATAACTCAGCCTCAAACTCTGCAAACTGGGTAAGGATCCAAAAATATCAGGAATTGAACCAAATATGTTTGCTTGGCTAACTGTTAAAATTGTCAGAGTGGTAGATTCAGTAAGATCGAGAGGAAGCTGCCACGGAGCAAGATTAGCATTGTTGCCCATGCTTAAAGTCTGCAACCCGGTAAGGCCTTTGAAGCACCCAGAAGGAACAGAAGTGAAATTATTGAAGTCGAGGTAGACAGATGCCAAATTGGAGAGATTAGCAAGCGACGGAAGATCCCCTGAAAGCTGGTTGTTTTGAAGAGCGAGAGACTCGAGCTGAGTGAGTGAAGAGATCTCCGGTGGGAGGGTTCCGGTGAGATCCTGATTAGGAAGATTAATGGCGGTAACTCTGCTTGAGGAATCACATTCTATGCCCTTCCACTTGCAAAAGCCGGTGGCGGAAGTGGTGGACCAACCGGAGGGCAATGGGGTAAGGGATTTGGCTAATTCAAGAATGACGTCACTGTCATCGGCCGCGGCGGAGGAGAGGAAGGGGAACAAGAAGAGGAAGAGAGGAAGGTGACCCATGGAGGGTGGGCGCCGGAGAATGGCGGGGAAAGAAAAGAAAGGAAAGAGAGAGAGATTCCGATTTTTAAGGCCTTTGAGCGGATGGAAATTTTTCCTTTCTTCTTTAATTTTTATTTTCCCCCCTCTGCTGCCTAAACCTTTCTGCTTTCCTTTGTTAATAATTTTTTGGGAAGGAAACAGCTAAGCTGAAGATATTGTTTGTGGATTACTGAATGTTGGACAGGACAGCAAAAGTGTTATTTATTTCCTCATTAATTGTCTTCTTTTTCTTAAAAAAATGGTTAAATTAATAACTTGATCCCTATATATTTTATATTTTTTTGTGATTAAATCCTTATATTTTTATTTAGTAATATTAAGTCCATATACTATTATTTCACTATTTATGAACTTTTTTCGCACAAATTTTAAAAATCAGACATCCTGATTGATTGTGAAAGAATTCTTCGAAGGCTTCGATGTGAAAGAATGGTTTGGTTTGATTTTTAATTTTTATAATTCATATTGGACCTAAATTAATTTTATAATAATAGGGTAATTGTATTAGTAAGATTTTTAAAAATGGTAAGAAATGAATTCAATGGATGGTAAAATATACAGGATCTAGTGTGACCAAATAAAGTACAAAAACTTAATTTTAAATTGTCAATATGTACAATTAGGATGCATACAGCATGATCTAACCGGGAGATCGAAAAATTTTTAGTATTATCTTAAAATATCTGAGATTTATAAAATCAAGTATTGTATTGAATAAAATATATTTATATTATATTGTTTTAAAATTTTGGAACAATATGGTATAATTTTTTAGATCTTTCAGTATAAATAATATAATACAAAATAATATGATTATGAGATAATTTAAAATTTTTAAGAAAAAATAATTAGACTAGTTTTCAAAAACTATACACTAAATTATGATACTTTCTAACAAATTTCAAGCATGTCTTTATATAACATTATTTTCTCGTATGAAATCCTCAATCAAAAATGAATCATGTTTTGGGAAATTTTTAAAAAAAAAATTACTTTGACACCTAGAGGAACAAAATAAGGATTCCAATACTGAGAAAAATAAAAGAACACAAACTGTTACTTAACATTAGTTGCGCTTGCAAGCCTAAGCCTAAGATCAACATATTCCTTTCCAATTGGACCAGTTATTGTCGATCTTAAAATAGAAGAGTAACCAATGAGATCTCATATCAAATATTAACAGAAGTATCAAAAACACAGCACAAACATTGAAGCATCAATAAAAGTATGAATATTTTAGTTAAAATAAAATTGTAAAAATATGTAAGTTGTACCATAATAAACAAAATTTATATGAATTCTATATTATTAGTTTATTTAAATTTATTTTGCTGCTTTTTAATTGAAAATTCATCTCATCGTTAGCATTATAATAATAATTAAAATGAAACAAAATCACCCAATTGATTAGCAAATTAAAGGAAGTTAATAAGGACAAACTATAAAGTAACTTAGGGTAATATATATGTAGACCTTTATTTAATCCTCTTTCAAAATCAACAACTAATGTATATAATAATTAATGGTTTACGATTAAATAGAAGTGGGGGGACAACAGCCCAAAAAATATTTTCATATCTTTATATATATATATATATAACAAATTCTCAATATCAGATTGTGTCAACTTCATTATCCGAAGTTTCACACTTTATAGTTTTAATTATAAATAAAATTCATGAAAATATAATATAAAAAATATTAATATTATTTTGAATGATATTTTATTATTAGCTAATGGATGAATAAAATCATCAATTAAAGCAAATTAATAAATATCTGGTATGCGTAATGGCAACCAAAATCAACCGCCTATAGGTATGCATAGCTTAAGAGCAATGGCAATACAGTTTAAAGGTCCTGCACCTATGGATGATAAAAGCATAACTTTTTGTTTTTCTCAAAAATTAATTAATCCTAATTGACTGAGATGTACATAACAAGTTGACCAACTCATTTAGTCTTTCATATAGTTTGGGCAAATATATGGGTCTCATTGAAAGTAAGACAACATGATAATACTTATATTAGATTTGAATTATAATAAATCAAAATTGTCATGTGACTACATTTCTTATAAAAAATTTTCAAGAAGATGCAATATGGTAACAATTCCTAGCCTCCAATGTAAATATGCTGAAAAGGGCTTTATATTATCATAATCATAGCTTAAAAAGAATATTTAACATGGATACTACATCAAGAGCACAGTTTGATTTCAGAAAGCAAAATAAGAAAATGATGGAAAAGAAGGAAAAGTACTCAGCTGATCAAGCATCTTTGATTAAAAACTTTTTGTACTCTGATTTGCTTCAGCAATGATATTGTTGAGGTGATTAGTAATGCTTACTTCCTATATATATTTTTGTAGATGGTGGTGACTTTAGAGATATACTTTTCATTTTGCTTGATATGCGACAACTAAACCTGATATTACTCTTATTATTTTCGTTCTTGATATCAAACCATAATGTGGACAAGTTTTGATACTAATTTAAGAAAGTAATGTTCCAGTAACCCATTTACAAATCAAGAAAATAACAGTATGTAATCATTAATATGTAAAATAATGAAAGACTAATATATAAATTACATAAAGTAGAGCGTGTGGGATATTAGATCTAAGAAACAATACATGTGCAACAAATGGATTCAATATTAAGAACAATCCTAAACTAAGAATTTTTCTATTTATACAGAAAATTTGAATAAACCTTCATTCATATCATATTCTTCAATTTAATTAAAAAAAAAAAAAACGAGACAGCACAATCGATAATTTTTTTGAAGAGACTAACTTGGTTAAGTTGGGAAATAAAATTAAATTTAAGAGATTAAAGAATTGGTGAATAAGGGTAGTGAGCTGAGAATAATCCAACGTCATAGTCTGTCAAATTAAGATCAGTACAAAGTGAATTGCTTTACTCCTGAAGGACTTGCGGTGTGTGGTGTGCGGTGCGACTGCAGCTATGGAGAAGACGGAAGTGTGGAGAAGAAGAGGGCGGTTGCAATTGGCATTAGGGTTGCATTAGGATTTAAAATGGGCGAACTTAAGTCTTATATGCTTAGAATTTTTAATTTTTAATTTTAATTACTATTTCAAATATTTTAAACTTTATATGGGATATAATCTTTAGTTACATTTTGATTACTGTTATACGTATTTTGTTTTTATCTCCACATATATTATGCTGGAGTTTTTTTTAATTATTTTCTTCATTTATTTAAGTTTTGACTAATTGATAATATGTCTTGTTTACTTAACTGAAGAATAATGGTGGTAATTGCTGAAAATTTGTTGCAGCTAAAAATCTGTTGCAAGATCACGTTCAATGACAAATGAGTGATTTAATAAGAATTACTAGGATTAAACTTGGGCAATTACAAAACCCTAAAATATGACAAAAATATGCATTTTCTAAAAATGAACATTTTTTAAATAATAAATTTAGAAAAAGAATTTTTAAAATATAGAACTTTAAAAAAAAATTGAAAGATTCCAAAAACAGTAAAACATTTTTGACAACAAAGTTTAAAATATGACAATTTAATTTTCTCTTTTTTTTTGTTAATAATCGCTACAAGAATTTACCAATATAGCGAGGCCACAATGGCGTTGCTAATCACATTTAGAGATGCCTTAGCGACGACTGTACAGTGTCTCAAAAAGTGAAGTCGCAACTCCAAAATAGCGACGCCTATAAAAATGATGTCACTAATTTGCAAAGCATACAAGGCCTCGATAATTAGTGACACAAAATATGCGTCTCTAGTTGAAAGAGCACCTCACTAAAAATTGGTGTTAGAGATGGACCTAGGATGAAATTAGTGACGCATGTAGCAACGCCATACTGGTGTCTCTAAATTTTGATTAGTATAAAAAAAATTTATTTATTAGCGACACTTTTTTGGCGTTGCTAATTTTATTTTTTAAAAAGTCGTTTGGTTGATGATTGATGATTGATTCAATACATCTCATTTGCACCAAACTTGACCTAATAAAATAGTTCAAATAATAAGAGATGCAATAATGGGGGAAGCAATTCATATTCACTATTTATCTTCAAGCAATACATTTCATTTACGATGCAATTTCAGTCAAAAGGCCTATGAGAAAAAATAATAAATAATGATTAGATGGTAAGAGCAAAGCAAGTCACCAAAAGAAAAAGGAGCAAGTTCCTTAACAATCTACAATAGCATGTCACATATAGGGAGAAAAAGCAATAGAAAAACCAAGCTTTCGGTTATCCTCTTCTTCCATTGACTTTTATAAGCATTTTGCTGCAACCTTTTTACTTTTCTTATTCAAAATAATTTGCTCTTACACTTGGTTGCATTCCAGAAAAGAAAACCCATTATGAAACACAAAAACTTCAATGATTATAAAACCAAATTACTGGGATGGTAGTGTTTTAAACATGAAATGAAGCCAAATAACTGAAAAACAAAATTGCATCCTAATTAATCCAGAAAATTAATCTTACTTAAATCACTTATAATATTTTTGAATGAAGAGCAAGAGAGCTCCTTTACTCTTATAGTGCTTTGAGCTACAAGGAAAGAAAATGAACTGGAACAGAGCAGATCTTTCTTCTTCTTCATTCAAGCATTACAAATAGGAACAAGCATCTTACCTTGATCTTTCGAAGTGACTAAGTTAACAGCTCGGTTAGGCCTTTTAGTGAAGAATTGCTTCTTCTTAATAACCTTCGCTCCTCTAGTTAGGAAGTGGGAATAGCATGATTTTTTTAGACGATCTGAATATGGAAAAAAAAATATTAGAATTTAGAATTAAAAAAAAAACAGAAATATTAGAATTTAGAATAGAATCTCAAAACTAGAAATCTCAAACATGGAAAATTCAGACATAGAAAAGCCAAAACGGTTTATTTTTTAAACCAGAAGAGAGGGAGAAAGAGAACAAGAGGGAAAACGTTTTAAGCGGTGCAAAAGAAGAGAAGTGGTCACCGATTTATTGAAGTAGATTTAAGATCGGACTATAGAGGCTCTCCAGAGGCAGGATCGGAAGATGGGCAGAGAGGAGCTGCTAATATTGAGATGACAATAGTTAGTATTTATAGTATGGCATAATGGTAATTACAATGATTCATTAATGGCATTTTTGAACTTTAGTGAAAATAAAATCTAATTCGCGTATTTTCTAAAACCGTGGTTTTGGAAAAGCATCATTTTTGTGCTTTTTTTAAACTCAGGTTTCGTCCTCTCCAAAACTGCTTTTAATCTTCGAACCAAACACTATACAAACCAGCTTTTGGTCCAAAACCTGCTTTTTGAGTTTTCAACCTCAATCCCAAACGAGCTCTAAAACATAACTTAGACCCATGGTGCTACAGTACCAGTAAAAATTGAGTTGTAAAAAAAGTATTATGACCAGCATTTCAGCAGCAATAAAGTGAAAACTAATATATCTAATGACGGCAACACATTTTCATAAACATAAGGCTTCATAACTTTTAACAACCAAAAAGTCGTTTTCCACGACAAGTTGGGACTGGGTAGCAAAAGAATATAAACCTGTTATAAACTAATCTCATTATTAACAAAATAAATGTTTGCACATCTCATAACCTCTACTTTACCATAAACTAACCAGATGCAGCATGTAAAAGGAATTGCCTAATAGGAGGACATGAATAAGTTGCATATATACTCCTTCTTTTCTACCTCTCTTAAAGGAATGTAATACGAAGGACTTTCCTTATCTTCTTAATATCAACAAATTTTTAACTTAAAAGAATTTGATAGAGTCTTCAGCAATGTCCTAACGCTTACATCAGAGACATCATGTTGATGTACTATAGCATAAAAAGACATTGCAGCTGCTACATGCTTCAATTGGAGGATAGTATTCAAAACACAAACAAATCTCATAGTCAAAACTACATATAATAATTAACTAATTATAAAGGCAACAATATCTACGTAACTTCTGGCTCAAAAAGATGCACTTTCCTTCCAAGGAAAATATATAATGTAGCCCAGATAATGAATCAAGAATGAGGTTGAATTGATTAACAAATAAAATTTGCTTGATTAAAAGTGCGGAATAAATAAAATAGAGGAAGGAATAAGAGATAACACACACAAGATTTATAGAAGTTCGGGTATTAACAAACCTTACTCCTCTTTCGAATTTCAATTGAGTGTTTCACTAACACACTGAGTGTTTCACTACAATGAAGTTTTTCAAGTTCACTCCCAACTATGGTGTTTCTTTTAGTGACTAATACCTAATCCAGAAATTCTTTTATGTTTTTCAATGGCTCACACAAAAACCAATTCTTTCCGTTTTATGGCTCACACAATAAATCCTTACAAGTGTTTCACTTTTAACCCAATATACCAAAATTCACTTTTGAGTAATTTATTACAATAAAAACATTCACCAACCTACAATGCTCAGAAATTATGAGCAATTAGATTTTCATAAAGAATAGAGATTTGTTGAGAAATAATTAATGCACAAAACTACAACAAGATTAAAAATAAAAAAAATAATTGTTGTTCTACTTGTTCTCTCTTATATTTATGATTCATAAATGACTTTCATTTATACTTCCTCTGTGAATTATAACCGTTTGGGTGCATTTAATGCAAAAATAGTCGTTGAACCAACTCTTAATTTGCACCTGATATATTTCTTTATCCTCGTTCACTGGTGTGATTATGTTTGTCATGAGCGTGAATGTTCTTCCAAGCTGTGGTCCAAATGGTGACTTTGGCCATGAAGCTCTCTAAAAAAATTAAAAGTGTTTGATCATGAGTGTGACTAATACTTTCACAAGTGTGAATATTCTTCCAAGTCGTGGTCTTAGTTGTGACTCTGGCTGTAAAACTCTCTGGAAGAATTGGACATGTTTGGTCACAGATGTGACTATTTTTCACGGACGTAACTTGTTTGATAATTCACTGTTGGTTTGATCATTCATGGCCGTGAACTTTGAATGGTAGAAATTAGTGCTAAGCTATTTTCATATGCGTGACACTTTGCTATTTCTTAAGTTTTATCTTCAAAAGTTGTATTTTAATCTTGTTTCATATTCTAATCAAAGTATATCATGTTTAACACGCTTAGAACACAAATATTGTTAAATATATTATTGTTATTTTATTTGTTATCATCAAAATAACAAAAGTACCCCTCAAGGTTCAACATATAACTTAGGGCTTCAAGGATTGTCAAGCCATAAAACAAAGAGGTATAACAAGAAGGATGTAGCCCAGAGCAGTGAATGAGGAAGGATTGCCCCCCACATCATCTTCCAAAGCCTCCTCCAATTTGTGTTGAATCATGACATTTTAATTCCCCATATTCTTAATATGGAGCCCCCAAAATATTGACAATGACAATATGAGTACATATTAATTTTCAACTTTGATTATTATCAAGTAAAGTTCTTCATTCTATAAGTATACATTCTATAAGCGATTACAATATTAGAAGACTTTGACATTCAACTTCCAACCAAAATTAGCATTAGACTAAAAGTACGGTTTACTTTTTAGTATATATGGTTAATTTTTAATTCTAAATTATTCATTCACTTTGAAAAAAGTTACATCTATAAATTTTTTGGATTAATACATTAGATTGTTCTCATTCTTTTAGTTCTATATTGTTGTTATATGTTGCCTAGATATTAAGCCAAGAAGGGGGGTTGAATTGGAGTTTCAAAAATTTAAACTTTAAAGTGCGGAAATAAAACAATTAATTTTAGAAATGATAGAGAAATTTGACATAAGGATTTTTATAGAGGTTCGGGTGTTAACAAACCCTACTCCTCTCCCCAATCGCAATTGGGAGTTTCACTAACACACTAAGTGTTACAATGGAGTTTTACAAGCTCACTCCCAACTATGGTGTTTCTCACAATGGCTCACATCTAACCCAGAAATCCTTTGTGTTTTAATGGCTCACACAATAACCAATTCCTTGTGTTTTACAGGCTCACACAAACAACCTTCACTTTATGTTTTTACAGGCTCACACAAACAACCTTTTGATTTGTGTTTTAGAGGCTAACACAACTAACTCTTACAAGTGTTCTACTCTTAACCCAGAAATACCCAAAGCTCACTTGAGTAATGATTACAGAGAGAAACACTCACAAATCTTAATTTCTCAATAAATGAAGAGCAAAAAGATTTTACAGAGAATAGATTTTGGTTCTCAAAGTATTGAATGTACAAATTGCTTGTAATAAGAATTAAATTCAAAGTATAAGATATTCTCTTGTACTTAATGCATAAATGACTTCCATTTATACTTCCATGGCTGAATATAGTCATTGGAGTTCATTAAATACGAAACTAGCCGTTGTACCAACCAAATAATCGCACCTGACATTTTTCTCTTTCATCTTTCACGGGCGTGACTATGTTTGTCACGGGCGTGACATTTCTTTCCAAGTCGTGACTGAAGTGGTGACCTTGGTCGTGAAGCTCTCTGGAATGTTTTGACACATTGGGTCATGGGCGTGACATACATATTCACGAGCGTGTCAAGCTTCCCAGCCGTGATCCAAGTGGTGACTTTGGTCGTGAAGCTCTCTAGATGAAAATGACATGAACATTCACGGACGTGACATTTTGATTCACGGGTGTGACTGAAATGTCCATTTCACGGTTTGTTCTTCCTTCATGGCCGTGAACTTCAAATGTTGGTTTTGGTAACGGTTAGCTCTTTTACGGGCATGACACATAGAGTCACGGCAGTGAACATGCTACTTCCTGAATTTTGTCTTTCAAGGATTATTCTTCCAATCTCCATTCTTGCTATTTTAATCCATGTCCTGTTTAATAGACTTAGAAAACAAGTATGTTAAATACAATATTGCTATTTTATTTGTTATCATCAAAATGATGGAAATACCCCTCAAGGTTTAACAATCTCCCTCTTTTTGATGGTGACAAATAATCTAGCAATATGTGCTTTTGAGAAGTCTCCCCCTCAAAATATACTTAGGATAAAAAATTTATAAAGTGCAAGAATTGTAAAGAATGATGTAGCATTGAAATAAACTTAACTAGTTTTAAGTATATGCAAGTTATATGAGAAGTATATTCAATATATACCATAATTCCTTTTTAAGGCATGAAGTATATGTAAGGTATATTTAAGGTATATCATGACATATTTATTTTTATAACTTGCATGAAGGTATATGCAAAGTATACTTAAGGTATATCTAATGTGTATAAGACTCAATTTCTCAATTTTATACTTTGGATATGAATTTTTGAATCAAGGTTTCTAATCACTTTTAATCTATTTCAATGTCAATTCAATTTTAATTTTTGATTCAAAATTCATTTACCTTAATATATATTGCTAGTTTATCCTATATTGCTAGTTTGATACCATTTTCCCTATAATATATTGCTAGTTTTCTCCCCCTTTTGTCATCAATCAAAAAGGATATAAAGATATCAATGAGGTAAACAAAAGCAAATATTTTGAATAAAGGAAAAAAAATACAAACAAAGGTAAATAAAGTTTAGAAAGGAAATTGAAAATTTCCTACACAACAACAAACATAAAAGAAATAAACAAGCAAAAACAAGCAAATTTAGGCTACAATCTAGCCTAACTCCTAGCCGGACATTCTATCACGAAGCCTAGCAACTTCAGCCTCAAGGCTGTCCATCCGAGACTCCATGAAGTCTTTGAGGTTCTCCAACCTCTCATCCATTGAAGTCTACAGCTGCTCAAAATGTGGTGTCAATAGGTCAACCACCTGCTACGCTAAAGTCGGTGTGGATGCAGAGGACTGTCCGATGTCCTGCTCAGCTACTGGAGGTGCTTCCTCAACCCGAGTCCTCTTCTTCTGCTGGACTCCTTGGAGGCTTACTTTAAAGTCCTCTGTGTCATTGTCTTTCCAGATGATCTCCCCAGCAGTGTCGGTGAAGCGGTAGAAAATATCGATCTCGAAAACGATTTTGACAGCCGCTCCCATCTTTATGAAGGACTCAACATCCAAGCGATCTCGAGGATGTCTAGGGATGAGGTTGAAGTGATGCTCATCCAGCTTCAGATACTCAAGCTTCACTACTCTGTGGGTGACATATACACCAATCAGTATATCTCCTGTTGGCTTAGTGGCAATGGATAGAAGATGGTTTGCAAACCATCTAGAGAGTGTCACGGTTAGTCCTCTGCTAGCCATCTCAAAGAGGAAGAGCTCTGACTTCTTGATAGTCCCATTGCTTTCTCCTCTAGCGAATATGCTATAGGTCAGGAACCTATGCAAATACCTGTGCACTAGGGACACTAGATGAATGCTCTTTGTCTTCTTAACATCTCAGCTACAATCATAGCCAAAATGTGTCCAAGCTCGAGGGGCAGAGAATTCTACCTCACTGTCATTTAGGATGCCATCATATGGTAGATTAAACAATTCTCCAAATTCAATGGCACTGAGGGTGTTGGGATTGTTATAGAGTTGGAATTTCACCACACCAGTAGGTGATACCTGCAAGGTGCTGAGGAATTCCAGTGTTGGCTCCCTCAATGTTGGCTGGTGAATCTCCACAAATTCTTTCAGATGACAGGCTTGGAGTTGTTCTGTCATAGCCGTTTCAAGCCCTAAGGTTCGGACTGTCTGCCATTCGAAGGACCTTGATGACAATAGAGGTCTCTTCTTCAAAGTGGAGTACCGAGGATGGCATTGCTCCGAAATACAGTTCATGAGGTAATTTGCATACCTCCTAGGAGCATGGGACTTCTTTCTCTTTCCCTTGGATGAGGCAGTCTCCATTTGATCTGAAGAAATCGGTTTGTGATGGATTGAGAAACTTTTGACAGAAAACATTTAGTGAAACCCTAAGAATGTAAGATTTCTGATGAAGACTTGAACTTTTGGAGGTATTTATAGGAGAAGTTTGAGACTTGGGGGCCGGAATCTTCAATGTCTCAATGAATGTGTGTAAATGAGAGCGGTTTTGGGAATTGGAGAGTAAAAATGAGAAATATAACCAACTGTTCTTTTATATACTCGATACATTCACGGGCATGAAGTGTGTTTTCACGGGCGTGAATGGTCGTGTTCACGGTTTGCTGAAGGAGTGTTCCACCCGTGAATGAAGGCGTGAATAAGTCCACGGACGTGACTTTTGAATGTCACGGGAGTGAATGATGAACTGTCACCGGGGTGAACAAATAGTCACGGGCGTGAAATGTTGAATTTCACTACTTATGCCTGTGAAGCAAGCTGTAACGCAAGGCGTGAAAGCCTCTGTGAGTTTTAGGGTGTTAAGGTTCACGGGAGTGAAAATTCGTCACGGGCGTGAAAGTCTCTTTTCACGGGAGTGAATGAAGCCGTGAAAATAAGCTTCACCACTTGAAGCCGTGAACCATGTCGTGAATCAAGTCGTGAACGACACTACCTCTTTGGGCTATTTAAGTCACGGGCGTGAACAGGTGTCACGGGCGTAACTCCCCTATAATTTTCATCAAATAAAATTAAGTCCTAAAAACAAGACTAAATCAATTCAATAAAGATTCTATCCCTTAAAACATAAATTTTCATCAAAATTTCTATCTTATATCTAGTGATATGATACAAAAATATGATCAATTAGGATTTCATAATTTAGTAATCACAAGGTTAATCCATCAATCATACCAAGTTCTCTTCTAATGAAATTAAATCTTTCCTCATTTAGAGAGTTAGTAAAAATGTCTGCTAATTGATTTTCTGTGCTTATAAATTCTAATGCGACATCTTCATATTGAACGTGATCTCTAATAAAATGGTGTCTAATGTCAATATGCTTACTTCTTGAGTGTTGAATAGAATTATTTGAAAGATTTATAGCACTTGTATTGTCACATTTAATAGGTATATGGTTCATCTCATGATCATAGTCCTTAAGTTGTTGTTTCATCCAAATGATTTGAGTACAACATCCAACTGCTACATATTCTGCTTCAGCAGTTGAGGGAGCAACTGAAACTTGTTTCTTGCTAAACCAAGAGACTAAGTATTCTCCAATGAAGTGACAAGTACCTGAATTACTTTTTCTATCTAAAAGACTACCAGCATGGTCTGCATCTGAATATCCTATAATATAAAAGGATGAATTCCTAGGATACCATAAACCTAGATGCAAAGATCCATGTAAATATCTTAAAATTCTTTTTACTGCATTGAAGTGAGATCCTTTAGGACATGATTGAAATCGTGCACACAAGCAAACACTATACATTATATCGGGTCTAGAAGCAGTGAGATATAAAAGTGATCCAATCATACCTCTATGAAACTTTTTATTAATGCTCTTACCCTTTTTATCCTTGTCTAGTTTTGTTGATGTGCTCATAGGAGTCTTGACATTCTTGCAGCCTTCCGTACCAAATTTCTTAATTAAATCTTTGGCATATTTGGATTGGTTGATGAATATGCCCTCATTGCTTTGCTTTATTTGTAGACCAAGGAAATACTTAAGCTCTCCCATCATGCTCATTTCAAATTCCCTAGTCATACACTTAGCAAATTCTTAACAAAGCAACTCATTAGTAGAACCAAATATTATATCATCAACATAAATTTGAACAATTAGAATATCATGTTTATGTTTTTTGATGAATAATATAGTGTCAACATTTCCCTTTGTAAAGCTATTTTCTAACAGAAAAGAACTTAGCCTCTCATACGAAGCTCTTGGGGCTTGTTTTAAACCATACAAAGCTTTTGAGAGTTTAAAAACATAATTTGGCAAATCATAGCTTTCAAAACCTGGTGGTTGTTCTACATACACTTCTTCTTCTATATAACCATTTAGAAATGCACTTTTCATATCCATTTGGAAAAGTTTGAAATTCATGTGACATGCATATGCTAAAAATATTCTTATGGCTTCTAATCTAGCTACAGGTGCATAAGTTTCATAATAATTTATACCTTCTTCCTGATTATATCTTTTTGCAACTAATCTAGCCTTATTCTTGGTTATTAAACCTTGTTCATCTAGTTTGTTTCTAAATACCCATTTACTACCTATAATTTGATGATCCTTGGGTTTAGGTACTAGGATTCATACCTTATTTCTCTCAAATTGGTTGAGTTTTTCTTGTATGGCAATTACCCAACTTTCATCATTAAGAGCCTCATTAATATTTTTAGGCTCAATTTATGAAATAAAAACAATGTCAGTGATTAGATGTTTGAAATGAGATCTAGTACTTACTCCCCTTGATAGATCACCAATGATTTGCTCTTTTGGATGATATTTCGTCATTCTCCATTCTTTTGGAAGTTCTTGTTCATTTTCCTCTTGATTTTGAGGTAGATAATCATTTTGATGTAAATCTTGTTGATCATTTTCTTCTTTCCCATTTCCAATATCAAGTTTTTCCATATTACCTACAACATCATCAAAAACACTACCTTTCACAAGATCAAGTCTACTAGATTCATTAAAAACAACATGCATGGATTCTTCAACCGTTAGTGATCTTTTATTAAATACTCTATATGCTTTGTTGGTTGTAGAGTATCCTAAGAAGATACCTTAATTGGATTTAGAGGCAAATTTTCCAAGATTGTCCTTGGTGTTCAATATAAAACACTTGCATCCAAATACTCTAAAGTATGATATCAAAGGCTTTCTTTCATTCCATAGCTAAAATGAGGTTTTGTTTAAAAGATGTCTTTTGAAAACTCGATTTGAAATATAACATGCAGTGTTTGTGGCTTCTGCCCAAAAATAAGTTGGTAATTCATATTCATTCAACTACCCCATTTTGTTGAGGTGTCCTAGGAGATGAGAAATTATGTGAAATGTCATGTTCAAGACAAAAGCTTTCAAAGTTTTCATTTTCAAATTCTTTCCCATGATCACTTCTTATTTTTGAAATACAGTACCTTTTTTCATTTTGAACTCTTTTAACAAAGTTTAGCTAAAATGAGGTTTTGTTTAAAAGATGTCTTTTGAAAACTCGATTTGAAATATAACATGCAGTGTTTGTGGCTTCTGCCCAAAAATAAGTTGGTAATTCATATTCATTCAACTACCCCATTTTGTTGAGGTGTCCTAGGAGATGAAAAATTATGTGAAATGTCATGTTCAAGACAAAAGCTTTCAAAGTTTTCATTTTCAAATTCTTTCCCATGATCACTTCTTATTTTTGAAATACAGTACCTTTTTTCATTTTGAACTCTTTTAACAAAGTTTTTGAAGTTTTCAAAAGCATCACTCTTTTGAGCTTAGAAAATTACCCAAGTAAATCTAGAGTAATCATCTACGATGACAAATGCATAATATTTTCCTCATAAGCTAGCAATTCTAGTAGGTCCAAATAAGTCTAAATGCAGGAGTTGAAGAGATTTTGAGGTACTTACTATGTTTTTGGCTTTGAATGATGACTTGTGTTGCTTTCCTCTTTGGCAAGGTTCACATGTCTTGCCTTTTTCATATTTAACTCTTGGCAGTCCTTTTACTAGTTCTCTTGTGCTGAGACTTTGTATTAAGTCCATGTTAGCATTACCAAGCCTTCTATGCCACAACCAAGATTCAAAACTAGTAGTCACAAGACACTTAGAGAAATGGTTAGATAGTTCATGTAAGTTTATTATGTATGTATTGATATCTCTATTTCCTTTAAATATCTCTTGACCATCGATAGAGATCACAAGACATTCATTTGAAGTAAAGATTACTTTATTTCCTTTATCGCATAATTGACTTACACTTGACAAGTTATGTTTCAAGCCATCAACAAGTAAGACATCTTTAATAAAAGTAGTACCATTAACACTAATAGAACCAATGCCAATTACCTTACCCTTTGCATTGTTTCCAAAGGTAACTTTACCTCCATCAATACTTTTGATTTCATTGAAAAGTTCTTTGTCTCCTGTCATATGCCTTGAGCATCCACTGTCTACTAGCCGATCAGTTTTGTTTATTGTGGACTTGAGGCATACCTATAGAATCACAATTCAAGTATGATTTTTAGGTACCCAAATGAGTTTGGGTCCTTGGGGGTTAGCATATGAAGGTTCCCAATGAGCCTTCCTTATCCAACAATATTTATTTATGTGACCCATTTTCATATAATAATTACATTGTTTTGGTCTAAACTTGATTTTTGGTCTTACAATATTTTTGAATTCCACTTTTCTGTCAAATTTATTTTGAGTATGATTACATGCACAATTATGATTAATTTTAGATTTTTTTTGATGCATGCTTCCTATATATAAAGGCATGATTATTCTTTTTATGTATATGAGGTTTAACATGTTTATTTATTGGTGTTGTTCTAACAGGTGTGGAGATGTGAGGTTCTTTAGACTTAACAAATATGGTTTTGTGAGAAGATGATGATGTGTCCTTAAATCCTAGACCATGTCTAATTAATTGTGATCTTTGAGACACAACGAGAGTATCTAAGCTCTCTTTACCTTTGTGAAATTTAGAAATGGAATTTCTAAGTTCATCAACTTCATTTTTCAAAGTATTATTTTCTTTTAGCAAGGAAACTGTTGAGGGTCTTGATG
This sequence comes from Triadica sebifera, assembly GCA_023653625.1. Lineage (NCBI taxonomy): Eukaryota > Viridiplantae > Streptophyta > Magnoliopsida > Malpighiales > Euphorbiaceae > Triadica > Triadica sebifera. The sequence continues at coordinate 8,493,030 of CM042900.1, forward strand.
AGTATTCATCTAATGACTTTTGGAGAGATTCATTAGATGATTTAAGCTTTATGTTTTCCTTTTCTAAACCATCTATCTTGTTTTTTAAATTAGAGATATTATTTCTATAGATACTAAATTTAGTTCTATATTTCTCTAATTCTATATTTAATTCTTCTATTAGGCTTTGCTCATCATCATCATCACTATCATCATCATTATCACTACTATCATTGTTCAAAGAGTATGAGTGTAGTGATCTTACCTTATTTGAGACATGATCTTCGATAGCCATGAAACATATGTTGACCTTTTCACTTTCATTATCATATTTTTCACTTGAAGAGCTTTCGTCATCGCATGTGGCTTTGTGACCTTTCTCCCCATTGTCTCTTTGGTATTTGATCTTATGCTTCTTGAGCCTTGGACATTCTGGTTTGATATGTCTTTTCTTTCCACACTCATAGCATTTTACATCTTCCTTACTTCTATGTGTGTCATTAGAAGTTTGTTTGAAGTTTATTTGCTTGAATTTTCTGGAGTTGCTCATTTTCTTCTCAATGATTCTTTTTAATCTTCTTGAAAGCATAACAATGTCCTCATTTTCATCATCACTCATTTCTTCATCATCTTCACTTTCTTCTTAAGATTTTGAAGTAGAGGCTTTGAGTGCTAAGGGCTCTCTTTTCTCTGGCTCTGTTTCAAGCTCTCTATCCCTCTTCACTATCATCTCATGTGTGAGAAGTTTGCCAATCAGCACATCAGTATTCATGATACTCATATCTTCATTTGCTTCTTCTATGCCAGCAACTCTTAAACCATAGTCTTTAAGAGGAAGACTTCTTAGGATTTTGTTGTTTACATCCTCTAAGCTCAGATGCTTCCCAAGTTTCCTCATACCAACCAAATAATTGCGTCTGACATTTTTCTCTTTCATCTTTCACGGGCGTGACATTTCTTCCCAAGCCGTGACTGAAGTGGTGACCTTGGTCATGAAGCTCTCTGGAATGTTTTGACACATTGGGTCACGGACGTGACAAGCTTCCCAGCCGTGATCCAAGTGGTGACTTTGGTCGTGAAACTCTCTGGAATGTTTTGACACATTGGGTCACGGGCGTGACATACATATTCATGGGCGTGACAAGCTTCCCAGCCATGATCCAAGTGGTGACTTTGGTCGTGAAGCTCTCTAGATGAAAATGACATGAACATTCACGAGCGTGACATTTTGATTCACGAGTGTGACTGAAATGTCCACTTTACGGTTTGTTCTTCCTTCATGGCCGTGAACTTCAAATGTTGGTTTTGGTAACGGTTAGCTCTTTCACGGGCGTGACATATAGAGTCATGACAATGAACATGCTACTTCCTGAATTTTGCCTTTCAAGGATTATTCTTCCAATCTTCATTCTTGCTATTTTAATTCATGTCCTGTTTAATAGACTTAGAAAATAAGTATGTTAAATACAATATTACTATTTTATTTGTTATCATCAAAATGACGGAAATACCCGTCAAGGTTTAACATTATGCTATCATAGTAAGTAGAAGTTCAATACAAACAGGGATAATAAAATTTTTCTTTTTAATCCACAAGCTCAACCATAACATTCTCCCAAGGTATTGAATCAAACAATAAAGTAAAAGAAAAGTCAACTTAACTTTATATAGAGATCTCTCATACCTTCCTATTATTGACCTTCTTTCCCAAAATATAATCTTTTGTTTTCCTTCGCTTTCTCTGTGAAAGGTTTTCATCAGTAACTTTCTCTGAATTTAAGAAATTTAGGCATTCAAATCCAGTATGCAATGCACAATATTTGACCAATTAGAGAATGCATTTTTCAGTAGAAAAAAGCACACAATTGAAGATCAGATGATAGACCAAAGCACTACAACGACATTTTCTGTGTGAAAATTTTTTTATCATGAATGTTTGGTTTTTAAACATCCTGTTAATTAATTAATTATTTGAATGAAAAAAAAAGATTAAAATGAAAAAATTACTAAGGCGAAATCTCTAGGGAAATACCGTCACAAAAAATTAATGATGGGTCGAGAGAAATATCCAACACTAAAATATAAATAAAATTGAATTTTTTAAAAAAATAAAATTGCGGACGGAAAGTTAATATTTACAGCGAGAAAGATCCGTCAGTAAATTTGTTGCTAAAAGTATAAATTTTTTTAAAAAAGGACTTCGATGGAAATATTAAATTTCTAGAGAGAATATTCCGTCCGTAAATGCGTCCAATGTTTTATATTTTTTAATAAATTCAATTTTTTTAAAAATAATGTTACCGCCTGATTTTCTATCTGGAATTTTCATGGGGAAACTATTGGTGAATTTAACTGCAATATGTGTTTGTTGAGGAATTTTTTTATCCGTAAATCTATTGTAAACTTTTTACCGACTAAAATTTTCTGTTAGTAATTAGCTTTCTTTTTTTAAGTGCATGTGCATTACATTTTTTTAATTTATTTAAAATTAAAATAAATATATCTTCTTTAACACGTAAAGATGTTGTTTAAAAAATAACATCTCATTAAAAATATATCATTGCCTATTATCAAAACAAAATAAATAAATCATTACCAGTTGGTGACTTTGGCACATATTTTGGAGAATAATAGAGCAGAACGAAGTGAACCTCGTAATGCTACAAATGCACACATCCTTTAGAGAAACCTTTTTTAATTTTAGTTCAGGGTAAGAAATAAGGAAATCAAATGAGTATAAAAGCTCTACTTTGAATCACCTCACTTTCTTGACTCAATTATACATGGATCCACCGCCCCTTCCGCCATTGCCTACGTCCACCACCATTGCTGCAACCACCATACACCTGAGCTATCCCGACTCCGTTGAGTCCTCCCCTCGCTCCCACACAGCTAACACCTTCAATGAGCCTCTCCCTCACATCCCTGGAGCTAAGCTCCGCCTAATGTGCAGCTACAGCGGCCACATTATCCCCCGCCCACAAGACAAAACTCTCTGCTACGTTGGCGGCGAAACACGAATGGTAGCCATCGACCGCCACTCCTCTCTATCCTCTCTAACATCCTGCCTTTCCCGTACCCTCCTCAACGGCCGTCCTTTCACTCTTAAGTACCAGCTACCCCATGAAGACCTCGACTCTTTAGTCTCGGTCACCACCGATGAAGATCTCGATAACATGATCGAAGAATATGATCGGATCAACGCTTCCTGTTCAACTCCGATGACTCCTCATCGTATCCGATTGTTCCTTTTCTTTAACAAGCCTGAAACTGCAGCTTCGATGGGGTCTCTTCTTGATGATGCCAAGTCTGAAACATGGTTTGTGGATGCACTTAATGGCTCTCTACTACCAAAAAACCTCTCAGATACTGCTGTCATTAACTGTTTAGTGAATCTTAATAGTGATGTTCATGATTTAGAAGCTCAAGGAGAGGAAGAGATGATCAAGCAGGAAATTGAGAATGCTACCAGACATCATGATCTAGTGCAGGATCATCATACTTCTTCTTCTTCTTCTTCTTCTCCTCCTTCGATGTGCAACTTGCCTCCGATTAAGGTTCAATTGGAGGATCATCTGAGTATTGGTGTTGAAGAACAATTTGCGCATATGAGCTTTGCCCAGGTTGTTCAGAATCAAGATGATCATGGTTATAATAATAACGGCCTAATGCCTGTTGCTGCTCTTCCTCCACTTCCTCGACCAATTGCTGCAATTGGAATGGTGGCATCGCTAAATCCTTCGGGTGATTCGAGTGAGAACTTGAATCGGATCTTATCAGATGATGAGAGATCGGATCATGTTGCGCCAGTTAGTTCTCGAAAAAAACCACCATTGCCACTCCAGCCGGTGCAACACAAGCCTGGTGGTTACAATTTCAATTTACCTTCACCAGATTCAGTTAAAAGGTATTTCTCTCAATCTATTTACATTTCTTTATTTTAATTTCTTCTCAACTTCCATAAAAGTTCATTCTCAACATACCACTAAGATGAACCTATGAATTTTAGTATGAGATGTCAAGTTTGAGCCCCAATTAATCCTAAGAACTAAAACAAGTTCATACTTGATATCTAGATAAAAAAACAGTAGAATTTAGGATTTGATTTGATCTCATGTTATTGTTATTATTTCTAATTGATGGTGTAACTATGTATACAGTGATACTAGTATTGCATCTGCAAATTCTCTGAGCAAGCCCATGTGTTATCAAGAACAAATTGCTGTAAACCCAGATTCAAAAAGTGAGATTTCAATTCCAAGCTCCCAAATTCAAATCCAACAACCTAAAAATTCGGGGTTTTTGCAGTTTGATCAGCAACAATATATACAGAGCAACTCACATATTATCCCTCATACTGTCACAACTCCATTGCCAAATTTCTCATCTTATTACCCAATTTATTCTGCTCAATCGTCGCAGCCGCCTCATCAACCAATGGATCACCATCAGCAGTACCCTGTCTATGTAATGCCTGTTGCACAAACCCAACCGTACATGTTAGGGGACACTGCTACAGTAATCGCCCCCGGCCGAGCAGCCCCAACTGCTTATCCGCCGGTTTATCCCACCACCAACACCCTAGCTATGCCTGAAACCGCGGCAAGCGTCTATAGAACGGCGGTGCCATCAACTCCCTCATTTGTACCCATCCCTGCTACTCAATTTCAGCAACAATATGTGGGTTATGCTCAAATGCAGCATCCATCTCAGTCCATTGCTGTTGCTTCTGCTGCTAATTATGGGTTTGAATGTGGGAAAGGAGGCACAAGTGATCATCAGCAAGTGTATTACACTCAGGTTCAAGCAGCCAGTTTACCTCCTGAGTACCAAAGCATGAGCCCAGCTGCTGTAGTTGCACTAGCTGAAGCTTCATCTAATCAGCTTCCAACAACCAACACCATTCACCAGATCGGAAACTCACAGTCACAGCCCCTCTAATGCTTCTACTAGATTATTGGGTCCACTTCAAAGTCTTACTCTTGATATTCTACTTTCATTTAAGTATAAGATACATTGAATAAAAAAACACCTTGTGTATAAGTAAATAAATTCTTATTTTCTTGTCAAATTGGGATAAAAGCTGAAGGAATCATCCAAGTTATGCGTCACAAAGTTATTTTGTTATTCATATAGGTGTTGTTTTCGTCCATGAATTTATGTTCATTCAAAACTCAATTAATAATTCAATGCCTATATTATTCATTTCCGCTGAAAATTAAACTTCAAAAGCTATCTGATATTTTTCCATTAGCAATAGCTGCAGAAATGAGAAAAAAGAAAGAGAAAAAGCATTATTATTATTATTATTATTATTATTATGAACTCTATCGGTTATCCTTTAATTAGTTGGAAAAGTTCTTAAATGGTATATGTTTATTGTTTATGTATTGCTACTTATTTTTTTTTCTATTTATAAATTTTTGGTACGCATTTATTTAATAAGTCATAAATCTATTGGTCAAATATCAAAGTAGTGTTTACACACTTTACAATGTAATTATAAGAAGGTTAAAGGCTCAATTTTTCTTTTTTGGTTCAACTCCTTAGTAACCTTTCTTAGATAGCTAGCTAGTGGGGGATTTGGGTTTTAAATATTAATATCGTTTTGGTAATATAATTAATTAGAACAAAGTCCATATATTTTATACTTTAAAAATAATTTGTTAGTAAAATTACAATTTAAATTCGAAATGCATTTCTTTTAAGTTAAATATATCGTCTAAATCAGATATTAATAGATAAATATGAATTTTTAAATTGTTTAGTTTCATCAAGTTATTGAGAATTTTAATCCCTTCAATTTCTAATTCACAAAAAAAAAAAAAAAGAAAGAGGAAGGAAAGAACTATTTATTATATCTATTATCTTTTGATTAATCGATTAGTTATTTCATTTTGTCAATGGAAAACAAAGAAAACTAAAATTTAATTGGATAGAGAGAAAGAGAAAACTCCATGGAGATGTAAAAAATTCACAGGATCACTCCATCAGATGGTTTGTTTTCTTTTTCTTTCATTTTTTTTTTGTTTTTTTAAGTGTTTATTGAAATCAGTTGTCTCTTACTCTGTGTTGAACCATTTGCATATACGTGCTTATTAAATTTGCATTGTTTTGAATCTATAAAATTTTTGTGTACTAACAATATATATATTATGAACTAAAGACAAAAGTTGGTGTTAGATCTGTTTTAGGGAGCTGTTTCAATTTGACGTCTAGGTTTGAGTCTGTGAACAGAAAGTCCACTTCCCACAACCCAACACTCCTCTCTCTCTCCCCCCCCCCCCCCCCCCCCCCCCCACAAAAAAAAAAAAAAACGATATGACTATTTTTAGATACTATAAAGTTTCTAGAGTTAATAGATGGGAAGCCTCTTGTAGGAATAAGAATAATCATTTTATTTTCTACACTAATCTTTTTTTATTTTATGGATTGCCTCTTCAATTAAATTTTTAGTATAAATAATTCCTTCTAATATAAAACAATTCTTTCTAAATTCATAATTTTGATTCATCTCTCTTCATTTATCTAATATGGAGTTGATGTGTCATATAATTTGATGAATTATCATGTTTCTGTTATACTATCATCATGTGGAGGCAGAATGAATTGAAATCATTAATTTGGAGTAAACTATTTGTATCAAAAACTTAGTTGAAGAAGTAATTTGTACCAAAAACTGTACAGAGAACAAAATAGCCAAATTTAATGAGTACAAAGGGCTGCATATGTATTAGACCTATTTTTTCATTTTGTTAAGTTTCTTAAAATTCAGTTATGTTTAATTATTGAAAGTTTGCAATTTTGTATTATAACACCCCTCTACACAATCAGAGCAAGTTTCAATATACAGATGGATATCATATAACCAAATCTATCGAATTAAATCTTTTTCTAACTTATTTTTGTATCAATATCAATATATCTTAGAATAAGCAATTTAAAATAACATCTATAACTAAATTGATTTCATAATAAAATCATGTTATGATTGTGATATGGTTTGGGTAACATCAGCCCTTATTATAAAATCACTCTCATAAAAATGATTAAACTCAATTATATGTCCTTATTAAATATGCTTTATTCAATTGTCTCTATCCCATGACCTGATGAATAATAACTGAATGAAATAATGAAACAGACCCAACACAGGTTAACTCTGACTGGCTTGGTCTTTTCTTCTCATCAATTCAAAAATCTAGCTACTCTAAATTTACATGCAGAAAAATTGACACGCTAAGCTACTAAAAACTTAGTGGTACATATAAATATTGAAATTTTAGCATGCAGTCATATATTAATATAACATTCATAATCTGGAATATACCTTTATGCTTGACCACATCATCATATACAATAATAATTACATAATAGCTCATTCATTCTAATTAGAATTTATTTCAATACATTCATTACATATATTGCACTAGGAAATCCATATCATCATAATCATAATAAATTTCATTTTTAACATTTCTATATCATCATAGACATAGTGAATTTTATCATAAATTGCAATTATCTAACTCTTGGTTTCATATATCTGATTACTAATTTCCACATTCCTTTTCCAAGATACAACTGTATTCTGGTTCACTGATTTCTGTATAACCATGTTACAATGATCTACTTGCAATTTTTCTATACTGTATTATCAATTTATGGTTTCTTAGTCCAATACTCGAGACTCGAACTACCCGAATGCAGGTTGAAAAATAAGAGTGCTATTACCTTAGCTTCAGCCACCATACTCACTATTTGTATATATCTATATTGCTAATACTACATCTCAAATCAGAAGCACTCTTACCCAAGCTAAAGCCACCCTGAAGAGTAAACATAATATTTACATGCATATGGGTACAAGGGCACTTTTACCCGAGCTTAAGCCACCTTATCCCTAAATAATTAGGAGCACTCTTACATGAGCATAAGCCACCCTGATTAACACAACAATAATAATATATTATGGTATCATAACCCCCTTAATGACAAGCTACCTATCCTAGCTAGTCATCGAATAGAGAATGAGCATAATTAATTACATTATGTGTATCAATATCATTTATGTCACATTCCATAGTTTCATATAATCCTCACATATTATTTTGTAATTTAGAGCACTAAGTGCATAATCATTATTCTAATCAAGTTATCATATTGTTTATGATCTTGTTTAAATATGTCAAATGTATATGTATATGATACACATGTAGATCAATCATATAACTCAATTAACCAAATTCTGGATATAGGACATTCACCAGTGTGAATGGTATATTCACGGGCATGAAGCCTTCTATCACAGGCTGTCTACCAGTAACTGGCTTTGTGATCATTCACGGGCATGAATATTGGTTCACATACATGACTATTCTGTTAGAGATGTGCCCTAAAGGCAATCATCTTAGGCACTTGATGTACTCATTTATTATTAATAAAAGACATTTTCATTATATGGTATTCATTACATATGAATTGATATAGATCTAAAACCATTTAATGAAGTTCTTAGTATGTAACACAACATGAAGGAATTCATGATGAGATCACGATGATGAGATTTCTATCATGTGTAATTGTATTTATACCCAAATTATCTATAGTCATAGGATTAATAAGATGGATCATTGTTAATCTGGATAGACTAGGTCAAACAGCTGATCACATAAGCTGAAAGCATGAGATACTTAGAGTTAATATGTGGATGTTTGCTAAGAGTAGCAAGTACATTAGATGACCTGTTATAAGACATTCACATGGATATCTATTTAATGTCAGTGATAGTCTCATCATAACAATGATGCAAATATCCTTAGACTTGAGATACTCAAAGTTATCTTAGATACTAAATCTTATACTTTGACTTCATTCCTTATTGCCTTTGAAGATGTCACTCATAGGGTGGTGATTGGGTATAACATGAGGTATTTGAAGGTAGTTAAGTAGTCAACAAAAGATTCACCACTCATGATAGAAGGAGAGTATACCTATGGCCTCTTACAAAGATCATTACTCAGAAATCCTTAGCCAAGGTGGACATGTCTTGAAGAAGGTATTCAATGACATATCTGATCAGAATAATGAGTCTTATAGACAAGAACTAATATCATTTGGACTAGATGTTATGTAGTCAGTTTAGTGGGAGTTGACATATAGTCCATGCTCTAAACCAAATGACGTATAGTTTGGTAAAAGGATGTGTTAAAAGTCAAACCATTAATTTTCTGGTTAATTGGGTGGTCATGATGTGTTGCTAGATATCGTTCATGGTCTGCTAACTGAAAGAAAATTGATTAGAAATTAATTATGGGTGAAAAATGTGTGACTTGTAAAATCCTAATTGGAATAGGTTCCTCTCGAAACTTGAGCTGCCAACATGACTAAAAAACCTATTAGGTCACACGTATATAGGGAATGAAAAAAAATATAAAATGGGTTTTGGATAAAATCTAAATGAGAAAGAAAAATAATTGGACCTTTTATAAGAGTTATAAAAATGGGCTATATCTAAATTGGGCCTTATACCTTAAGAAAATGGGTCCATTAGGGCTTTTCCTTTTCTAATACTAAAAGAGATTAGAAAGTGTATAAATACACCTTTTAAGGAGTTAATTTTGTGGTTGCTCCCTTAAGAAAAATAAGAGTTATTTTTCTTCTCTCCCTTTTCTCTTTCATAAGACAATTTTTCATAGCCAACACTTTGGACTTTTGTCACCCCATCTCCTTAGAGGTTTTCTTCTTCTTCCTTCATGTGGATACTCATAGAGGCAATCCTAGCTTTGGATTGTTGTGGTTTGCTACAACCCAACAAAGAAGGAAAAGCTCACAACTTAGAAGATCAAGAATTGCAAACAAAGGTAATCAATTTATTCCATTAAATGGCTCAATCCGATTTTAAATTACACAGGGCGTTCCATGGGTTTTGGTTTTGATAAATTTTTATATTTTCGTTGTTCAATATATGAGATGCATAGTCAAAATCAATTTCCTAGTTTTATTTTAGGCCAATTTCACACACAACATGCATTGGTTCTAGGACTAACCAATGTTAGCCACTCTTATCAACACTTTCCAATATTTCCAGCATTTAGAACAACTATAAACATGCATTTTATCATACTTCATCAATTAAACTAGGCTCAATGCCTTATTAATACCATAACATCCATTCATACTCAATTGTCATTACACAAATTTCTTTATGCATCTCAGTATTCAATAAGCTAATTATGTATATTTCAACAACTATTATACCCACATTGTATGCCACATAACATATCACAATCCATGTAACAACCGCAAATTAGGGCCTGAAATTTATATGTTAAATAAGATATATTAAGGGTATATGGGAAGTATATGTGAGGCTATGGGTATTAAAGACCATAAAATAATAGAAAAAATGAGAACAAATGAAGTTTTTAGCATTCATGCCTATGATAGAGTTAATCATGACCATGAATGTTGAGAATTTCAATTTTAGAAGCTAAGGATATTCACGACCGTGACACTAGTGTTCATGCCCGTGAAGACTTGCAAGTTTAAATATGGCAGTTTTGTGTTTTAACATAAAAATTTATGTACAATCACTTCTAACCCTAGCCACCATTCTCAGAAACCCCATAAAACCACTCTTTGTCAACCCCTTTCATTTTTAGTTGATTAAATACAAAACCCCACCATTAAAGAGAGATAAACATATTAAAAACAAAGGATTTGGTATAAAAATCAATGTGTGTGACAAGGAGCAATAGAACACGTTTTGGAACATAGATACCAATTTGTAATAATCCAAACAGAGGTAAGAGGGGTTGTTTTTGTTAATCTTTAGTAGGGTTCGATTCGTTCTAATGTGAGATTAAAGTTTTAGGCTTTAAATCAATGCAAATTTAAGGTTTTGATAAATTATGGTATAAGTGGATAAAAAGGTAGATATATAATGTAATTATAGCCTCTATTGCATGTTAGGGACTGAGACCAATGGTGGAGAACCCCACCAGAGGCAGTAAATGCAAGAGTATCGAGTTTTAGGGCTTAAATATTAAGGTTTATACATATACTCATTTTAATTCATTTTTATTGTGCTTATGCTATGAATTATGTATTATGATATGTTTAGTGGCAATAAAGATTGTCATGGGATATACTAAGACTGAGTTAAATGATCTATAATACTTGGGATGCACAATAATACTGATATATTAATGTGTGATGTTGGGATGATTAATAAATAAGGCATAAACGTTGTTTGCATGGTTAATTATGATGTTAGGCATGTTGATAGTTGATTTCTACGTTCTGGAATATGGAAAGCATTAATAGGCATGGCTAACATTGGTTAGCTTTAAAATTGTGCATGTTTGTGTGTGAAATTGGTTGAAAATAGTGTTGAAATTATGTTTCTGCATGATATATCATGCCCGTAAAGCAAGCTTCATGCCCATTAAAGGGATTTCATACTTGTGAAGCCAAGCTTCACTCCCATGAAGATATGAATGTTACGCATGTGAACCATTGTTCAGGCTCATGAGGAATAATAAGCCAGTCACGACCAGATAACCCATGATGGAGGGATTCACACTTGTGAATATACCATTCATGCTCATGAGTGTCCTGTAACCAGAAATGATTAATTGAATGAGATGATTAAGTTACATGAAATTTATTTACATACCCACTTATTATGATAAATTGAGTTTATATGCTATGTGATAACATGATTGAGAATCGCGAATATGCACTAGGTGCTTATAATACAAAGTGTTGCCCACATAATGAACCAAGAAGGGGGTTGAATTGGTTAGCAACTAAAACATTGCTTAACTTTTAAGTGCGGAATAAATTAAATAGAGTAAGGAATGAGAGATATCAAACACAAGATTTATAGAGGTTCGGGTATTAATAAACCATACTCCTCTCTCCAATCTCAAATGGGTGTTTCACTAACACACTATGTGTTTCAATGAAGTTTTTCAAGCTCACTCCCAACTATGGTGTTTCTCTCAATGGCTAACACCTAACCCAGAAATTTCCTTGTGTTTTTCAATGGCTCACACAAAAACCAATTCCTCGTGTTTTATGGCTCACACAATAAACCCTTACAAGTGTTTCACTATTAACCCAATATACCCAAGCTCACTCTTAAGTAATTGATTACAATGAAAACACTCATTAGCCTATAATCCTAAGAAATTATGAGCAATTAGGTTTTCACAATGAATAGAGGTTTGTTGAAAAAATAATTAATGCACAAGGCTACAACAAGATTAAAGATTCAAAGTAATTTTTGTTCTTCTTTTTGGGATTCATAAATGACTTGCATTCATACTCCCTCTGTGAATTATAGCCATTTGGGTGCATTTAATGCGAAAATAGCCGTTGAACCAACTCTTAATTTCACGCCTGACATATTTCTCGATCCTCTTTCATGGACTTGAATATATTTGTCATGAATGTTCTTCCAAGCCGTGGTCCAAGTGGTAACTATGGTCGTGAAGCTCTCTGGAAGAATTGGAGGAACTTGATCACGGGCATGACTAATAATTTCACGGGCATGAATATTCTTCTAAGCCGTAGTCCAAGTGGTGACACTGGCTGTGTAGCTCTCTGGAAGAATTTGACATGTATTGGTCATGGGCGTGACTGTCTTTCATGGCTGTGACTGCTTGATCATTCACGGTTGGTTTGATCTTTCATGGCCGTGAACTTTTGAATGTTGGAGAGTTGGCATTAAGCTATATTCACGGGCGTGACTTTGCTATATCTTTGATTTTAATCTTCAAAAGTTGTCTTTCAATCTTGCTTCATATCCTAATCAAGACATATCTTGTTTAACACACTTAGAACAAACATTGTTAAATATATTATTGCTATTTTATTTGTTATCATCAAAATAATTGAAATACTCCTCAGGGTTCAACAATCTCCCCCTTTTTGATAGTGACAAATAATCTAGCAGTATGTGCTTTTGAGAAGTCTCCCCCTTCAAAAGGTATTTGCTAACTAATAAGGTATATGCAAGGTATATCTTGAGTATATCTCATTAAATAAAACATGTATTACCAAGTGCATTCAAAGTATATGTAACACCCCATTTATATATTAGGGATAATCCCACCTATATAAGAAGAATGCCACAAGCTTAACTCGATAAATCTATCTGACTAAGTTTTTCTATCATTTAAATTTCTACATTTCATTCCATAGTCCTTAATTAGTATTATCCAAAATCTCGTTCTCAGACTCTCTGGATATGGGTTGAGAACTAAGGGCGCTTGCAGAGCTTAAGCCACCCTACTCACTATATCTCAAGTCAAGGGTGTTCCTAGAGCTTAATGTTACATCCCGCTCAAATCGTCACTCAAAATCCAAAGAAATAGCGTTGGAATGTGCTAGATGGTGCTGGAAGGTGCTAGAAGGTTCCAGAAGGCACTAGAATATTCTAGAACATGCTGGATGGTTCATGAAGGATGTAGAAGTCCCTAGAAGCTTCTGGAGCATCCTAGAATTTTCATAAAGGAACTAGACAATCCTAGAAGACTCTAGAGCTGGCTAGACTTGAATAGAAGATCCTAGAACCTTGTGACATGTTATAGAAACTCTTGTACATTCTAGAAGTGGTAGGATCTCAAAACTTGTGGCATAACCTTAGGCTTAGTGCCACACTATAAATAGGCCTCTTGGCCTTCATTTGTATCATCCTTGGAAATCTTGGGAAGCTATAAGATAACCTCTCTAGAGCAATACAAGGCATTCTTCACAAACTCTCTTGTGTTCTTGATTTGCTCTTAAATCCTCTAAATCTCTAAGTTCCTTTCTATTCTCTTTAGAGTGTTTCATCAGTTTGGAAGGCAGGCTTAGTGCAACAGACCATGCTAAGTGTCGCACGATTGCTAGTTGAAGTTTAGGGTCATAACAGTTGGTATCAGAGCTTTAGTTTGAAGCTATACTACCATTGACATAATGAAGGCTACTACCCCCGCTACACCTAGAGTGGAAGTTCTACCAATGGAGCGTGGTCATGAGAAAGTTCAGAAACCACCATCTAAGGAGTCTAGAGCAAGTCGAAAGATATGATTTCTAGCTTGGAAACACGTGTTGGGAGTGCTTAGGACAGCTTGGGGGAGTTGTTCGACTAAGTGGACAACTTAGAGGAACGTTACAGCGGCTTGGAGGCTGAGGATACGAAGATCCATGCAATGGTTAAGATGTCCCTCAATGAGCTAGATAGTGGGTTAAGACAAGAGATTGATGGGTTGAAGGTCAAACTTGCCAAGGTACGTGATCTCTTCCAAAGAGAAATTTATAATGTGTAGCTTAGAGTTGAGGATATGGGTGGTGATCTAGCATTATGTAAGTGGGCTATGGCCTTGGTAACTAATACAACCACCATCATTGAGGCCAAGAAAGTGGAAATTCCCAAGCCAAAAACGTTCAATGGTGCTAAGAGTGCTAGGGAAGTTGAGAACTTCCTATGGAGGCTGGAACAATACTTTGAGGCTACTAGCATAACGGACCATGCCAGCAAGATCCGAACCTCTGCTATGTACCTATCTGACACTGCTATGCTGTGGTAGAAATGAAGGCATGGAGATGTGCAATGTGGGGTGTGCACAATTGACACCTTTGAGGACATCAAAAGGGATTTCAAAAGCCAATTCTTCTCCATAAATGCTGAAGAAGAGGTGAGGGGCCGACTTCGATGACTAAAACAGATGGGTAGCATAAGGGAATATATTAAGGAGTTCACGTCCTTACTGCTAGAAGTCCCTGAAAAATCGAACAAGGATGCATTATTCTTATTCATGGACGATCTCCAATCATGGGCTAACCTTGAGCTCAAACGACGTGGTGTCCAAGACTTGTCTTCGGCCATTGCAGTTACTGAAAGTCTTATTGATTACTCCTCAAACAAAGAAGGCCTGAGGGCAGTGGATAAAAATTTTGGTGGAGGAAAGAGTGGGGGAGGCCATGCTAAGAGTCAAAGCCACAAAAATCACAAAGAAGGCTCCTCATTCAAGCCACGAGACAAGGGGAATGAAAAGGAAGAATGTGGTGCCTCAAAGCCCCATGTGACGTGCTTCATATGTGACAGACAGAATTGGGCACGAGAATATCCAAAAAGGAAGGCATTGAATGCCTTAGTTGCCTCCACTCACTACCAAGACAGAAGTGAGGCAGATGAAGGTGCAAAGATGGGATCTTTGCGATTGCTTCGTGCATTGCAGAGTGCCCCGATGACCACTAAGGGACTCATTTTTGTGGATGCAATCATCAATGGAAAAGTCACCCAAGCCCTGGATGACACAAGTGCATCTCACAAATTTGTTTCACTAGAGTAAGCCAAGAGACTCAGTCCCAAGGTTGCCAATGGAGGCAGCTCCCTTAAAGCAGTTAACTCAGTAGTGATACCTCTCCAAGGAGTTGGCTACAGAGTTAAGGTCAGTCTTGGTGCATGGACTGGCCAAGTGGATTTTTCCATGGCACCTATGGATGATTTATTAGTGGTATTCGACATGGGGTTCTTGGACCATGTTAGAGCTTTCGTTGACCCATGTTCAAACTCTATATGCATTATGTATGGAACAAAGGCTTGTCTAGTACCGATGGAGAGGACCACCAAGCCTACTATCCAAGTTCTCTCAGCACTTCAATTCAAGAAGGGATTGAAGAGGGAGGAAGAGAGTTACTTGGCCATTCTTTAGGAGTATGATGATGAGGAAACATCACCCCAGCCTAACTTGCTGATGGAGGTGCAAGTTGTCTTGGATGAGTTCCAAGATGTGATGCCTAAGATGTTACCAAAATCGTTACCTCTAAGGAGGGAGGTGGACCATGAAATTGAGCTGGAGCCTAGCAGAAGACCACCAGCAATGAGTCTGCTGCCCAGATATTGAGCCAAGAAGGGGGGTTGAATTGGAGTTTAAAAAAAATTTAACTTTAAAGTGCGGAAATAAAAATTAAGTTTAGTAGGGATAGAGAAATTTGACACAACGATTTTTATAGAGGTTCGGGTGTTAACAAATCCTAATCCTCTCCCAAATCGCAATTGGGAGTTTTACTAACACACTAAGTGTTACAATGGAGTTTTACAAGCTCACTCCCAACTACGGTGTTTCTCACAATGGCTCACACCTAACCCTGAAATCCCTTGTGTTTTGATGGCTCATACAATAACCAATTCATTGTGTTTTATAGGCTCACACAAACAACCTTTACCTTGTGTTTTATAGACTCACACAAATAACCTTTACCTTGTGTTTTATAGGCTCACACAAACAACCTTTACCTTGTGTTTTATAGACTCACACAAATAACCTTTACCTTGTGTTTTATAGGCTCACACAAACAACCTTTCTTTGGGTTTTACAGGCTCACACAAACAACATTTCTTTGTGTTTTAGAGGCTTACACAACTAACCTTTACAAGTGTTATACTCTTAACTCAGAAATACCCAAAACTCACTTAAGTAAATGATTATAGAGAGAAATACATACAAATATTTATTACTCAATAAATGATGAGAAAAAAGACTTTTACAAAGAATATATATCAAATGCACAAAATGGCTTACAACAAGGATTTGATTCAAAATTTTTTCAATTCAATTGTTCTTTTGTTCTCCTTGTTCACTCTCTTGTTCTGGATGCATAAATGACTTGTATATATACTTCCATAGCAAATTATAGCTGTTAGAGTGCATTTAATATGAAACTAGCCATTGCACTAACCCTAATAATTGAGCATGACATTTTTCTCTTTCATCTTTCACAGGAGTGACTCTGTGTGTCACAGTCGTGACTGTTCTTCCAAGTAGAGACTTATGTGGTGACCTTGGCCATGAAGCATTCTAGAAGGTTTTGGAAATGTTTGTTCACGAGCGTGACATATATCTTCACGGGCATGACAACCTTCCAAGCCGTGGTCCAAGTGGTGACTTTGGTCGTGAAGCTCTCTGGAAGAATTTGTCATGTCTTTTCACGGGCGTGACTGAAATGTTCATTTATGATTGCTATCTTCCTTCATGGCCATGAACTTTAAATGTTGGTTTGTTGGCACTATGCTTAATCACGGGCGTGACACATAGGGTCACGGGTGTGAACATGCTACTTCTTCAATTTTATCTTTTCCTCCATTCTCCGTTCTTGCTATCATGTTCCATACCCTGTTCAATGGACTTAGAAAACAAGTATGTTAAATACAATATTGCTATTTTATTTGTTATCATCAAAATGACAAAAATACCCCTCAAGGTTCAACAATCTCCCCCTTTTTTATGGTGACAAATTATCTAGCAATATGTGTTTTTGAGAAGTCTCCCCCTCAAAAGATGCTTAGGATAAAAAATGATGAAGTACAAGAATTGTAGAGAATGATGAAGTGTAGCATCAAAATAAACTTTCTAGTTTTAAGTATATGCAAGTTATATGCAAAGTATATCCAATATATACCAAAATTCTCTTTAAAGCATGAAGTATATGTAAGGTATATTTAGAATATATCAAGTGCATATTCATTTATGTAACTTGCATCAAGGTATATGCAAAGTATACTTAAGATATATTTAAGGTGTATAAAGCTCAATTGCATACTTGCATATTCATTTTGAATCAAAAATTTAAGTATTGCACTTAACTTTGCACTTAACTCAATATATTGCTAGTTTCTCCCTACTTAACTCAATATATTGGTAGGTTCTCCATTTTGATTCAAAATTAAGTATTATTGCTTGCACTTATCTTATATTATTGCTAGTTTCTCCCCTTTTTGTCATCAACAAAAAGAATATCAATAAAGATAAACATAATAGAAAAACAGAAGCAATCATATTAATTGAAGAAAAACCAAGTACAAAAGCAATTAAAAGTCAGAAAGGAAATTAAAATTTCCTACAAACAAATAAGAAACAAACATAGCAAGGCTAACATAAAAGCCTAACATCTATCCAAACATCCTATCCCTAAGACGAGCAACTTCTGTCTCGAGGCTATCCATCCTAGACTCCATGAAGTCCTTCAGGTTCTCCAACCTCTCATCCATGGAAGCCTGCAGCTGCTCAAATCGTGGTGCTAGGAGGTCAACCACCTATTGAGCCAAATTTGGTGTGGGGGCAGAGGATTGTCCAATGTCCTGCTCAACCTCAAGAGGTGCCATCTCAACTCAAGCCCTTTTCTTTAGCTGGATACCTTGGAGGCTAGATTTGAAGTCATCCAAGTCATTATCTTCCCAAATGATCTCACCAGCAGTGTCGATGAAGCAGTGGTAGATGTTGTTATCAAAGACAATTCGAATAGCCACTCCCATTTTGATGAAAGACTCGACATCCAGTCGGTCTCGAGGATGCCCTGGGATAAGGTTGTAATGATGTGCATCCAGCTTCAGATATCCAAGCTTCAAGCCA
Source organism: Triadica sebifera (assembly GCA_023653625.1). Lineage (NCBI taxonomy): Eukaryota > Viridiplantae > Streptophyta > Magnoliopsida > Malpighiales > Euphorbiaceae > Triadica > Triadica sebifera. Next base: position 8,511,416 of record CM042900.1, read on the forward strand.
ATGTGTGTCACATACCCACTAATAAGTATGTCTCCGGAGGGCTTGGTGACAATGCATAGGAAATGGTTCACAAACCATCGAGATAGTGCCATTATGAGGCCTATTCGAGCCATCTCCAGGAGAAAAAGCTTAGACTTTCTAATGGTGCCATTCCTATCTCCTCGGGCAAATATGCTATAGGTCAGAAACCTATGTATATATTTGTGCACTGGGGACCGAAGATGAGTGTTCTTTGTCTTTTTAATATCCTAGCTACAATCCAACCCGAAGTGAGTCCATGCCTGAGTAGCATATAACTCTACTTCATTGTTGTTTAGGATACCATCTGAGGGTAGGTTGAACATATCTCCAAATTATGTGGCGGAGAAGGTGTTCAGATTCCTGCACAATTGAAACTTCACCATTCCAGTAGGTGATACTTAGAGAGTGCTCAAGAATTCCAAGGTGGGCTCCCTCAAGATGGGCTGATGAATGTCAACAAAATCCTTCAAATGATAGGCCTAGAGTTGCTCTGTCATCGTTGTCTCAAGCCCGAGAGTGCATACTGTCTGCCACTCAAATGACCTTGAGGAAATGAGAGGCCTTTTCTTAAGCACAAAGTACCTAGAATGGCAATGCTCTGGAATTATGTTCATTAGGTAATCTAAATACCTTCTGGGAGCATGAGATTTCTTCCTAGTACCCTTTGATGAACCGGTTTCCATCTTGATTTGGAAGAGTAGAAAAGTTTGACAGAAATTTGAGAGGAAACCCTAAGGAAAGATGATTTGTGATGATGAAAGAAGTTTTTGATGGCATTTATAGATGAAATTTATGACTAGGCGGATGGAATCTTCAATATAACATTCAATGTATGTAAATGAGAGCATTTGCAAGAAGTTGTAGAGGTGAAATGTGAAAAATAACCAGTAGAAACGTTATATAGCTGACCTCTTCATGGGCGTGAAAAATGTAGTCACGGGCGTGAAGTGTCATGTTCATGGTTTGTTGAAATGGTGCTCTACCCGTGAAGAAAGGTGTGAAATTGCTCACGGTCGTGACATTTGAAGGTCACGGGCATGAATGATGAACTATCATGGTGAATGAGTCATGGGCGTGAAGTGTTGAATTTCACTACTTATGACTGTGAAACAAATCGAGACACAACGCGTGAACACTTCTGTAAGTTTTTGGTGAAAATGTTTACGGTCATGAAAATGCATCACGGGCGTGAACAAAGGATTTCATGGGGGTGAATGAAGTCGTGAAACACAGTCTTCACTACTTGAAGTCGTGAACCATGTCGTGAAACAAGTCGTGAAAGCTACTGGTTCTTTTGGCGACTTAGTTCACGGTCGTGAACATATGTCACGGGCGTGAATTGCCTAAAATTCTCATTAAATAAAATTAAGTCTAAAAACAAGACTAAAGCATTTCTATGAAGATTCTATCCCTTATAACATAAATTTCCATCAAATTAACTACCTTATATCAAGTAAGATGATACAAAAACAAGATTATCACTTAAGATTTGGCAATTTGGCAATCACAAGGTTAAACCATCAATCATACCAATCTCTCTTCTTATGAAATTAAATCTTTCCTCATTTAGAGACTTAGTGAATATATCTACCAATTGATTTTCTGCGTTTATAAATTCTAATGCAACATCTCCATATTGAACAAGATCTCTAATAAAATGGTGTCTAATGTTAATATGCTTACTTCTAGAATGTTGAATAGGATTCTTAAAGAGATTTATAACACTTATATTGTCACATCTAATAGGTATATGGTTCATACTATGACCATAATCCTTAAGTTGTTATTTCATCCAAAGGATTTGTGTACAACAACATCCTGCTGCTACATACTCTGCTTCAATAGTAGAAAGAGCAACTGAAACTTGTTTCTTGCTAAATCAAGAAACTAAGCACTCTCCAATAAAGTGACAAGTACCTGAAGTACTTTTTCTATCTAAAAGACTACCAGCATAATCAGCATCTAAATATCCTATAATATAAAAGGATGAATTTCTAGGATACCACCAACCTAGATGCAATGAGCCATGTAAATATCTTAGAATTCTTTTTACTGCATTTAAATGAGACTCTTTTGGACATGATTGAAATCATGCACATAAGCATACACTATACATTATGTCGGGTCTAGAAGCAGTAAGATATAAAAGTGATCCGATCATACCTCTATAGAACTTTTCATTAATGCTTTTACCCTTTTCATCCTTGTCCAATTTTGTTGATGTGCTCATTGGAGTCTTGGCATTCTTGCATCCTTCCATTCCAAATTTCTTAAGTAAGTCTTTGGCTTATTTGGATTGGTTGATGAATATGCCCTTGTTGCCTTGTTTTATTTGTAGACCAAGGAAATATTTAAGCGCACCCATCATGCTCATTTTGAATTCCCTAATCATACACTTAGCAAATTCTTGACAAAGCAATTCATTAGTAGAACCAAATATGATATCATCAACATAAATTTGAACAATTAGAATATCATGCTTATGCTTTTTAATGAATAATGTAGTGTCAACATTCCCCTTTGTAAAGTTATTTTCTAAAAGAAAAGAACTTAGTCTTTCATACCAAGCTCTTGGGGCTTGTTTCAAACCATATAATGCTTTTCAAAGTTTAAAAACATGATTAGGCAAATCATAGCTTTCAAAACCTGGTGGTTGTTCTACATAAACTTTTTCTTCTATCTAACCATTTAAGAATGCACTTTTCACATCCATTTGAAAGAGTTTGAAATTCATGTGACATGCATAAGCTAAAAGTATTCTTACGGCTTCTAATCTAGCTACAGGAGCATAGGTCTCATCATAATCTATTCCTTCTTCCTGATTATATCCTTTTGCAACTAATCTAGCCTTATTCCTAATTATTGAACCTTGTTCATCCAGTTTATTTCTAAACACCCATTTGCTACCTATAATTTGATGATCCTTGGGTCTAGGTACTAAGGTCCATACCTTACTTCTCTCAAATTGGTTGAGTTCCTCTTGCATAGAAATCACCCAACTTTAATCATTAAGAGCCTCATCAATATTTTTAGGCTCAATTTGAGATATAAAAGCAAGGTCAGAGGCTAAAGGTTTGAAATGAGATCTAGTACTTACTCCCCTTGAAAGATCACCAATGATTTGCTCCTTGGGGTGATATTTTGTCAATCTCTATTCTTTTGGGAGCTCTTGCCTGTTTTCCTCTTGAGCTTGAGTTAGAGAATCATCTTGATGTGAATCTTCTTGATCATTTTCTTCTTTTCTATTTCGAAGATCAAGTCTTTCCATAGTTCCTACAACGTCATCAAGAACACTACCTTTCACAAGATCAATTTTACTAGATTCATTAAAAACAACATTCATAGATTCTTCAACAGTTAATGATCTTTTATTAAATACTCTATATGCTTTGCTAGTTGGAGTATCCTAAAAAGATACCTTTATCAGATTTTGAGGCAAATTTTCCAAGGTTGTCCTTGGTATTCAATATGAGGCACTTGCATCCAAATACTCTAAAAGTATGATATCAAGGGCTTTCTTCCATTCCATAGTTCAAATGAGGTTTTATTTAAAAGAGGTCTTTTGAAAACTGGATTTGAAATATAACAAGCAATATTTGTTGCTTCTGCCCAAAAGTAAGTTGGTAAATCATACTCATTGAGCATTGTTCTAGCCATTTCAATTAAAGTTCGATTTTTCCTTTCAACTACCCCATTTTGTTGAGGTGTCCTAGGAGATGAAAAATTATGCGAAATGTCATGTTCAAGACAAAAACTTTCAAAGTTTTCATTTTCAAATTCTTTGCCATGGTCACTTCTTATCTTTGAAATACAATATCCTTTTTCATTTTGAACTCTTTTAGCAAAGTTTTTGAAATTTCCAAAAGCATCACTCTTTTGAGCTAAGAAAATTACCCAAGTAAATCTAGAGTAATCATCTACAATGACAAAGGCATAGTGTTTACCTCCTAAGCTTGCAATTCTAGTAGGTCCAAATAAATCTAAATGCAGGAGTTGTAGAGGTTTTGAGGTACTTACTATGTTTTTGGCTTTGAAGGATGACTTGTGTTGCTTCCCTCTTTGGCAAGGTTCACATGTCTTGTCTTTTTCAAATTTGACTTTTGGCAGTCCCTTTACTAGTTCTCCTGTACTGAGGCTTTGGATTAAGTCCATGTTTGCATGACCAAGCCTTATATGCCATAACCATTATTCATCACTAGTAGTCACAGGACACTTAGAGGAATGGTTAGATATTTCGTGTAAGAATATTATGTAAGTGTTGACATCTCTATTTCCTTTAAATATCTCTTGATCATCGATAGAGGTCACAAGACATTCATTAGGAGTAAAGGTTACTTTGTTTCCTTTATCACATAATTGACTAACACTCAACAAATTATGTTTCAAGCCATCAACAAGTAAGACATCTTTAATAAAAGTAGTACCATTAACACCTATAGAGCCAATGCCAATTACCTTACCCTTAGCATTGTTTCCAAAGTTAACTTTACCTCCATCAATACTTTTGATTTCATTGAAGAGTTCTTTGTCTCCTATCATATGCCTTGAGCATCCACTAACTACTAGCCAAGCATTTGTGTTTATTATGGACTTGAGGCATACCTTTAGAATCACAATTCAAGTATGATTTTTAGGTACCCAAATGATTATTCTTATACATAAAGACATGATTATTCTTTTTATGTATAGAAGGTTTAGTGTACTTATTCCTTGGTGTTGTTCCAGCTAGTGTGGAGATGTGAGGTTCACTAGACTTAACAAAAATAGTTTTGTGAGAAGATGATGATGTGTCCTTAAATCCTAGATCGTGTCTAATTAAAGGCGGTCTTTGAGACACAATAAGAGTATCTAAACTCTTTTTTCCTTTGTAAAATTTTGAAATGGAATTTCTAAGTTCATCAGCTTCATTTTTCAAAGTATTATTTTCTTTAAGCAATTTTGTTGAGGGTCTTGATGAGTATTCATCTAATGACTTTTGAAGAGATTCATTAGATGATTTAAGCTTAGAATTCTCCTTTTCTAAAGCATGAATTTTGATTTTCAAATTAGAAATTTTACTCTTATAAGTACTTAATTTACTCCTATATTTTTGTAATTCTAGATTCAATTGTTCTATTAGGATTTGTTCATCATCATCATGATCACTATCACTATCATTATCATTATCACTACTATCATTAATGAAAGAGTATGAGTGTAGTGATCTTACCTTATCCGAGACGTGATCCTCAATAGCCATGAAGCATAGGTTGACCTCTTCGCTTTCATTATCATCTCTTTCACTTGAAGAGCTTTCGTCATCCCATGTGGCTTTGAGACCTTTCTTCCTACTGTCTCTTTGGTATTTTTTCTTATGCTTCTTGAGCCTTGGACATTCTTGTTTAATATGCCTTTTCTTTCCACATTCACAACACTTTACCTCTTCTTTACTTCTTTGTGCATCATTAGAAATTGGTTTAAAGTTTCTTTGCTTGAATTTTCTGGAGTTGCTCATTTTCTTCTTAATGATTCTTTTCAGCCTTCTTAAGAGCATAGAAATGTCTTCATTCTCATCGTCACTCATTTCTTCATCATCTTCACTTTCTTCTTGTGATTTTGAAGTAGAGGCTTTTAGTGCAAGAGACTTTCTTTTTTCTGGCTCTGCTTCAAGCTCTCTATCTCTTTTCATTGCCATTTCATGTGTGAGAAGTTTGTCGATAAGAACATTAGTATTTTCCAATGTCTTCCACATGCTGCAGGATACTGGGTAGTGTTGTATTCTTCCACATTCTTCAATGGATAATGAGCTTGATAGGATTGTCATTGCCTTCTTGTTTTTGAAATTTGCTATTCTTTGAGGCTATGTCCAATCATCTCTTGATAAGATTTCTTCCTCACCATCAGCTCCTCTTCTGGTTGGTGGTGTCCATTCTTTTCGAACACTATTCCATACTTCAATTCCTTCACTATCCAGATATGTCTCCATCCGAAACTTCCAATGAACATAATTTGCTCCATCGAAGTAAAACTTGAGACTTTGGAATCCTTCACTGGCCATATCTTGATCTTCACTAGCGTTTTTTAGGCTTTGATGCTAGACAAATCTTTGATACCAATTGTTGCCCATATAAGGGGGGTTGAATTGGAGTTTAAAAAACTTTTAACTTTAAAGTGCGGAAATAAAAACTAAGTTTAGTAGCGATAGAGAAATTTGACACAAGGATTTTTATAGAGGTTAAGGTGTTAACAAACCCTACTCCTCTCCCCAATCGCGATTGGGAGTTTTACTAACACACTAAGTGTTACAATGGAGTTTTACAAGCTCACTCCCAACTACGGTGTTTCTCGCAATGGCTCACACCTAACCCTGAAATCCCTTGTGTTTTGATGGCTCACATAATAACCAATTCCTTATGTTTTATAGGCTCACACAAACAACCTTTATCTTGTGTTTATAGGCTCACACAGACAACCTTTCTTTATATTTTACAGGCTCACACAAACAACCTTTCTTTGTGTTTTAGAGGCTCACACAACTAACCCTTACAAGTGTTCTACTCTTAACCCAGAAATACCCAAAACTCACTTGAGTAAATGCTTATAGAGAGAAGCACTTACACATCTTTATTGCTTAATAAATGATGAGCAAAAAGACTTTTACAGAGAATAAATATCAAATGCACAAAATGGCTTACAACAAGGTTTTGATTCAAAATATTTTCAATTCACCTGTTCTTTTGTTCTCCTTGTTCACTCCCTTGTTTTGGATGCATAAATGACTTGCATTTATACTTCCATAGCAAATTATAGCCGTTAGAGTACATTTAATATGAAACTAGCCGTTGCACCAACCCTAATAATCGCGCCTCACATTTTTCTCTTTCCCCTTTCTCGGGTGTGACTCTGTGTGTCACGGTCATGACTGTTCTTCCAAGTCGTGACTCAAGTGGTGACCTTGGCCGTGAAGCATTCTGAAAGATTTTGGAAATGTTTGTTCACGGGTATGACATATATCTTCACGGGTGTGACAACCTTCCAAGCCGTGGTCCAACTGGTGACTTTGGTCGTGAAGCTCTCTGGAAGAATTTGTCATGTCTTTTCACAGGTGTGACATTTCTTTCACGGGCGTGACTGAAATGTTCATTCATAGTTGCTATCTTCCTTCATGGCCGTGAACTTTAAATGTTGGTTTGTTGGCACTAGGCTTAATCACGGGCATGACACATAGGGTCATGAGCGTGAACATGCTACTTCTTCAATTTTATCTTTTCTTCCATTCTCCATTCTTGCTATCATATTCCATACCATGTTCAATGGACTTAGAAAACAAGTATGTTAAATACAATATTGCTATTTTATTTATTATCATCAAAATGACAAAAATACCCTTCAAGGTTCAACAGAGTCCTTACAGGATGGCAAAATCAGAGTTGGTAGAACTACAAAAGCAACTAGATGAGCTATTGGATGCTGGCTTCATTCGACCTTCTAAAGCCCCATTTAGTGCCCCAGTACTTTTCCAGAAAAAGAAGGATGGCTCACTAAGAATGTGCATTGACTACCGTGCTCTAAACAAGATCACGGTAAAGAACAAGTATCATATCTCACTCATTGCTGATTTGTTTGATCAATTGGGGAATGCAAGATACTTCTCGAAGTTGGACTTACGGTCGGGATACTACCAGGTGCGCATAGCCAAAGGGGATGAACTGAAGACTGCATGTGTAACAAGGTATGGTGCTTATGAGTTCCTTGTTATGCCCTTTGGTCTCACTAATACACCTGCTACCTTTAGCACTCTCATGAATAAGCTTTTCCATCCCTACCTCGATCGGTTTGTGTTAGTATACCTTAATGATATTGTGATATATAGTCGGACTATGAAAGAACATCTTGAGCATTTGAGGTAGGTGTTCAAGGTTCTCAGGGAAGATGAGATATATGTTAAGAAGGAGAAATGTTCCTTTGCCCAAGATGAGGTGATGTTCTTGGGTCTTAGGATAAAGGATGGGAAGCTTATGGTGGATAGAGGAACGGTGAAAACCATCCAGGAATGGGAACCTCCTACTAAGGTCCCCAAGATAAGGTCTCTCCTTAGACTTGTGAACCACTACCGGAGGTTCATCAAGTCTTATTCAACAAGAGCAGCCCTACTAACTGACTTACTCAAGAAGAACAAGACTTGGGAGTGGACAAGTAAGTGTCAAGCCTCGTTCGATGACTTGAAGAAGGCCATTAGCGAAGAACCGGTTCTTTGCCTACCAAACCCCTCCAAGATGTACAAGTTGCATACAGATGCCTCAGACTTTACCATTGGTGGATTGTTGATGCAAGAAGGGCGTCCAATAGCATATGAGAGCCGCAAGCTCAATGAAACCGAACGTCGCTACACGGTGTAGGAAAAAGAGATGAGTGATATCATCCATTGTCTAAGGGTGTGGTAACACTACTTGTTGGGTTCTCACTTTATGATCATGACCGACAATGTAGCAACTAGCTACTTCCAGACTCATAAGAAGTTGAGTCCCAAAGAAGCTCGGTGGCAAGACTTTTTGGCGGAGTTTGACTACAAGCTTGAATACAAGCTTGGTAAGGCTAATGTGGTGGCTGATGCACTAAGTCAAAAGGCAGAGTTACCAGCCTTAAGTAGACTAAGCAGTCCCTTGTTGAAAAAGATCAAAGAAGGGTTGGAGCATGATACCCTGGCTTAAAACCTCCTTATCCTCGTCAAGGAAGGAAAGACAAGGCGATTTTGGTTGAGTGATGGACTACTCTATGCCAAACAGAACCACATCTATGTACCTAAGTGGGGGAACTTGAGAAAAGAAATAATCAAGGAGTGCCACGATTCATTATAGGCTGGACACTCAGGTATGAGACGCACATTTGCCTTAATCAAGTCTATTTACTATTGGCCTCAATTACGGGATGATGTTGAAGCCTACGTAAAAACTTACCTTGTTTGCCAACAAGGCAAAATAGAGTAGCATGCATCAGGTGGTTTGCTAGAACCATTACCTATTCCGAAGAGACCATGGGAAAGTGTTTCAATGGACTTCATCACTTGTTTGCCAAAATCAAAAGGCTTTGGTAGTATAATAGTAGTCATTGATCGCTTCAGCAAGTATGCAACCTTCATACCTGCCTCAGCGGATTGCACTGCGGAAGAGACTGCACGGTTATTCCTCAAACATGTTGTGAAGTATTGGGGAATTCCATCTAACATCGTGAGTGATCGAGACCCATGATTTACTGGGAAGTTCTGGACATAGTTGTTCAAGTTGCTGGGATCAGACTTGAACTTCTCCACAATCTTTAATCCACAAAGCGATGGACAAATGGAACGTGCCAATGCATTACTGGAGCTCTATCTTAGGCACTTTGTTAGTGCTAACCAACATGATTGGGCTAAGTTAATGGATGTAGCCCAATTCTCTTACAACTTGCAGCAAAGTGAATCCATTGGAAAGAGTCCCTTCGAGATCATTATGGGACAACAACCCATGACCCCTCATGCTTTGGCTACAAGCTATGAAGGAAAAAGTCTTATTGCTTTCAAATTTGCTAAGGTATGGCATGAGCAAGTTGAGTTTGTGGCGCCCGCAACCTCCTCACCTGAACCGCACGTGCCTGGATAAGGAAGCGCTGCCGCTTATCTTTCTCATACTTCTTCTAATCGCTATATATATATATATATATATATATATATATATATATATATATATATATATATATATATATATATTTTAATACTCAAGTATATATGGATATAAACAAAAAAATCAGAGTGCAATTTATTTACATAAAATATTAATTTTTAACATCAGAGTAATTCTTAACAAACTTTAAAAGTAGGTTTTACAAACTCAAACATTTCTTTAATATAAAAGTCAAATACAAAAGTTTCAAAACTGGTAACCCACTTTCTCAAGATTCGGCTGCTTTGCTTGAATGGGATCACCGCTTGCTTTATCTAGCGTCTTCAGCTACCTTTCTATATCTGCGTGGAAATTAAACTCCACGTTAAGCTCTAAGCTTAGTGGTGCATATAAATAAGGCAATATACTATATCATGCAACAAGCACTAACAATTATCATTTTGTGCATTAAAATGTTTGCATGCATGGCTATCAACATATTCCTATTTCATACCAGTATAAATGTCATGCTCATATAGACAATGTTATTTTCATTTATCTTTAATGGCAAATTATTATGTAAATCTCTTTATCCTTTCATCTCAATCTCATATCATCATCATTTTCTTATTCTTTCCTTTTCTTATTTTTCCGACATATCCTCATTATCTTGCCCACATCACTCTAAATTTTTGGACTGACTAGATACGGGTTATGGATCAGGAGCACTCACACAAGCTTATGCCACCCTATCCATTATTTGGCTCATAAGAGCTTCTCAAATGAATGGCGCTCACACAAGCTTATGCCACATTGATTGAGTATAATTTCATCATAGATGAATAACCGGATCAAGGCCGCTCACACAAGCTTATGTCACCTTGTCCTCATTTATATGTGCTCATCAGAGCTTTCTCAAGTCAGTAGTGCTCACACAAGCTTTAGCCACACTGACTGAGCATCCTAGACCAATGGCGCTCACACAAGCTTTGGCCACATTGGTTTAGGTATAGTACAGTACCGTTCGCCCCCTTAATGACATGTCATCTATCCTGATTCTAGTCCGTAAGTAGAGTAATGGGCTTCTTTATATTTTCACATCAATCATTATTCTCAAATTTCAACACATCCATTTTTCTCATATTTATCAACATCTCAATTTTCTTGTTTTGCAAACATATAGTCTTACTCATACATCTTTTCATTCATTTACTGGATTCGTCAATATTTTCATTTTTATCATCTGCATTAGATTTCATATATTATCCATGACAATTCATTTTTCTACATCAATTCATTTTTCTATATCACAACATATCACATTCTCACATCAATATATATACCTATATCTATATCCATATCATTCTTATTTCACTGGATAGACAATGACTTTCATTTACTTATCAGAATTCTTTATTTGATAACCACATTCATAATTTCAAATACAGAGCATTCACGGCCATGATTACTAGTTTCACGCCCGTAATCCCAAGCCGTGAATGCTACTGGAATGAATCATCCAAAAGCATTCACGGTCATGATTACTCATTCACGCTCGTGAATAAGTTCACTTCCGTGATTCCAACCTGTGAACACTTCTGGAATGAATAGTACCATTTCTACCCATAAATTCACAACCGTGACACAATCAGTCACAACCGTGAACCCTCAAGTTCACGCCCATGACTCAATAGTCACACCTGTGACTTTCAGCGGGAAATCTGCATATTCACCTTTCATTCATTCTAACATCATCCAAAACATACCAAATTCTATTTCATGCATTTCTAAGGCTTTTACTCAACTTATTACTTTTCAATACATGTAAATGCCTTGATCATACAAGATTTTCTAACATGCATCATTAATTCAAAGTCACACAAGAATCTCATTCATACATGTCTAAACCTATGGTTTCATGCCATAATCATCATCATTCTTGAAATTGCATTTATCTAAAATCATGTTCAGCATGTATTATTTCAAATAAAAATAGGCTGCTACCTTAAATTATGCACAAACCTTAATCTTTCTCCTTCACACTTTTAGGTAGCTTTATCTTTTCTTTTGCTCCTTAGAGCTTGTTCCTTGTCATTTGGAACTCCTACAACATCATAAATCATTATTTCCATATGATTTTCTCAAGACCCTAACTCTCTTTCTCTCTTTCAAAACCTTAGTTCTCTCTCTTTCCATATAAGTCTTAGATGAGCTCAAAATTCGAACTTCCTTTAAGAAAAGATGAAGAAGAAGAAGAAATACTTCTTACCTTACACTTTTCTTCACTTTATCACCACTTTGGAGATTTTCTCTCTCTACCAAACTTGATTTTTCTTCCTCTTTCTTGTTCTTTCCAGCTTCCTTAAGAGTTATGGAACATGAAAATCACCTTGTCTTGCTCTTTCCCTTCTCTTCCCTTCCTTTCTCTCTCTAGAATTCAAGATTGGCTATGGAGGAATGGGTGAAGCTGGCGTGACTGGTAAAGAAAACAAAGAAGGAGGCAGAAAATGAAGAGAAGAAGAAGAAGAAAAAGAAGTCTTAAATAGGGTACCCAAAAAGTCTTCATGTGGGACCCACCATTTGACCATTTTCTCCCAATTTTACACTTTATCAATATTAATTCACTTCCTTTAGTATCATGGCTGGCCAACACTATCAAAATGTGCCCAAAATAAATATGTTGATTAGCAATTAATCTTATTAATCCTCCAATTTTTGGAAATTTGCAATTTGACCCCAAAACTTATCAAATTTTGCAAATTAGTCCTTTACCGTAAATCAATTTCTTTAAACTCTATAATCACTTAATTAGGCATTTATCATTTAATTTAACTATTTCTTAATCAACTTTTGTAAAAATCCGAATTTAGACTCCGATCGGTCAAACACGTCAACTTCGCAACACGTGCGACTAAGGGCCTAAATTAGCGGATATTACAGAGTTAGCCCGAACCTATTTGAACAAGGCGTCTAAGAAGATGAAGAAGTGGGCTGATCAAAAAAAGAAGGATGGTCAAGTTTCAGGAAAGAGATTTGGTCCTTGTCAAGTTATTGCCCCAATAGTTCAAGTCCTTGCGGAAGGTTCACAAAGGGTTGGTGCATAAATATGAAGGGCCATTTCCAGTCCTTAAACGGGTCGGTAAGGTATCTTACATGCTACAACTTTCTCCTAAGATTAAGATCTACCCAGTCTTTCATATAAGCATGTTGAAGCCTTATCATGGAGACGAAGAACATACAAGTCGAGGAAAATAAAAGAGGGCACCCACTGCAGTAGTAACCTCCTTTGATAAAGAAGTGGATTCTATCTTGGCAGACCACCTAATTCAGCATAGAGGTGTACCAAGTTATCGGGAATACTTGGCCAAATGAAAGAATGCCCCGGACATAGAAGCAAGCTGGGAACCTGAAGACTCTTTGTGGCAATTCAAAGATCACATAGAAAGGTTCAAGCTTAAAGGCATGACGAGGGCGTCGTGAACTTGAGTGGGGGAGGGCGTTACGTCCCGCTCAAATCGTCCCTCAACATCCAAAGAAATAGCGTTGGAATGTACTAGATGGTGCTGGAAGGTGCTAGAAGGTTCCAGAAGGCACTAGAATATTCTAGAACATGTTGGATGGTTCATGAAGGATGTAGAAGTCCCTATAAGCTTCTAGAGCATCCTAGAATTTGCATGAAGGAACTAAACAATCCTAGAAGACTCTAGAGTTGGCTAGACTTGACTAGAAGGTCCTAGAACCTTATGGCATATTGTAGATACTCTTGTACATTCTAAAAGTGGTAGGATCTTACGCTTGGTGCCACACTATAAATAGGCCTCTTGGACTTCATTTGTATCATCCTTGGAAATCTTGGAAAGTTATAAGATAACCTCTCTAGAGCAGTACAAATCATTCTTCACAAACTCTCTTGTGTTCTTGCTTTGCTCTTAAACCCTCTAAATCTCTAAGTTCCTTTATATTCTCTTTGGAGTGTTTTGTCGGGTTAGAAGGTAGGCTTAGTGCAACTGACTATTCTAAGTGCCACACAATTGCTATTTGAAGTCTAGGGTCATGACATTAAGCTACCTTGACTGAATAAAATCATGTCATCTGTGTGTAATCAAAATCAGGGGTGCTCCTAGAGCTTAAGCCACCCTGTCCCTAAATCATATCCATATCGGTACCGTAACTTCCCCATAATGGTGCACCATCTATCCTATGTCAGTCCTCAAGTAGAGAAATGGGCAATTAACATCATTAATTACTTGTTTCTATAACCAATACTCATTTCATATTAACATAATCATATATTCACAATTTATTTCAAAACCATGTAATAGCATGATATTTTTTCAAATATTAGCACATTGTTAAGTTCATAGTTAATAACATTCTATAATTTTAAAACATGCCATAATATATAATTTCATCATTGTGACATATAATTTATGTCATGAACACACAGTCAAGCATAATGGGAAACTAAAATACATATATGTACAAACCTGGATAGTGTTTTTCTTTTCGAAAATTTAAACTTAGAGCTTCGTCACTTTTGTTGTTCTCCCTCTTTTTGAGAGCCTAATTGGAAAATATGATATTTAATAATTTGTTAAAATACTAATTTTTGATATAGTTTAAATAAATTACTATAATTTCTTTTAAGTTGGAACATGATCTCTTAGGATTATTAACTCTATAACTTTTCATACGCTTATCCAATTAATATGATTCCTATTCGTAGTTAAATTTAACATGTAAGACTAAAACATATTAAAATTTCAGAATTTTTGAAAGATTACATAATTTGTAGTGTAATTGTATATATTGCTCTGTTTGCTACCCCTTAGGCAGTTTCGGGGTACCATATTTAAAAATTTATATCTTTCAACGTGTAGCTTTTTTTTATTACTAAACTTTTTACACATTTATATAAGGTAATTTGGAACATTTTTAATGTTTTACCCCTTTTCCAAATTCTATTTCTAAGGTCCTCAAACACTATATAATCTATAACTAGTTCAGCATATAGTACCAACCCGGCTAGTTCAATTGTTCAGGTCATAACTCACAAAATAAATGACATTTTAAGGTTAGACTTCCATAAGAACTTAGATAAGACATATAAATAAAACTTTTATGTTTTATACTTTGAAAAATTCAACCTTTAAGAAGCTCAAAGATAAACACAAATTTACTGAAGCTGCATAGGTACAAGGAAACAGCTCAATCAAGGAAAAACCATCATTAATTTTTCTATAACTCAGCTTAAATAAGAGATATTTATATGAACTTTTTTTATATAATACAACTTTTATATTTTAAAAAACCTTAGATTTAGCCATTAAGATTATCAAATTAAGCAAAAATTGTAGGTTATTCTATTGACATGCCTCCCTGAACCAGTCTCACTCAAACAAGTTTTTCTCTTTATATACCCAAACAATTTCATGAAATTTGACAGATATATAAACAAAACATAAACCTTGAAATAGAGTTTCTAAGTTCCCCAACTTCATTTTTCAAAATATTTTTTTCTTTGAGCAAAGTTTTAGTTGAGAGTCTAAAGGAATACTCATCTAATGATATTTGAAGAGTTTCATTAGAAGTTTTAAGATTAAAATTCTATTTCTGTAAAACTTCCATTTTGTTTTTCAAATCTAAAATATTACTTTTATAAGTGATAAATCTACTTCTATATTCTTCTAACTCTAGGTTCAATACTTCTATTAAACTCTGCTCATCATCATTATCATCTTCACTATCACTATGATTATCACTACTTTCATTATTAAAAGAGTATGAGTAAAAAGGACCAACCTCATCCATGAAGTGATCCTCTAAAGCCATGAAGCATACGTTGACCTCTTCTCTTTTATTATCATCTTTTTTTCTTGAAGAGCTTTTGTCATCTTATGTGGCTTTATGACCTTTCTCCCCATCTTATTTTTTAATTTTTTTCTTATGTTTCTTAAGATTTGGACATTTTGGTTTGATATGTCCTTTCTTCCCACATTCATAACACTTTACTTCCTCTTTATTTCTTTGAGAATCATTTGAGAAATGTTTGAGGGTTCTATGTCTGAAGTTTTGAGAGTTACCAAGTCTCTTCTCAATTATTCTTTTTAATCTTCTTGAGAGCATGGCAATGTCCTCATTTGCATCATCACTCTTTTCTTCATCATCTTCAATTACCTCTTAAGATTTTGAAGTAGAGGCTTTGAGTGGTAGAGGCTTTCTGTTTTATGGTTTGGCTTGAACTTCTATATCTCTATTTACTGACATTTCGTTCATTAGAAGTTTGCTAATAAGCACATTGGTAGGCATGACGCTTATATCTTTATTGGCCTCTTTTATACCCACAACTCTTGAACCATAGTCTTTGAAAGGAATGCTTCTTAGAATCATATTGTTCACATCTTCCAAGCTCAAATCGGTGATAGATTCATTGGATTTCATCTTGAAGAGTTCATATTCCAAAGTGAGAAGTTGAATCTTCTTGGATTTAACTTGTTTGGTTCCTTCATGATAATTCTCCAATGTTTTCCATATGTTATATGTGGTAAGGCAATGTTGAATTCCGCCACATTCTTCGATAGATAGAGAACTTGCAAGGATTGTCATTGCCTTTATGCTTTTGAAATTAGCTCTTCATTGAGGCTTTGTCCAATCGTCTCTTGAAATAATTTATTCTTCACCATCTACTCCCCTCTTAGTTGGTGGTGTCCATTCTTTCTGAACACTATCCCAAATGAAAATTCCCTCACTATCGAGGTATGCCTCCATCCAAAATTTCAATGAGCATAATTTGCTCCATCAAAGTAATGCTTCAGACTTTGAAATCCTTTATTGGCCATTTCTTGATTTTTGTTAGTGCTTTTTAGGCTTTTTACTAGACAAGCTCTTATACCAATTGTTGACCAGATAATGAACCAATAAGGGGGTTGAATTGGTTAGCAACTAAAAAATTGCTTAACTTTTAAGTGCAAAATAAATGAAATAGAGTAAGGAATGAGAGATATCACACACAAGATTTATAGAGGTTCGGGTATTAACAAACCCTACTCCTTTCCCCAATCTCAATTGGGTGTTTCACTAACAAACTATGTGTTACAATGGAGTTTTTCAAGCTCACTCTCAACTATGGTGTTTTTTTCAATGGGTAACACCTAACCTAGAAATTCTCTTGTGTTTTTCAATGGCTCACGCAAAAACTAATTCCTTGTGTTTTAGGGCTCACACAATAAACCCTTACAAGTGTTTCACTCTTAACCCAATATACCCAAGCTCACTTTTGAGTATACTTAGAAATTATGAGCAATTATGTTTTCACAATGAACAGAGGTTTGTTCTGAAAAATAATTAATGCACAAAGCTACAACAAAATTAAAGATTCAAAGTAATTGTTGTTCTTCTTTTTGGGATTCATAAATGACTTACATTTATACTCCCTCTATGAATTATAGCCATTTGGGTGCATTTAATGCGAAAATAGCCATTGAACAAACTCTTAATTTCACGCCTTACATGTTTCTCTATCCTCATTCACGGGCTTGAATATATGTGTCACGGTCGTGAATATTCTTCCAAGTCGTGATCCAAGTGGTGACTCTGACTGTGAATCTCTCTAGATGAATTGGAGGAACTTGATCACAGGCATGACTAATAATTTCACGGGCGTGAATATTCTTCCAAGTTGTGGTCCAAGTGGTGACACTGACTGTGAAGCTATCTTGAAGAATTTGACAAGTAATGGTCACTGGTGTGACTGTCGTTCACGGGAGTGACTACTTTATCATTTACGGTTGGTTTGATCCTTTATGGCAATGAACTTTTGAATGTTGGAGAGTTGGCGCTTAGTTATATTCACGGGCATGACATAAGTAGTCACGAGTGTGACTTTGCTATGTCTTTGATTTTAATCTTTAAAAGTTGTCTTTCAATCTTGCTTCATGTTCTAATCAAGACATATCATGTTTAACACACTTAGAACAAACATTATTAAATATATTATTTCTAATTTATTTGTTATCATCAAAATGATAGAAATACCCCTTAAGGTTCAACACAAAGTAATATGTGACATCTATATAAGGTTATAAATTATATCCTAAATGATAATGATACTCGTAATGTAATTAAATATGCCTATTCTCCATTCGAATACTAGCTAGCATAGGTGGCATGCCATTGAAGGGGTAGGGTACCGTAGAATACTTATTCATATGGTTTCTTACTCATCAGGATGACTTAAGCTCAGGTAAGAGCGCTCCTAATTTTAGATATGGAATTTGCACATATGTATGCAATTATTATGTTTACTTATCAGGGTGGCTTAAACTCGAGTAAAAGTGTTCCTGATTTAAGATGTGGAAATTGCAATACATACATGCACAGATAATGAGTAGGATGGCTTAAGCTCTGGTAAGAGCACTCCTATTTCACAACCCACTTCTAGGTGGTCCCGGTCTAGAGTATTAGGCTATGAAACTGGAAACATGTTTAAACAGTACACATAAATTATAAGGCAAAGCATGACACAAAGATATACAAAATTTAGTGAATCAGAATACAGTCACATCCTAGAAAAGGATTGTAGAATCCAGAATCATATGAATGTTGTTAAAAGCCTGTTAATTTAGAATAGGATGAATTTTGGTATGATTGTGATCAAAATACAGTATGATTATATGATGTGTATTCTCCTATGATAATTATGCTACGCATGTAATTAGACCACGATATGTAATATGTATGTGTTTACTTCGATGTTTAAATAGTATGGTTGAGTATGCTGATATTACATGTTGTGAATATTATAATAGTATTGAATAATATAGACAAGTCAACATGAATAAAGTAAGTCAAGATGAGATATGTATATTATGGTATGGGCAATGTAACACCCCACTTATATATTTGGGATAATCCCCCATATATAAGAAAGATGCCACAAGTTTAACTCGACAAATCTGTCTGACTAAATTTCTCTGTCGTTTAAATTAAAATAATTCAATTATTTATATTGGATTTGACTTATCGTTCTAATTATCAATATATATATATATATATATATATATATATATATATCTATATATATATATTTCACCATGTCATATGTATTTATGGTAGTTGATTAAGTTACATAGTTGATCATTTATGGCATACCAGACTCACACATGACTACTTGCAATACAATGTCAAAATATAAGACATGCTCCTGATCTAAATACATGACATGTCTACCAAAACCCATATGTCTAGTCAAACTTAAAAAGGAAAGTTATTAGTAATCAACCCTCTAACTAAGTTTCTTGTGCCTCTTCTGATATGAGCCTAGATTTCCTTCCTGACCAACTTCACTTTCTACTATCTATAGCTCCAATTCTTGCATGAGAAAAACCCACGCTAAGCTATCTCTAGCTTAGTGGTACATATATAAATTAAGTTTTTTCTAAGCAGTCACACAAATGCATGTCTCAAATAAATCATGACACACTTAATTTTATTGCATATTTGTCATATAAAATAAATATGCACATCACATAATAGTATAAATATAATAACCTTATTCAATAATTAAATTCTCACTGCCTCATATAAGCATTTCATGTCTTGTTACTTATGTCATTAATAAATTTTCCACATTTCATTCCATAGACTTTAATTAGTATTAGCCCAAATCTCATTCCCAGACTCTCCGGATATGGGGTGTGAAATAGGGGTGCTCCTAGAGCTTAAGCCACCCTACTCACTATAATCTCGAGTCAAGGGTATTCCCAGAGCTTAAGCCACCTTGATTGAATATTATCATGTCATCTATGTAATCAGGATCAGGAGCACTCCGAGACCTTAAGCCACCCAGTTCCTAAATCATATCCATATCGGTATCGTAACTTCCCCATAATAGTACACCATCTATCCTATGTCAATCCTCAGGTAGAGAAATGGGCAATTAACACCATTAATTACTTGTTTCTATAACCAATACTATTTCATATTAACATAATCATATATTTTCAATTTATTTCAAAACCATGTAATAGCATGATATTTTATCAAATATTAACACAATGTTAAGTTCATGGTTAATAACATTTTTATAATTTTAAAACATGCCATAATATATAATTTCATCATTGTGACATATAATTTATGTCATGCACACCCAATCATACATCAGGGCAAACTAGAATACATATATGTACAAACTTCGATAGTGTTTTTTTTTCTAAAATATAAACTCAAAGCTTGTTCACTTTTGTTTTTCTTCATCTTGTTGAGAGACTAATTTGAAAATATGATAGTTAATAATTTGTTAAAATACTCATTCTTGATATAGTTTAAATAAATTACTATAATTTCTTTTAGTTGGAACATGACCTTTTAGGACTATTGGCTCTATATCTTTTCATATACTTATCCAATTTATATGATTCATATTTATAATTAAATTTAACATATAGGACTAAAAGATATTAAAATTTCAGAATTTTTGAACCATTACATAATATTTAGTGAAATTGTAAATATTGCTTTCTTTGCTGCCCCTCAAGCAGATTCAGGGTACCATATTTAAAAATTCATATCTTTTCACGTGTAGCTTTGTTTATTACTACAATTTTTAAAAATTTATATAAAGTAATTTAAAACATTTTTCATGTTTATCACTTTTCCAAATTCTGTTTCTAATTTCCTCAAACACTAGATAATCTTTAACGTGTTCAACATAGAGTACCAACCCGACCAGTTCAACTGTTTAGATTATAACTCACAAAATAAGTGATATTTTAAGGTGAGACTTTCATATGAACTTAGATAAGAAATATAAATAAAACTTTTATATTTTATACTTTGTAAAATTCGACCTTTAATAAGTTCAAAAAGGAATACGAATTTCTTGAAGCTGCACAGGTACAAGGAAACAGCTCAATCAAGGAACAACCATAAATAATTTTTTATAACTCAGATTAAACAAGAGGTATTTATATGAAATTTTATACACACCTAAATAACACATAAATGTACAACTTTTATATGTTACAAAACCTTATATTCAGTTATTCTGTTGACACGTCTTACTGAGTCAGTCTCGCTCAAACAAGTTTATCTCTTTTTGTGCCAAAAATAATTTTATGAAATTTGATAGAAATATAAAAAAAACATATATGAAAAACTTTTATGTTTTACACTTCTTCAAATTCAGTTAATAACTGTCTCAAAACTAGAGTGATAAAGACTGATACTACACAGTCCTAATAACTCTAAAAACACAAAAACAATTAAGAGGGGGTTACTTACCAAGAACAAATCTATTTAGAGTGAATTTCTTACAATTCATGAAGGAGAGGATGAAGAAATGGAGGCTGGTGATTTAAGGAAGAAGAAGAATAGAGATAAGATTTGTTTTAATATGGTAATAAATACCATTAACTCAAATGCACTCCCCCTCCCAATATGTCCACATTCGCCCCCCTTATCTTCTTCTTTTTTTTTTTTTTTTTACTTTTTTTACTTATTATTTATTTATTTATTTTACATGTATCCAATTCCACTAGATTTTATTAAACTATAATTTCATTATGTGATATGTTTAACTAAATTAACTTTATCAATTTATTTAGTTCATTATTATTTTCTATTTAGTCATTTACTCAATTTATTTTAATCTCTAATATCAATCATGTAGTTTCTATGTATATCACACACTTATTCTAACTATACTCTAATTAGTGACCATTATAGGCAAACACTCAGGTATGTTATAATTATGAATGTTGAATTATATGTTAACGCATGTTAGAATTAAAATGATTATATGTACCACTAAGCTATTCTGCACGCAGGTTTGCAGTTGTAGACTATTGTGTGACGAGAAAAGAAGACAAAGCTAGTCAGAACAGTTGGAGCTGACCCAAGTTGAGTCTATTCTTTTATTCATGCATTTTATTTATATTTTCGCATATCATGGGATAAAGACAGTTAATTCATATTTTGATAAAGGCATGTATTTGGAATTATAAAACTTGAATCAGTATGGATTTTGTAATAAAAGGCTGGTAATGTCCAAATAGTTATACTTTGAAAATGAGTTATTACGTTATATGGTTGTTAAAATTTCAAGTTTTATAATGTAAAAATCGTATTTTTGGAAGATGTAGAAAAGTTTTAATTCAGAACAGGTTCAGACATATTCGGTCATATGACATCCATCTATACAATAAGTTTTGTCTTGTCTTTATAGAGGGTGCTATGTTTAGTAGTATTAGAGCTTAGATTTAGGCAGTTTTAGACCTAAGTGGATTATGGGGTAATCATGCATGCATACATAGGTCTTGCTGACTCTGACTTTGGCTACTTCTTTGTCAACTTGTATGATTAGAGTGAGATGGCATTTGAATCAAATGATATGGCTGAGAGCTAGAGCTCTCCACATAATGGGGCACCAAACCAGCCTAGTGCAACTAGTATTCAAGGTTTGGGTGCAGTACTAGTTGCTAACCCACAGACTCCTGAGCAAGATAAGATTCCATTGATGTAGAAGATGGCAAGTCTGCTACAACAGACAGTTAGAGCAATGCCACCAGCACTAGCTCCTCCCTCTCCATCACTAAGGCCGAGGGTACAACTGGACAAGCTCCTCAATTTGGAGCTACTGATTTTCTGGGAATAAAACAAGATGATCTTAGCAAGGTAGAGGTTGTTATGAGTTGGAAGCCTCCCCACATGACAGAGATTAGAAGTTTCCTTATTAGCTGGTTACTACAAGAGGTTTGTTACTACAAGGTATATAGAGGTTGTCCTTTGATTGTACAAGGGAGAGAGTTCTTGGCAGACTTAATAGAGTTGCCTTTTTGGGAATTTGATGCCATATTGGGTATGGATTGACTAACACAACATGGTGTAATTGTAGACTACAAGGAAAAATTTATAATATTGAAAACTACAGAAGAAAGGGATGTGAAAGTGCAAGGTGAGTTGCTCCCACAACATCCATAGGTTATTTCAATGATGAAGGCAGAACAAATGATGAGGAAAGGATACGAAGCCTATTCGGCTCATGTGGTTGATACTTGAAAGGGAGGTTAAGAACTTCAGGATATCCCTACAGTGCATGAATTCCCATATGTGTTCCTTCAAGAGATATAGGGATTACCACCGTATAGCGAGGTTGAGTTCTCTATAGAGATCATCGCAGGCACAACACCTATATCAACAGTGCCATACAAAATGGCACCATCTCAGTTAAAGGAGCTTAAGGCTCAACTACATGAATTATTAAAGAAGAGTTATATCAAGCTGAGTGTATCTACATCGGGTGTACTAATGTTATTTGTGAAAAAGAAAGATAGATCTATGAGGCTATGCATAGATTACAGACAGCTGAACAAGGTAACAATCAAGAATAGATATTCGTTACTGTGGATTGATGACCTATTTGATCAGTTGAAGGGTGCAAGTATATTTTGAAAGATCGATTTGAGATCAGGGTATCATCAATTGAGATTTTGAGTGAAAGATATCACTAAGATGGCATTCAAAACTAGATACGGGCATTATAAATTTGTGGTTATGCCTTTTAGGTTAACCAATGCCCCAGCGATCTTTATAAACTTAATGAATAGGGTGTTCAGATCCTACTTAGACCAATGTATAATGGTATTTATTGATGAAATTCTGGTGTATTCTAAGATACCTGAGGAGCATGATCATCATCTGAGAATAGTGTTATGGATACTTAGGGAGCAGAAATTGTATGCCAAGTTCTCGAATTGTGAATTTTTGCTTGATGAGGTAGCTTTTCTAGGACATATTATGTCATCATATGGTATTCGAGTTGATCTTAGCAAGGTAGAGGTTGTTATGAGTTGGAAGCCTCCCCACATGACAGAGATTAGAAGTTTCCTTATTAGCTGGTTACTACAAGAGGTTTGTTAAAGGATTTTCCATGATTACTTCTCCTTTAACTAGACTATTGAAAAAAGATGTGAAATATGAGTGGACTGAGGAATGCTAGGATAGTTTTGATAGTCTAAAGAAGATATTAATAAAGGCTCAAGTTCTAACATAACCTATTCCTAATAAGGAATATGTAATCTATAGTGATGCTTCTCATAATGGATTAGGGTGTGTACTTATGCAATAAGGCAAGCTAATGGCATTTGCATCTAGGTAGTTGAAGGTTCATAAAAAGAATTACCCCACACATGATTTAGAATTGGTGGCCATTGTCTTTGCACTGAAGATATGGTGTCATTTTCTTTATAGGGAGAGATGTTTCATCTACACAGACCATAAGAATTTGAAATACTTACCTGCATAGAAGGATCTCAATTTGAGATAGAGGTGGTGGTTAGAGGTAATAAAGAACTACAAATGTGTTATTGATTATCATTAAAGTAAAGCCAATTTAATGGCTGATGCATTGAGGAGAAAGATGGTGGTTGAGTTACACATCCAGCCCATGTTGAATTAGAAGATTATTGACATAAAGTTAGGATAGTAGGCTTATGGAGATAGCCGAGTCGGTGACCAAGGGAGAAAGATTAGATTATATAGTTGAATCTGATGGTGGAATATACTTTCAGGGTCATTTATGCATGTAGTGTTGTTGAGCTGAGATAGATGATACTACAAGAAGCATATGAGACCATGTATACTATGCACCCTGGAAGCATAAAGATGTATAACAACCTGAAGAGTAAGTACTAGTGGACAAGTATCAAATGAGATATCACAAAGTATACTACCAGATGTTTAACTTATCATTAGGTCAAGGAAAAACACCAGGTACTATCAGGATTACTACAACCTATCGATGTACCATAATGGAGATGGGAGCGGATTTCTATGGATTTTGTGATTGGGTTGCTAGTAACTTCTCAGAAATTTGATGTTGTATGGATTATTATGGACAGTCTTACAAACTCGGCTCACTTCTTGCCTATCTAGAAAGAGTTTCCTTTGAACAAACTAGTAGAGCTTTATGTCAATGAGATAGTGCGACTTCATAGAGTGTCAGTATCCATTGTTTCATATAGGGATCCCTAGTTTACATCTTAATGTCAATGAGATAGTGCGACTTCATAGAGTGTCAGTCTCCATTGTTTCATATAGGGATCCCTAGTTTACATCTTAGTTTGGGTAGTATGTAGAGAGCTTTGGGTACCAAACTCAGTTTCAGTACAACTTTTCATCCTCAGATAGATGGTCAATCAAAGAGGGCCATATAGATCCTAGAGGATATGATGAGGAGTTGTGTGATTGAATTTAAGGGTTGCTCAAATAAATATATTCCATTGATAGAATTTTCTTAAAATGACAACTATCATTATAATATCAAGATGGCTCCATATGAGGTATAATATGGAAGAAAGTGTCGAACACCCTTGTGTTAGACAGAACTTAGTGAGAAAAGACTAGTGGGGCTAGACTTGGTGTAGAAGATAGAGGAAAAGGTACGCGTTATGTAGGAAAGATTGAAGGCAGCTTCTGATAAACGTAAGTCATATGCAGATCTCAAGAGTAAAGAAGTCGAGTATGCAGTAAGAGATAGGGTTTTCCTTAAAGTCTCTCTATGGAAAAAGGTTTTGAGATTCAGAAAGAAGGCAAACTGAGCCCAAGATTTATTAGGCCTTATGAAATACTAGCAAGAGTGGGACCAGTTGCTTACTGACTTGCTCTACCACTAGAGTTGAGCAAGATCCATGATGTGTTCCACATCTCCATATTGAGGATATATAGATCCAATCTTTCTCATTATGTTTCAGTAGAGGATATTGAGGTGAGACCGGATTTGACCTTTGATGAAGAACCAGTTCAGATTCTAGCCAAAGAAATCAAGGAACTTAGGAACAAACAAGTACCCTAGTCAAGGTATTATGGAGAAATCATTCTATAGAAGAGGTTACGTGGGAAAATGAAGAAATGATGAGAGCCCAGTATCCATAACTATTTAGAGATAGTATATCAGGTAATTTCGAGGATGAAATTTCTTTAAGATAGAAAGAAATGTAACAACCGCAAATTAGGGCCTGAAATTTATATGTTAGATAAGGTATATTAAGGGTATATGGAAAGTATATATGAGGCTATAGGTATTAGACACCATAAAATAATGGAAAAGATGAGAAAAAAATGAAGTTCTTAGCATTCACACCCGTGACAGAGTTAATCACAGTCATGAATATCGTAAATTTTAGTTTCAAAAGCTGAGGATATTCTCAACCATGACACTAGTGTTCATGCTCGTGAAGACCTGGAAGTTTAAATATGGCAATTTTGTGTTTTGATAGAAAAACTTACATGAAATCGCTCTTAACCCTAGCCACCACTCTCTGAAACCCTATAAACCATTCTCTGTCAACTTCTTTCATTTTTAGTTGATTAAATACAAAACCCCACCATTAAAGAGTGTATAAATAGATTAAAAACAAGAAATTTGGTATAAAAATCAAGGTGCTTGACAAATAGCAACAAAACAAATTTTGGAACATAGATACCGATCTGTAATCTTCCAAACAGAGGTAAGAAAGGTTTTTTTCATTAATCTTTGGTAGGGTTCAATTCGATCTAATGGTAGATATGAATCATAATTACAGCCTATGTTGAGACCGATGGTAGATAACCCACTAGAGGTGGTAGATACGAGAGTATCGAGTTTTAGGGTTCAAATACTAAGGTTTGTACATATACTCATTTTAATTTATTGAACCCTACTAGAGGCGGTAATCGAGTTTTAGGGTTTAAATACTAAGGTTTGTACATATACTCATTTTAATTCATTTTTATTGTGTTTAAGCTATGAATTTTGTATTATAATGTGTTTAGTGGCAATAAAATTATTATGGGATATACTAGGACAAATTTAAATGATCTATAATAATTGAGAGGCTCAATAATACTGATATATTAATATGTGATGTTAGGATGATTGATAAATAAGGCATAGACCTTGTTTGCATGTTTAATTATGATGTTACACATTTTGATAGTTGATTTCAATATTCTGGAATATGGGAAGCATTTAGAGGTGTGGCTAACATTGGCTACCTTTAAAATTGTGCATGTTTGTGTTTGAAATTGGTTGAAAATAGTGTTGAAATCATGTTTCTGCATTATGTATCATGCCTGTGAAGCCAAGCTTCACATCCATGACATGATTTCACACCCGTGAAGCCAAGCTTCACTTCCGTGAATATATGAATGTCACACCCGTGAACCATTGTTCATGCTCATAAGGAATCATGAGCCAGTCACTGCTAGACAACCTGTGTTAGAGGGATTCATGCCCGTGAATGCCCTGTAACAAGAAATTATTAATTGAATGAGATGATTAAGTTATATGAAGATGATTTACATACCTACTTATTATGATTAATTGAGTTTATATGCTATGTGATAACATGATTGAGAACAGTGAATATGCATTAGGTGCTTATAATACAAAGTAATATGTGACATCTATATAAGGATATAAATTGTAATCTAAATGATAATGATACTTAAAATGTATTTAAATATGTCCATTCTCTATTTGAGGATTAGCTAGGATAAGTGGCATGCCATTGAAGGGGTACAGTACCGTATAATATTTATACATACGGTTTCTTACTCATTAGGGTGGCTTAAGCTCGGTAAGAGTGCTCCAGATTTGAGATACGGAATTTGCACATATGCATGCAGTTATTATATTTACTCATCAAGGTGACTTAAGCTTAGGTAAGATTGCTCCTGATTTGAGATGCAGAATTTGCAATACAGACAGGCACAAATAGTGAGAAGGGTGGATTAAGCTCGAGTAAGAGCGCTCCCATTTTACAATCCGCATTCGGATGGTCCAATTCTAGAATATTGAGCTAAAAACCAAAACTTTGGTAAAATATTATACATAAATTGTAAGGAAAAGAATGTGCCAAAGATATAAAGAATTTAATGAATCAAAATATAGTTACATCCTGAAAAAAGGATTGTGGAAACCAGCAATCATATGAATATGGTTAAAAGCTTGTTATTTTAGAATAGGATGAAATTCAGTATGACTATGATCGAAATATAGTATGATTATATGATGTGGATTCTCCTATGATAATTATGTCACACATGTAATTAGACCATGATATGTAATATGTATGTTATACTTCGATGTTTAAATGGCATGGTTCAGTATACTGATATTATATGTTATGAATATTATAATAGTATTGAATAATATAGACAAGTCAATATGAATAAAGTAAGCCTAGATGAGATATGTATATTATGGTATGGGTAAACACTCAGGTATGTTCTAATTATGAATGTTGTATTATTTGTGAATGCATGTTAGAATTTAAATGATTATATGTACCACTAAGCTTTCAGTAGCTTAACGTCGAGATTTTCCTGCACGCAAGTTTGGAGCCATAGACTATTAAGTGACAAGAAGAGAAGACAAAGTCAGTCGAAGCTGACCTGAGTTTAGTATGTTCTTTTATTCATGCATTTTATTTATATTTCAACATATCATGGGATAGAGACAATTAATTCATATATTTGATAAAGGCATGTATTTGGAATTATAAAACTTAAATCAGTATGGATTTTGTAATAAAGGGCTGGTAGTGCCTAAATAGTTATACTTTGAAAATGAGTTATTATGTTATATGGTTGTTTAAATTTCAAAGCTTATGATATAAAAATCTTGTTTTTATAAGATGTAGAAAAGTTTTAATTCAAAATAGGTTCAGATAGATTTGGTCATGTGGTATTCGTCTGTACAACAGGTTTTGTCATGGGTGCTACAAGCACAAAATAATCGTATTAAAATGCATATATGTATGAATGTCGTTAATGGGAGCCCTAATGCTCAGTTTTTCTCACATATACTATCTCTGAGGGTTGTCTCCACCCTCTGTAACAATCCCTAACACGAAATCAAGGACTATATTAACATCTAACACTGACATTGAATCAATTTAAGCCATAAACTATAAAAACTTTAACTTTTCATTGATTTTAAGCCTATAAGCCTAAATTCCCAGTTAATTTGAATTGAACCAAATCAAAGATTAATAGAAAAATCATCCCTTACCTCTATATTAACGATTTCAGAAGGGTTTTCATTCCAAAATCGTATTCTTTTGCTATTTTATTCTAACTTTGATTTCGATACTGAAATCCTTGTTTTTTCAAACCTATTTTTATGGTGGGGATTAATATTTGATCAACAGGAATTGATAAGGATTGATGAGGAATTGTTTCTAAGATTTCAAAGGATTTGTGGCTAAGGTTTAAGGATTAATTTTCATGAGTTTCTATCAAAAATACAAAATTGTTCTATTTTGGCTATAGGACTTCACGGACGTAAATATTAGTGTCACGGTTGTGAATTTCCTTTGCTTTAGAATCTTAATTTCACGACATTCATAGTTGTGATTAACTTTGTCATGGGCGTGAACGCTGGAAACTTCACTTTTTCTTATCTTTTTCATTATTTTCATATTACCAAACTCTTAACCACTATATACCTCCCAAATACTCTTAATATACCTTTATTAACATATTAATTTCAAGCCCTAACTTGCGAGTATTACATTTATAGTTTGATTTATATTATTTTGTATATAGTTTGATTTATATTATTTTATAACTTAGGGGTCGTTTGGTTCAACTGTTAAATGCAGCTGATAACTAGTAGCTAATTGACACTAGTATTTTGGTAAATTAAATTGAGTTATTGTTGTTATGATATTAAATTACTATTATGGATATAATTTATTTGAAAACATATATTTTTCTATAATGTATAAATAAATAAAAAAAATAAAATATCATGTCTTACTTGATATAATTATATATTTTAATGATTAAAATAAGAACAATAACATAATATAATTAATTATAAATAAAAAATTTCACAAATGTGTATCTATAATTTATAAATGTAATTAATTAATATAATATATTTTATATTCAATAAAATATTTTTGAATATGTATTTTGTTTTTAATAAAAAATTTTACAATATGATTTTTTTATTAGAAGAAGCTAATTTTGTTATTTTATTAAAAAAAATATCAGCTTCTAAAAAACTCCAAAATAAAGTTTTTTCAATCAGCAGCTACTCAGACTTTTTATCAGCTATTGGCTGAGGTTATCAAATACTTATGTTTAGCTGTTGAGGATAAAAAATTTATCAGCTGCCTCCAACAGCTGAACTAAACTCCCTTTTAATCTAGGTTCAAATATAACTTATTAGTGTATCTTATAAACCAAATCACCTACAACAACTTCCATGGATTAAAAATTGATAAAAAAAAATGTCATAGTAATCAAAACACTAAGATATCCTTTCTCTCAAACAGTTGTAGAAATCAAACTAAAGCTTGTCAAAAGTTTACTTCTTTCAAAAGAACATATTTTCAATATAGAAAGTAGCGATCCTCTTGTATGTTATGAAGGGTATAGACTCCCTCAAGATTAAAGGTGTACATAATCTAACCTAATTTGAGGACAAAACTTCCATTTTATCTTAAAAAGTTTAAAAAATTTATATTAGACTTTGTAATATTGTCATTAAAATTAAATTTTCATATTTTATTTCCTTTTGTTCTAAACAATGTAATATAAAACAAGATGATATTTTAAATAAAACTCGATAAATTGGAAAATAGGAGTTTGATTTTTTATTGAAGCAATATGCCTTCAACACCAAGGCTAATATATCCCTAAGGAATATAGAAGTGATTGAGTAGAAGGCCAACAGGAATTTCATCGAATAATTGGCAAGTTAGAGGAATAAGGAGACTCAAATGACACAACAAGTATTTAAAGATTTAGAGATGCCAAAAATGTGTCAAAATGAAAAATAATGTCACTAAAATGGTTTGGCAACTCTAATGTGACACCCTAACGACATTGTTAAAAGTCTCGTCGATAAAATGATTTAGCAATGCTAAAAAAATGCGTTGCTAACTAGCGATGCCTATTGTGGCATTACTAAATAGTGACTTAGATGAGATGTCGCTAATTGGAAATGGATGTAACTATATTGGCAACAAGAAATCATGGGGCGATAAAGTTAGTGACTATTTTAACGACGAAAAAATGGCATCGCTAAATTAAAGACACTACTAGGCATCGCTAAAATGGTGATATTAATCTTTATTTAATTATAAATTAAATTAATTATTTTTTAAGGACATTTTTGGCGTCGCAAAATCTGTTACTAATTTTTTATTTTTTTTATATTTGTTTTAAAAAAATATGTATGAATATATAATAACTTGCATACAAAATAACACAATTGACTTGGATATCACACCATTCATCATTATAACAACATTCATCATAATCCAAAATTAATTATTTCAATAAACTCAAATAATAAATTATGTTACAACATTTGTCCAAAGTTAATACAATAATATATTAAAAAAGTCAATAAGAAGAAATCCCAACATAAGTTTAAGAAAGATACATCAAGAAGTGGATGAAGGATCTTTATGCGAGGAAGACTAAGGAGCGATATCTACGAGTTGGGATTATGTTCTTTGTGACAATTCACGTACCAAAGCATGCATGCGCTCATCCATAATAGTTGTTGTTCAGTCTGCATCTCCTTTTCCTAAAAATGCTCCTCAACTTGCTACTCAATATGCTATTCTCACTCTCGAATGAGCTATTAAACCTATTGCTCTCACTTCCAAATGAGGTTCTCAACCTTATGCTCCCATTTTTGAAGGCACTCCTAAACTCACTCCTCTATTCACTTATTGATCATCCTTTCTATCTCCTCCACGATTTGAGTGCAAATAGTGTCAGGATCTATAGTGAAGTTAACAGTAGATTGGGATGAGGTACCTTGGTCAGAGAACAACAGTGAAGTTTGATGCCCAATCTATAAAAACAACAATCATTAGGAGAGGTGCCTACAACTTCTATGAATATGTACTGACTCTCTGTAGGCAAAAGTTCGACTGGATCAATTGTAGGCTTCGATCCTTCTATTATTGAATGTGTTGATTAAGTAATGATATCTTGAACATATTCCTATAGTTAATAAACAAGTGGTTATGAAATAACACACAAATTATTACCCCAACTTATTGTGAACTATATGGCACTTCTGGAATAGTAGAATTGGTCTTGGATCCTTGCCCTCCTTCTCAATTTGATAAAAGAATTAAAAAATATAAGTATCTTAAGTGAATTTTATAACATCCAAATTATGAGTTTTTTCTTACTCTTCGGTATTTATGGTCCTCAATGGAAATAGATCCTATAATATGTCGAGAGGGATCCATTCCTAGACCATCTTTTTTGGATAGTCGGTTCTCCCTAGCTCTTATAGACAACCATAATATTTGAATGTGCTCCACTGGTCAATCCAATGTTATGAGATAGCTTCTAGAATGGGGAGAGCTTCTGGAATGGGGAGCGACCTTTCTTTCTCCACTTGTTTATCATATCCGAGTAGCACCTCCTTAGCACTTTTGTAATGTCCATAATTAAGGCCTATAAGTTATGTTCTTGGTTAGTGATAGTTGGGAGTTAAGTAGAGTATTAAAAGTTAAAGAGTTGCTAAAATCAAATGTTTTAAGCATGAAATAATGTCTATTATGGCCGTGAATACAGGGTTTTAGCTAGTAGTTGTGATAAGGTTCTTCATGACCATGAAGAGTTTTTCACATTCGTGAAGGAGGGATTCATGCCCATGAGAGATAAGTCACCGCTGTGAAGCCTAGACCGTATGGACAGGTGAGGCAGTCATATTTTCCTTCCTACCATCCCTTTAAATCCGCTCTCCAAACATGCCATCTTAACCTTATTTTTCCTTTAGATAGTCTTTTCCTCCATGGTTAAAGCTTAAAAAGCTTAGTTTTGTGAGAGTAAAGTGAGGGAAAAAAGCGAGTAAGAGAGAGTTATAGGTTACAAAGTGAGGGCTAGTTTCAGAGTTCTTGCTTTTGGTTCATATTCCAAAAGCTAATGAGTCATTTATCTTATGTTCAGGAGCGGATAAAGGTATTGGAAGTCCATTTTAAGGGAGAAGATAAGCTTGAAGAGCTCAAGCTTTAACTACTCTCCATCCTAGGTGTAAGGTTTGTAGATAACAACCTCTCAAGCTCTAATATGGCAATTGTATGTTGGTGTGACTTGAATGCATGTTAGTATGAATATTGGTTAATGAAATCTATGATATTTGGTGTTGATATGCATGATGAAAGTTTTTGTGTTAAATGATTATGTTGAGGTGTTTGATGAATCATTTTAGTCAATAAAAATAATTTAAAAAGTATATAGATGTGAGAAATGGTTAAAATGCATGATGGAGTGTTGATAGGGTGGCTGACATTGGTCAATCGTAAAGAATATTACATGTGAGAATGGTATGAAGATGGTTGTGCTTCGTTTTGGTATGAAATCTAGAAAATTTCTAGATTCACAGCTTTGAATGGTTCATGGGCTTAATTGTCGTGAAAATAAAATTTTATTGCTAAAGCATACCTGTTCACAGGCAGCTTCACGGTTTGGTTCATACCTGTGAAGGGGTGATCATGATCGTGAATGTGCACTGATTCACAGGATGAATCATGGTTGGGTTCATGGGTAAGCTACCAGTGAAGAGATGATTCACGAGCATGAAAATGCTGTTCATGGGCATGAAGCTACTTAACTTGGAAATCTTATATGGTTGCTTGTGAATCAAAGTTGATTCATCGTGAGGTGGTATACCTCTATCGTAAGATTATGGTATGTTACGAGAATGCATGTTATGGGATGATTAATGTGAACTATGGTAATTAAGTAAATTATTAAGCCCAATACTTTTATTAGGACTAGAGTTAGGATATATGGCATGCCATCAAGGGGAGATCAGTACCGAATGACTTAGGTTGGTCATGTTTGAGATTCTTTGAAGTTTAAGAGGCAAGCAATGAGAGCTTCCTTGGTTGGTTTATATGCAAACTCTTTTTCTCATACAGGTGTCCTGAGAATCTCAAGCAAATGTCTTGAAGGCTCTAGTGAGAGCCATAGATTATCCGTATCCATTTTAGTTTAGTTATAAGTAAGGTGGGCAAAGGTAAGATAATTAACTCTACTTAAGTGTGGTGTACACTTGTATGATTATGGTTGGCCATTTGATATACCATGTTTGATATGTGCATTAGATATAAATATATGAGATCTTTATGGTATGTCATGTAGTATGCAAGCTAGTGCATGTGCGAACTTCAAAGTAAGTCGTTATAGTAGCTCAATGAGTATATCATGCATATTATATACTTGTCATGTGTGTATGTCTTACATGTTGTTATGTACCACTAGACACAAGTTACTTAGTGTATGTGCTTCCCATTCACAAGTTTGGAGTTTGGGGGAGGATCGACAGAGGAAGACGTCCGGTGATCAGAGCATTAGATATACACTTAGGTTGGGTGATACATGGTTGTACTTTTTTATTGTTTTATGGGATGGGAAGTTATAGTGTTACATGTTGTATATCAGAGACATGTAGTTTTATAACTATTTATTTTTTATAACTTTGGGCTATTGTTGCCCGTTTATTTTATGTATTTAATTTTATTTTTATCAAACTTTTAATGATGTTTTGTTTTAAGTCATAATAGCCATTTAGTAGTAATAGACACTAGGTTTACGCGGTTCTGAACCTAGGTGGGATGGGCATATCACATGTGCAAGTGTTATCCTGTATGACTCTGATGTGGTCTATTATTTGTCGATGTGTAGGCTAAAGAACGAGTATGGAGATTGAATTGCAAAATGCAATCGAGAGTAATAGTTCTCTAGATATAGAGGCTTAGAATCAACCGAGCCAAGCTAGCATGCAAGGGCTGACTAGCGCACCTCCTCTACAACAGCCAATGATTGGTCAAGCAGATCAGGCTCAGGATCCTCTGATGTAAAATCTTGTTGCTCTGCTACAGCAGTTGGTACAAGCTATGCCACCGCCACCTCCTCCACCTCTGTAACCTCCATCAGCTCCTCAGTCACCATCGAGGGTAAGGTTTAGATTGACAGGATGAGGAAGTATGGAGCTACAAACTTCATATGCAATATTAAGGATGATCCGACAACTGCTGAGTTCTGGTTAGAGAGGACCGAGAGGGTCTTTGAAGAGTTGGATTGTGCCAATGAGCATAAGGCTAGGTATGTTGTTTCACTTTTCTAAGAACAGTCAAATATGAGGAGCAAAAAGATTTTTTACAGAGAATAGATTTGTTCTCAAAGTATGAAAGTACAAATAGCTTGTAATAAGAATTAAATTCGAAGTATGTGCTATTCTATTGTTACTCTCTTCAATCTCTTTTTCTTAATGCACAAATGACTTCCATTTATACTCTCATGGCTGAATATAGTCGTTGGGGTGCATTAAATACGAAACTAGCCGTTGTACCAACCAAAAAATTGCGCCTGACATTTTTCTCTTTCATTGTTCACGGGCGTGACTATGCTTGTCACAGGGGTGACATTTCTTCCCAAGCCGTGACTGAAGTGGTGACATTGGTTGTGAAGCTATCTGGAATGTTTTGACTTATAGAGTCACGGGCGTGAAGCTTCCCAGCCGTTTTCCAAGTGGTGACTTTGGTCGTGAAGCTCTCTAGATGAAAATGCATGAATCTCCACGGGGGTGACACCTTTATTCACAGGGGTGACTGAAATGCCCACTTCACGGTTTGTTCTTCCTTCATGGCCGTGAACTTCAAAAGTTGGTTTTGGTAACAGTTAGCTTCTTTCACGGGAGTGACTCATAGAGTCACAACAGTGAACATGCTACTTCTTGAATTTTGACTTTCAAGGATTATTCTTTCAATCTCCATTCTTGCTATTTTAATCCATGTCTTGTATAATAGACTTAGAAAACAAATATGTTAAATACAATATTGCTATTTCATTTGTTATCATCAAAATGACGGAAATATCCCTCAGGGTTTAACAATCTCTCCCTTTTTGATGGTGACAAATAATCTAGCAATATGTGATTTTGAGAAGTCTCCCCCTCAAAATATACTTAGGACAAAAAATTTATAATGTGCAAGAATAGTAAATAATGATGTAGCATTGAAATAAACTTAACTAGATTTTAAGTATATGCAAGTTATATGAGAAGTATATCCAATATATACCATAATTCCTTTTTAAGACATGAAGTATATGTAGGGTATATTTAAGGTATATCATGACATATTTATATTTGTAACTTGCTTTAAGGTATATGCAAAGTATACTTAAGGTATATCTAATGTATATAAAGCTTAATTTTTCAATCATATACTTTGCATATGAAATTTTGAATCAAGATTTCTAATCCCTTTTAATCTATATCAATGTCATTTCAATTTTAATATTTGATTCCAAATTCATTTACCTTAATATATATTGCTAGTTTGATACATTTTCCTTATCATATATTGCTAGTTTTCTCCCCCTTTTGTCATCAATAAAAAAAAAGGATATATATATCAATGAGGAAGACAAAAGCAAATATATTAATTAAAGAAAAAGATTCAAACAAAGTTAAATGTTTAGAAAGGAAATTCAAAAATTTCCTACACACCGACAAGCATAAACAAAAATATAATAAACAAGCAAGACAAACAAATTTAGGCTCCACTCTAGCCTAACTCCTAGCCGGACATCCTATCATGAAGCCTAACTACTTCAGCCTCAAGGCTGTCCACCCGAGACTCCATGAAGTCTTTGAGGTTCTCCAACCTCTCATCCATCAAAGTCTGCAGCTGCTCAAAATGTGGTGCTAAAAGGTGCTTCCTCAGCTACTAGAGGTGCTTCCTCAACCCGAGCCCTCTTCTTCTGCTGGACTCCTTGGAGGCATGATTTAAAATCCTCCGTGTCATTATCTTCCCAGATGATCTCCCTAGTAGTGTCAGTGAAGCGGTAGAAGATATCGTTCTGGAAATGATTTTGACAGTAGCTCCCATCTTGATGAAGGATTCGACATCCAAGCAATCTCGAGGATGTCCAGGGATGAGATTGAAGTGATGTGCATCCAGCTTCAGATAATTAAGCTTCACTATTATGTGGGTGACATATGCCCCAATCAAAATATCTCTAGTGGGCTTGGTGGCAATGGAGAGAAGATGGTTTGCAAACAATGTAGATAGTGCTACTGTGAGTCCTCTCCGAGCCATCTCAAATAGGAAGAGTTCTGACTTTCTGATAGTCCCGTTGCTTTCTCCCCTAGCAAAAATGCTATAAGTCAGGAACCTATGCAAATACCTATGCACTGGGGCCCTGAGATGTGTGCTTTTTGTCTTCTTGACATCCCAGCTACAGTCGGTGCCAAAGTGTGTCCAGGCTCGAGGGGCAGAGAATTCTACCTCAGCATCATTCAGGATGCCATCAGATGGTAGGCTGAACAATTCCCCAAATTCGATGGCACTGAGGGTGTTGGGATTGTTGCAGAGTTGGAATTTCACCACTCCAGTAGGTGAAACCTGCAAGGTGCTGAGGAATTCCAGTGTTGGCTCCCTTAGGGTCGGCTGGTGAATCTCCACAAAATCTTTAAGATGACAGGCTTGTAGTTGCTCTGTCATAGCCGTCTCAAGCCCGAGACTTCAGACTGTCTGCCCTTCGAAGGACCTTGATGACAGTAGAGGTCTCTTCTTCAAAGTTGGATACCGAGGATGACAATGCTCTGGAATGGGGTTCATGAGGTAATCTGCATACCTCATAGGAGCATGGGACTTCTTTCTTTTTCCCTTGGATGAAGCAGTCTACATTTTTGAAGAAATTGGTTAGAGATGGAGTTTGAAAAATTTTTGACAGAAAATCCTTATGAAACCCTAAGAATGTAAGATTTCTGATGAAGATTCAAACTTTTGGTGGTATTTATAGAAAAATTTTGAGTCTTGGGGGTCGGAATCTTCAATGCCTCAATGAATGTGTGTAAATAAGAGTGGTTTTGGGAGTTGGAGAGTTGAAATGAAACTTGTAACTGACTGTTCTTTTATATGTTAGATACATTCACGGGCGTGAAGTATGTGTTCACGGGCGTGAATGGTCGTGTTCACGGTTTACTAAAGGAGTGTTCCACCCGTGAATGAAGGCGTGAATAAGTTCACGGGCGTGATATTTGAATATCACGAGCGTGCATGATCATACGTCACGGGGGTGAATAAATTGTCACGGGCGTAAAATGTTGAACTTCACCACTTAAGCCCATGAAGCAAGCCGTGACTCAAGGCATGAAAGCTTCTGTGAGTTTTGGGGTGTAATTGTTCACGGGAGTGAAAATTCGTCACTGGCATGAAAGTCTCTTTTCACGGGCATGACTCAAGCCGTGAAGATAAGCTTCACCACATTAAGCCATGAACCATGTCGTGAACCAAGTCATGAACGACACTGCCTCTTTGGGCCATTTAAGTCACGGGCGTGAATATGTGTCACGGGCGTGACTGCCCTAAAATTTTCATCAAATAAAATTAAGTCCTAAGACAAGACTAAATCATTTCAACAAAGATTTTATTCCTTAAAACATGAATTTTCATCACAATTTCTATCTTATAACTTGTGATATGATTTAAGATCAACAATTAAAATTTCATATTTTTGCAATCACAAGGTTAGTCCATCAATCATGCCAAGTTCTCTTCTAATGAAATTGAATCTTTCCTCATTTACAGACTTAGTGAAAATATCTGCTAATTGATTTTTTGTGGTTATAAATTCTAATGCAACATCTCCATATTGAACATGATCTCTAATAAAGTGGTGTCTAATGTCAATATGCTTACTTCTTGAGTGTTGAATAGGATTCTTTGAAAAATTTATAGCACTTGTGTTGTCACATTTGATAGGTATATGGTTCATCTCATGACCATAGTCCTTAAGTTGTTGTTTCATCCAAAGAATTTGTGTACAACAACATCCTACTGCTACATATTCTGCTTCAGCAGTTGAGAGAGCAACAGAAACTTGTTTCTTGCTAAACCAAGAAACTAAATATTCTCTAATGAAGTGACAAGTACCTGAAGTACTTTTCCTGTCTAAAAGACTACCGGCATTGTCTGCATTTGAATATCCTATAATATAAAAAGATGAATTTCTAGGATACCATAAACCTAGATGCAAAGATCCATGTAAATATTTTAAAATTCTTTTTACTGCATTTAAATGAGATTCTTTTGGACATGATTGAAATCGTGCACACAAGCAAATACAATACATAATATCGGGTCTAGAAGCAGTAAGATATAAAAGTAATCCGATCATACCTCTATATAGCTTTTCATTAATGCTCTTACCCTTTTCATCTTTGTCCAATTTTGTTGATGTGCTCATAGTAGTCTTGGCATTTTTGCATCCTTCCATACCAAATTTCTTAATTAAATCTTTGGCATATTTGGATTGGTTGATAAATATGCCCTCATTGCTTTGCTTTATTTGTAGACCATGGAAATACTTAAGTTCTCCCATCATACTCATTTCAAATTCCCTAGTCATACACTTAGCAAATTCTTGACAAAGCAATTCATTAGTAGAACCAAATATTATATCATCAACATAAATTTGAACAATTAGTATATCATGCTTTTGCTTTTTGATGAATAGTGTAGTGTCAACATTTCCCTTTGTAAAATTATTTTCTAATAAAAAAGAACTTAGCCTCTCATACCAAGCTCTTGGGGCCTGTTTTAAACCATATAAAGCTTTTGAAAGTTTAAAAACATGATTTCGCAAATCATAGCTTTCAAAACCTGGTGGTTGTTCTACATGCACTTCTTCATCTATATAACCATTTAAAAATGCACTTTTCACATCCATTTGAAAAAGCTTGAACTTCATATGACATGCATATGCTAAAAGTATTCTTATAGCTTCTAATCTAGCTACAGGTGCATATATTTCATCATAATTTATACATTCTTCCTGATTATATCCTTTTGCAACTAGTCTAGCCTTATTCCTGGTTATTAACCCTTGTTCATCTAAGTTGCTTCTAAATACGTATTTGCTATCTATGATTTGATGATCCTTGGGTCTAGGTACTAGGGTCCATACTTTATTTCTCTCAAATTGGTTGAGTTCCTTTTGCATGGCAATTACCCAACTTTTATCATTAAAAGCCTCATCAATATTTTTAGGCTCAATTTGTAAAATAAAATTAATATCAGTGACTAAATATTTGAAATGAGATCTAGTACTTACTCCCCTTGATAGATCACCAATTATTTGCTCTTTTGGATGATCTTTCATCATTCTCCATTCTTTTGGAAGTTCTTGATCATTTTTTTCTTGATTTTGAGGTAGAGTACCATTTTGCAGTAAATTTTCTTGATCATTTTCTTCTTTCCCATTTCCAATATCAAGTCTTTCCATATTACCTACAACATCATCAAGAACACTACCTTTCACAAGATCAAGTCTACTAGATTCATTAAAAACAACATGCATGGATTCTTCAACCGTTAATGATCTTTTATTAAATACTCTATATGTTTTGCTGATTGTAGAGTACCCTAAAAAGATACCTTCATCAGACTTAGAGACAAATTTTCCAAGATTGTCTTTGGTGTTCAATATAAAACACTTGCATCCAAATACTCTAAAGTATGATATCAAGGGCTTTCTTCCATTCCATAGCTCAAATGAGGTTTTGTTTAAAATAGATCTTTTGAAAACTCGATTTGAAATATAACATGCAATGTTTGTAGCTTCTGCCCAAAACTAAGTTGGTAATTCATATTCATTAAGCATTGTTCTAGCCATTTCAATTAAAGTTCGACTCTTCCTTTCAACTACCCCATTTTGTTAAGGTGTCCTAGGAGATGAGAAATTATGTGAAATGCCATGTTCAAGACAAAAGCTTTCAAAGTTTTCATTTTCAAATTCTTTCCCATGATCACTTTTTATTTTTGAAATGCAGTATCCCTTTTCATTTTGAACTTTTTTAGCAAAGTTTTTAAAATTTTCAAAAGTATCACTCTTTTGAACTAAGAAAATTTCCCAAGTAAATCTAGAGTAATCATCTACGCTAACAAATGCATAATGTTTTCCTCCTAAGCTAGCAATTCTAGTCGGTCCAAACAAGTCTAAATGCAGGAGTTGAAGAGGTTTTGAAGTACTTACTATATTTTTTGGTTTTGAAGGATGACTTATGTTGCTTTCCTCTTTGGCAAGGATCACATGTCTTGCCTTTTTCATATTTAACTCTTGGCAGTCCTTTTACTAGTTCTCCTGTGCTGAGACTTTGTATTAAGTCCATGTTAGCATAACCAAGTCTTCTATGCCACAACCAAGATTCATCACTAGTAGTCACAAGACACTTAGAGGAATGGTTAGATAGTTCATGTAAGTTTATTATGTATGTATTGATATCTCTATTTCCTTTGAATATTTCTTGACCATCGATAGAGATCACAAGACATTCATTTGAAGTAAAGATTACTTTGTTTCCTCTATCACATAATTGAATTACACTTAACAAGTTATGTTTCAAGCCATCAACAAGTAAGACATGTAACATCACACCTCTTATGCATTTAAGTATAACCTATCCCTGTATCAAATAGTCACATACTGCATACTAAAAAGGCAAAATACCCTGTTAACAATAGTAGTAAAATTTTTTTTTTTTCATATCATATCCTGTAAAATCAACTAACGACTTTACAAGTCTTATATCCTGTAAAATTACTAAATGACTTTTCAAGTCAACATTAAAACCACAATACGATATATCACATATATCAAAATATAAACTTTACACATAAGTATTTCCGAGTTGATTTCATTTATACATATTTAGACTCATTCCAAAATGACTATACATATTCAAGCATATAAGTCCAAAATACAGATGACATATTTTTATGCTTGTGTGGAATGCAAGGAGAGAGAGTGATGAGGCTCGGTCAATGACCTGTGCTCCATGTCTTCTATACACTACTCAAAATGAGCTATCACTTTTCTTTACCTGAAAAATGACGCAAATTGATGAGTTGCGGCTCAGTGAGAATAATCATCCAATGAGCTCTAAAGTACCAAACAACTCATAGTAATAAATCACAAATCCAATATATATCAGGTATTCTATTCCATTCATCAGTATCATATAAGTATCAATAAAGTTGAAACATATAATCATTACTCTTTATGTATGCAAATGCTTTGCTTATTTCATTTTGTTGTGACCAAGTTAAACAGACATTGCCCCGGGTATCCATGTGAACATTTGCCATGTGAACATTTGCATTTGCAATTGTATTTGCATTTGCTAGCTAGCTTGATCATTTGTTTCATTTGCACATTTGTTGGGCCATAGGCCTCTTCTTTTGCTTTGCAATATTGATTAACTGGTCACAACGCCTTTTAAGTCCATATGCATATGCATTTGTACTAAGCATTTATGAACCATTGCATCTTATCACATATAACATACATATACCACATATATGCCTCATATGCCACGCATATACCTTGCATATACTATACATATACCATGTATATATATCACATATGTCAAACATATACCTCAAATATACCACAAGTATACCATTTATACGTATCACAAACGCCACATATTGCCCATCATCATATTATCAAGGACAATTATGACAATCATATGTCAAACCACAAACGTCACATATTGTCCATCATCATATTATCAAGGACAATCATGACAATCATATGTCAAACCACAAACGTCACAAATTATCCATCATCATATTATCAAGGACAAATTATGACAATCATATGAATCACATAGCAAGCAACATTCATTTGCACTAAGAATTCAATCGATAATTAGACTCACCGTTCTCCTTTGATCCCGACTCTTACTTATTGTCTATCTGCTCCTTGTGGGTCTCCAATATGTTGTGAGCCTAACATGAAAATATAATGGATTAACTCATGATTAGGGAGACTTAATGCGGCTTAAACAAATTAATATGCATAATGCATATACATAGCTAGGCTTTTTCCTATGGGGCAGTGTGACCTTATGGGACTGTTAAGCCTATAACTTTTCCTATAGTTGACAAATTAATCTGATTCTTGTTCCTAATTCAAAATAACACATAATCATGAAACATATTAAAATATCAGACCAATTGGATCATTGTACAATTTTTGGTGGAATTTCTAAGAGTGTTCTGTTTCCTGCCCTGTTTCTGCCCTTTGGCAGTTTCAGGGTACCAATTTGGGTAGTCCATATCTTACAATCTGTAAATCAGATTATAATGAAACTTGGCAGAAACTTATATGGGTTAAAATGGAACATTTTTCATGTTCAAAACTTTTACCAATTATGCCTCTAAGGTCTTAAAATTATAAGCAACATTTCACTGGTCCAGAACAGAATTGGCTTCCGGACCAGTATGACTTCTAAAGGCCATAACTTACTCTATACATAACATTTTAAGCTGAAATTAGTACCAAAATTTATCTAAGATATATACCTATAACTTTCATGTTTTGATAAGTTACAGAATCTAGCTCTAAGGATCTCAAATTAGACAAAAAAGTTTCTGGAACTGCCCAGGGCACTCAATAGGCAGTTCAAACCATGGAACATTCATGGTTCCATTTACCATAACTCACAATTTACAAGACATATGAACCTGAAATTTGGTATACAGATACATAACACATATATCTACAACTTTTATGTTTTTAGATACTTCAAATAATGGCTTTAACATATTCGAAATCAAGTAACACAGTAGCTAACTTGGTTAGGGTTCACACCCTGACCAGTTTCAGTACGAAGAGGATATCTCACTATATACACAACATCTTGCAAATATATTCACATATCCATAAATCTAAGACATAAATGAACAACTTTTTTGTTTTAAGCT
Organism: Triadica sebifera; assembly: GCA_023653625.1. Classification (NCBI taxonomy): domain Eukaryota; kingdom Viridiplantae; phylum Streptophyta; class Magnoliopsida; order Malpighiales; family Euphorbiaceae; genus Triadica; species Triadica sebifera. The sequence goes on from CM042900.1 coordinate 8,554,863, forward strand.
TTTTCAGATTCGATCTCTAAGATCATCAAAACTATGGAACAATATACTGCCTATTAATGAACCCTAAACACCAAAATCAAGCTTAACACAAGAATAAATGTTTACTCACCTATAATCACTCTTGGCTAATCTTGTTCCTGCAATTTTTGGAGTGAAAGAAGGAAGAAATGGTGGCTGAAACTTGAAAAGAAATGGAAGGAATGAAGCAAAGAAGAAGAAGAAGAAGAAGATGAGGAAGGGAAGTGATAAGGTGGCTGCCTAATAAGTTAAAAGCCACCACCCACCACCTTATCTTCCTTTTCTTTGTTTCATCCGTCCCCTTTTTCCTTCTTTTTTATTTATTTATTTATTTATTTTTCTGACTTTTATTTTTTTTTATTTTATTTTTTTATTATTATTATACAAATCAACATAATATGCAATTTAATCTCAATCTAGTCATTTTGCTTACTTTAATTTAGTCACCTTATTTCATTTATTTTTTTTTAATACTTTTTATTCTCATTTAGATTATAAATACACATGTGTGACTCAATACAATTGCAATGTACTAGGACACTTAGCTAGTGCGTGTCATAAACTTGATCCTACGAAAATACGTATGAAATGCATGTGTTCAATTGAATTATATTCAAATGCATATGTCAAAATAAAATGCATGTAATAATGCATATGTGGGAAGTCGAGGATGTTACAATTCTCCCCTCCTTTTAAAAATTTCGTCCTCGAAATTTAATACCTGAAAATAGTTTTGGATATTGCTTTTTCATATTCTCTTCTTTTTCCCATGTTGCCTCTTCTTTTGAATGATTTCTCCATAATACCTTAACTAAAGGTATTTCTCTGTTTCTCAATTGTTTAGTCTTGTATCCGATGATTTCCATTGGTTCTTCTATATAACTCATGTCCTCTGCAATCTCGATGGCTTGATCTTTAAGTACATGTGTAGGATCTGACCTGTATCTTCTAAGCATGCTCACATGAAACACATTATGTATCTGAGCCATCTCTGGTGGTAAAGCCAATCTATAAGCCAATGGACCAATCTTCTCAAGAATTTCATAAGGCCCTATGTATCTTGGGCTCAATTTACCCTTCTGGCCAAATCGAATTATCCCTTTCCATGGAGATACACGAAGAAATACCTTCTCACCCAACTCGTATTCCATCTCCCTTCTATGCTGATCAACATAACTTTTCTGCCTATCCTGTGCTGCCTTTAGCTTGTTCTTGACAACCTTGATCTTATCCACTGTGTCTTGCACTAGCTCTGGCCCTTCTAATGCACGTGCTCCTTCTTCATCCCAAATGATAGGGCTTCGGCACTTTCTGCCATACAATGCTTCATATGGTGCCATCTGGATACTGCTATGATACTGGTTGTTGTAAGCAAATTCAATCAATGCTATATATTCATCCCAAGCACCTCTGAATTCCATAGAACATGCCCTAAGCATTTCTTCCAATGTCTGTATAGTCCTTTCTGATTGTCCGTCAGTCTGTGGGTGGAATGCAGTGCTAAAGTTCAAATTTGTTCCCAATGCATTCTGTAAACTCTCCCAAAAACGTGAAGTAAACCGTGGATCTCTATCAGACACAATGGACACTGGAATGCCATGCAATCTGACTATCTCATTCACATATAATTTGGCCAAACTCTCAAGTGTACAACCCCATCTGATAGGTAGAAAATGTGCTGACTTGGTTAATCTGTCAATAATTACCCATACTGCATCATTTTTCCGTGGAGTTCTTGGCAATCCATAGACAAAATCCATCGTTATTTTCTCCCATTTCCATTCTGGCACTGGTAATGGATGTAATTTTCCAACTGGTGCCTGATGTTCAATTTTAATCTGCTGACATGTCAAGCATTTGGAAACATATTCTGCTATATCTTTCTTCATTCTTGGCCACCAGTAATGAGGCCTTAAACTGTGATACATCTTTGTCATCCCTGGGTGCATTGCGTAGGGTGCATTGTGTGCCTCTTCCATAATTTCTTGATGCAAGTTCTCAGTGTCTGGAACACATATGCGTGACTTTAACATCAGTGTATCATTCTGCAAATGAAAATCTTTACTGTTTCCCTGCCTTACTGATTCAATTTTCTCACACAATTGAGGATCTTTGTTTTGTGCTTCTTTGATTCTCTCCTTTAGTATAGGTCTGACTTGAAGAGTAGCAATCAATGATCCTCTATCATGCATATTTAATTCGACATTCATAGATCGTAATTGAATCAAATATGGAAAAGAGGATGTTTGTAAATGAGCTACACTGCTACTGGCCTTCCTGCTCAATGCATCTGCCACCACATTGGCTTTTCCTGGATGGTATTCGATTGTACAATCATAATCTTTCAATAGTTCTAACCATCGTCTCTGCCTCATGTTTAATTCTTTCTGGGTCAGCAAATAACCCAAGCTTTTATGGTCTGTGAAGATTTGGAATGTCTCACCATACAGATAATGCCTCCAAATCTTCAATGCAAATACGACTGCAGCCAGTTCTAAATCATGCACTGGATATGAGATCTCATGTGGTCTCAGTTGTCTGGATGCATAAGCTATCACCTTACCATGTTGCATCAACACACATCCCAAGCCTTGGTGAGAAGCATCACTATATACTGTAAACCCACCTGTACCTGTAGGGATGGTTAACACTGGTGCTGAGGTTAGCCTGTGTTTTAGTTCATTGAAACTCCTCTGACATTCTGGAGTCCACTTGAAAGGCACATTCTTTCTTAACAATTTAGTCAAAGGGCTAGCAATTAAGGAGAATCCATCAACAAATCTACGATAATATCCGGCTAAACCCAAAAAAACTACGCATTTCTGAAATATTTTTAGGAGCTTCCCAATTTACCATAGCCTCAATTTTCTTTGGGTCAACCTCTATGCCCCTACACGACACCACATGTCCAAGAAACACCAAATGATCAAACCAGAATTCGCATTTACTCAATTTGGCATATAATTGTTTCTCCCTCAAAGTTTGCAACACAATTTTTAAATGTTGTTCATGTTCTCCCCTATTCTTCGAGTACACCAATATGTCATCAATAAATACTATCACAAACCTATCCAAACATGGTTGAAACACCTTATTCATTAAAGCCATAAATGCAGCTGGAGCATTAGTCAATCCAAATGGCATTACTAAAAATTCATAATGCCCATACCTGGTTCGAAAGGCAGTCTTTGGAACATCTGCTTCTGCTACCTTCAGCTGGTAATAGCCTGATTTCAAATCGATCTTGGAGAATATTTGGGCTCCTTGCAACTGGTCAAACAAATCATCTATTCTGGGTAACGGATATTTGTTCTTCACTGTCATTTTATTCAGTTGCCTGTAATCGATGCACAATCTCATAGTTCCATCTTTCTTTTTAACAAATAACACTGGAGCTCCCCATGGTGATACACTAGGTCTGATATACCCTTTATCAAGTAACTCCTGCAATTGGGCCTTCAGCTCTTTCAACTCAACTGGGGCCATTCTGTAGGGTGACCTTGATATTGGTGCTGTTCCTGGTACTAGTTCAATAGTGAATTCTATCTCTCTATCTGGTGGTAAACCAGGTAGATCATCTGGGAATACATCAGCAAATTCCCTTACCACTGGTATATTTTCAAGCAAGCTATCAGTGGTTCTAATATCAGTCACATATGCCAAATATGCTTCACATCCCCCTTTGATCATTCGAAATGCCTTTACCGCTGAAACTAGACATGTAGGCACAAGTTTTCTTTCACCTAGAAATACTACCCTTGGCTGGTTTGGTGATTCCAAAATTACTTCCTTAGTAAAGCAATTCACTATTGCATGATGTCTAGTTAACCAGTCCATTCCCAGTATCACATCAAATTCATATATTGGCAATAAAATCAGATCAGCTATTAACTCAGCTCTGTCAATGCATATCAGGCAATCACGATAGACATTATTCACAACTACCACTGTTCCCAATGGCGTACTCACATTTATGTCAATTCCCAAAGGCTCATGCATTTGATGCAATTCAGATGCCATATGCAATGATATAAATGAATGAGTGGAGCCTGGGTCAATCAATGCATAGGCTAATATTTCAGAAATATAAATATTACCAGTGACTACTTCGGGAGCATCCACTGCCTCTTGTCTAGTCATAGCAAACACCCTGGCCTGAGTAGGAGGTCTAGAACTCTGACCTTCAGATCTGGTCACTCCTCTGCCCAGTGTACCAGTCCTGCCCCTGCCTCTTCCTCTGCCTTGTGTCCCACTAGTAGGGTAGACCCTCGGTGCCTCAACAGTAGTCTCAGATACTCCTCTGTCTCTACTAGTCTCTGCTAGTTTGGCTCTATTTGGACAATCTCTATACATGTGTTCCATCGATCCACAGAAATAACATGCTCCTGTGAGCCTTCTACATTCGCCCGTATGTTGTCTACCACAATGAGTACATGTGGGCCTCTGTTCAGTATATTGGCTCTGCCCTCTGCCTGGGTAAGAAAAAGTCATGCCTCGACCTCTAAAACTGGAGTACCCAGTTCTGTTACCAGATTGTGCAGGCATATATCTACCTTTTTTTCCCGACCTTCTGCTAGACTCACCAAAGAACTCACGTGATGGCCTTTTTATTTGTTGCTCCCCAGCTTCTTTCATTAACCGTTCAGCTCTGATTGCAGCAGCTCTGAGTCTGGCATAACTATCAAGATCAGTAGTTGTGATTCTGTTTCTGATCTCATATTTGAGGCCCTCCTCAAACTTCCTGCATTTGTCTCTTTCAGTAGAGACCATGAAGGTGGCATAGTGGGAAAGTCTGTTGAACTGCACCTCATACTCAGCAATAGACATGTTACCCTGTCTCAGATTCAGGAACTCCTTCCTTTTCTCATCTTTATATGCTTCAGGCATGTAATTGTTCTGAAATTCCCGAAGGAAATCGTTCCATGTCAGAACCGGTGGCTGTGCATCACTGTCGGGGACTGTCTCCCACCATTCATAAGCATTGCCTTGAAGCAAAGATACTGCATAATCAAATTTCTCCTCTGGAGTGCATCTCATCATATTCAGTACCCTCTGTGTCCTTTTCAGCCATGTCTCAGCTTCTGCTGGGTCTGTTGTGCCATTGAAATCAGTTGCACCATGTTTTCTCAGCTTGTCATAATGTCTTTCCTTGTACATTTCAAGACCATGCACTTCCTGATCCGGGTGTTCATAGGGTGCCTCTGCATGAGATGACTGTGATGCATGTGCTGGAGCTCTAGCTCCTAGCGCTGGTTGATCTCTATGTAAATGAGGTGATCCCTCATAAGAATGCATTTCGGCCGGCCTCTCCCTCCTTGGTGAATTATGTCTTATAATGTCCCTAAAATAAATGAAAGTATGTCACTACATAATGTTCAACACATATGATGCATATGTTATCATGCGCTTATGCATATGCATGTTCCCATGGAACCTATCCCTGCTCTGATACCAAAAATGTAACATCACACCTCTTATGCATTTAAGTATAACCTATCCCTGTATCAAATAGTCACATACTGCATACTAAAAAGGCAAAATACCCTGTTAACAATAGTAGTAAAATTTTTTTTTTTTTTCATATCATATCCTGTAAAATCAACTAACGACTTTACAAGTCTTATATCCTGTAAAATTACTAAATGACTTTTCAAGTCAACATTAAAACCACAATACGATATATCACATATATCAAAATATAAACTTTACACATAAGTATTTCCGAGTTGATTTCATTTATACATATTTAGACTCATTCCAAAATGACTATACATATTCAAGCATATAAGTCCAAAATACAGATGACATATTTTTATGCTTGTGTGGAATGCAAGGAGAGAGAGTGATGAGGCTCGGTCAATGACCTGTGCTCCATGTCTTCTATACACTACTCAAAATGAGCTATCACTTTTCTTTACCTGAAAAATGACGCAAATTGATGAGTTGCGGCTCAGTGAGAATAATCATCCAATGAGCTCTAAAGTACCAAACAACTCATAGTAATAAATCACAAATCCAATATATATCAGGTATTCTATTCCATTCATCAGTATCATATAAGTATCAATAAAGTTGAAACATATAATCATTACTCTTTATGTATGCAAATGCTTTGCTTATTTCATTTTGTTGTGACCAAGTTAAACAGACATTGCCCCGGGTATCCATGTGAACATTTGCCATGTGAACATTTGCATTTGCAATTGTATTTGCATTTGCTAGCTAGCTTGATCATTTGTTTCATTTGCACATTTGTTGGGCCATAGGCCTCTTCTTTTGCTTTGCAATATTGATTAACTGGTCACAACGCCTTTTAAGTCCATATGCATATGCATTTGTACTAAGCATTTATGAACCATTGCATCTTATCACATATAACATACATATACCACATATATGCCTCATATGCCACGCATATACCTTGCATATACTATACATATACCATGTATATATATCACATATGTCAAACATATACCTCAAATATACCACAAGTATACCATTTATACGTATCACAAACGCCACATATTGCCCATCATCATATTATCAAGGACAATCATGACAATCATATGTCAAACCACAAACGTCACATATTGTCCATCATCATATTATCAAGGACAATCATGACAATCATATGTCAAACCACAAACGTCACAAATTATCCATCATCATATTATCAAGGACAAATTATGACAATCATATGAATCACATAGCAAGCAACATTCATTTGCACTAAGAATTCAATCGATAATTAGACTCACCGTTCTCCTTTGATCCCGACTCTTACTTATTGTCTATCTGCTCCTTGTGGGTCTCCAATATGTTGTGAGCCTAACATGAAAATATAATGGATTAACTCATGATTAGGGAGACTTAATGCGGCTTAAACAAATTAATATGCATAATGCATATACATAGCTAGGCTTTTTCCTATGGGACAGTGTGACCTTATGGGACTGTTAAGCCTATAACTTTTCCTATAGTTGACCAATTAATCTGATTCTTGTTCCTAATTCAAAATAACACATAATCATGAAACATATTAAAATATCAGACCAATTGGATCATTGTACAATTTTTGGTGGAATTTCTAAGAGTGTTCTGTTTCCTGCCCTGTTTCTGCCCTTTGGCAGTTTCAGGGTACCAATTTGGGTAGTCCATATCTTACAATCTGTAAATCAGATTATAATGAAACTTGGCAGAAACTTATATGGGTTAAAATGGAACATTTTTCATGTTCAAAACTTTTACCAATTATGCCTCTAAGGTCTTAAAATTATAAGCAACATTTCACTGGTCCAGAACAGAATTGGCTTCCGGACCAGTATGACTTCTAAAGGCCATAACTTACTCTATACATAACATTTTAAGCTGAAATTAGTACCAAAATTTATCTAAGACATATACCTATAACTTTCATGTTTTGATAAGTTACAGAATCTAGCTCTAAGGATCTCAAATTAGACAAAAAAGTTTCTGGAACTGCCCAGGGCACTCAATAGGCAGTTCAAACCATGGAACATTCATGGTTCCATTTACCATAACTCACAATTTACAAGACATATGAACCTGAAATTTGGTATACAGATACATAACACATATATCTACAACTTTTATGTTTTTAGATACTTCAAATAATGGCTTTAACATATTCGAAATCAAGTAACACAGTAGCTAACTTGGTTAGGGTTCACACCCTGACCAGTTTCAGTACGAAGAGGATATCTCACTATATACACAACATCTTGCAAATATATTCACATATCCATAAATCTAAGACATAAATGAACAACTTTTTTGTTTTAAGCTTTTTCAGATTCGATCTCTAAGATCATCAAAACTATGGAACAATATACTGCCTATTAATGAACCCTAAACACCAAAATCAAGCTTAACACAAGAATAAATGTTTACTCACCTATAATCACTCTTGGCTAATCTTGTTCCTGCAATTTTTGGAGTGAAAGAAGGAAGAAATGGTGGCTGAAACTTGAAAAGAAATGGAAGGAATGAAGCAAAGAAGAAGAAGAAGAAGAAGATGAGGAAGGGAAGTGATAAGGTGGCTGCCTAATAAGTTAAAAGCCACCACCCACCACCTTATCTTCCTTTTCTTTGTTTCATCCGTCCCCTTTTTCCTTCTTTTTTATTTATTTATTTATTTATTTTTCTGACTTTTATTTTTTTTTATTTTATTTTTTTATTATTATTATACAAATCAACATAATATGCAATTTAATCTCAATCTAGTCATTTTGCTTACTTTAATTTAGTCACCTTATTTCATTTATTTTTTTTTTAATACTTTTTATCCTCATTTAGATTATAAATACACATGTGTGACTCAATACAATTGCAATGTACTAGGACACTTAGCTAGTGCGTGTCATAAACTTGATCCTACGAAAATACGTATGAAATGCATGTGTTCAATTGAATTATATTCAAATGCATATGTCAAAATAAAATGCATGTAATAATGCATATGTGGGAAGTCGAGGATGTTACAAGACATCCTTAATAAAAGTAGTACCATTAATACCAATAGAACCAATGCCAATTACCTTACCATTTTCATTGTTTCCAAAGGTAACTTTACCTCCATCAATACTTTTTATTTCATTGAAAAGTTCTTTATCTCCTGTCATATGCCTTGAGCATCCACTATTTACTAGCCAAGCATTTTTGTTTATTGTGGACTTGAGGCATACCTATAGAATCACAATTTAAGTATGATTTTTGGGTACCTAAATGAGTTTGGGTCCTTGGGGGTTAGCACATGAAGGTTCCCAATGAGCCTTCCTTATCCAGCAATGTTTGTTTATGTGACCAATTTTCATACAATAATTACATTGTTTCGGTCTGAACTTGCTTTTTGGTCTTACAATGTATTTGAATGCCATAATTCTATTAGACCGATTTTGAGAATAATGGCATGCACAATCATGGTTAATTTGCATTTTTCTAGATGCATGCTTCTTATACAAAAAGGCGTGATTATTCTTTTTCTGTATAGAAGGTTTAACATGCTTATTTCTTGGTGCTGTTCTAACAGGTGTGGAGATGTGAGATTCTTTAGATTTTACAAATATAGTTTTCTGAGAAGATGATGATGTGTCCTTAAAGCCTAGACCATGTCTAATTAAGGGTGATCTTTAAGATACAATGAGAGTATCTAAGTTCTCTTTACCTTTGTGAAATTTAGAAATGAAATTTCTAAGTTCCTCAACTTCATTTTTCAAAGTATTATTTTCGTTTAACAATGAAGCTGTTGAGGGTCTTGATGAGTATTCATCTAATGACTTTTGAAAAGATTCATTAGATGATTTAAGCTTTATGTTTTCCTTTTCTAAAACATCTATCTTATTTTTTAAATTAGAGATATTATTTCTATAAGTACTAAATTTAGTTCTATATTTCTCTAATTCTATATTTAATTCTTCTATTAGGCTTTGCTCATCATCATCATCATCACTATCAATATTACTATCATTATCACTACTATCATTATTGAAAGAATATGAGTGTAGTGATCTTACCTTATCCGACACGTGATCTTCAATAGTCATGAAGCATAGGTTGACCTCTTCACTTTCATTATCATCTTTTTCACTTGAAGAGATTTCGTCATCCCATATGGCTTTGTGACCTTTCTCCCCATTGTCTATTTGGTATTTGCTCTTATGCTTCTTAAGCCTTGGACATTCTGGTTTAATATGTCCTTTCTTTCCACACTCATAGCACTTTACCTCTTCCTTACTTCTATGTGTGTCATTAGAAGTTTGTTTGAGGTTTCGTTGCCTGAACTTTCTGGAGTTGCTCATTTTCTTCTCAATGATTCTTTTTAATCTCCTTGAAAGCATAGTAATGTCCTCATTTTCATCATCATTTATTTCTTCATCATCTTCACTATCTTCTTGAGATTTTGAAGTAGAGGCTTTGAGTGCTAAGGGCTTTCTTTTCTCTGGTTCAGCTTCAAGCTCTCTATCTCTCTTCACTGCCATCTCATGTGTGAGAGTTTGCCAATCAGCACATCAGTATTCATGATGCTCATATCTTCATTTGCTTCTTCTATGCCAGCAACTCTTGAACCATAGTCTTTAAGAAGAAGACTTCTCAGGATTTTATTGTTTACATCTTCCAAACTCAGATGCTTCCCAAGTTTCCTCATTCCATTTATAATGGCTAGAAGAAGATTGGTCATGTCAGTGATTGACTCATTGGATTTCATCTTGAAGAGCTCATATTCTGAGGTTAGAAGTTGAATCTTTTTGGATTTGACTTGCTTAGTTCCCTCATGATAGTTCTCCAATGTCTTCCACATGCTGTATGCTGTTGAGCAGTGTTGTGTTCTCCCACATTCTTCAATAGATAATGAGCTTGATAGGATTGTCATTGCCTTATTGTTTTTGAAATTTTCTCTTCTTTGAGGCTCTGTCCAATCATCTCTTGATAGGATTTCTTCTTCACCATCAGCTCTTCTTCTGGTTGGTGGTGTCCATTCTTTTCGTACACTATCCCAAACTTCAATTCCTTCACTATCCAAGTATGTCTCCATCCTAAACTTCCAATGCGCATAATTTGCTCCATCAAAGTAAGGTTTGAGACTTTGGAATCCTTCACAGGCCATATCTTAATCTTTACTAGCGCTTTTTAGGCTTCGATGCTAGACAAAGCTCTGATACCAATTGTTGCCCAGATATTAAGCCAAGAAGCGGGGTTAAACTTTAAGGTGCGGAAATAAACAATTAATTTTAGGAGGGATAGAGAAAATTTGACACACAGATTTATAGAGGTTCGGGTGTTAACAAACCCTACTCCTCTTCCCAATCGCAATTGGGAGTTTCACTAACACACTAAGTGTTACAATAGAGTTTTACAAGCTCACTCCCAACTATGGTGTTTCTCACAATGGCTCACACCTAACCCAGAAAACCCTTGTGTTTTAATGGCTCACACAATAACCAATTCCTTGTATTTTACAGGTTCACACAAACAACCTTCACTTTGTGTTTTACAGGCTCACACAAACAACCTTCACTTTGTGTTTTACAGGCTCACACAAACAACCTTTTAATTTGTGTTTTGGAGGTTCACACAACTAACCTGTACAAGTGTTCTACTCTTAACCTAGAAATACCCGAAGCTCACTTGAGTAAAGATTACAGAGAAAACCACTTATAAATCTTAATTGCTCAAATATGAGGAGCAAAATGATTTTTTACATAGAATAGATTTGTTCTCAAAGTATGAAAGTACAAATAGCTTGTAATAAGAATTAAATTCGAAGTATGTGATATTCTATTATTATTCTCTTCAATCTCTTTTTCTTAATGCACAAATGACTTCCATTTATACTCTCATGGCTGAATATAGCTATTGTACCAACCAAAAAATCACGCCTGACATTTTTCTCTTTCATTGTTCATGGGTGTGACTATGCTTATCACGGGGGTGACATTTTTTCCCAAGCCGTGATTGAAGTGGTGACCTTGGTCGTGAAGCTCTCTGGAATATTTTGACATATAGAGTCACAGGCGTGACATACTCAGTCACGGGCGTGACAAGCTTCCCAGCCATGATCCAAGTGGTGACTTTGGTCATGAAGCTCTCTGGATGAAAATGCATGAATCTTCACAGGGGTAACTGAAATGCCTACTTCACGGTTTGTTCTTCCATCATGGCCGTGAACTTCAAAAGTTGGTTTTGGTAACGGTTAGCTTCTTTCACGAGAGTGACTCATAGAGTCACGGCAGTGAACATGCTACTTCTTGAATTTTGACTTTCAAGGATTATTCTTTCAATCTCCATTCTTGCTATTTTAATCCATGTCTTGTGTAATAGACTTAGAAAACAAATATGTTAAATACAATATTGCTATTTCATTTATTATCATCAAAATGATGGAAATACCCCTCAAGGTTTAACATTCTTCTTCCTTATCTCTTCATATCCAGAATTTCCTATCAATTAAGTGTGTCCCATGTTTCTTGAAGCACCACATACCAAATGGCATACAACAATTAGCCAAGTGATGTGCATGAATGAGGCATTAATGAAGTTTTCTAGAATGTGGCTTAGGTATCCCCCATCTTAATGATTTTTGTCATCTTCTTCTTGATTATTTCTTCTTCTTCCTTATCCATTTTCATTGACCAAAATTTTGTTCTCTACACCAGCCCACGTTTTCCCATTGATCAACCATAACCAAAGCTTGATTCTAGTGAAAGGAAGTGAGAAAAGAGAGAAAAAGTCAGGGAAAATTTCATCTTCATGCTCAAGGAAGCTTAAGAGAGTAAGAAAAAATAGAGAGATTAGGTTTATGAAATTTTAATGATCTGTTTATGAACTTTAGGAACTCAAAGTGACTAGGAGCTAGATCAAATGAGCAACGAAAAGGAAAAAGAGAAGTAAAGAGAAAGAAAAGAGAGGTTTGTGCATAACCTAAGGCAATAGCCTATTTTATTTTTTTTATTTGCATGATTTAATTATTTGTCATATTGATGCTTCTGAATTAACAGTATTTGGTGATGAAATGTTGCCCAGATATTAAGTCAAGAAGGAGGGTTGAATTGGAGTTTCAAAAATTAAACTTTAAGGTATAGAAATAAAAAGTTAATTATAGGAGGGATAGAGAAATTTGACACAAGGATTTTATAAATGTTCGGGTGTTAACAAACCCTACTCCTCTCCCCAATCGCAATTGGGAGTTTCACTAACACACTAAGTGTTACAATGGAGTTTTATAAGCTCACTCCCAACTATGGTGTTTCTCACAATGGCTCACACCTAACCCAGAAATCCCTTGTATTTTAATGGCTCACACAATAACCAATACCTTGTGTTTTACAGGCTCACACAAACAACCTTTACTTTGTGTTTTACAGGCTCACACAAACAACCTTCACTTTATGTTTTTACAGGCTCACGCAACAACCTTTTGATTTGTGTTTTAGAGGCTCACACAATTAACCCTTACAAGTGTTTTACTCTTAACCCAAAAATACCCAAAGCTCATTTGAGTAATGATTACAGAGAGAAACACTCACAAATCTTAATTGCTCAATAAATGAAGAGCAAAAAGATTTTTACAGAGAATAGATTTTGGTTCTCAAAGAATTGAAAGTACAAATAGCTTGTAATAAGATTTTGATTCAAAGTATATGCTATCCTCTTGTACTGAATGCATAAATGACTTCCATTTATACTCCCATGGCTGATTATAGCCATTAGGGTGCATTAAATGCTACTTTCTTAATTTTGTTCTTTCAAGGATCATTCTTCCAATCTCCATTCTTGCTATTTTAATCCATGTCCTATTTAATAGACTTAGAAAACAAGTATGTTAAATACAATATTGCTATTTTATTTGTTATCATCAAAATGACGGAAATACCCCTCAAGGTTTAACAATCTCCCCCTTTTTGATGGTGACAAATAATCTAGCAATATGTGCTTTTGAGAAGGCTCCCCCTCAAAAGATACTTAGGATAAAAAATTTAAAAAATGCAAGAATTGTAAAGAATGATGTAGCATTGAAATATACTTACTAGTTTTTAAGTATATGCAAGTTATATGTGAAGTATATCCAATATATACCATAATTCCTTTTTAAGTCTTGAAGTATATGTAAGGTATACTTAAGGTATATCATGGCATATTTATTTTTGTAACTTGCATAAAGGTATATGCAAAGTATACTTAAGGTATATCTAATGTGTATAAAGCTCAATTTCTCAATTTTATACTTTGCATATGAATTTTGAATCAAGATTTCTAATCCTTTTTAACCTATTTCAATGTCAACTCATATTTCATTTCTAATTTTTGATTCAAAATTCATTTATCTTGATATATTGCTATAGTTTCTCCCCATTTGTCTATATTGCTAGTTTGATACCATTATCTTCTCTCACTTTTGTCATCAATCAAAAAGGATTTAAAGATATCAATAAGGTAACCAAAAGCAAATATATTAATTAAAGAAAAATATAAAAAAAGTTAAATAAAATTCAGAAAGGAAATTTAAAATTTCCTACACACAACAACAAACAAGTAAACAAAGAAGCAAAACAAGCAAATTTAGGCTACAAGCTAGCCTAACACCTAACCGGACATCCTATCTCAAAGCCTAGCAACTTCAGCCTCAAGGCTATCCATCCGAGACTCCATGAATTCTTTAAGGTTCTCCAACCTCTCGTCCATCGAAGCCTGCAGCTGCTCAAAACATGCTGCCAAGAGGTCAACCACCTGCTGCGCTAAAGTCGCTGTGGAAGCTGAGGACTGTCTAATGTCTTACTCAGCCACTGGAGGTGCTTCCTCAACCCGAGCCCATTTCTTCTACTGGATTCCTTGGAGGTCGGCTTTAAAATCCTCCGTGTCATTGTCTTCCTAAATGATTTCCCCAGCAGTGTCGGTGAAGAGGTATAAAATATCATTTTCAAAAACGATTATGACAGCCTCTCCCATCTTTATGAAGGACTCGACATCCAAGCAATCTCTAGGATGCCCAGGGATCAGGTTGAAGTGATGCTCATTCAGTTTCAAATAGCCAAGCTTTAAGGCTATGTGGGTGACATAACCACCAATCAGTATATCTCTTGTGGGCTTAGTGGCGATGGACAGAAGATGGTTTGCAAACCATCTAGAGAGTGCCACTGTGAGTCCTCCTCGAGCCATCTCAAATAGGAAGAGTTCTGATTTCCTGATGGTCCCATTGCTTTCTCCCCGAGCAAATATGTTATAGGTCAGTAACCTATGCAAATACTTGTGCACTAGGGACCTGAGATGAGTGCTTTTGGTCTTCTTGACATCCCAGCTGCAATCGGTGCCAAAATGTGTCCAAGCTCTAGTGGTGAAGAATTCTACTTTGCTGTCATTTAGGATGCCATATGATGGTAAGTTGAACAATTCTCCAAATTCAGTGGCATTGAGGGTGTTCGGTTTGTCACAGAGTTGGAATTTCACAACTCCAGTAGGTCACACTTGCAAAGTACTGAGGAATTCCAGTGTTGGCTCCCTCAAAGTTGGCTGGTGAATATCCACGAATTCCTTCAAATGATAGGCTTGGAGTTGCTCTGTCATAGCCATTTCGAGCCCGAGACTTCAGACTTTATGCCATTCGAAGGACCTTGATGACAGTAGAGGCCTCTTCTTCAAAGTGGAGTACCGAGGATGGCATTTCCCCGGAATTTGATTCATGAGGTAATCTGCATACCTCCTACGAGCATGGGACTTCTTTCTCTTTCCCTTTGATGAGGTAGTCTCCATTTGATTTGAAGAAATAGACTTTTGATGGATTGAAAAATTTTTGACAAAAAATTTAATAAAACCCTAAGAATGTATGATTTTTGATGAAGAATTGAACTTTTTGTGGTATTTATAGGAAAAGTTTGAGACTTGGGGGCCGGAATCTTCAATGTATCATTGAATGTGTGTAAATGAGAGCAGTTTTGGGAGTTGAAAAGTTGAAATGAGAGAATAACCGGTTGTTCTTTTATATACTCGATACATTCACGGGCATGAATGGTCGTGTTGACGGTTTACTGAAAGAGTGTTCCACCTGTGAATGAAGGCGTGAATATGTTCACAGTCGTGACCTTTGAATGTCACAGGCGTGAATGATGAACTGTCACAGGGGTGAAATAATAGTCACGGGCGTGAATGGTTGAATTTCACTACTTATGCCCGTGAAGCAAGCCGTGACTCAAGGCGTGAATGCTTCTGTGAGTTTTGGGGTGTAATGGTTTCACGGGAGTAAAAATTCATCACAGGCGTGAAACACTCTTGTCATGGGCGTGAAACACTCTTTTCACGGGAGTGAATGAAGCCGTGAAAATAAGCTTCACCACTTGAAGCCGTGAACCATGTCGTGAATCAAGTCGTGAACAATACTTCCTCTTTTGGCTATTTAAGTCACAGGTGTGAACATATGTCACGGGCGTGACTCCCCTTAAATTTTCATCAAATAAAATTAATTCCTAAAAACAAGACTAAATCATTTCAATAAAGATTTTATCCCTTTCAACATAAATTTTCATCAAACTTTCTATCTTATATCTAGTGATATGATACAAAAATAAGATCATCAATTAAGATTTCATTAATTTAGTAATCACAAGGTTAATCCATCAATCATACCAAGTTCTCTTCTAATGAAATTAAATATTTCCTCATTTAGAGACTTAGTAAAAATATCTGCTAATTGATTTTCTGTGCTTATAAATTCCAATGCAACATCTCCATATTTAACATGATCTCGAATAAAGTGGTGTCTAATGTCAATATGCTTACTTCTTAAGTATTGAATAGGATTCTTTGAAAGATTTATAGCACTTGTATTGTCACATTTAATAGGTATATGGTTCATCTCATGACCATAGTCCTTAAGTTGTTGTTTCATCCAAAGAATTTGAGTACAACAACATCCAGTTGTACATACTCTGCTTCAATAGTAGAAAGAGCAACTGAAACTTGTTTCTTACTAAACCAAGAAACTAAGCACTCTCCAATAAAGTGACAAGTACCTGAAGTACTTTTTCTATCTAAAAGACTACCAGCATAATCAGCATCTAAATATCCTATAATATAAAAGGATGAATTTCTAGGATACCACCAACCTAGATGCAATGAGCCATGTAAATATCTTAGAATTCTTTTTACTGCATTTAAATGAGACTCTTTTGGACATGATTGAAATCATGCACATAAGCATACACTATACATTATGTCGGGTCTAGAAGTAGTAAGATATAAAAGTGATCTGATCATACCTCTATAGAGCTTCTCATTAATTCTTTTAACATTTTCATCCTTATCCAATTTTGTTGATGTGCTCATAGGAGTCTTGGTATTCTTGCATCCTTCCATACCAAATTTCTTAATTAAATCTTTGGCATATTTGGATTGGTTGATGAATATGCCCTCATTTCTTTGCTTTATTTGTAGACCAAGGAAATACTTAAGCTCTCCCATCATGCTCATTTCAAATTCCTTAATCATACACTTAGCAAATTCTTGACACAGCAACTCATTAGTAGAACTAAATATTATATCATTAACATAAATTTGAACAATTAGTATATCATGCTTATGCTTTTTAATGAATAATTTGGTGTCAACATTTCCCTTTGTATAGCTATTTTCTAATAGAAAAGAACTTAGCCTCTCATACCAAGCTCTTGGGGCTTGTTTCAAACCATACAATGCTTTTGAGAGTTTAAAAACATGATTTGGCAAATCATAGCTTTCAAAGCCTGGTGGTTGTTCTACATACACTTCTTCTTCTATATAACCATTTAGAAATGCACTTTTCACATTCATTTGGAAAAGTTTGAAATTCATGTGACATGCATATGCTAAAAGTATTCTTATGGCTTCTAATCTAGCTACAGGTGCATATGTTTCATCATAATCTATACCTTTTTCCTGATTATATCCTTTTGCAACTAATCTAGCCTTATTCCTAGTTATTGAACATTGTTCATCTAGTTTGTTTCTAAATACCCATTTGCTACCTATAATTTGATGATCATTGCGTCTAGGTACTAGGGTTCATACCTTACTTCTCTCAAATTGGTTGAGTTCCTCTTGCATGGCAATTACCCAACTTTCATCATTAAGTGCCTCATCAACAATTTTAGGTTCAATTTGAGAGATAAAAGCAATGTCAGTGACTAACTGTTTGAAATGATATCTAGTACTTACTCCCCTTGAGAGATAACCAATGATTTGCTCTTTTGGATGATCTTTCTTCATTCTCCATTCTTTTGGGAATTCTTGTTCATTTTCTTCTTGATTTTGAGGTAGGGAATTATTTTGATGTAAATCCTCTTGATCATTTTCTTCTTTCCCATTTCTATGATCAAGTTTTTCCATATTACCTACAACATCATCAAGAACACTACCTTTCACAAGATCAAGTCTGCTAGATTCATTAAAAACAACATGCATGGATTCTTCAACAGCTAATGATCTTTTATTAAATACTCTATATGCTTTGCTGGTTATAGAGTAACCTAAAAAGATACCTTCATCAGATTTAGAGGCGAATTTTCTAAGATTGTCCTTAGTGTTCAATATAAAGCACTTGCATCCAAATACTCTAAAGTATGATATCAAGGGCTTTCTTCCATTCCATAGCTCAAATGAGGTTTTGTTTAAAAGAGGTCTTTTGAAAACTCGATTTGAAATATAACATGCAGTGTTTGTGGCCTCTGCCCCAAAATAAGTTGGTAAATCATATTCATTGAGCATTGTTCTAGCCATCTCAATTAAAGTTCGATTTTTCCTTTCAACTACCCCATTATGTTGAGGTGTCCTAGGAGATGAGAAATTATGTGAAATGCCATGTTGAAGACAAAAGCTTTCAAAGTTTTCATTTTCAAACTCTTTCCCATGATCACTTCTTATCTTTGAAATACAATATCCTTTTTCATTTTGAACTCTTTTAGCAATGTTTTTGAAATTTTCAAAAGCATCACTCTTTTAAGCTAAGAAAATTACCTAAGTAAATCTAGAATACTCATCTACGATGACAAATGCATAATGTTTTCCTCCTAAGCTAGCAATTCTAGTGGGTCCAAATAAGTCTAAATGTAGGAGTTGAAGTGGTTTTGAGGTACTTACTATGTTTTTGGCTTTGAATGATGACTTGTGTTGCTTTCCTCTTTGGCAAGGTTCACATGTCTTGCCTTTTTCATATTTAACTCTTGGCAGTCCTTTTACTAGTTCTCCTGTGCTGAGACTTTGTATTAAGTCCATGTTAGCATGACCAAGCCTTCTATGCCACAACCAAGATTCATCACTAGTAGTCACAAGACACTTAGAGGAATGGTTAGATAGTTCATGTAAGTTTATTATGTATGTATTGATATCTCTATTTCCTTTAAATATCTCTTAACCATCGATAGAGATCATAAGACATTCATTTGAAGTAAAGATTACTTTGTTTCCTTTATCACATAATTGACTTACACTTAACAAGTTATGTTTCAAGCCATCAACAAGTAAGACATCTTTAATAAAAGTAGTACCATTAATATCGATAGAACCAATGCCAATTACCTTACCCTTTGCATTATTTCCAAAGGTAACTTTACCTCCATCAATAGTTTTGATTTCACTGAAAAGTTCATTTTCTCCTGTCATATGCCTTGAGCATCCAGTCTACTAGCCAAGCATTTTTGTTTATTTTGGACTTGAGGCATACCTATAGAATAACAATTCAAGTATGATTTTTAGGTACCCAAATGAGTTTGGGTCTTTGGGTGTTAACGCATGAAGGTTCCTAATGAGCCTTCCTTATCGAGCAATATTTATTTATGTGACCCATTTTCATACCATAATTACATTGTTTTGGTCTAAATTTGTTTTATGGTCTTTCAATATTTTTGAATATCATTTTTCTATCAAATTTATTTTGAGAATGATGACATGCACAGTTATGATTAATTGTAGATTTTCTAGATGGATGTTTCCTCTATATAAAGGCATGATTATTCTATTTATGCATAGAGGGTTTAATATGCTTATTTCTTGGTGTTGTTCTAATCGGTGTGGAGATGTGAGGTTCTCTAGACTTAACAAAGATGGTTTTGTGAGTGGATGATGATGTGTCCTTAAATCCTATACCATGTCTAATTAAGGGTGATCTTTGAGATACAATGAGAGTATCTAAGCTCTCTTTACCTTCGTGAAATTTAGAAATGGAATTTCTAAGTTCCTCAACCTCATTTTTCAAAGCATTATTTCCTCAACCTCATTGAGGGTCTTGATGAGTATTCATCTAATGAGTTTTGAAGAATTTCATTAGATGATTTAAATTTTATGTTTTCCTTTTCTAAACCAACTATCTTATTCGAGATATGATCTTTAATAGCCATGAAGCATAAGTTGACCTCTTCGCTTTCATTATCATCTTTCTCACTTGAAGAGCTTTCGTCATCCCATGTGGCTTTGTGACCTTTCTCCCCATTGTCTCTTTGGTATTTGCTCTTATGCTTCTTGAGCCTTGGAGATTCTGGTTTGATATGTCCTTTCTTTCCATATTCATAGCATTTCACCTCTTCCTTACTTCTTTGTATATCATTAGAAGTTTGTTTGAGGTTTATTTGCCTGAATTTTCTGGAGTTGCTCATTTTCTTCTCAATGACTCTTTTTAATCTTCTTGAAAGCATAGCAATGTCCTCATTTTCATCATTACTCATTTCTTCATCATCTTCACTTTCTTCTTGAGATTTGAAGTAGAGGCTTTGGGTGCTAAAGGCTTTCTTTTCTCTGGCTATGCTTCAAGCTCTCTATCTCTTTTCACTGCCAACTCATGTGTGAAAAGTTTTCCAATCAGCACATCACTATTCATAATGCTCATATCTTCATTTGCTTCTTCTATGCCAGCAACTCTTGAGCCATAGTCTTTAAGAGGAAGACTTCTCAGGATTTTGTTGTTTACATCCTCCAAACCCATATGCTTCCCAAGTTTCCTCATTCCATTTATAATGGCTAGAAGACGATTGGTCATGTCAGTTATTGACTCATTGGATTTCATCTTGAAGAGCTCATATTCTAAGGTCAGAAGTTTAATCTTCTTGGATTTGACTTGCTTAGTTCCTTCATGATAATTTTCCAATGTCTTCCACATGTTGTATGTTGTTGGACAGTATTGTATTCTCCCATATTCTTCAATGGATAATGAGCTTGATAGGATTGTCATTGCCTTCTTATTTTTGAAATTTGCTCTTCTTTGAGGCTTTGTCCAATCATCTCTTGATAGGATTTCTTCTTCACCATCAGCTCCTCTTCTGGTTGGTGGTGTCCATTCTTTTCGTACACTATCCCAGACTTCAATTCCTTCACTATCTAGATATGTCTCCATACAAAACTTCCAATCGGCATAATTTGCTCCATCAAAGTAAGGTTTGAGACTTTGGAATCCTTCACTGGCCATATCTTAATCTTTACTAGCGCTTTTTAGGCTTCGATGCTAGACAAAACTCTAATACCAATTGTTGCCCAGATATTAAGCCAAGAAGAGGGGTTGAATTGGAGTTTCAAAAATTAAACTTTAAGGTGCAGAAATAAAACGTTAATTATAAGAGGGATAGAGAAATTTGACACAAGGATTTTATATAGGTTCAGGTGTTAACAAACCCTACTCCTCTCCCCTATCGCAATTGGGAGTTTCACTAACACACTAAGTGTTACAGTGGAGTTTTACAAGCTCACTCCGAACTATGGTGTTTCTCACAATGGCTCACACCTAACCCAGAAAATCCCTTGTGTTTTAATGGCTCACACAATAACCAATTCCTTGTGTTTTACAGGCTCACACAAACAACCTTTACTTTGTGTTTTACAGGCTCACACAAACAACCTTCACTTTGTGTTTTTACAGGCTCACGCAACAACCTTTTAATTTGTGTTTTAGAGGCTCACACAACTAACCCTTACAAGTGTTCTACTTTTAACCTAGAAATACCCAAAGCTCACTTGAGTAATGATTACAGAGAGAAACACTCACAAATCTTAATTGCTCAATAAATGAAAAGCAAAAAGATTTTTACAGAGAATAGATTTTGGTTCTCAAAAATTGAAAGTACAAATAGCTTGTAATAAGATTTTGATTCAAAGTATATGTTATCCTCTTGTATTGAATGCATAAATGACTTCCATTTATACTCTCATCGATGATTATTGCCTGTGGGGTGCATTAAATACGAAACTAGCCGTTGAACCAACCAAATAATCGCACCTGACATTTTTCTCTTTCATCATTCACAGGCGTGACTATGTTTGTCACGGGCGTGACATTTCTTCCCAAGTTGTGACTAAAGTGGTGACCTTGGTCGTGAAGCTCTCTGGAATATTTTGAAACATTGGGTCACGGGCGTGACATCCATATTCACGGGCGTGATAACCTTCCCAGCCGTGATCCAAGTGATGACTTTGGTTGTGAAGCTCTCTGGATGAAAATGCCTTGAACATTCACGGGCGAGACATTTTAATTCACGGGCGTGACTTAAATGTCCATTTCACGGTTTGATCTTTTTTCATGGTCGTTTGGTAATGGTTAGCTCTTTCACGGGCGTGACACTTAGAGTCACAAGCGTGAACATGCTACTTTCTTAATTTTGTTCTTTCAAGGATCATTCTTCAAATCTCCATTCTTGCTATTTTAATCCATGTCCTGTTTAATAGACTTACAAAATAAGTTTGTTAAATACAATATTGCTATTTTAGTTGTTATCATCAAAATGACGGAAATACCCCTGAAGGTTTAACATGAAAAATCTTGGGATGCATGTTTGCTAGACTTAGAATTTAATTTGCTAAAAATTGAATGTGATTAGTTGGTATGTTCTTTGCTGGAAATAGATGAGCAGTGAGCACTTAAACTTTCATAACTTAATTTCTGGAACTCCATTTTGCATGTTCTTTTTGGGTTTGAACGATAAGACATAGGTCTATAACTTTAATTTAGACCATAAAATCTTAATATATCTGTAATTATCCAGAAAAATTCATAAAATTCGGACATAGTTTTGTCCAGAAATTCTGGGCAGAATTGTTAGTAATGAGCAGTAAGTACTTAAACTGTTACAACTTGAGTTCTGGAGCTTGGATTTGTATTTTGTTTGTTCGGTTTGAAAGCTAAGATGTAGGAATATAATTTTTATTTAGACCATAATATCTGAATATTTCTGTAATTGTCCAGAGAAATTCATAAATTTCAAACTTAGAGTCTGTCTAGAAAATTCTGGGCAGAATTGCTAGTGACCAGTCAATGTTCATTTTATCATATCTTTTGATAAATAACTCAGACTTAAGTGATTAAAGTTTCATATTAAATATAAGATCAAGACCTAAAATTGTTAAGAATATCATGTTACTAAATTCAGAACGTAACAGGACCAAAATTAAGGTCCAAAATAGAGAACAAAATATGCCAGTGACAGGGTAGCATATGAGTTGAGAAATGAAATGAGTAAAATGATGAGAACCTTGTTATATTTTGTAATTGTTATTTTAATTTAGTGATTATGTGATTATTTTGAGACATTAAATGCATGAAAAGTGTGAAATTATATGAATTTTAATGAGATTGTATAAGCCCTAGAACACCTAACTAGAACCAACTTAGGATAGTTTGGCATGCCAAATGGGGGGGGGGAGTATGATAAAAATAATTAAATCCATTAATGGTATGATTATCTACGCTGAGTTTGGCAATGTTATATATGCTAGGATGACATTATTATCTACACTAGAAAGGCATTATTATCAGTGATAGTCTCATCATAGAAATAGGGCAAGTATCCTTAGACTTGAGAAGCTTAAGGTTATCTTGGATACTGAATTTTGTACTTTGACTCCATTCCTCATTGCCTCTCAAAGGTTGCTCATAAGGTGGTGATTGGGTATAGAATTTGGTATTCGAAGGTAGTTGAGTAGTCAATAAATGATTCACCACTCCTGATAGAAGGAGAGTATACCTATAGACTCTTGTAGAGATCATTACTAAAAACATCCTTGGCCAAAGTGGACGTGTCTTGAAGAAGGTCTTCAAACACATATCTTATTGAGTAATGAGTCTCATAGACAATAACTAATATCATTTGGACTAAATGTGACGTAATTAGTCTAGTGGGAGTTAACACACATACCATACTCTGAACCAAATGACGTATAGTTTGGTGAAAGGATGAATGCATGGTAATTGTCTATGGAAGGGTGTATAGTCAGACCATTGACTTTCTGGTCAATTAGGGGTCATGATGTGTTGCTAGATATTGTTCATGATCCGCTTTAAATTATGTGATGATTTGAGTTGCCAACATAACCGAGAACCTAATGGGTCACACGCATAAAAGGAATAAATCAAATGTGAAATGGGTGTTGGATTAGATCCAAAAACATGAGAGAGGTTGTTTTTCCAAAAGAGTTTTGCATATGAAAGCCAAAGGGGTTATGCATCGAAAGAGTTTCGAAAGGATGCATCGCATGTGCATGATAGTATGAAGCCATATTGTCATGTGCGTGGGGACATCCTTGCACCCATGACAACAAGCTTTCATGCGCACTCGCAGGAGCAACCCACAAGGCTATCGCGTCAGCAAGGATACCCTCACACACGCGATGATCTATGATTTTGTAGAGCCAAATGTAGGTTTTTTATAGTCTAGCCCTAATTATGGTTAGAGGACCTATAAATACCCTCAAAAGGGCTAAAAAAAGTAGCTGCCTCCATGAGAAAATAAAAGTTACTCTCTTATCTTCTTCTCTTTCAAGTTAAACCACCATTGCTAGCACTTTGATGCTTTAACACCCCGTAACCTTTGAGGTTATTTCCTTTGCTCCTTCACATGGATACCATTAGAGCAATCCATAAGCTTTGGATTGATGTGGTTTACAACAACCCAACTAGAAGGAAAGCTCAGAACTTGAAGATTGATGTTGCAATCAAACAAAGATAATTATTCTTCTCTCATGCAATGGTTAATCCGATTTTAACGAACATAGGGTGTTTTTTAGGTTTTAGTTTTGATTAAATTTTATATTTATGCTATTCCATATATGGGATGCATGTTCAAAATCCAACATCCGTATTAGAGCCACCCTATGTAAATTAAATTTGGATTTAATTGAAGTATTAATGAGATTGATTGTTAAAGTACAACTTGGATTCCCTCTATTTGTTAAAAACGAATTTGATTCTATTTGGCCTCAAATTTTAATTTTAATTCAATGGAATGTTAATATGATGATATTATATGTTTTTTTATGATAATTAAAAGGTTTTAGTTTGATTTGAACATGAAATTCAAAGTTATACATAGATACTGACTTTCTAGGGTTTATGAAACCTAATTGTGCCAATTGAGTTGTTTGAGGGACTATTCAAATTTGGTTTATTAATTTGATTAATCAAATATGTTTATTACATACTTATAATATGTTTTAAATTTTGGACAACATCTATAATGATACAAAAATCATTTTTGATCAAGGAATAATCAAAACATGTAACTAGATTGAGAACCTTACAATATGATGGGACTGTTTTGTATTGTTTAATTTAATGGCATGTAACTTGATGATCAGAACCTTAATTAATATTTATAATATATTCATGATATTATTTGATGTCAATTGCATGTTGGAGTTAAATTAAATCTGTAGTTAAATTCCTCAAGAATCTTAATTCTTGTATGATTCAATTTAAGCAATTTTTGTGTAATTGATTTGCTAATTGAATAATGAATGATTTAGATTTTCTAATGAACAAATTTAATTAGTTTAAACTGATTATAAGTTGATTATAATGATAAGAATTAATTCTGGAAATTTTTGGCATTTTTAAATGGAATTTGATTTGGATTTGAAAAGGATTTTCAAAGTCCTAGTTTGACTAGGATTATAGTATACAATTGTAACTAAGATTGTTTAATCCTATTTGGCATCAAACTAATAATTAATTAAAGTAATTTAATTATGAATTAACTACTAGTCATATTTGGATTTAATATTGAATGTGATTTAATTATTAAATTTGATTTAATTATTGCATGCATTAAATTGGTAATAACCTATGTTGCCAAGATATTAGACCAAGAAGGGGGGTTGAATTGGAGTTTCAAAAATTAAACTTTAAGGTGCGGAAATAAAATTGTTAATTTTAGAAGGGATAGAGAAAATCAGACACAAAGATTTATAGAGGTTCGGGTATTAACAAATCCTACTCCTCTCCCCAATTGCAATTGGGAGTTTCACTAACACACTAAGTGTTACAATGGAGTTTTACAAGCTCACTCCCAACTATGGTGTTTCTCACAATGGCTCACACCTAACCCAAAAATCCCTTGTGTTTTAATGGCTCACACAATAACCAATTCCTTTGTGTTTTACAGGCTCACACAAACAACCTACACTTTGTGTTTTACAAGCTCACACAAACAACCTACACTTTGTGTTTTACAGGCTCACACAAACAACCTACACTTTGTGTTTTACAGGCTCACACAAATAACCTTTTAATTTGTGTTTTGGAGGTTCACACAACTAACCCTTATAAGTGTTATTCTCTTAACCCAGAACTACCCAAGGCTTACTTGAGTAAAGATTACAGAGATAACTACTTATAAATCTTTATTGCTCAAATATGAGGAGCAATAAGATTTTTACAGAGAATGAATTTGTTCTCAAAGTATAAAAGTACAAGATAGCTTGTGATTTGAAGTATATGCTAATCTTTTGTTTTTCTTGTCATTCTCTTCTTTCTTAATGCATAAATGACTTCCATTTATACTCCCATGGCTGAATATAGTCGTTGGGGTGCATTAAATAAGAAACTAGCCGTTATACCAACCAAAAAATCGCGCCTGACATTTTTCTCTTTCATTGTTCACAGGCGTGAATATGCTTGTCACGAGGGTGACAGTTCTTCCCAAGCCGTGACTGAAGTGGTGACCTTGGTCGTGAAGCTCTCTGGTATGTTTTGACATATAGAGTCACGGGCGTGACTTTAATCAGTCACGGGCATGACACTCTTCCCAGCCGTGAACCAAGTGGTGACTCTGGTCGTGAAGCTCTCTGGATGAAATTGAATGAAGCCTTCACGGGGGTGACACATCTTCCCAGCCGTGACCCAAGTGGTGACTCTGGTCGTGAAGCTCTCTAGAATGAAATTTGCATGAAGCTTCACGGGGGTGACTGAAATGCTTACTTCATGGTTTGGTTTTCCTTCATGGTCGTGAACTTCAAATGTTGGTTTCTTGGTAACGACTAGTTGGCTTCACGGGAGTGACTCCTAGAGTCACGGCAGTGAACATGCTACTTCTTGCTTTTTGTTTCTCAAGGAATATTCTTCCAATTCTCCATTCTTGCTATTTTAATTCATGTCCTGTATAATATACTTACAAAAACAAGTATGTTAAATACAATATTGCTATATTATTTATTATCATCAAAATGATGGAAATACCCTTGAAGGTTAACAATCTCCCCCTTTTTGATGGTGACAAATAATCTAGCAATATGTGATTTTGAGAAGTCTCCCCCTCAAAATATACTTAGAATAAAAAATATAATATGCAAAAATAGTAAATAAAGATGTAGCATTTTAACTAGTTTTTAAGTATATGCAAGTTATATGAGAAGTATATCTAATACATACCATAATTCCTTTTCAAGACATAAAGTATATGTAAGGTATATTTAAGATATATCATGGCATGTTTTTATTTGTAACTTGCTCTTAAGGAGTATGCAAAGTATTCTCAGGTTATATTTAAAGTGTATAAAAGCTTAGTTTTTCTACTTTGCATCTGAA
Organism: Triadica sebifera; assembly: GCA_023653625.1. NCBI lineage: Eukaryota > Viridiplantae > Streptophyta > Magnoliopsida > Malpighiales > Euphorbiaceae > Triadica > Triadica sebifera. The sequence goes on from CM042900.1 coordinate 8,582,200, forward strand.
AAGTTGAATCATGATTTTTAAATCAATTCAAAGTCTGTTTCACTTTTTGATTCACTATTCTTATTTTTGCTAGTTTGATACTACTTTCCCTTATCATATATTATCTATCATATATTGCTAGTTTTCTCCCCTTTTTGTCATCAATCAAAAAGAATATGTAGATTAAAGTAAACAAAAGCACATATATATTGTAACACCACATCTTATGCATTTTAGTATAACCTATCCAAATATCAAGTAATCATACATGGCGTACTGGAAAGGTAAAATACCCTGTTAACAATAGTAGTAAAATTGTTTTTCATATCCTGTAATATAATTCCATGACTTTGCAAGTCTCATATCCTATAATTTCATTCAATGACTTGCAAGTCTCATATCCTGTAATATTATTCACTGACTTTGCAAAGTTAACACTGAGGTTTTCACCACAATATAATATATCACATATATCAAAACGTAAACTTTTCACATAAGTATTTTCGAGTTGATTTCATTTATACATATTTAGACTCATTCCAAAATGACTATACCTATTCAAGCACATAAATACAAAAAAACACATATGACATATTTTCATGCTTGTGTGGAATGCAAGGAGAGAGAGAGTGATGAGGCTCGGCCAGTGACCTGTGCTCCATGTCTTTTATACGCTACTCAAAATGAGCTATCACTTCTCTTTACCTGAAAAATGATGCAAATTGATGAGTTACACCTCAGTGAGAATAACCATCCAATGAGCTCTAAAGTACCAAAAAACTCATAGTCATAAATCACAATTCCAATATATACCATGTATTCCATTCCATTCATCAGTCAATAACATATAAATATAGATAAAATCAAGTATTCAATAATTGTTATTTACTTATGCTTTGCTTGTACATTTTATTTTGTTGTGACCAGATTAAACGAACATTGCCCCGGGTTTCCATGTGAACATTTGCATTTGCATTTGCTAGCTAGCTTGATCATTTGTTTCATTTGCACATTTGTTGGGCCATAGGCCTCTTCTTTTGCTTTGCACATTTGTTGGGCCATAGGCCTCTTCTTTTGCTTTGCAATGTCGATTAACTAGTCACAACGCCTTTTTAGCCCATATGCATATGCACTTGTATTTAAGCATTCATCAACCATTGCATCTTTATCATGTACAACATACATATATTCCCTATATACCTCATATGTCAAGCATACACCTTGTATATACTATACATGTACCATGTATATATATCACATTTGTCAAACATATACCTCAAATATACCACAAGTATACCATTTATATGTACCACAATGTCACAAATTATCCATCATTAAATTATCAAGGACCAATCATGACAATCACATGAATGACATAGCAAGCAACATTCATTTGCACTAAAGAATTCAATCGATAATTAGACTCACCGTTCTCCTTTGATTCCGACCCCTAACTTATTGTCTATCCGCTCCTTGTGGTTCTCCAATATGTTGCGAGCCTAATATGAAAACATAATCGATTAACTCATGATTAGAGAGACTTAATGTGGCTTAAACAAATTAATATGCATTGTTCATGTCAATAGTTAAGATTTTTCCTATGAGGCAGTGTGACCTTATGGTACTGTTTAGCCTATAACTTTTTCTATAATTGACCAATTACTCTGATTCTTGTTCCTAATTAACAATAACACATATATATATTACATATTCAAATTTCAGAGCAATTGGATCATTGTATAATATTTGGTTGAATTTCTAAGAGTGTTCTGTTTTCTGCCTTGTTTTCTTCCTTTAGGCAATTTCAGGGTACTCATTTGGGTTCATCATAACTTACACTCTATAAGTCCTATTTTAATTAAACTTTACATAAACTTATATGGGTTCATATGTAACATGTTTCATGTTTACAACATTTACCAATTATGTCTCTAAGGTCTTCTAATTATACCAAACATATTACTGTTCCATAATAGAATTGGCTTCCGGACCAGTATGATTTCCAAAGGCCATAACTTAGTCTATAGATATAAAAAATTAAGCTAAAATTAGTACCAAAATTTAGCTAAGACATATACCTATAACTTTCATGTTTTGATAATTTACATAATGTAGCTCTAACAAGCTCAAATTTTCCAACCAATGTACTGGATCTGCCCAGGGCACTCAGTAGGCAGTTCAAACCATGGAACAGTCATGGTTCCATTCACCATAACTCCCCATTTACAAGACCTATGAACCTGAAATTTGGTATACAGATAACAAACACATATATATACAACTTTTATGTTTTTATAGACTTCAAATAAGGGCTTTAACATATTCGAAATCAAACCACACAGTAGCTAACTTGGTTAGGGTTTATACCCTGACCAGTTTCAGTACGAAGGGCATATCTCTCCCTATACATAACATATTGCAAAAATGTTTACATATCCACAAATATAAGATATAAAGGAACAACTTTTGTGTTTTACACATATCCATAATCAATTTCTATTAATATCAAAATCGGGGTGCAATTCAGTGCCTAATATTGAACCTAAGCAACTCAAATCAACCCTATAGCAATAAGAATTGATTACTTACCAAGAACAACCTTGAAAGGGATCAATTAGCTTCAAAAACTAGGTGAAACAAGGAAGAATTTAAGTCTGAAATGGAGGAAATTGAAGAAGAATTCGGGCTGGAGTGAGGAGGCAGAAATGGGGAAAGATATATGAAGATAAAGCCAACTTGTTTTTTGTCATTTTCTCATTTTCTCTTCTTCTCTTCTCTTTTCTCTTCTCATTTCTCTTCTCTTCTATTTCTCTTTTGTGTCATTTTCATTTTATTTTGTCTATATTATTATTATTATTTACATAGATTTATAATTCCACAAATTCACACAATAATACAGCTTAATCATTTGACCCCATTTAACTAAATTAGCAATGTAAATGTTCACTAATCTTAATCTAATCATTTTTCTTACTTTAATTTAGACACCTTATTCATTTCATTTCTAATCCTTTGTTATCCTCATTTAGGTTATAATTACACCTGTGCGACTCGATACAAGTGCCAAATACTAGGACACATAGCTAGTGCATGCCATGAACTTGTTCCTATAGAAATACGTATGAAATGCATGTGTTCAATTGAATTGTATGCAAGATGCTTATGTTCGATGAAATGCATATGGGGAAGGTCAAGGATGTTACATATATTATGAAGGAAGGGATACAAACTATGAAAGGAAATTTAAGATTTCCTACATAAGCAAACATAACAAACAAAAAATGATCAAACATAACAAATTTAGGCTACACTCTAGCCTATATCCTAGCCAGACATCCTATCATGAAGCCTAGCTACTTCAGCCTCAAGACTGTCGATCTGAGACTCCATGAAGTCCTTGAGGTTTTCCAACCCCTCATCCATGGAAGTTTACAGCTGCTCGAAACATGGTGCCAAGAGGTCGACCACCTGCTGCGCTAAAGATGGTGTGGAGGCTAAGGACTGTCCAATGTCCTGCTCGATGGCTGGAGTTGCTTCCTCAATCTTAGCCCTCATTTTCTGCTGGACTCCCTGGAGACCTGCTTTAAAATCCTCCGTGTCATGATCTTCCCAGATAATCTCTCCAGCAGTATCAGTGAAGTGGTAGAAGATATCGTTCTGAAAAATGATTCTAACAGCTGCTCCCATCTTGATGAATGACTCTATATCCAGCCTATCTCGTGGGTGTGCAGGAATGATGTTGAAGTGATGGTTATCCAGCTTCAAGTAATTGAGCTTTACTGCCATATGAGTGACATAAGCTCCAATAAGGATATCTCATGTAGGCTTGGTGGCGATGGAGAGAAGATGGTTTGCAAACCATCTGAAAAGCGCCACTATGATTCCCCTGCAAGCCATCTCTAATAGGAAGAGTTCTGACTTCCTAATAGTTCCATTGCTCTCTCCCCGAGCAAAAATGCTATAGGTTAGAAACCTATGCAAATACCTGTGTACTGGGGTCCTGAGATGTGTGCTCTTAGTTTTCTTGACATCCCAGCTGCAATCCGTGCCAAAATGTGTCCATGCTGCAGGGGCAGAGAATTCTACCTCAGTCTCATTCAGAATGCCATCAGATGGTAGGTTGAATAATTCTCCAAAAGCGATGGCACTGAGGGTGTTTTCATTTTTGCAGAGTTGGAATTTCACCACTCCAGTTGGTGAAACCTGCAAGGTGCTGAGAAATTCCAGTGTTGGCTCCCGTAGGGTTGGCAGATGAATTTAAACAAATTCTCTTAGATGACAGGCTTGAAGTTGCTCTATCATAGCCATCTCGAGTCCGAGATTACGGACTGTCTGCCATTCGAAGGACCTTGATGATAAAATAGGTCTCTTCTTCAACGTTGCATACCGAGGATTGCAACTTTCGGGAATGATGTTCATGAGGTAATCTGAATTCCTCTTTGGTGCATGAGACTTCTTTCTCTTTCCCTTTGATGAAGCAGACTCCATATTTGAAGAAATTTAGTAGTTGATGGAGTTGAAGAAGATTTTGACAGAAATTTTGATAAAAGACCCTATAAGTGTATGATTTCTGCTGAAGATTCAAACTTTTTGATGGTATTTATAGTGAAATATCAAGGCTTTGGAGTCGGAATCTTCAATGTCTCAATGAATGAGAGTAAATGAGAACAGTTTTGGAAGATGGAGAGTTGAAATGAAGATTGTAACTGGATGTTTTCTTATATATTCGATACATTCACGGGCATGGCTTGGGGTGTCACGGGCGTGAATAGTCGTGTTCACGGTTTGCTGAAGTAGTGTTCCACCCGTGAATGAAAGCGTGAATGCATTCACGGGCGTGATCCATGAACATCACGGGCGTGCATGATCATAGGTCACGGGGGTGAATATATTGTCACGGGCGTGAACTGTTAAATTTCACTACTTATACCTGTGAAGCAAGCCGTGACACAAGGCGTGAAAGCGTCTATGAGTTTTTGGGTATAATTAATCACGGGCGTGCCACTCTATCATAGGCGTGATGGTTCTTTGCCAATGGCGTGACGAAAGTCATGAAAACTATGTTTCACCACTTGAAGTCGTGAATCATGTCGTGACCCAAAGCGTGAAAGCTTCTGTGAGTTTTTGAAGCGTAATGGTTCACGGGAGTGAAAAAGCGTCACGGGCGTGAATATTCTTATCCACGGGCGTGACTCAAGCCATGAAACAATGTTTCACTACTTGAAGCCGTGAAGCATGTCGTGAACCAAAGTCGTGAACGACACTTCCTCTTTGAGCCACTTAAGTCATGAGCGTGAGTATAAGTCACGGGCGTGACTCCCCTATAATTTTCATTAGATTGAAATTAAGTTCTGCAACAAGACTAAATCATTTCAACAAAGATTTTACTTCATAAAGCATAAATTCTCATCAAAAAACTTTATCTTATAACTTGTGAGATGTTTTAAGATCAATAATTATAAATTTCATATTTTTGTAATCACAAGGTTAATCCATCAATCATACCTAGTTCTCTTCTAATGAAATTAAATCTATCCTCATTTAGAGACTTAGTGAAAATATCTGCTAATTGCTTTTCTGTGCATACAAATTCTAATTCAATATCTCCATATTGAACATGATCTCTAATAAAATGATGTCTAATGTCAATATGTTTACTTCTAGAGTGTTGAATAGGATTCTTTGAAAGATTTATAGCACTAGTGTTGTCACATTTTATAGGTATATGGTTCATCTCATGACCATAGTCCTTAAGTTGTTGTTTTATCCAAAGAATTTGTGTACAACAACATCCAACTGCTACATATTCAGCTTCAGCAGTTGATAAAGCAACTGAAACTTATTTCTTGCTAAACCAAGAAACCAAACATTCTCCAATGAAGTGACAAGTACCTGAAGTGTTTTTCCTATCCAAAAGACTACCAGCATAGTCTGTATCTGAATATCCTATAATATCGAAAGATGAATTCCTAGGATACCATAAACCTAGATGCAATGTTCCATATAAATATCTTAAAATCCTTTTACAACAATTAGATGAGATTCTTTGGGACATGATTGAAATCGCGCACATAAGCAAACACTATACATAATATCGGGTCTAGAAGCAGTGAGATATAAAAGTGATCCGATCATACCTCTATAAAGCTTTTCATTAATGCTCTTACCCTTTTCATCTTTGTCCAATTTTGTTGATGTACTTATAGGAGTCTTGGCATTTTTGCATCCTTCCATACCAAATTTTTTGATTAAGTGTTTGGATATTTAGATTGGTTGATGAATATGCCCTCATTGCTTTGTTTGATTTGTAGACCAAGGAAATACTTAAGTTCTCCCATCATGCTCATTTCAAATTCCCTAGTCATGCACTTAGCAAATTCTTGACAAAGCAGCTCATTAGTAGAACCAAATATTATATCATCAACATAAATTTGAACAATTAGTATCTCATGCTTATGCTTTTTGATGAACAGTGTAGTGTCAACATTTCCCTTTGTGAAGCTATTTTCTAGTAAAAAAGAACTTAGTTTCTCATACCAAGCTCTTGGAGCTTGTTTTAAACCATACAAAGCTTTTGAAAGTTTAAAAACATGATTTGGAAAATTATATCTTTCAAAACCTGGTGATTGTTCTACATACATTTCTTCATCTATATAGCCATTTAGAAATGCACTTTTTACATCCATTTGAAAAAGTTTGAAATTCATGTGACATGCATATGCTAAGAGTATTCTTATAGCTTCTAATCTAGCTACCGGTGCATATGTTTCATCATAGTTTATACCTTCTTCCTGATTATATCCTTTTGCTACTAGTCTTGCTTTATTCCTGGTTATTAACCCTTGTTCATCTAACTTATTTCTAAATACCCATTTGCTGCCTATGATTGGATGATTCTTAGGTCTTGGTACTAGGTTCCATACCTTATTTCTCTCAAATTGGTTGAGTTCCTCTTGCATGGCAATTACCCAACTTTCATCATTAAGAGCCTCATCATTGTTTTTAGGCTCAATTTGTGAAATAAAAGCTATGTCAGTGACTAAATGCTTGAAATGAGATCTAGTACTTACTCCCCTTGATAGATCACCAATTATTTGCTCTTTTGGATGATTTCTGTTCATTCTCCATTCTTTTGGAAGTTTTTGCTCCATTTGTTCCTGATTTTGAGGTAGTAGATTTTCTTGATCGTTTTCTTCTTTTCCATTTTCAATGACAAGTTTTTCCATATCATCTACAACATCATCAAGAGCACTACCTTTCACAAGATCAAGTTTACTAGATTCATTAAAAACAACATGCATGGATTCTTCCACTGTTAATGATCTTTTATTAAATACTCTATATGCTTTGCTGGTTGTAGAGTATCCTAAAAAGATACCATTATCAGACTTAGAGGAGAATTTTCCAAGATTGTCCTTGGTGTTCAATATAAAACACTTGCATCCAAATACTCTAAAGTATGATACCAAGGGCTTTCTTCCATTCCATAGCTCAAATGAGGTTTCGTTTAAAATAGGTCTTTTGAAAACTAGATTTGAAATATAACATGCAGTGTTTGTGGCTTCTACCCAAAAATAAGTTGGTAATTCATATTCATTAAGCATTGTTCTTGCCATTTCAATTAATGTTCGATTTTTCCTTTCAACTACTCCATTTTGTTGAGGTGTTCTAGGAGATGAGAAATTATGTGAAATGCCATGTTCAAGACAAAAACTTTCAAAGTTTTCCTTTTCCAATTCTTTACCATGATCACTTCTTATTTTTGAAATGCAATACCCTTTTTCATTTTGAACTCTTTTAGCAAAGTTTTTGAAATTTTCAAAAGCATCACTCTTTTGAGCTAAGAAAATTACCCAAGTAAATCTAGAGTAGTCATCTATGATGACAAATGCATAATGTTTTCCTCCTAAGCTAGCAACCCTAGTATGTCCAAATAAGTCTAAATGTAGGAGTTGAAGGGGTTTTGAAGTACTTACTATGTTTTTGGCTTTGAAAGATGACTTGTGTTGCTTTCCTCTTTGACAAGGATCACATGTCTTGCCTTTTTCATATTTAACTCTTGGTAATCCTTTTAATAGCTCTCCTGTGTTGAGACTTTGTATTAAATCCATGTTAGCATGACCAAGTCTTCTATGCCACAGCCAAGATTCATCACTAGTAGTCACAAGACACTTAGAGGAATGGTTAGATAGTTCTTGTAAGTTTATTATGTACGTATTGATATCTCTATTTCCTTTAAATATTTCTTGACCATCAATAGAGATTACAAGACATTCATTTGAAGTGAAGATTACTTTGTTTCCTTTATCACATAATTGACTTACACTTAACAAGTTATGTTTCAAGCCATCAACAAGTAAAACATCCTTAATAAAAGTAGTACCATTAACACCAATGCCAATTACCTTACCCTTTGCATTGTTTCCAAAGGTAACTTTACCTCCATCAATACTTTTGATTTCATTGAAGAGTTCTTTGTCTTCTGTCATATGCCTTGAGCATCCACTGTCTACTAGCCATGCATTTTTGTTTATTGTGGACTTGAGGCATACCTACAGAGTTACAAATCAAGTATGGTATTTAGGTACCCAAATGAATTTGGGTCCTTGGGGGTTAGCACATGAAGGTTGCCAATGAGCCTTCCTTATCTAGCAATTTCTATTTACGTGACCAATTTTCATACAATAATTACAATTTTTCGGTCTAAACTTGCTTTTTGGTCTTACAATGTATTTGAATGCCATAATTCTATTAGACTAATTTTGAGAAATTGGCATGCACAATCATGATTAATTTTCATTTTTCTAGATGCATACTCCTTATACATAAAGGCATGATTATTCTTTTTCTGTATAGAAGGTTTAACATGCTTATTTCTTGGAGTTGTTCTAACAGGTGTGGAGATGTGAGATTCTTTAGATTTTACAAATATAGTTTTGTGAGAAGATGATGATGTGTCTTTAAACCCTAGACCATGTCTAACTAAAGGTGGTCTTTGAGACACAATGAGAGTATCTAAGCTCTCTTTACCCTTGTGAAATTTAGAAATGGAATTTCTAAGTTCTTCAACTTCATTTTTCAAAGTGTTATTTTCTTTTAACAGTGAAGCTGTTGAGGGTCTTGATGAGTATTCATCTAATGACTTTTGAAGAGATTCATTAGATGATTTAAGCTTTATGTTCTCCTTTTCTAATTATCCAAATATGTCTCCATCTGAAACTTCCAATGGGCATAATTTGTTCCATCAAAGTAAGGTTTGAGACTCTGGAATCCTTCACTGGGCATATCTTACTCTTTACTAGCGCTTTTTAGGCTTCAATGCTAGACAAGGCTCTGATACCAATTGTTGCCCATATATTAGACCAAGAAGGGGGGTTGAATTGGAGTTTCAAAAATTAAACTTTAAGGTGCGGAAATAAAATTCTTAATTTTAGAAGGGATAGAGAAAATCAGACACAAAGATTTATAGAGGTTCGAGTATTAACAAACCCTACTCTTTTCCCCAATCGCAATTGGGAGTTTCACTAACACACTAAGTGTTACAATGGAGTTTTACAAGCTCACTCCCAACTATGGTGTTTCTCACAATGGCTCAAACCTAACCCAGAAATCCCTTGGTTTTAATGGCTCACACAATAACCAATTCCTTTGTGTTTTACAGGCTCACACAAACAACCTACACTTTGTGTTTTACAGGCTCACACAGACAACCTACACTTTGTGTTTTACAGGCTCACACAAACAACCTTTTAATTTGTGTTTTGGAGGTTCACACAACTAACCCTTACAAGTGTTATTCTCTTAACCCAGAACTACCCAATGCTTACTTGAGTAAAGATTACAGAGATAACTACTTATAAATCTTTATTGCTCAAATATAAGGAGCAATAAGATTTTTACAGAGAATGAATTTGTTCTCAAAGTATAAAAGTACAAGATAGCTTGTGATTTGAAGTATATGCTAATCTTTTGTTTTTCTTGTCATTCTCTTCTTTCTTAATGCATAAATGACTTCCATTTATACTCCCATGGCTGAATATAGCCGTTGGGGTGCATTAAATAAGAAACTAGCCGTTATACCAACCAAAAAATCGCGCCTGACATTTTTCTCTTTCATTGTTCACGGGCGTGAATATGCTTGTCACGGGGGTGACAGTTCTTCCCAAGCCGTGACTGAAGTGGTGACCTTGGTCGTGAAGCTCTCTGGTATGTTTTGACATATAGAGTCACGGGCGTGACTTTAATCAGTCACGGGCGTGACACTCTTCCCAGCCATGAACCAAGTGGTGACTCTGGTCATGAAGCTCTCTGGATGAAATTGAATGAAGCCTTCACGGGGGTGACACATCTTCCCAGCCGTGACCCAAGTGGTGACTCTAGTCGTGAAGCTCTCTGGAATGAAATTTGCATGAAGCTTCACGGGGGTGACACCTTTCTTCACGGGGTGACTGAAATGCTTAGTTCACGGTTTGGTTTTCCTTCATGGTCGTGAACTTCAAATGTTGGTTTCTTGGTAACGGCTAGTTGGCTTCACGGAAGTGACTCCTAGAGTCACAGCAGTGAACATGCTACTTCTTGCTTTTTGTTTCTCAAGGAATATTCTTCCAATTCTCCATTCTTGTTATTTTAATTCATGTCCTGTATAATATACTTACAAAAAAAAGTATGTTAAATATTATATTGCTATATTATTTATTATCATCAAAATGACGGAAATACCCCTCAAGGTTAACAACCTGGTTAGCATAGTAGGCAATTTTAGCAAACTTTTTGATATGATCAAATGTATGCCTAATTTTCATGATTTGCTTTTATAAAGTGTTTCTAAATGATCATATGATTATTTAATGAGATTAAATAATGAATTTCATGAAAGGCCAAACAAAAAAATGATGTTTCAAGAGTTGAAACAAAGGGAACCCAAAGTGTTACTTTAATGATTACCTTTAATAATGCATTAGAGAATGCATGCTAGGGGTGTATGGAATGACATGCTGGTATGATTATGGACTTAACAAATGTGATTGATCATGCATGAAAATTTTTTTTTGGTAAACATGGTTTGTGAGTCCCTGCTTTATCTTTTCTCTATATTTTATTTCTTTTCTCATCTTACTCCTTTCAAATGTAACTTGAGGTTTTATCATGAAGAATTTGAGTAATTAGATTACATAGGATTATAATAAAATCAAAATTCAAAGGAGTATAAAGCCAAGGAGATGGTGCAAAAATTAAAGGAGCATTAGAATAGGAATTTGTTTTCTATTTTGGTATTGTAATTTCATGCATCTACCTAGGTGAGACCTAGTCAATCCGTTCATGGCTCAAAGGATTGCTGTTAGATTATTTTATAATTGTTGCCCAGATATTGAACCAAGAAGAGGGGTTGAATTGGATATTAAAACTTTAACTTTTAAGTGCGGAAAGAAAAATTAAGTTTAGTAGGTATAGAAAAATGTGACACAAGGATTTTTATAGAGGTTCAGGTGTTAACAAACCCTACTCCTCTCCCCAATCTCAATTGGGAGTTTCACTAACACACTAAGTGTTACATTGGAGTTTTACAAGCTCACTCTCAACTATGATGTTTCTAACAATCGCTCACACCTAACCCAGAAATCCCTTGTGTTTTGATGGCTCACACAATAACCAATTCCTTGTGTTTTACAGGATCACAAAAATAACCTTTACCTTGTGTTTTAAAGGCTTACACAAATAACCTTTCTTTGTGTTTTAGAGGCTCACACAACTAACCCTTACAAGTGTTCTACTCTTAACCCAGAAATACCCAAAACTCACTTGAGTAGATGATTACAGAGAGAAAAACTTACAAATCTATATTGCTCAGTAAATGATGAGCAAAAAGATTTTTACATAGAATAAATATCAAATGCACAAAATGGCTTACAACAAGAATTTGATTCAAAATATTTGTTATTCTCTTTTTCTCTTATTCTCCTTGTTCTCTTCTTATTCTAAATGCATAAATGACTTGCATTTATACTTCCATAGCAAATTATAGCCGTTAGAATGCATTTAATATGAAACTAGTCGTTGCGCCAACCCTTATAATTGCGCTTGACATGTTTCTCTTTTATGTTTCACAGTCGTGACTATGTGTGTCACGGTCGTGACTGTTCTTCCAAGCCTTGACTTGAGTGGTGACCTTGGTCATGAAGCATTCTGGAAGATTTAGAAGTGTTTGTTCACAGGCATGACATTTTATCTTCACGGGCATGACATCCTTCCAAGCCGTGGTCCAAGTGGTGACTCTATTCGTGAAGCTCTCTGGAAGAATTTGTCATGTCTTCTCACAGGCGTGACATTCTATTCACGGGCATGACTGAAATGTTCATTCACGGATTCTTCATGGTCATGAAATTTAAATGTTGGATTGTTGGCGCTAAGCTTCATCACAGGCGTGACACATAAGGTCACGGGAGTGAACATGTTATTTCTTAAATTTTATCTGTTTAAGATTAATCTTCCATTCTCCATTCTTGCTATCATATTCCATACCCTATTCAATAGACTTAGAAAACAAGTATGTTAAATACATTATTGCTATTTTATTTGTTAGCATCAAAATGACGAAAATACCCCTCAAGGTTCAACAATAATCATAACCATATAATTAGTGTAATTATCTGATATAACTATATGTGATGAATGGATATATTATGCATGCCAAATTGCCATGATAATACCTAAATAAAGAAATCCCTCTTAAATCGTATTAAGGCCAACGCCTTCCATTAATATGGCAAGAACCATATTTTTTTAGAGTCTAGGTTGCTGGGAAATCCAAGTCCGCTCTACACAAATATGTTCAAACCATCAAAATATGATTTCATGATTAATGGATTGGCTTTAACTAGTGACATTGGTTTATTGGAAAAATCTAAGGTCAATGTTAATTAGAGGCAGTATTGGGTAAGTGTACATGAAATGTGGACATATTAAGAGTTGATAGCCCAATGATTCAGTAGTTGCATGATATGATGCAATTGGTATGAGATACCTACCAATTGACCTAAGATGGCTTGTTGGGCAAACCCAAGGTCATTTTTAGTGATGTTGGATACTGACCCACTAGAAGAGCTTCCAACAGGTTCTCTTAGATTCATAGTGAGGGTTATGGATTCATAATAAAAATAGTGGGAGTTATAATGCACATTTATTAAAGATCTAATATTCATGCATTCAGTACATTCTCTAATATGATCTTTTGTTACATCTAGGTTGGTAGACTCATATCAGCAAACGTGAACTTACACTCAATTCTCGATTCTAATAAATTGAATGGCCCAAACTTCCTTAATTGGCTAAAGAATTTGAGAATAGTTATCAAAACTAAAAAGATAGCCTATGTCTTGAAAGATATGCTTCCCTCCCCTCCTGCTGATGATACATCTGTTGATGAACAATTAGCATACAAGAAGCAAGGGGATGATAATGAGTTCGTGGGTTGCATAATGCTTACCTCTATGTCTCTCGAGTTTTAAAAGCAACATGAGAACATGAATTATAATACCATTGTCTATCATCTAAGGGAGATTTTTGATGAGCAAGCTTGTACTGAGCGATATGAGATATCTAAATGGCTCTTCCGTTCCAAGATGATAGAGGGGACTTCTCCAATGCAACATGCATTTAAGTTGAATAGGTACATGGAGAGATTCGCTAGTTTGGGGTTCATTATGGATCATGAGTTAAGTATAGACTTAATTCTCCAAAGATTTTATGATAGTTATGCATGCTTCAAGCTAAACTATCATATGAACAAGATATCCAGTTAGATCCCTGAGTTGATCAATATGCTCAAGATAGTCAAGTCTTCTGTCAAGAAAGAGCAAAAGGTTGTGATGCTAGAGGACACATGTTGTTCTTCTAAAAAGAAAAAGGACAAGAAAAAAGAAGAAGTCCACAAAGGCCCATGGAGGCGTGAAGAAGAAGGGCAAAGAGACTATTTCAAACGGGACTTGATTCCATTGTGGAAAGACTAGTCATTAGAAAAGGAACTGTAATACCTATATGGAGTCTTTGAAGATGGAGAAGGATAAAATATTGGATGAACCTTCTACTTTAGGAATTTATATTATTAAGGTTAATACTGTTTCTATTAATAATGCATGGGTATTGTATACGGATGTGGCTCACACATATGTATTGATGTCACTATAAGAATTAAGGATATAAAGATGAATAAGTCTAGAGATTATAAGGATAAGAATAGCGAAGGTAACTATTAAAATGCTAAAAATGGAAAATTTGTTGGTGTCAATTGTATAAAAAATAGGCACTTCTCTAAGCTTAACAAGCCATTATCTAAGATCATTAAAAGGCTTCAAGCGACTTAGTTCCTACAACCATTGCCACCTAAGCATTTGCTCAATCCATTTCCACCAAATGTTGATTCATCGCTATATTGTCATTTTCATCAAAGGTTAGGCATACTTTTATCAATTACAAACTCTTGAAGCATGAAATCCAAAACCTAATTGATAATGGAACAATAACTTATATTGGGAAGAAGCAATATAATCACACTGACATCCTATCTTGGATTGGTAAAAGTCATTAATAACGGAGAGATATCCATATCATGAAGGCATGGAGAATAAAGATAAAGAAGTGTTTTCATGTGGTAGGATAGTTTATCTTCATAAGTCATTTATTTCCATATGGTGTTTTTTTTTTCCTTCAGTTTAATGAAAATTTAGATTTCAATAATTTTTATGAAATTTATACTCATTTAAATTTTTGCATAATTAATCATTATGATCGAAATTTCATTCTTGAAAGTGAGTTGAGAGAATGAAAAAAAGAAAAGGAAACAAAGAAAAAGGAAAGATAGGTCATGATTATGGATCATAGAAATGAACCAATCTATACACAAAAAATGATGAAAACTAAATGTTTGGAGGCATATATGTAACACCCTTCGATATAATTAAGATTAAACCCAATTATACCAAAAATGGTATAATTCAAATGAGTTAAAAGGTCATAAATTTTAAAACTTTCATGCACCATAGCCATGATGACTTAACAAAATAAAAACATTTTTAAAAATCATGAAATCAACTCAAAATAAATAAAAGTTTAATTACATATCATACAAGCATACACAAGCCTAAGGTTTTACAAAATGAGTAGTTATAAAACTACATATCTCTGAAATACAGCATGTAAAGCTATAATTATCCAACCCATAGCAAAACAACCAAAATAAAATACAATAGTGTATCACCCACCCCAAATGTATATCCTTAGCTCTGATCTCTGGGCATCTTCCTCTGTCGGTTCTCCCCTAAGCTCCAAATCTACATATGGAAAGTCCATATGTTAAGCAGCTCGTGCCTAATGGTACATAACAACGTGCAAGGCATACAACAACATATAAAATAAAATACATGATATACTCACAGAGCTACTATGACGTCTCACCTCAAAGTCCACACATGCCCTAGCTCGTATACTACATGACATGCCATCATATATATATATATATATATATATATATATATATATATAATGAACAACACCCCATGGTATCTCAAAATATCTCTCAGTGTATGACATGTGTTTATCATACATAAAATTTATCAATTATCTTACCTTTGCCCACCTTACTCATAACTAGACTGAAATAGATACGAGTACTCTACTGCTCTCACTAGAGCTAAAATAATCCATCGAAAAAAAAAATGAGTGCTCGGAATAGCTATAAGGGAAATACACCTGGCTAAACACTAAGCCTTTTAAACACCTCATTAATTTTTAAAATATCTCAGTATAAGTCCACCAAAGAAAACGAGTGCACAGAACAGCTGCAAGAAAACCCCATTTGGCTAGACCTCAAACCTTTTAAACAACTTATTATTCTTCAAAATAACACAATCATAAGTCCACCAAAAAAAATGAGTGCATGGAATAGCAGTGAGAGAAGCCCACCTAGTTAGACCTCGAGCCTTGTAAACACCTCTTAATTCTTCAAAATATCTCAATTGTGACCAATATACGTCACCCAGTACCAATCTCCCCTCTAATTTTATGTCATCTATCCTAACTATAGTCCTAGTCAGAGTATTGGGCTTACAATGCCACCACATGTATATTCATATTATCCACTACCGTAATTTATATGATTTTCATAAGATATACTTTCATACCATGCTACAAGCATGCAACGAGGGCTACTGCCTTACAACAAATAAATTTCGATTAAAAAACAAACACATAAATATTTTATCATAAATAGCTTCACGACTATGAAGCACTACTTCACGGGTAGTTTCCCCCATGAAACAACTCCTGACTCAACCCATGAATCAGTTTACATTCACAACTGTGATCACCCCTTCACTAGCATGAACCCAACCGTGAAGCTGAACATGAATGGGTCTGCTTCAGCAACAAAATGCATTTCACAACATTTATGCCCATGAACCCACCCTTTATGGCCATGAATCTGAAATTTTTTTCAGAAAACAAGGCATCACAATCATGTCATTTCTACATGTAATACTCACTACGGTTGACCAATGTCATGCATACTATCAACATTCCAACATGCATTAAAGCTATCTATCACAACCATATCTTCTTTAATCATCAACATTAATAAAAAATGATCTTTAAACATCTCAATCTAACTAATTTCATACAAATTTCCCATCATGCATATTAACCTCACATTTTTCCATTTAACTACCCAATGGTTATTTTCAACATGTATTCAAAATCACTAACACATAAACATCAATATATTTGTCTTTAGGGTTGTTATATACAAACCTTACACCTATGATGGAGATTAGCTAAAACTTAAGCTCTTCAAGCTTGTTCTCCCTTGGGATGGACTTCCAGCATCTCTTCCAAATCTTAGCAAGATGAGAAATCTTAGCAAGATGGAACCAAGGTCCATAAAAGAAAAAACAGGCTTTTCTCTAAACTCATAACCTCCTTCTTCTCACAATTCTTTCTCACTTTTTCCTCATAAAACACTGATCTTTCAAGCTTCTTCAATGGAAGAAGATGGAGTCTGGAGGAAGAAAAAGGATGCAAAAGCATGTTTGGTTGGTTAACAGGGAGTGGGAGCGGATTTAAAAGGGATGGCAGAAAGGAAAACGAGACTTCCTCACCTACTCTATCTTTCTAGGCTTTATGGTCGTGACTCCTCTTTCATAGGCATGAGCCTCTCCTTCAAGGTCGTGAAGCAACTCTTCATGGCTATGACTCATCTTTCATAGGCATGAGCCTCTTCTTCACGATCGTGAAGGAACTCTTCATGGCCATCAAGAAACTTATCACAGTTGTGTACTAAAACCCGATATTCACGGTCATGACACCCATTGTCACAGGTGTGAAGCATATGATTTCAGCCACTCTCAAACTTCCCAAAACTCCACTTAACCCCTAATTCCCACTAACCAATAGCATAACTTATAGGCCCTAATTATAGGCATTATATTTCTCTCCCCCTTAGGATATTTTGTCCCCAAAATTACCTGTCATAATATCTCAAAACAACTGAGGATATTGTGCCCTCATCACATCCTCACTTTCCCATGTTCAAACTTTACCTACTGATATGTAAGACACCTAGTCATGAACTCTGTGATGTCTTTCTTCATCCCTAACCAGCAATACCCTTCTTTTAAGTTCTCATACGTCTTGTTACTACCTACTTGGATTGCAAATCTCGACTCATGGGCCTCCCTCATATTCCTTTGTCTCAACTCTGAGACCTCTGGTATATATAACCTACCCTGGTAGTGTAAACTACCATCTAGCTCTACTGAAAACCCAGTCTCTCCCCATTGGAGACCAAAACAACCAATTCTACTATCTTGCCATCAAGCTTCTATGCATCTCTAATCTCTTAACTCAAGGTTGGTCGGATATGCAAATCTGCCAAAGTCATCCTACGAAGCGCATCGGCCACCACATTGACCTTTCATGGATGATAATCAATCACAGTCATAGTCCTTTATCAACTATAACTATCTTTTCTACCTCAAATTCAAATCTTGTTTTGTAGGAAGATACTTTAAACTCTTTTAATCAGTGTAGATGTAACACTTCTCTCCATATAAATAATGATGCCATATCATAAATGAAAAAATGATGGCCGCCAATTCTATATCATACATCGGGTAGTTCTTCTCATGAGGCTTTAATTGTCTAAAGGCATAGGCAATAACTTTCCCTTCTTCCATTAATAGTAACCCAATCCATTTTGTGATATGTCACTGCAAACCATATATTCCTTATCCTATGTCAACACTTGAGCTTTTGTTAGAAGACTCTTAAGCTGATTAAAACTATTCTGGCACTTGTCCATCCTGTCAAACTTGATATCCTTCCATAACAACCTAGTCAACAGAGAAGCAATCATAGAAAACCCCTTAACGAACCTTTTGTAGTACCCTACTAAGTCAAGAAAACTCTTGATCTCGGTAACATTTTGTGGGAGTTTCTATTCCAAAATTATTTCAACCTTGCCTGAATCCACTCTAATCCCATCGGTTGATATCACATGCCTGAGAAAGGCAACCTCATCTAGCCAAAACTCACACTTAGAGAGCTTGGCATATAGCTTCTGCTCCCTAAGAGCTTGCAAAATTGTTCCCAAATGTTGTTCATGCTCATTCTTGTTTCTCGAATACACCAAGATGTCATCTATGAATACTATGACAAACTGATCTAGAAATGGTCTGAAGTTCTGGTTCATCAAATCCATAAAAGCTACTAAAGCGTTGGTCAACTCAAAGGGCATAACAAAGAACTCATAATGACCATACCTAGTTCTGAAAGTTGTCTTCTCTACATCACTCGCTTTGATTCTCAACTAATGGTACCTCGATCTCAAATCAATCTTAAAGAATAATCCAGCCCATTTCAACTGATCGAAAAGATCTTTGATCTGTGGTAACGGATACCTATTTTTAACAGTTACCCTATTCAATTGCCTGTAGTCTATGAACAATCTCATAAACCCATCTTTCTTTTTGACAAACAACACCGGTGAACCCTATGGATATACATTTGGTCTGCTAAAGCCCTTATCTAGCAATTCCTATAACTATGCCTTTAATTCTTTCATCTCTGATGGAGCCATCTGATATGGTACTGTTGATATAGGAGTTATATCCAGAGTAAGCTCAATTGGGAACTCTATCTCTCTTTCCGAAGGTAGCCTTTGTAACTCATCTGGGAACACATCTGGGAACTCTTCCATTGTCAGAATATCCTTAAGATCTGATCTCTCCCTCCTACTATCAATCATGTGAGCCAAATAGGCCTCACACCCTTTTTTGATCATTTTATTTGCTTTCATCATGGAGATGATCCTAGTTTTTTGTGAGGATCTCTCCCCCTGAACAACCATTATATCATCTTCTGATGTTCTCAATTCTACCATCTTCATCCTATAGTCCACTACTGCATGTTGTCGAGATAGCCAATCTATACCCAGGATAGCGTCATATTCATGAAAGGAACTCAATCAAGTCTATCACGAACTCTTTCCCTTGAACCATAATCGGACAATTATTATACATCTGGTTTACCATTGTGTTATGCCCAAAAGGGCTATTCACCTCTATCTCATAATATAATCTCTCTACTAACATGTTATATCGCTCAGCTAGGTTGGTACATATACAAGAATATGTAGAGCCTAGATTTATCAAAGAAATTAAAATCGAATCAAAGAGAAGACATTTACCAATAACCGCATCCAATGCACTCGAATCCTCTCTGACCCTTATAGTGTAAGCCCTTGCCGATGTTATACTAGCTCTTGACTTGTTCATTGTTCCTAATACGGTCGATCTAAATCCACTTTTACCTTAATTGACCTGTCTAGCCTGTGTCGCACTGAACCTTAAGTCTGAGTGGGAGCCTCAACTATCTATAACAGACAATCTCTTTTATAATGATCTCAAGACCCACACTTGTAGCAAAACCTAGTGCATCCTAAGCACTCTCCTCTATGCATCCTCCCACACACTGTATGTTAAGGTACTGTCTCTCTCTGTGTTTAAGGCTGACTACTGGCACTAGTGGAAAATATCACTGAAGATGGTGCATACCCTAACCCTATCCATGTCCTCTAGACTGGAATGATCTAGAACTGGTGTGAGCTTTCATGCTCGATGATTGTGCGACAATGTATACTGACCCTCTGAAGTCTCTTTTGGAAGACTCATCTACCCTCTTCAGCTTTACACTCTTCTATATAGTAATGGAAAAAGATACTAACCTTGTGAAGTCCTCATACTGCTGTGAGATTACATGGAACCTGATCTCATCTCTCAAACTGTCCTCAAACCAGTGACACTTGTCTGCCTCGTCCCCAATGGTACCTGTTGCATACCTGCTCAACTGGGTAAACTCTCTCTCATACACTGTCATGGTCATGTTTCCCTATCAAAAGTTCAGAAACACTCATTTCTTCTCATCTGTATATGCCCTCAATATATATTATTTCTTGAACTCGGCTATGAATAAATCCCAGGTAATCTACCATGGAATATGCAGTTTCTACAAAACTGACTTCAACCAATGATAGGCATGCTCTTGGAGAAGTGAAACAACATACCTAACCTTGTGCTCTTCAGCACAATCCAGCTCCTTAAAGTCCCTCTCAGTCCTCTCTAACTAAAACCTATACAAATGTCAAATCTTCTTCAATACCATATGTGATGTCCATAACCTCATACTTCCTTAGTCGATCAATCTGAACTCTACATCTTGGTAGCGACTGAGGAGGTGGTGGGAGGTGGGGGTGGTGGAGGAAGAGGTAGCAGCGGCATAGCCTGCACTAATCATTGCAGCAGAGCAGCAAGATTTTGCATTAGAGGACCATGTGTCTGATCCGACTGATTAGCCATCGACTACTGTCCAGTCAACCTTGCACACTAGTCTTGCTCGGCTAATTCTGAGCTTCAACATCTGAAAGACTATTATACTCACTTTTTAGCCTACGCATTGACAGAGAATAACCCACATCAAAGTCATACAGAATAACACTCACACACATGATACACCCATCCCACCTAATTTTAGAATCGCCTAAGTCTAGGCTCTGATACCACCAAATTTAACACCCTTTGATATAATTAAGACTAAACCCAATTATACCAAAAGATGATACAATGCACATGAGTTAAAACATCATAAATTTTAAAACTTTCATGCATCATGGCCATGATGACTTAACAAAATAAAAGCATTCTTAAAAAACATGAAATCAAGCTCAAAATAAATAAAAGTTTAATTACAAATCATATAGGCATACATAAGCCCAAGGTTTTACAAATTGAGTAGTTATAAAACTACATGTCTCTACAAATATAGCATGTAAAGTTATAACTACCCAACCCATAGCAAAACAACCAAAATAAGATACAATAGTGTATCACCCACCCTGAATGTATATCTTTTGCTCTAATCACTGGGTGTCCTTCTCTGTCGATTCTCCCCTAAGCTCTAAACCTGCACATAAATAGTCCATACGCTAAGCAACTCGTACCTAGTAGTATAAAACAACATGCAAGGTGTACAATAACATATAAAATAACATACATGATATACTCACTGAGCTACTATGATGACTTACCTCGAAGTCAACACATGCACTAACTTGTATACTATATGACATGTCATCAGAATTATACATATATATATATAATTCACAACACCCTATGGTATCTCAAAATATCTCTCAATGTCTTACATGTCTTTATCACACATAAAATTTATCAATTATCTTCCCTTTGCCCACCTTACTCATAACTAGACTAAAATGGATACGGGTACTTATCATTCTCGTTAGAGCCAAAATAATCCACCGAAGAAATACAAGCGCAGGAAATAGCTATGAGGGAAGTACACTTGGCTAAACCCCAAGTCTTCTAAATACCTCATTAATCTTCAAAATATCTCAACATAAGCCTACATAAGAAAATGAGTGCACATAACAGTTGTGAGGGAAACCTACCTGGCTAGACCCCGAGCTTTCTAAACACCTCATAATTCTTCAAAATATCTTAATCATAACCAATATACATCACCTGGTACCGATCTCCTCTCTTAATGGCATGTCATCTATCCTAACTCTAGTCCTAGTCAAAGTTTTGGGTTTACAATATCACCACGCGTATATTCATATTATCCATTAGCATAATTTATATGATTCTCATGATTTCCACAATCATTTTCACAACATATACTTCCATACCATGCTATAAGCATGCAACCGAGGCTTACAACCTCACAATGAATCAATTTCAATTCAAAAATAAACACATAAATTTTTCATCATAAATAGCTTCATGCCGGTGAATATCCATTCATAGGTGTGAAGCATTACTTCACGGGTAGATCCCCTCATGAAATAAGTTGTGATTAACCCATGAATTAGCACAAATTCATGGCCATGATCACCCTTTCATAGGTGTGAACCCAACTTTGAAGCTTCCTGTGAATGGGTCTGCTTCAACAACAAAATGTATTTCATGACATTCACGTCTGTGAACTCACTTTTCACGGCTGTGAATATGGAAATTTTTCCAAAAAATAGAGCATCACAAATCATGTCATTTTTGCATGTAATGCTCACTACGGTTGACAAATGTCAGCCACCCTATCAACATTCCAATATGCATTCAAGCTATCTATCATAACCATATCACCTCTAATCATCAACATTAATCAGAAATGATCCTCAAACATCTCAATCTAACCAATTTCATACAAAATTCCCATCATGCATATTAACCCCATATTTTTCCATTTAACTACCCAATGGTCATTTTCAACATGTATTCAAAATCATTAATACAAAAACATCAATTTATTTGCCTTTAGGGTTGTTATGTACAAACCTTACACTTACGATGGAGATTAGCTAAAGCTTGAGGTCTTCAAGCTTGTCCTCTCCCTTGGGATGGACTTCTAGCACCTCTTCTAGATCCTAACAATATGAGAAATATCCTCTTAGCCTCTAGAATTTGAACCAAGGTCCAGAAATGAAAAAGAAAGCTTTTCTTTAAATTCATAACCTCCCTCTTCTCACTCTTTTTTCTCACTTTTCCCTCATGAAACATTGATCTTCCAAGCTTCTCCAATGGAAAAAGATAAAGTCTAGAGGAAGAAGAAGATGCAAAAGCGTGTTTGATTGGTTAATAAAGAGTGGGGAGCGAATTTAAAGGGGATGGCAGAGAGAAAAATGTGACTGCATCACCTGCTCTGTCTGCCTAGGTTTCACGGTCATGACTCCTCTTTCAAGGGCGTGAACCTCTCCTTCATAGTCATGAAGCAACTCTTCACGACCATGAAGAACCTTATCACAGTTATGTACTAAAACCCGATATTCATGGTCGTGATAATAGTATTTCAGTCACTCCCAAACTTTTCAAAACTCCACTTAACCCCCAATTCTGACTAACCAATAGTATAACTTATAGGTCCTGATTATGGATGTTACAATATAAGAAAAATTAGAAGAAAAAGAGTTATAAAGCCTTATGGCATAAAGAGAAAGTTCAAATAAGTTTAAATCAGAAAATGGTCATTATAGGATTTCCGTTCTAACAAAGTCATTAGATATTATTGAATAACCATTGGATATCCCACTAAAATGAAGCAATTGTAAAGGAAAAAATATAACTCAAAATCCAATAGAAGTAGGTTTCCTAAGAAAGAAAAAAGAATAAATTTTTGATAGGAAAGAAAAAGAAATAAAAATAAGAAAATTATTTGAAGTAAATGTGGATCTAAAAAAGGAATAGATGAGGGGCATCTGTAGAATTAAAGATAAGACATTAGAAATGAAAAAGAAATGAGAAGGAAAAGAATCAAAGAGGTTAAGACAGATTTTAGATCCAATTTCCAAAAAATAAATGCTAAGGGACAAAAGAATGATGTAAAGCCTTTATGGGCTAGAGTATGCACACAATTAGGATTTATAAAATTGACATCTCTTTTTGAAGATTAAAAAAACAATTAAGTCTTACTATATCGATCACATAAGAGAATGAGACTAGGAAAAAGCAAGGACAAGAAGATCCTACTTGGTTGATCAATCAAGAGAATGAGCCTAGGTAAAAATTAGGGATGTTAAAAAATTATTTAGTTGAAAATTTTGAAAGGACCAACTAATAATAAGAATGACTGTAAAAATTAATGATCATTGTGCCACTTTTGAATGGATATGGATTCATAAAATTATTGTGAATTTACTTTGCATTGCACTGAAGGAAGAAATATCACAGGAAAATCATCATCAAATATAAAAAAACCCATTGGATTGAAAACCTGAAAAAGTGGTCTAGGCAAAAGTTAAGGAAGAAGAAGAAAAATGAAGAAAGATAAAGAAAATAAAAAAGAAAAAAAAATGAAAAAGATGATGTCACCTTCTTAGAAAACAGTTATCAAAGTGTTGAACTTAAAAGATTAACAAGGAATTCCACTCCAGCAGGTGCCTGCAATCCAAGTTGAAAAACCTCATGTATGGAGAAAAGAAAAGCAAGAGAAATCAAATAAGAAGGGATGAAGCATGTGTCTCTTGGTTTATCACTATAATTTTTTCTCATCATTGTTTTACATCATGGAATGCCTTGTCTTCTTTCTTTAAAGTCCCTATAGTCCCCACATACATTTGGCACTCATTAGTTTGATCACTCCATTTCATAAGACTGTTTTGCAGAGATTGAAGGAACAATCGGATTAAGCTCACAATATAATTCATACATGTTAGATAGGATATGCATTTATATGACATGGACATTAGAATTGATCTTACATGCATAATCTTAGATTTAGAAAGTCATACATGTATACATTCAAAAAATGTGTTTTATTGTAATATTAGGTTTACAAAAGTTCAGAGAATATCAAGATGGGAAAGAGGATGTCAAGATTACAAAAAATAAAAGAGAACATTTAAAGCAGTCAAAAAGCAAGTATAAGGACCGTAATATACAAAAGTTGTATATTATGGGTAATGTCAGAGGCAAACATATTTTTCCAAGATAAATATTAGAAGGCAAAGTGAAGCACCAACTAAGAGAAAGAAGAAATTGTTAGAGAATGCAATGGAATGTCAAAAAATAAAATAAAATAAAGTCAAATTTTCAAAACATCAGAGTATATCTTGAAGTTAGAAAATCATTGAATTAATTTGTTGAACCTTGAGGGGTATTTCCATCATTTTGATGCTAACAAATAAAACAACAATAATGTATTTAACATACTTGTTTTCTATGTCTATTGAACAGGGTATGGAATATGATAGCAAGAATGGAGAATGGAAGATTAATCTTAAACAGATAAAATTGAAGAAATAGCATGTTCACGCCCGTGACCTTATATGTCATGCCCGTGATGAAGCTTAGCGCCAACAATCCAACATTTAAAGTTCACGACCATGAAGAATGATAGCAACTGTGAATGAACATTTCAGTCACGCCTGTGAATTAAAGTCACGCCCGTGAGAAGACATGACAAATTCTTCCAGAGAGCTTCATGACCAGAGTCACCACTTGGACCACGGCTTGGAAGGATGTCATGCCCGTGAAGATAAAATGTCACGCCCGTGATCAAACACTTAAAAACCTTCCAAGATGCTTCATTTCCAAGGTCACCACTCAAGTCACAGCTTGGAAGAATAGTCACGACCATCATACACATATTCATGACTGTGAAAGATGAAAGAGAAACATGTCTAGCGCAATAATAAGGGTTGGTGCAATGGCTAGTTCCATATTAAATGCATTTTAACGGCTATAATTTGCTATGGAAGTATAAATGCAAGTCATTTATGCATTCAGAACAAGAGGAGAACAAGAGAACAAGAGGAGAACAAGAGAACAAGAGAACAAGAGAATAGCTAATCTTTTGAATCAAAATCTTGTTGTAAGCCATTTTTGCATTTGATATTTTCAAAACAAACACTTATTCTCTGTGAAAATCTTTTTGCTCATCATTCATTGAGCAATATAGATTTGTAAGTGTTCTCTCTGTAATCATCTACTCAAGTGAGTTTTGGGTATTTCGGAATTAAGAGTAGAACACTTGTATAGGTTAGTTGTGTGAGCCTCTAAAACATAAAGAAATGTTATTTGTGTGAGCCTTTAAAACACAAGGTAAAAGTTATTTGTGTGAGCCTTTAAAACATAAGGAATTGGTTATTGTGTGAGCCATCAAAACACAAGGGATTTATAGGTTAGGTGTGATCCATTGTTAGAAACACCATAGTTGGGAGTGAGCTTGTAAAACTCCATTGTAACATTTAGTGTGTTATTAAAACTCCCAATTGAGATTGGGGAGAGGAGTAGGGTTTGTTAACACCCGAACCTTTATAAAAATCCTTGTGTCATAACTTTCTATCCCTACTAAACTTAACTTTTCTTTCCGCACTTAAAAGTTAAATTTTTAATATCTAATTCAACCCCCCTTCTTGGTTCAATATATGGACAACAATTGGTATCAGAGATAAGTCTAGCATCAAAGCCTAAACAACGCTAGTATAGATCAAGATATGGCCAATGAAGGATTCCAAAGTCTCAAGCCTTACTTTGATGGAGCAAATTATGCTCATTGGAAGTTTTGGATGGAGACATATCTGGATAATGAAGGAATTGAAGTCTGGGATAGTATTCGGAAAGAATGGACACCACCAACTAGAAGAGGAGTTGATGGTGAAGAAGAAATCTTGTCAAGAGATGATTGGACAAAGCCTCAAAGAAGAGCAAATTTCAAAAACAAGAAGGCAATGACAATTCTCTCAAGCTCATTATCCATTGAAGAATGTGGCAGGATACAACACTGTTCAACTGCATATAGCATGTGGAAAACATTGGAAAACTATCATGAAGACCACTAAGCCACATGGGATGATGAAAGCTCTTCAAGTGAAAAAGATGACAATGAAAGTGAAGAGGTCAACCTATGATTTATGGCTATAGAGGATCACGTCTTTTCCAGCACCAAGGGATAAGTGCACTAAATACACTAAACCTTCTATACATAAAAGTAATAATCAAGGATTGGTAAGCCTATGAAAGAAACCTCAATTAATCATGATTGTGCATGCCATTGCTCTCAAACTCAGTCTAATAAAAATATGGCATTCAAAAATATTGTAAGACCAAAAAGCATTTTTAGACCTAAACAGTGTAACTATTATATGAAAATTTGTTACATAAATAAACATTGCTGGATAAGGAAGGCTCATTGGGAACCTTCATGTGCTAACCCCCAAGGACCCAAGCTCATTTGGGTACCTAAAAATCATACTTGAATTGCGATTCTATAGGTATGCCTCAAGTCCACAATAAATAAAAATGCTTGGCTAGTAGACAGTGGATCTCAAGGCATATGACAGGAGACAAAGAACTCTTCAATGAAATCAAAAGTATTGATGGATATAAAGTTATCTTTGGAAATAATGCTAAGGGTAAGGTAATTAGCATTGGCTCTATTAGTATTAATGGTACTACTTTTATTAAAGATGTCTTACTTATTGATGGCTTCAAACATAACTTGTTGAGTGTAAGTCAATTATGTGATAAAGGAAACAAAGTAACCTTTACTTCCAACGAATGTCTTGTAACCTCTATTGATGGTTAAGAGATATTTAAAGGAAATAGAGATGTCAACACCTACATAATAGACTTACACGAGATATCTAACCATTCCTCTAAATGTCTTTAACTACTAGTGATGAATCTTGGTTGTGGCATAGAAGGCTTGGTCATGCGAATATGGACTTAATTCAAAGCCTTAGCACAGGAGAGCTGGAAAAGGGACTGCGAAAAGTCAAATTTGAAAAAGACAAGACATGTGAACCTTGTCAAAGAGGGAAGCAACATAAATCATCCTTCAAATCCAAAAACATAGTAAGTACCTCAAAACCTCTACAACTCCTGCATCTAGATTTATTTGGACCTACTAGAATTGCAAGCTTATGAGGTAAACATTATGCCTTTGTCATCATAGATGATTACTCTAGATTTTCTTGGGTAATTTTCTTAGCTCAAAAGAGTGATGCTTTTGAAAACTTCAAAAATTTTGCTAAAAAAGTTCAAAATGAAAAAGGATATTGCATTTCAAAAATAAGAAGTGACCATGGCAAAGAATTTGAAAATGAAAACTTTGAAAGCTTTTGTCTTGAACATGGCATTTCGCAGAATTTTTCATCTCCTAGGACACCTCAACAAAATGGGGTAGTTGAAAAAAAAATCAAACTTTAATTGAAATGGCTAGAACAATGCTCAATGAGTATGGTTTACCAACTTACTTTTTGGCAGAAACCACAAATACTGCTTGTTATATTTCAAATCGTGTGTTATTTTTGATGAATCTAGTAGACTTGATCTTGTGAAAGGTAGTGTTCTTGATGATATTGTAGGTACCATGGAAAGACTTGATCTTGAAAATGGAAAAGAAGAAAATGATCAAGAAGATTCACATCAAGATGATTCTCTACCTCAATCTCAAGAGGAAAATAGGCAAGAGCTCCTAAAGGAATGGAGATTGACAAAAGATCACCCCAAAGAGCAAATCATTGGTGATCCTTTTAGGGGAAATTTGCTAAGTGTATGACTAGGGAATTCTAAATGCGTATGATAGGTGAGCTTAAATATTTCCTTGGTCTACAAATAAAACAAGGCAATGAGGGCATATTCATCAACCAATCCAAATATGCCAAAGACTTACTTAAGAAATTTTGAATGGAAGGATGCAAGAATGCCAAGACTCCAATGAGCACATCAACAAAATTGGATAAGGATGAAAAGCTCTATAGAGGTATGATCGGATCACTTTTATATCTTACTGCTTCTAGACCCAAAATAATGTACAGTGTATGCTTATGTGTATGCTTATGAGCACGCTTTCAATCGTGTCCAAAAGAGTCTCATTTAAATGCAGTAAAAAGAATTCTAAAATATTTACATGGCTTATTGCATCTAGGTTTGTGGTATCCTAAAAATTCATCCTTTTACATTATAGGATATTCAGATGCTGATTATGCTGGTAGTCTTTTAGATAGAAAAAGTACTTCAAGTACCTATCACTTTATTGGAGAGTGCTTAGTTTTTGGTTTAGCAAGAAACAAGTTTCAGTTGCTCTTTCTACCACTGAAGCAGAGTATGTAGCAGCAGGATGTTGTTGTACACAAATCCTTTGGATGAAACAACAACTTAAGGATTATGGTCATAGTATGAACCATATACCAATTAGATGTGACAATACAAGTGCTATAAATCTATCTAAGAATCCCATTCAACATTCTAGAAGTAAGCATATTGACATTAGGCACTATTTTATTAGAGATCATGTTCAATATGGAGATGTTGTATTGGAATTTATAAGCACAGACAATCAATTGGCAGATATTTTCACTAAGTCTTTAAATGAGGAAAGATTTAATTTCATAAGAAGAGAGTTTGGTATGATTGATGGATTAACTTTGTGATTGCCTAATTGTCAAACCTTGATTGATAATCATGTTTTTGTCTCATCTTACTAGAAAGAAGGTAGCTAAATTGATGGAAATATATGTTATAAGGGATAGAAGCTCCTTAGAAATGCTTTAGTCTTGTTTTAGACTTAATTTTATTTTATGAGAATTTTAGGCTATTGACGCCCGTGACATATATTCACGACCATGAACTAAATCGCCAAAAGAACCAGTAGCTTTCACGACTTGCTTCACGACATGATTCACGGCTTAAGGTAGTGAAGCCTATGTTTCATGACTACAACCTTTTTCATTCACCCCATGAAATACGTTGTTCATGCCTGTGACGCTTTTTCACGACCGTGAACATTTCCACCAAAAACTTATAAAAGCATTCACATTTTGTTTCACGATCACAAGTAGTGAAGTTTAATACTTCACTCCCATGACTCATTTGTCACCACTATGATAGTTCATCATTCACGCTTGTGACCTATAAATTTCATGACCATTAACAATTTCACGCCTCTCTTCATGGGTAGAGCGTCTCTTCAGAAAACCGTGAACACAACACTTCATATCCGTGACTTAGTTTTACACGCCCGTGAAAATGTCGGCTGTATAACATTTCTGTCGTTATTTCTCTAATTCCAACTCTCTAACTTCTCTCAACTTCTCTCATTTATCACCATTGAATACCATTTTGAAGATTTCGGCCCCCTAGCCACTTTTTTCATCTATAAATATCTTCAAAAACCGCTTCCATCATCAGAAATCATATCACCTTAGGGTTTACTCAAAGTTTTTATCAATTTCTCACTCTTCAAAAGTTTATTTTTTTTTAATCAAAATGGATACCGATTCTTCCAAAGGTACAAGGAAGAAGTCTCATGCTCCAAGAAGGTACACATATTACCTTCTAAACATCATTCCGGAGCATTGCCATCCTAGATACTCAATACTCAAGAAAAGGTCACTCCTTTCCTCTAGATCATTTGAGTGGCAAACCATTCGTACACTCGGCCTTAAGACAAGCATGGCGGAACAACTCCAGGCTTTTCATCTGAAGGAATTCGTTGATATCCATCAACCAACTCTGAGGGAGCCAACCTTAGAGTTTCTGAGCACTTTGCAAGTATCTCCTACCGGCACGGTGAAATTCAATCTTTGCAAGCATTCAAACACCCTCTCTGCCACAGAGTTTGGAGACTTGTTCAACCTTCCCTCTGATGGCATCCTGAATGACAGTGAAGTGGAGTTCTATGCTACTCAGCCATAGACTCACTTCAGGATTGACTGCAGCTAGGACATCAAGAAAACGAAGAGCACCCATCTTCGATCCCAGTGAACAAATATTTGCATAGGTTTCTCACCTATAGCATTTTTGCCAGAGGAGACAGCAATGGCACAATCAGGAAGTCAGAGCTCTTTCTCCTAGAGATGGCCCGAAGACGCCTCACAATGGCTTTATCTCGATGGTTTGCAAACCATCTTTTGTCAATTGCCACCAAGCCCTCCGGAGACATTCTGATTGGTGGGTACGTGACTCACATCGCCTTAAAGCTCGGATACTTGAAGCTAGATGAACATCACTTTAACCTCATACCAAGGCATCCTAGAGACCGACTAGACATCGAGTCCTTCATCAAAATGGGAGCGACTATTCATATAGTGTTTGAGAACAACATCTACTACCACTTCACCAACACTGCTGGTGAAATCATTTGGGAGGATAATGACTTGGATGACTTAAAAACTAGCCTCAAATGAATCCAGCAATGGAAGAGAGTTCAAGTTGAGATGGCGCCTCTAGAGGTTAAGCAGGAAATGGCACAATACTCTGCCTCCAAACCAAACTTGGCTCAGCAAGTGGTTGACCTTTTGGCACCACGGTTTGAGCAATTGCAGGCTTCGATGGATGAGAGGTTAGAGAACCTCAAGGATTTCATAGAGTCTAGCATTGAGAGCCTCAAGGAAAAAGTAGTTCGCCTTAGAGATAGGATGTCCGGCTAGATTTTATGTTAGATATGTCATTTTCTAGCTTGCTTGCTGTAGGAATTTCAAATCTCCTTTCAGAATTTCAATCACTTTTGTACTTTTCTTTCTATATTAATATATTTGCTTTTGTTTTCCATTATGTTTATCTTTTTGTTATTCTTTTTGTTGATGACAAAAGGGGGAGAACCTAGCAATATATTGTTTAAAGTTAAGTGCAATACCTATTTTGAATCAAAATGAATATGCAATTATGCAAATGAGCTTTATGCACCTTAAATATATCTTAAGTATACTTTGCATATACCTTGATGCAAGTTACATGAATTAATATGCACTTGATATACTTTGAATATACCTTAAATAAACTTAACTTGCTTTAAAGAAACTTTTGGTATACATTGGATATACTTTGCATATAACTTGCATATACTTAAAACTAGGAAGCATATTTTGATGCTACACTTCATTATTCTTTACAATTCTTGCACTTCAGCATTCTTTATCCTAAGCGTCTTTTGAGGGGGAGACTTCTCAAAAGCACATATTGCTAGATTATTTGTCACCATCAAAAAGGGGGAGATTGTTGAACCTTGAGGGGTATTTCCGTCATTTTGATGCTAATAAATAAAATAGCAATAATGTATTTAACATACTTGTTTTCTAAGTCTATTTTACAGGGTATGGAATATGATAGCAAGAATGGAGAATGGAAGATTAATCTTAAAAAGATAAAATTGAAGAAATAGCATGTTCACACCTGTGACCTTATATTTCACGCCCGCGATAAAGTTTAGCGCCAACAATCCAACATTTAAAGTTCACAGCCACGAAGAATGATAGCAACCATGAATGAACATTTCAGTCAGGCCTGTGAATTAAAGTCACGCCCGTGAGAAGACATGACAAATTCTTCCAGAGAACTTCACGACTAGAGTCACCACTTGGACCACGGCTTGGAAGGATGTCATGATCGTGAAGATAAAATATCACACCCGTGATCAAACACTTCAAAACCTTCCAGAATGCTTCATGACCAAGTTCACCACTCAAGTCATGGCTTGGAAGAATAGTCATGATCGTGATACACATATTCACGACCCCTGAAAGATGAAAGAGAAACATGTCAGGCGCGATAATAAGGGTTGGTGCAATGGCTAGTTCCATATTAAATGCATTCTAATGGCTATAATTTTCTATGGAAGTATAAATGCAAGTCATTTATGCATCCAAAATAAAAGGAGAACAAGAGAACAAGAGAATAGCTAATATTTTGAATCAAAATCTTGTTGTAAGCTATTTGTGCATTTGATATTTTCAAAACAAACATTTATTCTCTGTGAATATCTTTTTGCTCATCATTCATTGAGCAATATAGATTTGTAAGTCTTTATCTTTGTAATCATCTACTCAAGTGAGTTTTGGGTATTTCGGGATTAAGAGTAGAACACTTGTAAGGGTTAGTTGTGTAAGCCTCTAAAACACAAAGAAAGGTTATTTGTGTGAGCCTTTAAAACACAAGGTAAAGGTTATTTGTGTGAGCATTCAAAACACAAGGAATTGGTTATTGTGTGAGACATCAAAACACAAGGGATTTCTAGGTTAGGTGTGATCCATTGTTAGAAACACCATAGTTGGGAGTGAGCTTGTAAAACTCCATTGTAACACTTAGTGTGTTAGTGAAACTTCCAATTGAGATTGGGGAGAGGAGTAGGGTCTGTTAACACCCGAACCTCTATAAAAATCCTTTTTTCATATCTTTCTATGTCTACTAAACTTAACTTTTCTTTCTTCACTTAAAAGTTAAATTTTTAATATCCAATTCAACCCCTCTTCTTGGTTCAATATCTGGACAACATAATTGATTTGTCTATTTACCAAAAAATTTGATATGGGTTAAATAGTTTACCTCAAAAATAGGTTTATTTATCCTAAAAATTGATATCATTTATCTGGTTTACCTCAAAAGTAGATGTGTTGTTCTTCACCATAACAAGTACAAGTTTGTCTATTTACCACAAAAACTTATATGAGTTTGCCTAGTTTACATATGCAATGAGCAAGTTCATCTATTCTCTTTAGAAATGGATGATTAGTTCTTCACCTCAACAAAAATAAGTCCATTTCAAAAGGGTATGGGTTTGTTCTTCACCACAACAAAAGAAGGTTTATCTCTTTAACATAAAACGAGATGCTATGTTGTTTTCATCACAACAAGAAAGGGTTTGTCTACTTTGCCATAAAAGGAGAAGGGATGTTCTTCACCACCAGAAGAATGAATTCATTATGAGAAAAGGTTATAATGGTTTATCTTTTTACCACAAAAAGAGTTGGGCTCTTCATTCTTATCCTAGAAGATGTGCTCAACTTCATCTATTCAAGAGTTTAAGTCATTCAAATTTCAAAGCTTAATCTACTCAGAAGTCTATATCTAATGTCATTAGGGTCATTGTTTTCATCTATTTGGAGTGTCTATAGCTTTGCCTCATTTCAAAATGTGCTTAATTTTGATATATGCATATTTATTTTACTTTGATGTATTTTGTTTGCATTGAAACAATATTTTACAAAACCCATCAAAGTGGAGGCAAACTATAAACATTGGATTTTTGTCCCATTGATTTGTGATAGCCCGATGGTGAAAACCAGAGAGTTAAAAATATTGTTTGTCTTAAAGATGGATTCATACAACAAAATAGTTATTCCGATAATCAAATATGAGAAAAGTTGAGCCATAAATGGGTTGGCTTTCCCAAGGCTAGCCAACCCTAGCTGAAAATCCATGAGAATTATTCGACTCTTATAGGGGACCCGCTGGCCCTATAGGCTTATGCCTTAAAACTGGCTACTTATGAGGGTGAAAAGAGACAAATTTGCCTTTATTTGAGTAGCTCAGCTTTGCAAAAAATCATTGGCCCTATATGGGAATCAATGAGAGCCAGTCAGTTCGAGGTTGCACAAAATAGGCAATTAGAATTGAGGAATTTTCCTTTTTAAATCCCCAAATGTGATTTAGAAGTGTTTATAATGATTCTATAAGTATTTTTTATGATTAGGAAGCTATACTAAAGCCTTAAAATAATTAGGAACCAATTTTAAAACAAGAACTTGTAGGAATTACTTCTAAATTGAAGGTTTGAGCCTCTCTACAAATACCATTTGACTCAAAATTCGAATGGAATAAGAAAAAAACAATTTTAGGGATAGAACACTTTCAAAATTAAGGTTCAAACTTATGTTAATGAATCATTTAGTAATCCTAGGTTTTAGGTTTAATTGGTTCGCTAAAATACCTTTTTTTTTAATTAACTTAGTTTCCAAAAGGGCTCTCTTGTTGTCCTAGTTGGTGTTCAAGTTGTAGAAATCTTTCCATTCGATTTCTCTTTTATTGTGGTAAGTTCTAAGAGCTTTGATTCATTCAACTTCTCTCTATTTTATTTCACCTTTTAATTCTTTTTATTTGAATTAACTATGAATGATTATGGGTAAACACCTAAAACTAACCTAAAAAGGTTTAAGTTGTAACACCCTCCTATATAATCAGGATTTATCCAACTATATAAAAGAATATTACAATGCACATGATCAAAAATGCATTTAATTTAAACTTTTAATACATAATGGTTATGATGACTAATCAAAATAAATAACACAATATGAAAACACCAAATAATTAAATACAATAATGTATGGGCTTTCACTAACCCTAATATTTTACAAAATAAATAGTTACAAAATTACATGTCCTTAAATTCAACATGTACAAATGTAACAACTCGATCCCCAAAAGAACAAAAAGAATAGTGTATCACCAACCCCTCAAAGCTTGTCTTTAGACTCTAAACTTAGGCATTCTTCTCTATCATTAACCTTTAGGCTCCAAATATACTTATGGAAAAACACCCACACGTTAAGCAACCTAATGCTTAGTGGTATATAAAAATATATAAAGTGTGCAAGTATATAAAAGATGTATGATATATTTACCAGCATACCATATATTTTACCTCATATGATTGCACATACAATATCCATTATTTATGTGATGTTATGCCCTAAAATAGTCATACAAAAATTCCACATGCTTAAACATAGCATAACAAGTAATCAACCATATAGCAAACAAGTTTATACCACAATTAATTATCATAAAACCATTTTGCCTTACTCTTAATTAGACTAAATTGGATACGGAAATAAAATCCAAGGTTCTCGCCTGAGCCCCTAAGAATACCTGTCTAAGTCCTTCAAAATATATTTATGAGTTAAAAGAAGTATACGTATGTCTCCAAATCAAGGGAGCTCACTTGAGCTTTTAGCCTTTTGTCCCTAGAAGATAATCCACTATGATCAACCTAGGTCATTTGGTGTTGATTTTCCCTTAATGAATATCATCTATCATAGCTCTAGTCCTAGTTATAGTATTGGACATAACCGTATTCATATTATTTACTAGACCATACCATGCTTTAGCCATTATCGTTCTTGAGTTCATTATTCATATCATATTAAAATAAGAACTAAGAAGGTATACCACCTTAAAATATAATGAACTTGATTCATGCAATAAAATTACAAAACCAAGTTCATACTATTTCACAGCTATGAACTACATTTCACACTTTTCACAGAAAGTTTACTCATGAACTTTTTTGTTACTTAGCCTATGAACCACTTCGAACAAAAAGTCACAACTCTAGGTTTCACAATTGTAACTCAAGCTTCATAGATGTTGTTGCCCAGATATTAAGCCAAGAAGGGAGGTTGAATTGGAGTTTCAAAAAATTAAACTTTAAGGTGCAGAAATAAATAATTAACTTTAGGAGGGATAGAGAAAATTTGACACAAGGATTTTTATAGAGGTTCGGGTGTTAACAACCCCTACTCCTCTCCCCAATCGCAATTGGAAGTTTCACTAACACACTAAGTGTTACAATGGAGTTTTACAAGCTAACTCCCAACTATGGTGTTTCTCACAATGGCTCACACCTAACCTAGAAATCCCTTGTGTTTTAATGACTCACACAATAATCAATTCCTTGTGTTTTATAGGCTCACACAAACAACCTTCACTTTGTGTTTTTACAGGCTCACACAAACAACCTTTTAATTTGTGTTTTAGAGGCTCACACAAACCCTTACAAGTGTTCTACTCTTAACCCAGAAATACCCAGAGCTCCCTTGAGTAATGATTACAGAGAGAAACACTCACAAATCTTAATTGCTCAATAAATGAAGAGCAAAAAGATTTTTACAGAGAATAGATTTTTGTTCTCAAAGTATTGAATGTACAAATAGCTTGTAATAATGTTTTGATTCAAAGTATTTGCTATCCTCTTATACTAAATGCATAAATGACTTCCATTTATACTCTTATGGCTGAATATAGCCGTTGGGGTGCATTAAATACGAAACTAGCCGTTGTACCAACCAAATAATCACGCCTGACATTTTTCTCTTTCATCATTCACGGGCATGACTATGTTTGTCACGGGCGTGATATTTCTTCCCAAGCCGTGACTGAAGTGGTGACCTTGGTCGTGAAGCTCTCTAGAATATTTTGACATATTGAGTCACGGGCGTGACATACAACTTCACGGGCGTGACAAACTTCCCAGCTGTGATCCAAGTGGTGACTTTGGTCATGAAGCTCTCTGGATGAAAATGACATGAACATTCACGGGCGTGACAGTTTGATTCACGAGCATGACTAAAATGTCCACTTCACGGTTTGTTCTTCCTTCATGGCCGTGAACTTCAAATGTTGGTTTTGGTAATGGTTAGCTCTTTCACGGGCGTGAACATGCTACTTCCTTAATTTTGTCTTTTAAAGATTATTCTTCCAATCTCCATTCTTGCTATTTTTTTCCATGTAATATTTAATGGACCTAGAAAACAAGTATGTTAAATACAATATTGCTATTTTATTTGTTATCATCAAAATGACAGAAATATATGTAATTTTGCTATTTTATTTGTTATCATCAATATTGCTATTTTAATTTTGCTTTTGAGAAGTCTCCCCCTCAAAATATACTTAGGAAAAAAAATTTATAAAATGCAAGAATTGTAAAGAATGATGTAGCATTGAAATAAACTTACTAGATTTTAAGTATATGCAAGTTATATGAGAAGTATTTCCAATATATATCATAATTCCTTTTTAAGGCATGAAGTATATGCAAGGTATACTTAAGGTATATCATGACATATTTATTTTTGTAACTTGCATGAAGGTATATGCAAGGTATATCTAATGTGGATAAAGCTCAATTTGTCAATTTTATACTTTGCATATGAATTTTTGAATCAAGGTTTTAATCCCTCTATTTCAATGTCAATTCATATTTCAATTTTAATTTTTGATTCAAAATTCATTTACCTTAATATATATTGCTTAGTTGCTAGTTTGATACCATTATTCTCCCCTATACTTAGTTGCTAGTTTGATACCATTATTCTCCCTTATAATATATTGCTAGTTTTCTCTCCCTTTTGTCATCAATCAAAAAGGAGATAAAGATATCAATAAGATAAACAAAAGCAAATATATTTAATAAAGGGAAAATACAAACAAAGTGAAATAATGTTCAAAAAGGAAATTGAAAATTTCCTACACAACAACAAACAAAAAAGAAATAAACAAGCAAAACAAGCAAATTTAGGCTACAATCTAGCCTAACTCCTAGCCGGACATCCTATCTCGAAGCCTAGCAACCTCAGCCTCAAGCCTGTCCATCCAACACTCCATAAAGTCTTTGAGGTTCTCCAACCTCTCATCCATTGAAGTCTGCAACTGCTCAAAACGTGGTGCCAAGAGGTCAACCACCTGTTGCACTAAAGTCGGTGTGGAAGCCGAGGATTGTCTGATGTCCTGCTCAGCTACTGGAGGTGCTTCCTCAACCTGAGCCCTCTTCATCTGCTAAACTCCTTGGAGGCCTACTTTAAAGTCCTCCGTGTCATTGTCTTCCCAAATGATCTCCCCAGCAGTGTCGGTGAAGCGGTAGAAAATGTCACTTTCGAAGACGATTCTGACAGTCGCTCCCATTTTTATAAATGACTCGACATCCAAGTGATCTCGGGGATGCCCAGGGATAAGGTTGAAATGATGCTCATCCAGCTTCAGATATTCAAGCTTCATAGCTATGTGGGTGACATATCCATTAATCAGTATATCTCATGTTGGCTTGGTGGCAATGAATAAAATATGGTTTGCAAACTATCTAGAGAGTGCCACGGTGAATCCTCTGCGAGCCATCTCAAATAGGAAGAGCTCTGATTTCCTGATAGTCCCGTTGCTTTCTCCTCTAACGAATATGCTATAAGTCAAAACCTATGCAAATACTTGTGCACTGGGGACATGAGATGAGTGCTCTTTGTCTTTTTGACATCCCAGCTACAATCGATGCCAAAATGAGTCCAAGCTCGAGGGGCAGAGAATTCTACCTCACTGTCATTTAGGATGCCATCAGATGGTAGATTAAACAATTCCCCAAATTCAATGGCACTGAGGGTGTTGGGATTGTTGCAGAGTTGGAATTTCACCACTCCAGTAGGTGATACTTGCAGAGTGCTGAGGAATTCCAGTGTTGGCTCCCTCAAAGTTGGATGGTGAATCTCCATAAATTCTTTCAAATGATAGGCTTGGAGTTGCTCTGTCATAGCCGTTTCAATCCCGAGACTTCGGATTGTCTGCCATTCGAATGACATTGATGACAGTAGAGGCCTCTTCCTTAAAGTGGAGTACCAAGGATGGCGTTGCTCTGGAATTCGATTCATGAGGTAATCTGCATACCTCCTAGGAGCATGGGACTTCTTTCTCTTTCCCTTTGATGATGCAGTCTCCATTTGATTTGAAGAAATAAGTTTGTGATGGATTGGGAAAATTTTGACAGAAAAAAAAATTTAATGAAACCCTAAGAATGTAAGATTTTTTATGAAGACTTGAACTTTTTGAGGTATTTATAGGAAAAGTTTGAGACTTAGGGGTCGGAATCTTCAACGTATCTTTGAATGTGTGTAAATGAGAGCGG
The DNA here is from genome assembly GCA_023653625.1 of Triadica sebifera. Lineage (NCBI taxonomy): Eukaryota > Viridiplantae > Streptophyta > Magnoliopsida > Malpighiales > Euphorbiaceae > Triadica > Triadica sebifera. The sequence goes on from CM042900.1 coordinate 8,621,686, forward strand.
TTTTGGGAGTTGAAGAGTTGAAATGAGAAATATAACCGGCTGTTCTTTTATATACTCGATACATTCACAAGTGTGAAGTGTGTTTTCACGGGCATGAATGATTGTGTTCACAGTTTGCTGAAGGAGTGTTCCACCCGTGAATGAAGGCATGAATATGTTCACGGGCGTGACCTTTGAATGTCACGGGCATGAATGATGAACTGTCACGGGGGTGAAACAATAGTCACGGGCGTGAAATGTTGAATTTCACTACTTATGCCCGTGAAGCAAGCCGTGACTCAAGGCGTGAACGCTTCTATGAGTTTTTGGGGTGTAATGGTTCACGAGAGTGAAAATTCGTCACGGGCATGAAAAGCTATTTTCATGGGAGTGAATGAAGCTGTGAAAATAAGCTTCACCACTTGAAGCCGTGAACCATGTTGTGAATCAAGTCGTGAACGACACTACCTCTTTTTGCTATTTAAGTCACGGGCGTGAACATGTGTCACGGGCGTGACTCCTCTAACATTTTCATCAAATAAAATTAAGTCCTAAAAACAAGACGAAATCATTTCAATAAAGATTATATCCCTTAAAACATAAATTTTCATCAAAATTTCTATCTTATATCTAGTGATATGATACAACAATAAGATCATCAATTAGGATTTCATAATTTAGCAATTACAAGGTTAATCCATCAATCATACCAAGTTCTCTTCTAATAAAATTAAATCTTTCCTCATTTAGAGACTTAGTGAAAATATCTGCTAATTGATTTTCTGTGCTTATAAATTATAATGCAACATCTCCATATTGAACATGATCTCTAATAAAATGGTGCCTAATGTCAATATGCTTACTTCTTGAATGTTGCATAGGATTATTTGAAAGATTTATAGAACTTGTATTGTCACATTTAATAGGTATATGATTCATTTCATGACCATAATCCTTAAGTTGTTGTTTTATCCAAAGAATTTGAGTACAATAACATCCAGCTGCTACATATACTACTTCAGCAATTGAGAGAGCAACTGAAACTTGTTTCTTGCTAAACCAAGAAACTAAGCATTCTCCAATGAAGTGACAAGTACCTGAAGTACTTTTTCTATCTAAAAGACTACCAGCATAGTCTGCATTTGAATATCCTACAATATAAAAGGATGAATTCCTAGGATACCATAAACCTAGATGCAAAGATCCATGTAAATATCTTAAAATTATTTTTACTGCATTTAACTGAGATTCTTTAGGACATGATTGAAATCGTGCACACAAGCAAACACTATACATTATGTCGAGTCTAGAAGCAGTAAGATATAAAAGTGATCCGATCATACCTCTATAAAGTTTTTCATTAATGCTCTTACCCTTTTCATCCTTGTCCAATTTTGTTCATGCGCTAATAGGAGTCTTGGCATTCTTGCATCCTTCCATACCAAATTTCTTAATTAAATCTTTGGCATATTTGGATTGGTTGATGAATATGCCCTCATTGCATTGCTTTATTTGTAGACCAAGGAAATACTTAAACTCTCCTATCATGCTCATTTCAAATTCCCTAGTCATACACTTAGCAAATTCTTGACAAAGAAACTCATTAGCAGAACCAAATATTATATCATCAGCATAAATTTGAACAATTAGTATATCATGCTTATGCTTTTTGATGAATAATGTAGTGTCAACATTTCCCTTTGTAAAGCTATTTTCTAATAGAAAAGAACTTAGCCTCTCATACCAAGCTCTTGGGGCCTGTTTTAAACCATACAAAGTTTTTGAGAGTTTAAAAACATGATTTGGCAAATCATAGCTTTCAAAGCCTGGTGGTCATTCTTCATACACTTCTTCTTCTATATAACCATTTAGAAATGCACTTTTCACATCCATTTGGAAAATTTTGAAATTCATGTGACATGCATATGCTAAAAGTATTCTTATGGCTTCTAATCTAGCTACAAGTGCATATGTTTCATCATAATCTATACCTTCTACCTAATTATATCCTTGTGCAACTAATCTAGCTTTATTCCTAGTTATTAAACCTTGTTTATCTAGTTTGTTTCTAAATATCCATTTGCTACCTATAATTTGATGATCCTTGGGTCTAGGTACTAAAGTCCATGGCAATTACCCAACTTTCATCATTAAGAGCCTCATCAATATTTTTAGGCTCAATTTGAGAAATAAAAGCGATGTCAATGACTAGTTGTTTGAAATGAGATCTAGTACTTACTCCCCTTGAGAGATTACCAATGATTTGCTCTTTTGGATGATCTTTCATCATTCTCCATTCTTTTGGAAGTTCTTGTTCATTTTCTTCATGATTTTGAGGTAGAGAATCATTTTGATGTAAATCTTCTTGATCATTTTCTTCTTTCCCATTTCCAATATCAAGTCTTTCCATATTACCTTCGACATCATCAAGAACATTACCTTTCACAAGATCAAGTCTACTTGATTCATTAAAAACAACATGAATGGATTCTTCAACCGTTAGTGATCTTTTATTAAATACTCTATATGCTTTGCTGGTTGTAGAGTATCCTAAAAAGATACCTTCATCGGATTTCGAGGCAAATTTTCCAAGATTGTCTTTGGTGTTCAATATAAAACACTTGCATCCAAATACTCTAAAGTATGATATCAAGGGCTTTCTTCCATTCCATAGCTCAAATGAGGTTTTGTTTAAAAGATGTCTTTTGAAAACTTGATTAGAAATATAACAAACAGTGTTTGTGGCTTCTACCTAAAAATAAGTTGGTAATTCATGTTCATTGAGTATTGTTCTAGCCATTTTAATTAAAGTTTGATTTTTCCTTTCAACTACCCATTTTTTTGAGGTGTCCTAGGAGATGAGAAATTATGTGAAATTCCATGTTCATGACAAAAGCTTTCAAAGTTTTCATTTTCAAATTCTTTCCCATGATCACTTCTTATTTTAGAAATACAGTACCCTTTTTCATTTTGAACTCTTTTAGCAAAGTTTTTGAAATTTTCAAAAGCATCACTCTTTTGAGCTAAGAAAATTACCCAAGTAAATCTAGAGTAATCATCTACAATGACAAATGCATAATGTTTTCCTCCTAAGCTAGCAATTCTAGTAGGTCCAAACAAGTCTAAATGCAGGAGTTGAAGAGGTTTTAAAGTACTTACTATGTTTTTGGCTTTGAAGGATGAATTGTGTTGTTTTCCTTTTTGGCAAGGTTCACATGTCTTGCCTTTTTCATATTTAACTCTTGGCAGTCCTTTTACTAGTTCTCCTGTGCTGAGACTTTGTATTAAGTCCATGTTAGCATGACCAAGTCTTCTATGCCACAGCCAAGATTCATCACTAGTAATCACAAGACACTTAGAGAAATGGTTAGATAGTTCATGTAAGTTTATTATGTATGTATTGATATCTCTATTTCCTTTAAATATCTCTTGACCATCGATAGAGATCACAAGACATTCATTTGAAGTAAAGATTACTTTGTTTCCTTTATCACATAATTGACTTACACTTAACAAGTTATATTTCAAGCCATCAACAAGTAAGACATCTTTAATAGAAGTGGTACCATTAATACCAATAGAACCAATGCCAATTACCTTACCCTTTGCATTGTTTCCAAAAGTAACTTTACCTTCATCAATACTTTTGATTTCATTGAAAAGTTCTTTGTCTCCTATCATATGCCTCAAGCATCCACTGTCTACTAGCCAAGCATTTTTGTTTATTGTGGACTTAAGGCATACCTATAGAATCACAATTCAAGTATGATTTTTAGGTACCCAAATGAGTTTGGGTCCTTGGGGGTTAGCACATGAAGGTTCCCAATGAGCCTTCCTTATCCAACAATATTTATTTATGTGACCCATTTTCATACAATAATTACATTTTGTTGGTCTAAATTTATTTTCTAGTCCTACAATATTTTTGAATACCATTTTTCTATCAAATTTATTTTGAGAATGATGACATGCACAGTTATGATTAATTGTAGATTTTATAGATGCATGCTTCCTATATATAAAGGTATGATTATTCTGTTTATGTATAGAAGGTTTAATATGCTTATTTCTTGGTGCTGTTCTAACAGGTGTGGAGATGTGAGGTTCACTCGACTTAACAAAGATGGTTTTGTGAGAAGATGATGATGTGTCCTTAAATCCTAGACCATGTCTAATTAAGGGTGATCTTTGATACACAATGAGAGTATCTAAGCTCTCTTTACGTTTGTGAAATTTAGAAATGGAATTTCTAAGTTCCTCAACTTCATTTTTCAAAATATTATTTTCTTTTAGCAAGGAAGTTGTTGAGGGTCTTAATGAGTATTCATCTAATGACTTTTGGAGAGATTCATTAGATGATTTAAGCTTTATGTTTTCCTTTTCTAAACCATCTATCTTATTTTTTTAATTAGAGATATTATTTCTATAGGTACTAAATTTACTTCTATATTTCTCTAATTCTAGATTTAATTCTTCTATTAGGCTTTGCTCATCATCATTATCACTACTATCATTGTTCAAAGAGTATGAGTGTAGTGATCTTACCTTATTTGAGATATGATCTTCAATAGCCATTAAACATAGGTTGACCTTTTCACTTCCATTATCATCCTTTTCACTTGAAGAGCTTTCGTCATCCCATGTGGCTTTGTAACCTTTCTCCCCATTGTCTCTTTGGTATTTGCTCTTATGCTTCTTGAGCCTTGGACATTCTGGTTTGATATGTCCTTTCTTTCCACACTCATAGCACTTTACCTCTTCCTTACTTCTATGTGTGTCATTAGAAGTTTGTTTGAGGTTTCTTTGCCTAAATTTTCTAGAGTTGCTCATTTTCTTCTCAATGATTCATTTTCATATCACTCAACTAATGAGTATCCTGTAAAATCATATCGTATCCTGTAAAATCAACTAATGACTTTACAAGTCTTATATCCTGTAATATCACTCAATGACTTTTCAAGTCAACATTAAAAACCACAAATATGATATATCACATATATTAAAACATATACTTCACATCCGAAGGATTACAGGTTGTTTCCATTTATACATTTCAAAACTAATCTAAAGTGATAATACATATTCAAGCATATAAGTCCAAAATACAGATGACATGTTTTCATGCTTTTGTGGAATGCAAGGAGAGAGAGAGTGATGAGGCTCGGCCAGTGACCTGTGCTCCATGTCTTTTATACGCTACTCAAAATGAGCTATCACTTTTCTTTACCTGAAAAATGATGCAAATTGATGAGTTGTGGCTCAGTGAGAATAACCATCCAATGAGCTCTAAAGTACCAAACAACTCATAGTAATAAATCACAATTCCAATATATACCATGTATTTCATTCCATTCATCAGTATCATATAAGTATCAATAAAGTTGAAATATATAATCATTACTCTTTATGTATGCAAATGCTTTGCTTATTTCATTTTGTTGTGACCAAGTTAAAGAGACAATGCCCCGGGTTTCCATGTGAACATTTTCCATGTGAACATTTGCATTTGCATTTGCTAGTTAGCTTGCTCATTTGTTTCATTTGCACATTTGTTGGGCCATAGGCCTTTTCTTTTGCTTTACAATATCGATTAACTAGTCACAACGCCTTTTTAGCCCATATGCATATGCACTTGTATTTAAGCATTCATCAACCATTACATCTTATCATATTCAACATACATATATTCCATATATACCTCATATGTCAAGCATATACCTTGCATCTACTATACATATACCATGTATATATATCACATTTGTCAAACATATACCTCAAATATACCGCAAGTATACCATTTATGTGTACCACAATGTCACAAATTAAACATCATTACATTATCAAGGACCAATCATGACAATCACATGAATCACATAGCAAGCAACATTCATTTGCACTAATCGATAATTAGACTCATCGTTCTCCTTTGATTCCGACCCCTAACTTATTGTCTATCTGCTCCTTGTGGGTCTCCAATATGTTGCAACCTAATATGAAAACATAATCGATTAACTCATGATTAGAGAGACTTAATTTGGCATAAACAAATTAATATGCATTGTTCATGTCAATAGTTAAGATTTTTTCTATGAGGCAGTGTGACCTTATGGGACTTTTTAGCCTATAACTTTTTCTATAATTGAGAAATTAATCTGATTATTATTCCTAATTACAAATAACATATAATTAGAGAACATATTCAAATTTCAGACCAATTGGATCATTGTACAATATTTGGTGGAATGTTTAAGAGTGTTCAGTTTTCTGCCTTGTTTTCTGCCTTTAGGCAGTTTCAGGATACTCATTTGGGTTCATCATAACTTATACTCTATAAGTCCTATTTTAATGCAACTTTACAGGAATTTATATGGGTGCATTGCGAACATGTTTCATGTTTAAAACTATTACCAATTATGTCTCTAAGGTCTTCTAATTATACCAAACAATTTACTGGTCTAGAATAGAATTGACTTCCGGACCAGTATGGATTACAAAGGCCATAACTTAGTCTATACATAACCAATGAAGTTCCCATTAGTACCAAATTTTAACTAAGACGTATACCTATAACTCTCATGTTTTGATCATTTAAATAATCCAGTTCTAAAAAGCTTAAATTAGCCAAACAATTTACTATTATCTTCCCAGGGCACTCAATATGTAGTTCAAACCATGGAACAGTCATGGTTCCATTCACCATAACTCACAATTTACAAGGTCTATGAACCTGATATTTGGTAGAAAGATACAAAACACATATATCTACAACTTTTATGTTTTGAGAGACTTCAAATAAGGGCTTTAACATATTCGAAATCAAACCACACAGTAGCTAACTTGGTTAGGGTTTATACCCTGACCAGTTTCAGTACGAAGAGCATATCTTTCCCTATACATAACATCTTGTACAAATGTTTACATATCCATAAATATAAGATATAAAGGAACAATGTTTGTGTTTTACACATTTCCATAATCAATTTATCTTAACATCCAAATCGGGGTATAATTCATTGCCTAATATTGAACCTAAGCAACTCATATCAACCCTATAGCAATAAGAATTGATTACTTACCAAGAACAACCTTGAAAGGGATCAATTAGTTTCAAAAACTAGGTGAAACAAGGAAGAATTGAAGTCTGAAATGGAGGAAATTAAAGAAGAAGTCGGGCTGGAGAAGAAGGCAGAAATGGGAAGATAAAGCAAACTTTTGGTTTTTGTCCTTTTTATCTTTTTCTCATCTCTTTTCTCCTTTCTCTTCTCCTTTCTCTTCTCTTCTCTTCTATTTCTCTTTTATGTCATTTTCATTTTATTTTGTCTATATTATTATTATTATTTATATAGATTTATAATTCCACTAATTCACACAATGATACAGCTTAACCATTTGACCCGATTTAACTAAATTAGCAATGTAAATGTTCACTAATCTTAATCTAATCATTTTTCTTACTTTAATTTAGTCACCTTATTCAATTCATTTCTAATACTTTGTTATCCTTATTTAGGTTATAAGGATACACGTGTGACTCGATATAATTGCCAAATACTAGGACACGTAGTTAGTGCGTGCCATGATCTTATTCCTACAAAAATACGTATGAAATGCACGTGTTCAATTGAATTGTATGCAAGATGCTTATGTTCGTTGAAATGCATGTGGGGAAGGTCAAACCTGTTACAATTCTCCCTTCCTTTTTAAAATTTCATCCTCGAAATTAATACCTGAAAACAGGTGTGGATATTGCTTTTTCATATTTTCTTCTGTTTCCCATGTTGCCTCCTCTTGTAAATTGTTACGCCATAATACTTTAACCAAAGGTATTTTTCGATTTCTTAGCTGTTTAGTCTTGTATCCAATGATTTGCACTGGTTCCTCAACATAACTCATGTTCTCTGCAATCTCAATGGCTTGATCTTTAAGTACATGTGTAGGATCTGACCTGTATCTTCTAAGCATGCTCACATGAAACATATTATGTATCTGAGCCATATCGGGTGGTGAAGCCAACCTATATGCCAATGGACCAATCTTCTCAAGAATTTTATAAGGCCCTATATACCTTAGGCTCAATTTACCCTTTTTGCCAAATCGGATTATCCCTTTCCATGGAGATACACGAAGAAACACCCTTTCACCTAACTCGTATTCCATCTCCCTTCTATGCTGATCAACATAACTTTTCTGCCTATCCTGTGCTGCCTTTAGCTTGTTCTTGACAACCTTGATCTTATCCACTGTGTCTTGCACTATCTCTGACCCTTCTAATGCACTTGCTCCTTCTTCATCCCAAATGATAGGGCTTCGGCACTTTCTGCCATACAATGCCTCATATGGTGCCATCTGGATACTGCTATGATACTGGTTGTTGTAAGCAAATTCAATCAATGTTATATATTCATCCCAAGCACCTCTGAATTCCATAGAACATGCCCTAAGCATTTCTTCCAATGTCTGTATAGTCCTTTCTGATTGTCCATCAGTCTGTGGGTGGAATGTAGTGCTAAAGTACAATTTTGTTCCCAATGCATTCTGTAAACTCACCCAAAAACGTGAAGTAAACCGTGGATCTCTATCAGACACAATGGACATTGGAATGTCATGCAATCTGACTATCTCATTCACATATAATTTGGCCAAACTCTCAAGTGTACAGCCCCATCTGATAGGTAGAAAATGTGCTGACTTGGTTAATCTGTCAATAATTACCCATACTGCATTATTTTTCCGTGGAGTTCTTGGCAATCCATAGACAAAATCCATCGTTATTCTTTCCCATTTCCATTATGGCACTGGCAATGGATGTAGTTTACCAACTGGTGCCTGATGTTCAATTTTAATCTGCTGGCATGTCAAGCATTTGGAAACATATTCTACTATATCTTTCTTCATTCTTGGCCACCAGTAATGAGGCCTTAAACTGTGATACATCTTTGTCATCCCTGGGTGCATTGCATACGGTGCATTGTGTGCCTCTTCCATTATTTCCTGACGCAAGTTCTCAGTGTCTGGAACACATATGCGTGATTTTAACATCAGTACATCATCCTGCAATTGAAAATCTTTACTGTTTCCCTGCCTTACTGATTCAATTTTCTCACACATTTTAGGATCTTTGCTTTGTGCTTTTTTTATCCTCTCCTTTAGTATAGGTCTGACTTGAAGAGTAGCAATCAGTGATCCTTCATCATGTATATTTAATTCAACATTCATAGATCGTAATTCAATCAAATATGGAAAAGAGGATACTTACAAGTGAGCTACACTGCTACTAGCCTTCCTACTCAATGCATCTGCTACCACATTGGCTTTCCATGGATGGTATTCAATTGTACAGTCATAATCTTTCAATAGCTCTAACCACCATCTCTGCCTCATGTTTAATTCTTTCTGTGTCATCAAATAACCCAAGCTTTTATGGTATGTGAAGATTTGGAATGTCTCGCCATACAGATAATGCCTCCAAATCTTCAATGCAAATACGACTGCAGTCAGTTCTAAATCATGCACTGGATATGAGATCTCATGTGGTCTCAGTTGTTTGGATGCATAAGCTATCACCTTACTATGTTGCATCAACACACATCCCAAGCCTTGGTGAGAAGCATCACTATATACTGTAAACCTACCTGTACCTGTAGGGATGGTTAACACTGGTGTTGAGGTTAGCATGTGTTTTAGTTCATCAAAACTCCTTTGACATTTAGAAGTCCACTTGAAAGGTACATTCTTTCTCAACAATTTAGTCAAAGGGCTAGCAATTAAGGAGAATCCATCAACAAATCTGCGGTAGTATCCGGCTAAACCCAAAAAACTATGCATTTCAGAAACATTTTTAGGAGCTTCCCAATTTACTATAGCCTCAATTTTGTTTGGGTCAACCTCTATGCCCTTACACAACACCACATGTCCAAGAAACACCAAATGATCTAACCAGAATTCACATTTACTCAATTTGGCATATAATTATTTCTCCCTCAAAGTTTGCAACACAATTTTTAAATGTTGTTCATGTTCTCCCCTATTCTTTGAGTACACCAATATGTCATCAATAAATACTATCACAAACTTATCCAAATATGGTTGAAACACCTTATTCATTAAAGCCATAAATGCAGCTGGAGCATTAGTCAATCCAAATGGCATTACTAAAAATTCATAATGCCCATACCTGGTTCAAAAGGCAATCTTTGGAACATCCGCTTCTGCTACCTTCAGCTGGTAATAGCCTGATTTCAAATCAATCTTGGAGAATATTTGGGCTCCTTGCAACTAGTCAAACAAATCATCTATTCTGAGTAACGGATATTTGTTCTTCACTGTCATTTTATTCAGTTGCCTGTAATCGATACACAATCTCATTGTTCCATCTTTCTTTTTAACAAATAATACTGGAGCTCGCCAAGGTGATACACTAGGTCTAATATACCCTTTGTCAAGTAACTCCTGCAATTGGGCCTTTAGTTCTTTCAACTCAACTGGGGCCATTCTGTAGGGTGACCTTGATATTGGTGCAGTTCCTGGTACTAGTTCAATAGTAAATTCTATCTCTCTATCTGGTGGTAAACCAGGTAGATCATCTGGGAATACATCAGCAAATTCCCTTACCACTGGTATATTTTCAAGCAAGCTATCAGTGGTTCTAATATCAGTCACATATGCCAAATATGCTTCACATCCCCCTTTGATCATTCGAAATGCCTTTACAGCTGGAACTAGACATGTAGGCACAAGTTTTCTTTCACCTAGAAATACTACCCTTGGCTGGTTTGGTGATTCCAAAATTATTCACTATTGCATGATGTCTAGTTAACCAATCCATTCCCAGTATCACATCAAATTCATATATTGGCAATAAAATCATATCAGCTATTAACTCAACTCTGTCAATGCATATCAGGCAATCACGACAGACATTATTCATAACTACCACGGTTCCCAATGGCGTACTCATATTTATGTCAATCCCCAAAGGCTCATGTATTTGATGCAATTCAGATGCCATATGCAATGATATAAATGAATGAGTGGAGCCTGGGTCAATCAATATATATGCTAATATTTCATAAATATAAATATTACCAGTGACTACTTCGGGAGCATCCACTGCCTCTTGTCTAGTCATAGCAAACACTCTGGCCTGAGTATGAGGTCTAGAACTCTGATCTTCAGATCTGGTGACATTTCAAAACTAATCTAGAGTGATAATACATATTCAAGCATATAAGTCCAAAATACAGATGACATGTTTTCATGCTTGTGTGGAATGCAAGGAGAGAGAGTGTGATGAGGCTCGGCCAGTGACCTGTGCTCCATGTCTTTTATACATTACTCAAAATGAGCTATCACTTTTCTTTACATGAAAAATGATGCAAATTGATGAGTTGCGGCTCAGTGAGAATAACCATCCAATGAGCTCTAAAGTACCAAACAACTCATAGTAATAAATCACAATTCCAATATATACCATGTATTTCATTCCATTCATCAGTATCATATAAGTATCAATAAAGTTGAAACATATAATCATTACTCTTTATGTATGCAAATGCTTTGCTTATTTCATTTTGTTGTGACCAAGTTAAAGAGACATTGCCCCGGGTTTCCAAGTGAACATTTGCCATGTGAATATTTGCATTTGCATTTGCTAGTTAGCTTGCTCATTTGTTTCATTTGCACATTTGTTGGGCCATAGGCCTCTTCTTTTGCTTTACAACATCGATTAAATAGTCACAACGCCTTTTTAGCCCATATGCATATGCACTTGTATTTAAGCATTCATCAACCATTGCATCTTTATCATATACAACATACATATATTCCATATATACCTCATATGTCAAGCATATACCTTGTATATATTATGCATATACCATGTATATATATCACATTTGTCAAACATATACCTCAAATACACCGCAAGTATACCATTTATGTGTACCACAATGTCACAAATTATCCATCATTACATTATCAAGGACCAATCATGACAATCACATGAATCACATAGCAAGCAACATTCATTTGCACTAAAGAATTCAATCGATAATTAGACTCATCGTTCTCCTTTGATTCCGACCCCTAACTTATTGTCTATCTGCTCCTTGTGGGTCTCCAATAAGTTGCGAGCCTAATATGAAAACATAATCGATTAACTCATGATTAGAGAGACTTAATGTGGCTTAAACAAATTAATATGCATTGTTCATGTCAATAGTTAAGATTTTTCCTATGAGGCAGTGTGACCTTATAGGAATTTTTAGCCTATAAATTTTTCTATAATTGAGAAATTAATCTGATTCTTATTCCTAATTACAAATAACATATAATTAGAGAACATATTCAAATTTCAGACCAATTGGATCATTGTACAATATTTGGTGGAATGTCTAAGAGTGTTCAGTTTTCTGCCTTGTTTTCTACCTTTAGGCAGTTTCAGGGTACTCATTTGGGTTCATCATAACTTATAATCTATAATTCCTATTTTAATTAAACTTTACAGACACTTATATGGATGCATTTGGAACATGTTTCAGGGTTTACAACTTTTACCAATTATGTCTCTAAGGTCTTCTAATTATACCAAACATTTTACTGGTCCAAAAGAGAATTGACTTCCGGACCAGTATGGATTACAAAGGCCATAACTTAGTCTATACATAACCAATTAAGTTTCCATTAGTACCAAATTTTAACTAAGACGTATACCTATAACTCTCATGTTTTGATCATTTACATAATCCAGTTCTAACAAGCTTAAATTAGCCAAACAATTTACTATTATCTTCCCAGGGCACTCAGTATGTAGTTCAAACCATGGAACAGTCATGGTTCCATTCACTATAACTCACAATTTACAAGGTATATGAACCTGATATTTGGTATAAAGATACAAAACACATATATCTACAAATTTTATGTTTTGAGAGACTTCAAATAAGGGCTTTAACATATTCGAAATCAAACCACACAGTAGCTAACTTGGTTAGGGTTTATACCCTGACCAGTTTCAGTACGAAGAGCATATCTCTCCCTATACATAACATCTTGCACAAATGTTTACATATCCATAAATATAAGATATAAAGGAACAATTTTTGTGTTTTACACATTTCCATAATCAATTTATCTTAACATCCAAATCGGGGTACAATTCAGTGCCTAATATTGAACCTAAGCAACTCATATCAACCCTATAGCAATAAGAATTGATTACTTACCAAGAACAACCTTGAAAGGGATCAATTAGCTTCAAAAACTAGGTGAAAAAAGGAAGAATTAAAGTCTGAAATGGAGGAAATTAAAGAAGAAGTCGGGCTGGAGAAGAAGGCAGAAATGGGAAGATAAAGCTAACTTTTGGTTTTTGTCCTTTTTATCTTTTTCTCATCTCTTTTCTCATCTCTTTTCTCCTTTCTCTTCTCCTTTCTCTTCTCTTCTCTTCTATTTCTCTTTTATGTCATTTTCATTTTATTTTGTCTATATTATTATTATTATTTATATAGATTTATAATTCCACTAATTCACACAATGATACAGCTTAACCATTTGACCCGATTTAACTAAATTAGCAATGTAAATGTTCACTAATCTTAATCTAATCATTTTTCTTACTTTAATTTAGTCACCTTATTCAATTCATTTCTAATATTTTGTTATCCTTATTTAGGTTATAAGGATACACGTGTGACTCGATATAATTGCCAAATACTAGGACACGTAGCTAGTGCGTGCCATGAACTTGTTCCTACGAAAATACGTATGAAATGCACGTGTTCAATTGAATTGTATGCAAGATGCTTATGTTTGATGAAATGCATGTGGGGAAGGTCAAGGATGTTACAAGCATTGTTGTATTCTCCCACATTCTTAAATAGATAATGAGCTTGATAGGATTGTCATTGCCTTCTTGTTTTTGAAATTTGCTCTTCTTTGAGGCTCTGTCCAATCATCTCTTGATAGGATTTCTTCTTCACCATCAGCTCCTCTTCTGGTTGGTGGTGTCCATTCTTTTCGTACACTATCCCAGACTTCAATTCCTTCACTATCCAAATATGTCTCCATCTGAAACTTCCAATGGGCATAATTTGATCCATCAAAGTAAGGTTTGAGACTTTGGAATCCTTCAGTAGCCATATCTCAATCTTTACTAGCGCTTTTTAGGTTTCGATGCTAGACAAAGCTCTTATACCAATTGTTGCCCAGATATTAAGCCAAGAAGGGGGGTTGAATTGGAGTTTCAAAAAATTAAACTTTAAGGTGCGGAAATAAACAATTAATTTTAGGAGGGATAGAGAAAATTTTACACAAGGATTTTTATAGAGGTTCGGGTGTTAACAAATCTTACTCCTCTCCCCAATCGCAATTGGGAGTTTCATTAACACACTAAGTATTACAATGGAGTTTTACAAGCTAACTCCCAACTATGGTGTTTCTCACAATGGCTCACACCTAACCCAGAAATCCCTTGTGTTTTAATGGCTCACACAATAACCAATTCCTTGTGTCTTACAGGCTCACACAAACAACCTTCACTTTGTGTTTTTACAGGCTCATACAAACAACCTTTTAATTTGTGTTTTAAAGGCTCACACAACTAACCCTTACAAGTGTTCTACTCTTAACCCAAAAATACCCAAAGCTCACTTGAGTAATGATTACAGAGAGAAACACTCACAAATCTTAATTGCTCAATAAATGAAGAGCAAAAAGATTTTTACAGAGAATAGATTTTTGTTCTCAAAGTATTGAATGTACAAATAGCTTGTAATAATGTTTTGATTCAAAGTATTTGCTATCCTCTTGTACTAAATGCATAAATGACTTCCATTTATACTCCCATGGCTGAATATAGCCGTTGGGGTGCATTAAATACGAAACTAGCCGTTGTACCAACCAAATAATCGTGCCTGCCATTTTTCTCTTTCATCATTCACGGGCGTGACTATGTTTATCACGAGCGTGACATTTCTTCCCAAGCGTGACTGAAGTGATGACTTTGGTCGTGAAGCTCTCTGGAATATTTTGACATATTGAGTCACAGGCGTGACATACAGCTTCACGGGCGTGACAAACTTCCCAGCCATGATCCAAGTGGTGACTTTGGTCATAAAGCTCTCTGGATGAAAATGACATGAACATTCACGGGCGTGATAGTTTGATTCACGGACGTGACTAAAATGTCCACTTAACGGTTTTTTCTTCTTTCATGGCCATGAACTTCAAATGTTGGTTTTTATAATGGTTAGCTCTTTCACGGGCGTGACACATAAAGTCACGGGCGTGAACATGCTACTTCCTTAATTGTTTCTTTAAAGGATTATTCTTCCAATCTCCATTCTTGCTATTTTATTCCATGTCATGTTTAATAGACTTAGAAAACAAGTATGTTAAATACAATATTGCTATTTTATTTGTTATCATCAAAATGACAGAAATACCTCTCAAGGTTTAACAGATGTGAAGTTGATTATGAATCCAACCGTGAAGCTACTAATGAACTGGTCTACTTCTCCAACAAACAAATCAACAAGAGATTCAAACCCCTAAACTTACCTTTCATGAACATGAAACTGGACACTTTTGTAGAATTCGACATGCAAAACAAAGCATATCAACCAACATTATTTTCTCTAAAATTGATCAATATCAATTCATCCTATCAACTCTGTAGTGTATATTTCATCAAAATAACATGCCATTAATATTTTAACATCATGATGAACAAAATCATCTCATTTTCTAACAAAACAAACCATGACTCTAACATAGCATTTCAAAACCTTAAATGCATTAATATCCCAAATAATCCAAAAATCTTGCATTATACCAAACCAACAACCATTCAAATATGCATTTAAAGCACACCAATCATACAAATGTATTAAAAAACTTTGAATGTGATTATGTACATGCCTTTCACTAAAAATGGAGCCTTAACAATACTCTAAACTTTTCAAGTTTAACTTCTCCCTTGGGATAGATCTTCCTATTCAAGCAAAAAACCCCTTCTTAAACTCTTATGATAGAAATACAAACTCAAAAACACTATAAAATTGGGCTCTCACTCTCAACTTTTCAAGAACACCCTCATTCTTTCTTAGATGTCAAGTTGATATACCTTTTAAAAGTATGTTTTAGTTGGTATTTTAAGTGTTAAAGTTATAGGGTTTTATTAATTATAGGTACTTAGGTTGTTTTATTTTCATGTTTTCAAGTTCATAATACGAGTTAAGGTGATTATGAAGATTTAGTAGAGAATTTGTTGGATCAAGGATTCCTGTCGTAAGTGTCATGGTCAGCATGGTCGTGATGGCCAAGTTGAGGAAGCAGAGTTCCATTGCACCCACTATGTCATGATTGTGATGGTCGTCGGGATTGCAATGTCCAATGAGCAGACAATAAATCATCCTTATTGTCATGAGTGCGACATCCGTTGTGCATGCAACATGTTTCTCTTGTAGAATTGCGAGTCAAATCAAAATTAGTAGAGTTCAAGTTTGATTAGGAGATTTGGGACTTATTAGGATGTTTTTATGTAATTTTTATGAGAAACAATTATTTTCAAGAGTTAGATATCAAGTAGGATCTTAGGAATATAAATTCAAGTTTTAGAATTAAAGGGTTTGGGGGCTATCTATCGCAACCTTTCTTTCTATTCTTTCATTGGCATTGCAGCAAGCTAGGTTCTACTGGAGAAGTTGATTTTCCGCTTGAAGATTGATTCAGAATCAAGTTGGAGATTTGGGGATCAACCTATCTACAAGCTTATGTTTTAGTTTATTCAGAGAGCACTTAGTAAAATATCAATTTCTAAATAAAGATTGCATAATATTGAAAAACAAGTTTCTTTTATTAATGATTGGAATATCATTTTAAACTAGTTTTTCAGATGATAATAAATATTCTCTTATATCAATTATTAGAATGTTATTTTAATTTGTTAAATATTTAGTAAGAAATATACATAATAAAATGCAATTTTGTATAATAAAATTTATAAGATTAACAAATATTGATTAATATCACAAATAAGTTTCTTTTATTAATTATTATATTGTCATGTTAATTTTTAGTTAATTAAAAAATTATCATTTTAATTTCTTGAATTAAAATACATGTAATTATAAGTTGATATTTATGTGTACAATAAAAGTTATAAATAATATTATAGATAAATTATTTAATTTCTATTTTTTTTAAAAATATCATTTTAATTTCTTGAATTAAAATATATAAAATCATAAGTTCATATTTATGTGTATAATAAAAGTTATAAATCATATTATTGATAAATTATTTAAGTTCTATTGTATATAATAAAATTAAAAAAAATAATTAAATATCAATCATTTCGATATAATTCGGTTCTAGAGCAGTTCTAGATCCGAATTTCACCAAAGATCCAGATCTGTCCCAAAAAAAAGTGAATGGCACCATTCAATTTGGTTGTAGTCAATATAATTTAGTTCTGGATATTTTTTGTGCTTTGACTCAATTCTGGAAGATCTAATATATGTATATAACTCTACCTATCACTGAATAATCAAAATAATATATTTTCATTATGGCCTAATTTGTTACTAAGATTCTATATAGTAATATAGTATAAAATATAAAGTATAAATTGTACAATTGTAAAATACAAAATATAAATTATAGTATAATATAAAATAAGTATAACTAAAGTGCAACTATAATTATATTAACAATATAGTATAAAATATAAAGTATATAAATTATAATTAAGAAATATTAGTATAGTATAAATTATAAAGTTTAATTGCGTAAGTGTAACTCTATAAGATAAAGTATAAAATGCATTATTATAAGCTAAAAAATTATATATATATATATATATATTACAAACTATAAAGTGTAAGTATATAGTTGTGCTTACACTAATGCAAATATGCTACTAATTAGATTTATTATATTTATATTAATAACATTCACCTCAATATATCATATAATGTTTATATAAGTTAAATTCAAATTAAAATAAGAATTATTTAATAATTAGGATATGTTTATTGATTTTTAAATAATAATATTAATTTATTAATATATAATAGAAGTTAATTTAAATTAAATTACTAATTAATTTTTTACTAATTACCATCCAATTTGGAAACTTAAAAATTAAAAGCATGTTTGGTATGACCAATTTAGGAATAGAAATAAAATTTTCATTCTAAATTTAGATTTGGTACCTTAATGTTTTTCGAATAGAATTCTAATTAATAAATTTTTGTGATATTCAGAATGTATAACTTATCAAGAGGATTTAGTGTAAATAATTTATTAATTATTATAGAGTATATATTATATATATATTTAAGACTCATCTCCAATGCTAACGTGATTTATGGTTTTTCTTTTAAATTATTATTATTATTCTAAGAAAACTTTTCATGTGAAGCAATTAAAATCGATTTTTGTTAAATTATGTTGTTTATGAATTTTATTTTATTTTAAAATTTATTCAGCCAAACTATCATACTTGCAGTAATAGTATCAAAATTTTATTTTTTAAAAAAATTTGATACTGTTACTGCAAGTTAATTAATAATGTTGGTACAAGTTGAAACTATTCATTAATTAATTATTAAACTGAATTAATATTAGTTTTTTAAGTTCAATCATTTTACACCTTAATAACTTAAACAATTATTTATTTAGCACGGAAGTAAGATCATAAGAGTTAACATATATTATTTATTCTTTTTAGGTTAATTTTATAATTTTAGATAATTTTCTTTTTTTGTATTTGAATGTTCATGCTCAAAGTACAAATGAGAATCTTCAGAAAAAAAAATAAATAAAAAGTGTAAAAATCACTAAATTTAATAAGATTTAGTGTCTTACTATTCATTTAAATTATAAAATCATACCAAATATAAAAATAAAATTTCAATTCTTATTACAAAACATAGCAAAATAAATTTAGAAATCCAAAACCAACAACTTACGAACAGGATTTCAATTCTTATTCTTTTTGTATATCAAATTTGACCTAAAGGCACATATTAGAGCATTTTAATAATAAGATCAATTGAGTCGGTTCATTACCCAATCCGCTCTAGTCAATTACAGATTGTTCTCGATTATCCTAACCCGACCTTAAAATTTTGGCATTAACTCATTTGAGTTGAATATAATTTTGGATTGAGTTTTCGGTCCAGATCAAAATTACTTGGTCTACACTCATGTAACAAATTAGAGGTTTAATCTGAGATTTAGATAGGAAAGCTTCTATTGAAAAAAAAAATAACTTATCTAATGGACTGCAAGATTAATGAATTAGCTGATTTGCACTTAGTAACTGCCTTAAGAAAAACAAAAAACAAAACACATTCTTCTGTTTGGATAAGAAAGGAATTAAAGGTGGTTTATGTTTTCACAAAGTATGTTTCTAATTTGGTATACATGGCATGTTGTAACTTGATTTATAATTTTTTTTTTTTTCCTGTATACAGTCCAGGAAAAACAAAATCCCATATATAAAACGATCGCAAATACCGTGAAGCCCCTCCAATCTTTATAGCTATCATTTCATCCTCTTCAATGTAATCCATTGCCGAGGTACATAAATGAACAATTCCACTTTTCTAGCCTTATAACATCTCCAACAAGATGCCTTGTAAAAAAATTGCCATAGCTAAGGGTAGAGAAGATACTTGTACTATGAGAAAGATTTGCAGCAAGAGTAAGCAAGCAAAAAAGCTATTTTTCTTCATTTTCGTCATTCATCAATTGATATATATGTTACTACTTTGTAATTGATGTCTCACATAGGGAAATAATATTTCTCACGATTTCTGAAGCCGCATCAGGCTTAGCAGCTTTCAGTGCCCTTTGAGACATATCTGCCATGAGAGGCTCATCTCCTGCCATATCAACCATATGATTAGTAATCAAACAAAAAATGCAAATTTACTAGGATAGATCCTGCCTTCTAATGGAATCTCAATATAAACCGACAATATAAGAAAAAAAGAAAACAGAAACTGACAATATAAAGATGTAATCACATTATTTTCCATTGATATACATATCTCTAGTGTTATGCCTGATCATAAAGTTATTGATTAGAAATATCCAGCACACATTCATATCGCATATTTTTTCAAAAACGACTAGTACATTATATCTCAAGCATGCTAATTTTAATCTAGATATAAACAAATTTTTCATGATCAAAAAAGCTAGCTTAACACTTCCAACCCATACAAATACAAAAAAACCATCCAAGTAACAGCTGCTAAACAATTAGAAGTGAATTCTAATTGTTGTGTGGCTTTGGGCCTTCTCTACTCCAAAAAGCTAGCACATGAGATGAAGTTTTCCCACGCACATATAAATTGACCACTTGCCCTTTCCATAACCAATATGTAAAACACACCCAACAGTTTCCTCCCTTGACACATCAGGTGGGGCGGAGAACCCTGACATTGACCCCGCTTTGATACCAATGTTCTGTGGTCTTAAGCCTTCTCTACTCCAAACTCTAGCTCACGAGGTGAGGCTGATAAGCCTACCATATGATATATTTACTTACTATGAAGAGGAGACCAGAATTAGGTGTGGATGGTCGAAGGTACTTTGCTGTGTGGACTAAGGCTAATTCTAGATTTTTCTGTTATGGGTTGTTGGAAGGGTAGTATAGTGAATATGTTTAGGAAGTTGGTTACATAGCGAAATGTAATATGGGTATATAAAGGAGGTTGGTTTTGGGTAGTGGCATTCTGAATATTTTTGTTATTTGGTCCTAGTCACAATGGAGAGCCACAAGCCTCTCGAATGCTTGTAATCTTCCATTTTCGGTTCATAATTCGATATTTCCTTTTGATTCCATTTGCTGTGATTCTTTGGTTCTTATCAGAGGCTTGACCACTAGCCCCTTTCACAACTGATGTAAGAAACACGCCTGACAATTCTAGTTCATGACAAAAAGCTTTAACATGATTTGACGGATAACTACTAAGCCAGTAGAAGAAAACTCTTAATACAACAAGGTCTAGTGGTCTACAAAAAGAAACTTCACGTGTCAAATTATGACAATTGGACCTAAAAATCCTAGCCAAGAAAAAATAATGGCTTAAGAAAGTTTACATTATCCAGGGGAAAAAAGGAAGGATTATTCACTATTTTAATGAAAATGGCAAAGCATCAAAGAGAGAGATTAAATAATGGCCAATCAAACAATTTAGCATGCATTAATTTCAACACAGCATATGATCGTGGTCTCAGATTAAGAAGCAACAAACAATCATAAAAACTAAGCAACATATCAAAC
The DNA here is from genome assembly GCA_023653625.1 of Triadica sebifera. Lineage (NCBI taxonomy): Eukaryota > Viridiplantae > Streptophyta > Magnoliopsida > Malpighiales > Euphorbiaceae > Triadica > Triadica sebifera. The sequence continues at coordinate 8,642,963 of CM042900.1, forward strand.
ATACCTAATATCTCTTCAATTGCAGTTCCCAAGGTAGTGGAATCTAGTTCATCCTCAGTTATAACCCTTGAACCCGCAACATCTGCCATTAAAGAAGCATTTTTCAATTGATGTCCTTCTTCTGCATTTGGTGATGGTATCTGCAAAGTAGTGAGAAATTATTTCTCGAAACAACACAAACATCCATAATGAAGACAACTAGAAAATCTGAATGGTTAGCTGGATCATAAAGAAACCATAAATGTTGTATTAGTCCAAACAATACAAAGTCAAAGAACTCTACACAAATCACATCAATGTTTACAGAAAACAAAATGTCAGAGGATATTCCTATTTCCGTGGTTTCTGCTCAAAACAAAGCAGAATTAGATCAAACCTGTGCTGTGGTGGCACAAGTCTGATGCTATATCAACAAATCCAATAGGCCCAGTTCGTCCACTGCCACAGATTGGATCACATGCCTATTGAAATCATATTGATGAATTAGCAATATTAATATATGCAGTTGAATAACCAATAATATTTTTATTTAATTGATAGGCTCCAATTGAATTGCAAATTCCAACCTCAGAGTTTTAGAGACCACTAGTACCATTTGGGGCAAAGCTCATTGGTCATAACTGATCATGTACCCTTTTGTCCAATCTTTTAAGATTCCTCTGAAATATCTGTGTCTTAATGATTATATAACAAGTTAATTCTTCAAATTAAGTCGCGCTAATATTAATCAAATGGAGTTTTTTAGATCATTATTGAATGATAATTTCTGAGTATCAAAAACCGTATTGGCCTATAAACTGGACGCCCCTTCTGGTCAGGAAATTTGAGTCTTTAGACATCTAAAAAACATAACTACAGAATTCAGACAATGGACTTTGGATTCTTAGAATTTAACCACATGAAAAATGTATTGAACACAGTAACTGTGGTAAAAGGAGATGTTACAAACTTCAATCTAGGTGATTCAGTTTTCATATGACCCCTATATACATCTTTATTCAGTTCTTTGCAAATGAATGTTCCATTCTAGAAGATAGCAGAATAGCTTGCTTGGTGCAACTGTTATGGAAGTTAATACAATTTACAAAAATAACAAGATTTGCAGGTCACATCATATATTGAGTATAGCCCTGAGTCAAAAAAGTGTTTCTTGTTGTACAAATACTGAGCACTACTTGACTTAGTAATAGAGTATGTATCATATTACAAGTTATTTCTTTATCTCAACTTCTATATCAATGTCACAGCAACAGGAACTGGCAAGAGATTCCTACTTATCTTTTCAGATCATAATAATAAGAAACTAAGCATTTCAAACTTCAAACTGCTAAGGGAAATTAAGCAAATACCAACTATGACAATCTCGGATATGATTTTAACTGTAGGCATTAGCAAAAAGGATGGAAAAATGAAGATTATGTCAATAACTCATCAAGAGAAAAAAGAGAAGAATTTTTCCAAATTACCAGAATAGCAGGTTTCCCAGTAGCTAAGATCTCAGAGCATGTCATGGCACCTGCCCTAGAGACAACAAGGTCTGCAACAGTATATGCCAGATCCATTGACTGCAAGAATCTACATAGTTTTACAGTTATATCAGATTCAAGGATAGTAAGAATGCATAATGAATCTTAGAATAATGACAAAAGAGTACTACTAATCCATTCACAGCACTGAAACAACAATTATCAACAAGAATTTGGAACAGTAGAGAATCCATTCAAAATATAGAGAAACAGAAGCAAAATAAAGCATATCCAACCTTTTAAGATACAAAGGAAACAACTCCAATGCAAGCAAACTAGCCAAAGCACCAAATTTCATGAATTTAAATTTTCCCATATGATCCAGTCTTATGAGATATATTTACAAGATATATATCAAAAGCCAACTAAAATGCTATAATGAATGACTCTCCTTCTGGCTCAGTAAGTAAATCACTCTTCTCTTCCCCTAGCAAGGATAAACAGGTCTAGGTTTCGCTCTCATCTCTCTTATGCAAAGTCTGCATCTTTATATTGCTTGAGAACAATGGTCAATCTGTTTCACTTGTTAAAAAGGTTTCCAATATCATTTTTGAGCAAGAGGTTGTATGGTGTATAAATCACAAATCTAATTCATTAACATTTATAAGTAAATTGGACAAGAAGCAAATTTCATCAAAACGAACATCCATCAATAAAAGAAGCACATGAACCTACTGTGTCAAAACCAAATGCGGATGGTTCCTAACAAGGCTTTCCATCTCATTATAAGCCTCAACACCAGTTTGCCATATAATGTACCAATTCTTATGTTCAAGCAGCATTTGGCTATACAAATTCAACAAGGCAATATTAATAGAATTAGCCCCCAAAGATCCACCAAGCACCAAAATCACCTTTGCCTCTTCTTTCCCACCAGACCTGGGAAAGAATTCCTTCCTAGCCACTGCCTTTGAGACAAACTGCCTCAAAGACAACCTGATTGGGTTGCCACTCACCACACACTTACTCTTCCTGGGAAAACACTCAACTGTGGAATTATAAGCTATAAAAACAACCTTTGCAGAAAAAGAAAGAAGGTAGTTAGCAATGCCTGGGACAGAATTCTGTTCTTGAATCACAACATTGATTCCTCTTAATAAAGCAGCAAGGCAAGTGGGGAAAGAAACATATCCCCCTGTGCCTATAACAATATGAGGATGAAAATCTTTGAGCAGCTTCAAGCTATGGATTGTTGATTGGATCAAATGGAAAGGAAGGGAAAGATTTCGAGGGGAAAACAATGGGCGAAAGAGCCGTACAGGTGGAATTGAAGAGAAATTATAGCCAGCCGATGGGATAGAAGAACTCTCCATGCTGTTTGAGATTCCAATGAAGAGGAATTGGGTATTGGGTTTGGCCATTTTGAGCTCATCAGCTAAGGCCACAGCAGGAATTATGTGACCACCAGTCCCACCGGCGGCGAACACGACCCGGAGAGGAATATTGGATTCCTGCTGGACGACGACTTGGGTGTCATTTGATTGCTTTATCGATAAACAACAGAGGATCTTGCGAGACCTGAGACGATTAAAAAAAAACCGACAGTATTAGAGTTAAGTAAAGAAAGTGTGCTACAAACCAAAAAAAAAAAGGAAGTGTGCTACTGCGGGTGTAAAGAGACTGAGATACTTACCTGGGTTTATTGGGGAAGAAGAGGCAAGAAGGGTAAAATGGTAAAGATGGTACAAGTGCTGAAGAGTAGAGGTGGCGGAGGTGGTGGTGGTTGTGCTGGTTGACGGTGGCCATCAGTACTGGAACAGGGCATTAGTGAATTCCTTTATTATAGTAGGGAAAAATGGATAGAGAGAAAAACATCATAACGTCACGTGGATTGTGAGTGCAGGAAAAAAAGAAATAAAAAGTGTTAGTTGGTGTGCTTCTCTTTAAATCTTTATATTATTTCAGATTCAGAAAGTTAGCTGATTTTGACTTGGTATTTGAAAAAAAAAAAAAAAAAAAAAAGGAAATGGCTGTCGGAACATATACTTTATAAATTTTAATAATAAATTATATTTTTTTTTTTAACGTGTGTAAGAATATTGTATCGTTCAGGGGAAGATATGTCCATAATTATTAGTATTAGAAATCAAAGAGACACTTGTTAATCCCAGTATGTTTCAATGCTTCGATGAAGTTGGATTACAAGAATCCAATTTTATTCTATAGTATGAGCATTTTTTATCCTCTTAATTTTAGTGGATGGGAAAAAAAAATTTGCAGATAAAATTTCTTATTCTCTATTTTTCTGCGTTTGTTCTTTTTCAAAGAAGAGGGAGCAGTTTATTTTATTCTAGTATAATTGTTCCTTTTTTGAAATAATTTGAATTAGATTTGGGCTAACTCAAGTTATCCAAATCCAAAACCAACATCTTTCACTCACTGGCTTCTAATGGATTTAACTTATCACAAAATGTCATACTAATAATAGCAGCTCCAATACATAAATTTAAATATAAATTATATAGGAGATATCAACCCAACTATATATTTACACATGATAGTGTAATTGTTTACCCTAAGTATTTTTCTTACTATACATTGAGTATTATTCAATTTCTTAAGAATTATGTACTCAAATCAATCTTATAATTATTAGTATTCTAAGTTATTTCAAACTCTATTAAGCAAAATAAATTTGGCTAGTAAACACAAGTAATGAGTTATAAGCAACAATACTCTTCTTTTCGCCCTCATATCAATTAGGTCTGAATTAATTCGTTTTTCTAGAGTCTTTTTAAGTTGAATTATTTCATGACTGTAGGATACACCTAAAATAAGTAATATTAATCCATTCTCATGATATAGTCAAAAATCACAAATGGTAAAGATTTGAAATTCGTATTTGAAGCAGAGATTCATTCTTTTACTTCCTAATAGGTCATTTAGCCCATTCAGTATGAAATACATATTATGGTTAAGCAGCTCTTGTCAAAGATAAAAAGTGTATGTTCATATTTTTAGAATAACACTATATGAGTTATAGTCTTATCACTCTTAAAATGCTAAATTTGAAACTTTTATTTACACATTCAATAATATTAAACAACAAGTTTAACACTTACTTTTCTTTGAATAGATACATAAATAGTGGTGAAATCATTCATGTTGATTCTTATATTTTAAGAATCTCATATTAATTATTATCTATCTCATATTAATGTAACTAAACTCGCTCTCACAATATCATAGTCATTTACTTAATGTTTCAGTATATTGATCTCATCTCTACTCGCTACATAGTGCTCAAGACAATTATTTATATGAGCGAGTCAATCGAAATCTATCAATATATATCATCGAATTGTACTAACTAATACTCACAACATATTAATTTAATAAAAAATTTGTAAAAAATGAATTAATAAGAAATATGCTTCACATCATTACAAGTAAAAAAAATATTTTGTCAACATATACAAATAGATTAGATGCTACATAGACCTAAGAATTTTACATGTCTAATAAGTACAACTTTAGCTATTGGTTTGGTAAATGAATATGCTATTATTTTATTTGTATGAATGTATTTGAGAATCACTTCCTTTTATGTGATAATATCTCTTACATAGTAATATCTAATCTGAATGTGTTTGGTCTTTTCATAATACTTTGTATCCTTAGCATAGGCTAATTCAATTATATTGTCATAATAAATTGTTATAGATTTAGATGTTTTTTTTGACAATTTTAAATGCTACAAAAAAAATTTCAACCAAACTGCCTCTTTGTATAGCTGAGGAATATTCTACATATTCAACATTTATTATTGATAAGGCTATACAATATTGCTTCTTTTTACTCTATGATATTGTACAAACATTAAGCAAGAATGCATTCCTAGAAATTGCGCATATCAATATCATCTCTTTAATTAGCATCTGTAGAAAACTGTCAAATACACAACTTTTCCTTGATAGCACAAAACATAGTCTAAAGTTCATTTTAGATATCTTAACATCCTTTTAACTACCATCCAATTTGCTTATTAGCCTAATGACATAGTAAATGTTTGGATGTGTGCATAATATTGTAAATATCAGACTAGTAACATCATTAGAATAAGCTATTCTAGACATTCATTCATTTTCATTAGATGTCTTAGAACACATGTTAAGACTAAGGCTCAAATTTATTTTGACACAAGTATCCATAGACTTGCAATCATGTATGTAGTAACGCTACAATATTTTCTTAACATAAAGTCTTTTAAGATAGACCCAGAAATCTTCTTGAGCAATCTCTTAAGATCTTAACACCAAGCACATAGCTAGTCTCCCCTATGTCTTTCATTTTGAAGTTCGGTGATAACCACTTCTTGGTAATATCAATCAACTTCTTATTATTTCAAGTTATTCAAATTTCATTAACATATAAGGATAAAATTATAAAACTATTATTTGAACATTTGACATACACGCAATGATCCTCTTATAACATCATAAAACTATCTTTTAACATGTCATGATGAAATTTAAGGTTTCATTGTCTAAATGCTTGTTTGAGACCATAAATAGATCTTTTGAACTTGTAAACTTTGTGCTATTAACCTTTAAGTTTAAAACCTAAAGGTTGAATCATATATATCTTTTCATCTAGTTCTCCATTAAAAAATACAGTATTGACATCCATTTAGTATAATTTAGGTCCATTTGTGCTACAATAGCTGGAATGAGATGAGCTTGCGCAAATCTCACCACAAGTGAGAATGTCCCTTCATAGTCAAATTCCATTTATTGTGTGTATTCCTTAGCTGCTAATCGAATTTTATATCTTTCAATTGTCTCATCCGCCTTACGTTTAATTTTGAGAATTCAGTTGTTTCCAATAGTCTTACGGCTTGGCAATAAATCAATTCAATCTCAGACTCGATTAGATTTCATGGAATCCATTTTCTCTTCTATAACTTTAATCCATTCCTTAGCCTTAGGATAAAAAAGAGCTTATTGTACTATTTTAGTTTCCTCTTCATCATCTGAAAACAATTTAAAATCTTCTCGTTAAATCTCAAATCGATGATGGAAAATTTTTCATGATTACTATGTCAAGATTGAGATTGCCTATGATATTGTTCTATAGGAATATAATCTGACATCTTTTTACTCTCACTAGCTTTGGGAGGAATAGAAGATTGGATATAATCTTGCTTTTGATGAGCTAAATCAAGCATTATCTTGTTCTCATTAGTCTTAAGATGAACATGAATTATATTCATGTTCTCTGTTGAGATAACTGAATGTGATTGTTAGGATCTTCTATCTCATATAGTCGAAAATTCTCGTTCATCTCACCTCTTTCAAGAAAAAGTTATCTTATAAGAAAATAACATCTCGTGACTCAATTTTTGTTACTCTTCCATTTACATCTTCACCCAAAAACACATATCATTTGAAAAATTTAGATTATCATATATAAAAATATATTTCTTCCCTCTCGGACTAAGTTTTCCATATTCATAAGAAGTATTATGGATATAAATTGCACATCTCCATAGGTGTAAATTATCTAAATTATGTTTTTCATCTTTCCATAACTCATATGTGGTGGAAGGAATAAACTACGAAGGTGTATGATTAAGAATGTATGTTGTAGTTAATATCACATCCCTCTAAAAGGAAATGATCAAATTAGTATGTGTCATCATTGACCTAATCATATCCAATAGGATTGTATTCCTTTTTTCTACTGTCATTTTATTGTAGAAAGTAATAAATCATTAGATGTCTAGCTACACTCTTATCATCACAATAACTTTTGAAGAAATCAGATCAATATTCATGACTTCAATTGATCCGCAACATTTTAATACTCATATTTAGTTGAGTTTCAACTAATTTACTATAACTCACAATGCAGTCTAATGCTTCAAATTTATGGAATATCAAGTAAACATGCCTATATCGGGTGAAATCATCTATAAAGTGATGAAATAATGAGCACCTTATCTTGCTCTTACAATCATTGGGCCATAAAATGTTAGAATGGATAAGTTGTACAAGGAATGTGGCTCTTTTGGCTTTGTCAAATAGTAACTTATTACTTTCCCAGCTAGACAACACTTACAAATAGACAAATTTATTTTCTCAATTGATCCCAAAGACCATTTCACTATTCTTTTTAAGTGATCATGCCCAATTTGTCCTAATCTAGCATGTCATTTGATATCATCATTCAACAAAACATTATTAGAATTACCAACACTATATATTGATGTATCTACATCTATAGTAATAGTTTCTAGCACCATAAAATCATTTACAATTTTAAAACTAAGTCCTAACAGAACAAGAACATACACTAAATTTCATCGAACTTCAAGAGCATAAAACACATTATGGAGATAAAGTGTGCGACCTCTCTGCAACATCAGCTTGTAAATATTGATCTCAAGCACATCAGTGAAAGCATTATTCCCTATATAAATACTTCCACTTTCTTTCAGAATCCGATAATATTCCATAAAGGTAGTATGATCACTCGCTATGTGGCCAGTTACTACTAAATTTACAGTCAAATAAGATACAATTTTAACTTACATTAAACAACTACTAACATATAAGTTAAAGGGATGAGTTTGGTCACACGATATTTTTGCCTCAATACAATCACGAGCAAAATGACTAGACTTCCCACAATCGAAGCAGTTTATGTTCTTGTCTTTCTTGCCATTGCATCTCTCACACTTGTATTTCTTTCCACTAATATTGGCTTTGTTGCCTCTTTCTTTCCATTAGAGCCCAAAGTACCTTTTACTTTGGACTTAGTCATATAAGCATCTCTAATAGGCTTATTATTGAGAAAACAATCCTTCTTCAGCTCAATATTTTGAGCAACATCATCAAATGTTTTGATATCATCGTTGTGGGCAAGGTTAACATACATATATTTCCAAGCATTCAGGAATGCGTATGAGAGTTTGGATCTGTTGCTCATCAATTATCTCATGCCTAACAACCTTCAACTTATTAATCATGTTAGACATAACTGTGAGATGCTACCTCATTGAATGATTGAGATTTTTCTTATAGCCATCAAACTTTAGAGTTAACTAATGCAACCTAGTTTTCGAGGTTCCACCATACTAAACCTTAAACATCATCCCAAACTACTTAAGTTGAGTGGTGCTTCTCAAAATGCAACATTATATCATTTGTCATGCTGGTTAACATCAAAATACGAGCAACTTTATCTTTGCGTTTGTAAGATTGAGATGTTTCCATCACACATATGTTGAGTAGTATTTCCATGCTCAAACTTAGCCATTGGTTGTGTGATGGTTTTCAGCATTTCTTGGTTTTCAGCATTTCTTGCTTTTCCAAGATATGTTGAATTTATGATGTCAAATATTAAAGTTTTTGTCATTCAGCTTATCTTTTTGGTTCAAATCAGGAACTATGCTTTTCGTGACAACCATTTACACTATTTAGAAACAGTAATTACAATTAGGATTAGCACAATTCATAATCACAATTTTTTTTATGTCATAATGTCTTAAATTAATGAATAATAATCTAACACAAGCAATAGTAATGAAAGTAATGTACCACAATCCAATTAGTTTCCACTAATATAGTCGAATTATCATTGTTTAATTTAAATATGTACCAATTATTTTATTATGTGAGATTTACTAATATATCAACCTAATATTTCCCATAATAACATATGTATTTCTTTCACATAACAAAAAAAAAATGTATAATAAATATTCACATTGTATCATAAAAGTCATTCAATACATGCTATGAAAGAAAGAAAACACAAATAACACATAGTGACTAATCATTACATATGTCCTAATGAAGACTCCAAAGCTCTCTCAGAATCAAAAGTTCAATTCTGGTTTCATTCAATTTTCATGGATCTTTCATGTTTAATTATATACAATCTATCTAACAACTCAATTCAAGTACAAAAACATACAACTTGGCTTTGATACTAATGTTAGAAATCAAGGGATAGAGACACTCACTTATTAATCCCATATTGTTATATGTTTTAATGCTTTAGTAAAGTCTGATTATAAGAATTGACTTTGTTCCACAGTATGAGTATTTTTTATCATTTTGATTTTTGTGGATAGGGGATATTTTTCTGCAAATAGAATTTCTAGTTCTCTATTTTTCTATGTTCATTCTTTTTAGAGAAGAGAGAGTAGTTATTTTATTATAGTGTAATTGTTCCTTCCTTTTTATTTTAGTATTTTTAAAATAAGTTAAATCAAGTGTTAAACCTTGAAAGATATTTTCGTCATTTTGATGATAACAAATAATATAACAACATTGTATTTAACATATTTGTTTTCTAAGTATATTATACAGGACATGGATTAAAATAGCAAGAATGGAGAATTGGAAAAATAATCCTTGAAAGAAAAAATTCAAGTAGTAGCATATTCACTGCCATGACTCTATAAGTCACTCCCGTAAAGGAAGCTAACCGTTACCAAAACTAACATTTGAAGTTCATGGCCATGAAGGAAAAACAAACCGTGAAGTGGGCATTTCAGTCACCTCCGTGAAGATTCATGTAATTTCATCCAGAGAGCTTCACGACCAGAGTCACCACTTGGATCACGACTGGGAAGCCTGTCACGCCCGTGAATGAGTATGTCACGCCCGTGACTCTATATGTCAAAACATTCCAGAGAGCTTCACGACCAAGGTCACCACTTCAGTCACGGCTTGGAAAGAAATGTCACTCCCGTGATAAGCATATTCACGCCCGTGAACAATAAAAGAGAAAAATGTCAGGCACAATTTTTTGGTTGGTACAACGGCTAGTTTCATATTTAATGCACTTCACCGGCTATATTCAGCCATGAGAGTATAAATGGAAGTCATTTATACATTCAGAATAAGAGAATGAAGAATATAACAATAGAATAACACATACTTCGAATTTAATTCTTATTACAAGCTATTTGTACTTTCATACTTTGAAAACAAATCTATTCTCTATAAAAATCTTTTTGCTCCTCATATTTGAGCAATTAAGATTTATAAGTGGTTCTCTCTGTAATCTTTACTAAAGTGAGCTTTGGGTATTTCTGGGTTAAAAGTATAACACTTGTAAGAGTTAGTTGTGTGAGCCTCCAAAACACAAATTAAAAGGTTGTTTGTGTAATCCTGTAAAAACACAAAGTGAAGATTGTTTGTGTGATCCTGTAAAAACACAAAGTGAAGGTTGTTTGTGTGAGCCTGTAAAACACAAGGAATTGGTTATTGTGTGAGCCATTAAAACACAAGGGATTTCCGGGTTAGGTGTGAGCCATTGTGAGAAACACCATAGTTGAGAGTGAGCTTGTAAAAACTCCATTGTAACACTTAGTGTGTTAGTGAAACTCCCAATTGCGATTGGGGAGAGGAGTAAGGTTTGTTAACACCCGAACCTCTATAAATCTTTGTGTCTGATTTTATCTATCCCTCCTAAAATTAATTATTTATTTCCGCACTTTAAAATTTAATTTTTTTTAAAACTCAAATTCAACCTCCCTTCTTAGTCTAATATCTAGGTAACAATTGGTATCAGAGCCTTGTCTAGCGTCGAAGCCTAAAAAGCGCTAGTAAAGAGTAAGATATGTCCAGTGAAGGATTCCAAAGTCTCAAACCTTACTTTGAGGGAGCAAATTATGTCCATTGGAAGTTTAGGATGGAGACATACTTGGATAGTGAAGGAATTGAAGTCTGGGATAGTGTACGAAAAGAATGGACACCACCAACCAGAAGAGGAGCTGATGGTGAATAAGAAATCCTATCAAGAGATGATTGGGCAGAGCCTCAAAGAAGAGCAAATTTCAAAAACAAGAAGGCAATGACAATCCTATAAAGCTCATTATCTATTGAAGAATATGGGAGAATACAACATTGCTAAACAACATATAGCTTGTGGAAGACATTGGAGAACTATCATGAGGGAACTAAGCAAGTCAATTCCAAGAAGATTCAACTTCTAACCTCATAATATGAGCTTTTCAAGATGAAATCCAATGAGTCAATCACTGACATGACCAATCGACTTCTATCCATTATAAATGGAATGAGGAAATTTGGGAAGCATCTGAGTTTGGAAGATGTATACAATAAAATCCTGAGAAGTCTTCTTCTTAAAGACTATGGTTCAAGAGTTGCTGGCATAGAAGAAGCAAATGAAGATATGAGCATTATGAATACTGATGTGCTGATTGGCAAACTTCTCACACATGTGATGGCAGTGAAGAGAGATAGAGAGCTTGAAGCATAACCAAAGAAAAGAAAGCTCTTAGTACTCAAAGCCTCTACTTCAAAATCTCAAGAAGAAAGTGAAGATGATGAAGAAATGAGTGATGAAGAAAATGAGGACAAAGTTATGCTTTCAAGGAGATTAAAAATAATCATTGAGAAGAAAATGAGCAATTCCAGAAAATTCAGGCAAAGAAATCTCAAACAAACTTCTAATGATACACATAGAAGTAAGGAAGAGGTAAAATGCTATGAATGTAGAAAGAAAGGACATATCAAACCAGAATTTCCAAGGCTCAAGAAGCATAAGAGCAAATACCAAAGAGACAATGGAGAGAAAGGTCATAAAGCCACATGGGATGACGAAAGCTCTTCAAGTGAAAATGATGATAATAAAAGTGAAGAGGTCAACCTATGCTTCATGGCTATTGAGGATCACATCTCAGACAAAGTAAGATCACTACACTCATACTATTTCAATAATGATAGTAGTGATAATGATGATGATGAGCAAAACCGAATAGAAGAATTAAATATAGAATTAGAGAAATATAGAACTAAATTCAGTACATATAGAAATAATATCTCTAATTTGAAAAATAAGATAGATGGTTTAGAAAAAGAGAACATAAAACTTAAATCATCTAATGAATCTCTTCAAAAGTCATCAGATGAATATTCATCAAGACCATCAACAGCTTCATTATTAAAAGAAAATAATACTTTGAAAAATGAAGTTGATGAACTTAGAAATTCCATTTCTAAATTTCACAAAGGTAAAGAGAGCTTAGATACTCTCATTGTGTCTCAAAGATCACCCTTAATTAAATATGGTCTAGGATTTAAAGACACATCATCATCTTCTCACAAAACTATATTTGTTAAATCTAAAGAATCTCACATCTCCACACCTGTTAGAACTGCACCAAGAAATAAGAATGTTAAACCCTCTATACAGAAAAAGAATAATCATGCCTTTATGTATAGGAAGCATGCATCTAGAAAAATGCAAATTAATCATGATTGTGCATGTCATTGTTCTCAAAATAAGTCAAACAGAATCATGGCATTCAAATACATTCTAAGACCAAAAAGCAAGTTTAGACCAAAACAATGTAATTAGTGTATGAAAATTGGTCACATAAATAAACATTACTGGATAACGAAGACTCATTAGGAACCTTCATGTGCTAACCCTCAAGGACCCAAACTCATTTGGGTACCTAAAAATCATACTTGATTTGTAATTCTATAGGTATGCCTCAAGTCCACAATAAACAAAAATGTTTGGCTAGTAGACAGTGGATGCTCAAGGTATATGACAGGAGACAAAGAAATTTTTAATGAAATCAAGAGTATTGATGGAGGTAAAGTTACCTTTGGAAACAATGCAAAGGGTAAGGTAATTGGTATTGGTTCTATTGGTGTTAATGGTACTACTTTTATTAAGGATGTCTTACTTGTTGATGGCTTGAAACATAACTTGTTAAGTGTAAGTCAATTATGTGATAAAGGAAACAAAGTAATCTCTATCGATGGTCAAGAAATATTTAAAAGAAATAGAGATATCAATACGTACATAATAAACTTACATGAACTATCTAACCATTCCTCTAAGTGTCTTGTGACTACTAGTGATGAATCTTGGCTGTGGCATAGAAGACTTGGTCATGCTAACATGGACTTAATATAAAATCTCAACACAGGAGAATTAGTAAAAGGAATGTCAAGAGTTAAATATGAAAAAGGCAAGACATGTGATCCTTGTCAGAGAGGAAAGCAACACAAGTCATCTTTCAAAGCCAAAAACATAGTAAGTACTTCAAAACCTCTTCAACTCCTGCATTTAGACTTGTTTGGACCTACTAGAATTGCTAGCTTAGGAGGAAAACATTATGCATTTGTCATCGTAAATGATTACTCTAGATTTACTTGGGTAATTTTCTTAGCTCAAAAGAGTGATGCTTTTGAAAATTTCAAAAATTTTGCTAAAAGAGTTCAAAATGAAAAAGGGTACTGCATTTCAAAAATGAGGAGTGATCATGGGAAAGAATTTGAAAATGAAAACTTTGAAAGCTTTTGTCTTGAACATGGCATTTCACATAATTTCTCATCTCCTAGGACACCTCAACAAAATGGGGTAGTTGAAAGGAAAAATCGAACCTTAATTGAAATGGCTAGAACAATGCTTAATGAATATGAATTACCAACTTATTTTTGGGCAGAAGCCACAAACACTGCATATTATATTTCAAATCGAGTTTTCAAAAGACCTCTTTTAAACAAAACCTCATTTGAGCTATGGAATGGAAAAAAGCCTTTGATATCATACTTTAGAGTATTTGGATGCAAGTGTTTTATATTGAACACCAAGGACAATCTTGGAAAATTTACCTCTAAGTCTGATGAAGGTATCTTTTTAGGATACTCTACAACCAGCAAAGCATATAGAGTATTCAATAAAAGATCATTAACGGTTGAAGAATCCATGCATGTTGTTTTTAATGAATCTAGTAGACTTGATCTTGTGAAATGTAGTGTTCTTGATGATGTTATAGGTAATATAGAAAAACTCGATATTGGAAATGGAAAAGAAGAAAATGATCAAAAAAATTTACTGCAAAATGACACTCCACCTCAAAATCAAGAACAAATTGATCAAGAACTTCCAAAAGAATGGAGAATGACGAAAGATCATCCAAAAGAGCAAATAATTGGTGATCTATCAAGGGGAGTAAGTACTATATCTCATTTCAAGCATTTAGTCACTGACATTGCTTTTATTTCACAAATTGAGCCTAAAAATTTTGATGAGGCTTTTAATGATGAAAGTTGGGTAATTGTCATGCAAGAGGAACTCAACCAATTTGAGAGAAATAAGGTTTGGAACCTAGTACCTAGACCCAGGGATCATCAAATCATAGGTAGCAAATGGGTATTTAGAAACAAATTAGATGAACAAGGGTTAATAACCAGGAATAAGGCAAGACTAATCGCAAAAGGATATAATCAGGAAGAAGGTATAGATTATGATGAAACATATGCACTTGTAGCTAGATTAGAAGCTATAAGAATACTCTTAGCATATGCATGTCACATGAATTTCAAACTTTTTCAAATGGATGTGAAAAGTGCATTTCTAAATGGTTATATAGATGAAGAAGTGTATGTAGAACAACCACCAGGTTTTGAAAGCTATGATTTGCCAAATCATGTTTTTAAACTTTCAAAAGCTCTGTATGGTTTAAAACAGGCTCCAAGAGCTTGGTATGAAAGACTAAGTTCTTTTTTATTAGAAAACCAATTGATAGAGATTTGATTGCTTTGATGCCCCAGTTACATATTGATGCAGGGAAGTCTTATCTTTTAAAGTTAAAGAAGGAGGTCTAATTCCACGAGGAACTTTATCTCTTAAATCTCCATTTACAAAGGGAAATGTTGACACTACACTATTCATCAAAAAGCATAAGCATGATATACTAATTGTTCAAATTTATGTTGATGATATAATATTTGGTTCTACTAATGAGTTGCTTTGTCAAGAATTTTCCAAGTGCATGACTAGGAAATTTGAAATGAGCAAGATGGGAGAACTTAAGTATTTCCTTGGTCTACAAATAAAGCAAAGCAATGAGGGCATATTCATCAACCAATCCAAATATACCAAAGATTTAATCAAGAAATTTGGTATGGAAGGATGCAAAAATGCCAAGACTCCTATGAGCACATCAACAAAATTGGACAAAGACGAAAAGGGTAAGAGCATTAATGAAAAGCTTTATAGAGGTATGATCGGATCACTTTTATATCTTACTGCTCCTAGACCCGATATTATGTATAGTGTTTGCTTATGTGCACGATTTCAATCATGTCCTAAAGAAACTCATTTAAATGCTGTAAAAAGAATTTTAAGATATTTACATGGATCATTGCATCTAGGTTTATGGTATCCTAGGAATTCATCTTTTTATATTATAGGATATTCAGATGCAGATTATGCTGGTAGTCTTTTGGATAGGAAAAGTACTTCAGGTACTTGTCACTTCATTGGAGAATGTTTAGTTTCTTGGTTTAGCAAGAAACAAGTTTCTGTTGCTCTCTCAACTGCTTAAGCTGAATATGTAGTAGTTGGATGTTGTTGTACACAAATTCTTTGGATGAAACAACAACTTAAGGACTATGGTCATGACATGAACCATATACCTATAAAATGTGACAACACAAGTGCTATAAATATTTCAAAGAATCCTATTCAACACTCTAGAAGCAAACATATTGACATTAGACACCACTTTATTGGAGATCATGTTCAATATGGAGATGTTGCATTAGAATTTATAAGCACAGAAAATCAATTAGCAGATATTTTCACTAAGTCTCTAAATGAGGAAAGATTTAATTTCATTAGAAGAGAACTTGGTATGATTGATGGATTAACCTTGTGATTGCAAAAATATGAAACTTTAATTGTTGATCTTGAATCATATCACAAGTTATAAGATAGAAATTTTGATGAGAATTCATGTTTTAAGGAGTAGAATCTTTGTTGAAATGATTTAGTCTTGTTTTAGGACTTAATTTTAATTTAATGAAAATTTTAGAGGAGTCACGCTCGTGACATATGTTCACGCCCGTGACTTAAATGGCCCAAAGAGGCAGTGTCGTTCACGATATGGTTCACGGCTTTAAGTGGTGAAACTTATTTTCACGGCTTAAGGCACACCCGTGAAAAGAGACTTTCATACCCGTGACGAATTTTCACTCCCGTGAACAATTACACCCCAAAACTCACAGAAGCTTTCACGCATTGAGTCACGGCTTGCTTCATGGGCATAAGTGGTGAAATTCAATATTTCACGCCCATGACCATTGGTTCACCCCGTGACTGATGATCATTCATGCCCATGATATTCAAAGATCACGCCCGTGAACTTATTCACGCCTTCATTCACAGGTAGAACACTCCTTCAGCAAACCGTGAACACGACCATTCATGCCCGTGAATGTATCGAATATATAAGAGAACAGTCGGTTACAACCTTCATTTCAACTTTCCAACTCCCAAAACCACTCTCATTTACTCACATTCATTGAGACATTGAAGATTCCGGCCCCAAAGACTTAAACTTTGCCTATAAATACCACCAAAAGTTCGAATCTTCAGCAAATAACATACATTTCTAGGGTTTTCCATAAATTTTCTGTCAAAAATCTTTCCAACTTCATCTTCAACAAATCTCTTCAAAAATGGAGTCTACTTCATCCAAGGGTAAGAGAAAGAAGTCCCATGCTCCTAAGAGGTATGCAGATTACCTCATGAACCGCATTCCGGAGAATTGTCATCCTCGGTATGCAACTTTGAAGAATATACCTCTTTTGTCATCAAGGTCCTTCGATTGGCAGACAGTTCGAAGTCTCGGGCTTGAGACGGCTATGACAGAGCAACTACAAGCCTGTCATCTCAAAGATTTTGTTGAAATTCATCAGCTGACTCTGAGGGAGCCAACACTGGAATTCCTCAGCACCTTGCAGGTTTCACCTACTGGAGTAGTGAAATTCCAACTCTGCAACAATCCCAACACCCTCAGTGCCATCGAATTTGGGGAATTGTTCAGCCTACCATCTAATGGCATCCTGAATGATACTAAGGTAGAATTCTCTGCCCCTCCAGCTTGGACATATTTTGGCACCGATTGCAGCTGGGATGTCAAGAAAACAAAGAACACACATCTCAAGGGCCCAGTGCATAGGTATTTGCATAGGTTCCTGACCTATAGCATATTTGCTAGGGGAGAAAGCAACGGGACTATCAGGAAGTCAAAACTCTTCCTTTTTGAAATGGCTCAGAGAGGACTTACAGTGGCACTTTCCAGATGGTTTGCTAACCATCTTCTCTCCATTGCCACCAAGCCCACAGGATATTTTGATTGGGGCATATGTCACCCATATCGCAATGAAGCTCAATTATTTGAAGTTGGATGCACATCACTTCAGCATCATCCCTGCACATCCTAGAGATCACTTGGATGTCAAGTCGTTCATCAAGATGGGAGCGGCTGTCATAATCGTTTTCCAGAACGATATCTTCTACCGCTTCACTAACACTGCTGGGGAGATTATCTGGGAAGATAATGACACGGAGGATTTTAAAGCAGGCCTCTAGGGAGTCCAGCAGAAGAAGAGGGCTCGGGTTGAGGAAACACCTCCAGCAGCCGAGCAGGACATCAGACAGTCTTCAGCTTCCACACCGTCCTTAGCGCAGCAGGTGGTTGACCTCTTAGCACCACATTTTGAGCAGCTGCAGACTTCAATGGATGAGAGGTTGGAGAACCTCAAAGACTTCATGGAGTCTCAGATGGACAACCTTGAGGCTGAAGTGGCTAGGCTTCGTGATAGGATGTCTGGCTAGGAGATAGGCTAGAGTGTAGCCTAAATTTGATTATTTTTAGCTTGTTTGTTATATTTATGTTTGCTTGTGAGTAGGAAATTTTTAAATTTTTTTTATAAATATTTATCTTAGTTTGTATCCTTTCCTTTATGCTATATATATTTGCTTTTGTTTACTTCAATCCTCATATCCTTTTTGATTGATGACAAAAGGGGGAGAAAACTAGCAATATATGATAGGGAGAATGGTATCAAACTAGCAACATAAGATCAAACTAGCAATATATATTAAGGTAAATGAATTTTGAATTAAATAATTAAAATTGAATTGACTTTGAAATGGATTAAAAATCTTGATTCAAAATTTCATATGCAAAGTATATAATTGGAAAATTGAGCTTTATATACCTTAGATATACCTTAAGTATATCTTGCATATACCTTAAAGCAAGTTACAAATATAAATATGCCATGATATACCTTAAATATACCTTACATATACTTCATGTCTTAAAAAGGAATTATGGTATATATAGGATATACTTCTCATATAACTTGCATATACTTAAATCTAGTTTAATGCTACATCATTATTTACTATTCTTGCACATTATAATTTTTATCCTAAATATATTTTGAGGGGGAGACTTCTCAAAATCACATATTGCTAGATTATTTGTCACCATCAAAAAGGGGGAGATTGTTAAACCTTGAGGGGTATTTCCGTCATTTTGATGATAACAAATAATATAGCAATATTATATTTAACATATTTATTTTCTAAGTATATTATACAGGACATGGATTAAAATAGCAAGAATGGAGAATTGGAAGAATAATCCTTGAAAGACAAAATTCAAGTAGTAGCATGTTAACTGTCGTGACTCTATGAGTCACTCCCGTGAAGGAAGCTAACCGTTACCAAAACCAACATTTGAAGTTCACGGCCATGAAGGAAAAATAAACCGTGAAGTGGGCATTTCAGTCACCCCCGTGAAGATTCATGCAATTTCATCCAGAGAGCTTCACGACCAGAGTCACCACTTGGATCACGACTGGGAAGCTTGTCACGCCCGTGAATGAGTATGTCATGCCCGTGACTCTATATATCAAAATATTCCAGAGAGTTTCATGACCAATGTCACTACTTCAGTCACGGCTTGGGAAGAAATGTCACTCCCATGACAAGCATAGTCACGCTCGTGAACAATAAAAGAGAAAAATGTTAAGCGCGATTTTTTGGTTAGTACAACGGCTAGTTTTATATTTAATGCACCACAACGGCTATATTCATCCATGGGAGTATAAATGGAAGTCATTTATACATTCAGAATAAGAGAATCAAGAATATAACAATAGAATAGCATATACTTCGAATTTAATTCTTATTACAAGCTATTTGTACTTTCATACTTTGAGAATAAATCTATTCTCTGTAAAAATCTTTTTGCTCCTCATATTTGAGCAATTAATATTTATAAGTGGTTCTCTCTGTAATCTTTACTAAAGTGAGCTTTGGGTATTTCTGGGTTAAGAGTAAAACACTTGTAAGGGTTAGTTGTGTGAGCCTCCAAAACACAAATTAAAAGGTTATTTGTATGATCCTGTAAAAACACAAAGTGAAGGTTGTTTGTGTGATCCTGTAAAAACACAAAGTGAAGGTTGTTTGTGTGAGCCTGTAAAACACAAAGAATTGGTTATTGTGTGAGCCATTAAAACATAATGGATTTCTGGGTTAGGTGTGAGCCATTATGAGAAACACCATAGTTGGGAGTGAGCTTGTAAAAGTCCATTGTAACACTTAGTGTGTTAGTGAAACTCCCAATTTCGATTGGAGAGAGGAGTAGGGTTTGTTAACACCCGAACCTCTATAAATGTTTGTGTCTGATTTTCTCTATCCCTTCTAAATTTAATTATTTATTTCCGCACTTTAAAATTTAATTTTTTTTAAACTTCAATTCAACCCCCCTTCTTGGTCTAATATATGGTCAACATCAAGTTCGGGCAGGGTCAAGTTCATATGAGTGACCCTTACCCCAAATCAACAATTAGTCAAATACAAAGTTTATATTTTTCTAAAAAGAAAATAATAGATTAACAACAACAATTATATTCATATCAATTTTACTAATTTTGTTACTTGACAACCAAAAGCAATGTTGTCAAACCCAATCTAAGCAACAAATTGAAAAAGATAAAGGATCAATGATCAAAGATTGAATTGAAGTTGAGCTGATCAAAGTAAAATTTCTTCAAAATATAACATTTAACATAATTATACATAGTAAAATGTAATTATACTAAATATGTTTTATCTATAATAATATATTCAAAATATTGACATTTATAATTCAAATTAATAAGTAATTATATTCAACTAGATTTTCAAATTTAATAATGTATATATTTTATTTATTATTTTAATAATAATTGAATGGGTACTTAACATTGATGGATAATGCAAAATCAGTCATTTTGTAACTCTAATTCATTTGGGAACCGGGACTAGAAAATTGAATTTTAAAGTATGCAAATATACCTATATTTATATAGATATATTTATTTTTGCGTGATGTATCGTGTGTTATTTATTTAAATGATAAAATTTTATTTTTTAAAATATATAAAAAATAAAAATAAAGGTGTGCTTACATTTGTGAAGAATGTTGGATATAAAATGCAAAATAAATATGAGTTCATAATATAAGAATTATAATTATATTGACATGCATATAGGTCTTTGACTGAGTCTAGAATATTTTGGACTATTTTTTTTTTTCTTTTGTGAGTTATTTATCAGAATCCATTCTTATTTTCTAAGAATTTCATCTTTGACTATTATCACTAGGCCTTATTATCATATGTCAAAATTGAGTGTCTACTTGTATTCTTACAATTAATACAAGCATTTTGATTCTCAAATCAATACATATTAAGATTAATCAATTTAAGATCATGATTAGATATGTCTCTGCAGTACCTCGCCTCGAACAGGACATATTTTTTTATAATTATTTTCATGATCTGTCCCGACTCTAAATTTTTTTATGGCAGGAACAGTATGTATACATCCAGTGCTCATGAGCTCCAAATATATATATATATATATATATATATATATATATATATATATATATAACATAATTCATTTCTAAAAATAAAAAATAATACTTATTTAAAACTAAAAATATATTGTTTATTTAAAAAATGATGTAATTAACTAAAATAATAAACATAAAATTTTTTTAATATTAAAATAAATAATTAAATAAAATCGGGAATAGGTAAGGGACAAGAATCTCCGTTCCCGTGTATTATGGGTATAGAAATCCATAATTTTTTCCATTGAAGAATGGAGTAGAGTGGGAGAGAAGGTGAAATTTTTGGGGTTGGAGATTATAATCTCTATCTCGAATCCGCCTCATTGTCAGTCATATTTAAAATCGTATGCTAGATTTAACCCAATCAACTTTCTCATTTTGGGTTCATTTGAAGTTTAATATAATCAATTTAAGTTTGTTTTAACACTTTTAAATCAATTTAACCTTAGTTAATCAATTGAATCCAAATATAATCAATTTAAATTCAATTAATTATTTTTATTTTAGTTTATTGAATTTTAATTTAAGAAATTGAACCCCAATTTAATTAATTAAACTCAATTTAAAATCAATTGAATTCTAATTTTATCAGTTTAATATTTTTAGTTCAATTAATCAATTTTAATTTAATTAATTTAAGTTCAAATTAATTAAATTAACTCCAAATTACTAATTCAGTAATAATGAGATTTTTTAAGCATTAATTTTGATTTCATTAACATTCCATAGAAGTTAAATTAAATTACTCAATTAGTAGTTAATAATCGGGTCAATTTATTACTTCATCTATTCGAATCACTTTTAAATTATTATAAAATTAATATTAACTCGATTTTAAAAATTTTAAGTTGGAATTC
This sequence comes from Triadica sebifera, assembly GCA_023653625.1. NCBI lineage: Eukaryota > Viridiplantae > Streptophyta > Magnoliopsida > Malpighiales > Euphorbiaceae > Triadica > Triadica sebifera. The sequence continues at coordinate 8,665,051 of CM042900.1, forward strand.
ATCCATTCATAAATTCCAATCAAATTTTCAGTCCAATTCAATAGGACTCAAAACTTGCAAGTTTAATAATAATAATAATAATAATAATAATAAAAAGCGAAACACGGAAAGGAATGATCATCTTTAATATTCTGAAAATGGACCCCACTCATTACCCATTAACGCAACCTTCCCCAGGCCCACCATATCCATATGTTAATTTTCATCATTTGTTATTATTTCATTCCAATACAGACTGAAAATCATAAAACAACCAAAAATGGCGGTTCTGCATTCGGATCTTCTTGCATCAACCCCCAAAATTTTTCACCTCAGCAACTTCGCTCCGGCCAGGGCACCGTCATCGCCATCGGCGAGGCTAAGAATAGCGAAGAATAAACCTGAGATCTGTACAGCGGATGAGCTACACTACGTACCTGTTTCTTCTTCTGATTGGAAACTCGCTCTCTGGCGTTACCTGCCTTCTCCCTTGGTATTCCATTTTTATATATCCTCTATTTCAATTTCTATATTATTGAAATATAAGCTTAAGGTTATTTATTTATTTATTTGTGTTATTCAGGCTCAGGAAAGGAATCATCCATTATTGTTATTGTCTGGTGTGGGAACTAATGCTATAGGATATGATCTCTCCCCTGAGGTCTCTTCCTTTTTTTTTTCTTTGAATTAGTTATGGAGATGTGCAAAATCTATATTATATTTCTCTTTGATCATAGCAGTCCTCTTTCGCTCGATTCATGTCTGGCCATGGATTCGATACCTGGATTCTTGAACTTAGAGGAGCTGGGTTGAGTGCATTGGGAGTCGATTATGATGAAGGTAATAGCCTTTTAATGAATTATTGGCCTTTCTTTATTACTCTGATTAACTACCATAACGAACTCTTGTGCAGACACTGATATTTCTTCAGCAGAAGATAAAGAAATAGGAACAACCTCTGTATCTAACAAATCAAGATCCATGTTATCGGAAACTATTATCCAATTATTTGAAAGATTGGCTGGCCTTTTTGAAGAAGGTAATTATTAAAGTCTTATTTGATGCTATAATGCTTGATATTAAGAAGAACTTATACGTTTCCTTCTAAGCAGGGGAAAACTCTTCCATTTCAACACAAATTAAGGATTTTGGTCGAAAGATTGTGAACATTATTGAAGAAGGTCAACAATCCGCAAAACCACAGACTTTTGACTTGCAAGAACGTTTTTCTACTGCATTAGAGGATTTTGTCAAACAGCTGGAATTGATAGTGAAATATGATTGGGATTTTGATCATTACCTGGAAGAGGATTTGCCTGCAGCGGTGAGGTGACTATTCCTCGGCATTAATGAGTTCATAGTTCGTTCCTGATCTGTGTTAATACATTTGTTCATCTTCACTGCAATCTCTTTTTATTTTACATTCTTTACAACACTCATGTTGAATGACTATTACAATCTTTAGTCGCATCATTGCAGATGGAGTACATTAGGACACAATGCAGGCCAAGAGATGCAAAACTGGTAGCGGTTGGGCACTCTATGGGGGGCATTCTGCTTTATTCGATACTCTCACGATGTAGTAAGATGTCATGACAAACTTGTCTTTATGATTATTTGTTCCATTCATATCATGCATTGCTTCCATGCTGAGAGCTGGAGTTCTCTATTAGCTTTTTGCTATAACATGGTTTACTCATTGCTGTAGTTGTTTAATCATTCTCCCTTAATTGTCTGTCCTCTCCTTCTTTCTGCTAGTTATTTTAATTCTTAGAAGCAAGTCGAGAACTGTATTCTTAGACTAGAGCCTACTGTTGAGGGATCTACAAATGTTCTAGCCTTCTAGACTTTAATTTAAATTGAAATTGGCTAAATTTCAAAGTGGATCTATCTCCTAATTGCATATCAATAACTCTGCTTGAATTTCAATTAAAATTTGGCCAAATTTCAAAGTGGATCTATCTCCTAACTGCACATCAATATCTCTGCTTATTATTATTTTAAAACTTCTCTCAAGTTGAATAGGTCTGTGAACATATTGCTGAGGCGCCTTGCAGCTGTGGTACTGTACATTGCGGCAGATTTACCAATTGAACATTATACCAAATTTAGATGTCAACAAATATTGTATGCTGTGATAGAGATCTATTATGTACCTGAACTCAGTTTAAACTTGCAGTAGTTTTTGGTACGTTAAGAAGGGCACTTGGTAACTTAAGCTTGGCTTAATATAAATTGAAGCTTGAGTGTTTTTCTATGTCACACCACATATTTTACTGGGAGAATTATGTCATCATTTTTAGAGTTAAATTATCTTTGGCAATGCATATGTTATGTTTAGTTTTCAGTCGGGCTGTCCTGTGTTTGTGTGTAAGTTTATCTGTATGGGGTTTCTTTGTGTTTCCTACAATGATGTTATTTCATAAGGTTTTGAGGGGAGGTATTCAGGGTTGAGAGCAATTGCCACTTTGGCTTCATCACTTGACTACACACTTTCAAAATCATCACTGAAGCTGCTTTTACCAGTGGTAAGTGAAATGAAATCTAAATATTTCAAGTTACTAAATTTTTTATATTGCTGTTAACAGAAACAATCAGCTACTGATTTGTTCGAAATTTCCGCAGGCAGACCCTGCAAAGACTCTTAATGTTCCAGCTATTCCAATTGGAGCGTTGCTGGCTGCTGCTCATCCTTTTGCATCTCGTCCTCCTTACATCTTATCTTGGCTGAATTCCCAAATTTCTGCCCCTGGCATGTTGCAACCAAAATTGTTTGAAAAGCTTGTTATGAAAAATTTTGGTAGGTATAACTATGTATTGCCTATGAGTTAAGAATCCGTGCAAAAATTATTTGACTTAAAATGGCAAATATATATGTAATTGTTAGCCAAAAGTGAGTCTGGATCCTTCAATTTAGTACGCATCTTTGACTATAAAAAAGAAAGTGCTTTGTATCAAATTGGTAAATAACAAACCATTTCTAATTTGGTGGGAGGCATAGTTTTTTCAGTTTCATGGGCTGGGTGTGTGCAAGCAGGGACATTTTTTTTTCCTTAATCATTCATCATGGAAAGACAATCTTTACATCGATCAATGTATTTAACCAGTAGTTGGGTAAGACATTGGTAATTACAATTACAACATTTTTCTTTTTTCTTTTTTACAAACTCTTGTCACTGTTTCTTCTCATCAAAGCCCTGTTTATTGATGTATATTTGGTTATATCTCCATTAAGAATTACCATGGTGCTGTGAAGGTGTCTTGGATCTGATGCAAAGTTTGTTAAGTTAGTTATTGAAAATAAAATGAAATAATCGCTAGTGAAAGTGGAAGTGGAGCTTACTGTGATTATCTCACATCTTTGTTTTATATTGTTGTCCTAATGCTCCAAACTATTCTCTATATTTAGCTCTTCTTAGCCATGCAAACATTTCCTTTTCCATTTTATTTTTTATTTTTTTATGACCTTTATTTTAGAGACAACTGGATGCTCCAATTGGGAGCATCTTGCTGTGGCTTTACTGACATAATTTTCCAGCCATGTTTGCGGAGCTCGATTCATTATCTAGCCAGTTTTACTGTCATATTTTAGTTGGAGTATTTTACCCACTGTACAAGTAACATTGTCTGTTCTACAAATTTCATTTACTTAATTTGCCAGCTAGAGTGGGATCTTATATACTGACATAAGCCTGTTGTTTAATCATTTATCAGTTGAGCATATCTTTTCACACACATACATAAAATAAAATTTATTATCATTAGCTCTGGTCAAGATTCAGCCATCCACTTTGGTTGTTAAGGCTTTTGAAAAGCAATTATGGGCTAGCATTTCCATTTCTGTTATTCTTCCTCCCTGTCTATTTTCTTATGATCTTATTTACAGGCACAGTACCTGCTAAGCTTCTCTTGCAGCTGACAACAGCATTTCAAGATGGTGGATTAAGGAACCGGAATGGATCTTTCTTTTACAAGGATCATCTTGGCAAAACCAGTGTTCCTGTGCTGGCGATTGCTGCTGATCAAGATCTTATCTGTCCACCTGAAGCTGTATATGGTAGTTCATTGTCTGTTAATTTTCAAGTAGCTAATAATTTTTGAAGTCATTCTTATTCGTGTTTCTTTTTCTGGCCATGCTACTGTCAATGAAGCAGAAACTGTAAAACTCATTCCTGAGCATTTGGTTACTTACAAAGTTTTCGGAGAGCCCAGGGGCCCACATTATGCTCACTATGATCTAGTTGGAGGTCAGCTGGTATGAGCTACACCTTTTTTAATTCCTGCTTGGAGATTTAGATAACATAACGAGAACTGATATTGCTTCGGGTGATCAGAGTAGATTTTGTGCATTGATGGTTGAATGACAATTTTCTATTCTGCAGGCTGAATATCAAGTGTATCCATGCATAATCAACTTCCTTGATCGTCATGATGTATGACTGATTTCATCGGGCACATTTTTTGAGTTTTTGCTTCAATTTATGATAACTATTTATATCTTCAAGGAAGAAAGCAGACTGATCAAAGAGTCTCCAACTGCAAGCCAGCAGTCCTTTCCAAGCACTGCAACATTGAGGTGGAGCCTTGGACAGGTCATGTTTCCCCTGAATTTACACTGCAATATTTGTATATCATTATTTTTACAAATTATAGCAAAGAAAATAGAAATCACAGCGGTAGAGGAAATGCAACAGTATGGCAGATATTGTGTACAACAATTATACTAGGCCTGTAATCAGAATTAGTACCAAATGAAAATGTATATATTCTATAGTGTGATAAAAAAGTGAAGAGTTCAAAAATGAAGAATTGGTATGCAATAGATGGGTAATGCGGTTGTATAGAATTAAGCTCCCATTCATATAGGTCTATATTTGTTGTTAAAACATATGAAGATTTCTGTGTTTTGTAACTGGGATTTGACTCCAATCAAGCTAAGTTACAAACAATTAATTTTGATTGGTTAAATTCGGTTATATTAGGGCTCAGATGGATTATATGGTTTAAAAATTTTGTTATGCTTTTTTTTTTTCCATAAGTTTAAATAAAACAAAGTATAAGCATAGGATTAGTCCAAATTCAGACCGGCAGGAATTCCTGGTTACACCCAACCTAAGATCCGAGCGACCCGAGCGAGAGCATTAGTCGTGTTGGCTTGTCTTCAAATCCATGAGATCTTGAGACTATTTTGTCTTCAAATTCATGAGATCTTGAGACCATGAAAGATTCCCAAGATGCTTACAATTAAGAATATGGTGCCAAATTTTGAAAATGTTTTGTGGTCCTTGGAGGCAAAGATTGCAACGCTGGAAGAAGGGGAACCAGAACCCATTATTGATGCAGGCACAAAACTCTTAGCAACTAGCCAATTCTGCAATTCTGAATCAGCTTATTGCAAAATGTCAGCCGGACTTTTCCATTTATTCTCCCAAACATACAGATTTTTATGCCACCAAAGACTCCATAGGAGGAAACAAGCTTTACAAATCAGATCTGGGTCCTGCAAACATAATATAGAAAGGACAGCATCTCTCAAATCATCACAACCTGACAGATTAATATTTAATAAATCCCAACACACTTGAGCTCTTTGGCATGATACAAGTAAATGGGTTAGCGTCTTCAGGAATGCCACAAAAATTACAACTATCTAACAAAATTCCTCTTGAAAAAACTCTACTTCTGGAAGGAAGAATATCTCTGCACATTCTCCACAAAAAATTCTCGAATTAAGAGGCATATCTAGTGCCCAAATGCGCTTCCAGTTCCACTCAACATTAAAAGAATCAATGATGCTAGCAAAATAATAGCAATCCTGTAAGTTGACTTGATCGTGTAAATATGGGCCTTCCATAATGCCAAATGCAAAAAATCATTGTCCAAGCTTTATGAGAATCATCAAACAGACCCCTCACCATAAGATTTTCATGACCACTAACAACAGGAGAGTTAACAAAGAAATTATTATCATCAGCAATTCATGAATCAGACTACACTTTCACTGAAGTGCCATCACCCAACCTCTAATGAATGCCTCTAATTGAAATCTCCGTAGCATGCAAAATACTTTTCCAAATAAAGCTAGGATTATGACCATCCTTAGCATTTAAAAAATCCTCATTAGGATAATATTAGCTTTGATAATCAAACTCGGAAGAGTATTAGGATTGGAGAGCAACCTCCATCCCTGCTTTCCAAGCATGGCTAAATTAAAGCAATGTAGGTTCTAGAAACTTAACCCCTCATTTTCTTTTCTAACACAATAAATCCCAAGAAAGTCAATGCATATTTTTCCCCCATTATGTATCATACTCACCAAAAACTATTCATCATTTTCTGCAACTATTTTTAGATGGAGATAGGAATACAAATTACTTCCATGCAGTAAGTGGGGATAGCTTGACCTACAAACTTATCCTTGCTGAAGGTAGGAATCTGTTATTCCAAGTATTAAATCTTTTTCAAAGCCTATCTTTGGGGGGGAGGGGGGGGGGAGAGATTTGTCATTTTTTCTTTTCAATAAGGGAGGGTAGGCCTTATTTACTGTGATCCAAAGGTACCAACACACTCAAAGTAGATTGAACTCGATCCTTGATGGTATTATCCACTGTTGGACCTTGAGGGGTATTTCCGTTATTTTGATAATAACAAATAAAATAGCAATAATGTATGTAACGATGTTTGTGTTCTAAGTATGTTAAACAAAATATACTTTGATTAGAACATGAAGCAAGATTGAAAGACAACTTTTGAAGATAAAAATCAAAGAAATAACAAAGTGTCACGCCTGTGATTGCTAATGTCACGCCCGTGAATATAGCTTAGTGCCAAATTTTCACCATTCAAAGTTCACGGCCATGAAGGATCAAACTAACCGTGAATGATCATACAAGTCACGCCCATGACCAAATATTTCCAACTCTTCTAGAGAGTGTCACGACCAGAGTCACCACTAGGACTACGGCTTGGAAGAACATTCATGCTCGTGACACATATAGTCACGCCCATGACACATATAGTCACACCCGTGAACGAGGATAGTGAAACATGTCAGGCGCGATTTAAGAGTTGGTTCAACGACTACTTTTGCATTAAATACACCTAAACGACTATAATTCACAAAGCGAGTATAAATGCAAGTCATTTATGAATCCCAATAAGAAAAACAAGAAGAACAACAACTATTTTCTTCTTTAATCTTATTGTAACCTTGTGCACTAATTATTTTTCAACAATCCTCTACTTTTTTTGAAAACCTAATTGCTCATAATTTCTGAGCATTGTAGGTTGGTGACTGTTTTTCATTGTAACCAATTACTCAAAAGTGAGCTTAGGTATATTAGGTTAAGAGTGAAACACTTTAAGGGTTTATTGTGTGAGCCATAAAATACAAGGAATTGGTTTTTGTATGAGCCATTAAAAAATATAAGGGAATTTATGGGTTAGGTGTTAGCCATTGAGAGAAACACCATAGTTAGGAGTGAGCTTGGAAAATTCCATTGTAACACATAGTATGTTAGTGAAACACCCAATCGAGATTGGGGAGAGGAGTAGGGTTTGTTAATACCTGAACCTCTATAAATTTTGTGTGTGATATCTCTCCTTCCTTCCTCTATTTTATTTATTACGCACTTTTAATTAAGCAAATTTTTATTTGGTAACCAATTCAACCCCTTTCTTGGTTCATTGTCTGGGCAACAATTGATATCAAAGCTTATCTAGCAACAAAGCCTCATAAGCACTAGCAATGATTAAGAAATGACCAATGAAGGATTTAAAAGTCTCAAGTCTTACTTAGATGGAGCGAACTACACTCATTGGAAATTTCGGATAGAGACATACCTCAATAGTGAAGGAATTGAAGTTTTGGATAGTGTTCGGAAAGAATGGACACCACCAACCAAGAAAGGAGTTGATGGCGAAGAAGAAATTCTTCTAAGAGATGATTGGATGGAGCCTCAACGAATAGCTAATTTCAAAAACAAAAAGGCAATGACAATCCTTGCAAGCTTTTTATCTATTGAAGAATGTGGCAGAATCCAATATTGTCCTACCACATATAGCATTTGGAAAACATTGGAGAATTATCATGAAAGAACTAAGCAAGTAAAATCCAAGAAGATTCAACTTTTTACTTTGGAATTTGAACTCTTCAAAATGAAATCCCATGAATCCATCACCGACATGACAAACTGTCTTCTAGCCATCATCAATGACATGAGAAAACTTGGAAGATGTGAACAAAAAAATTCTAAGAAGCCTTCCTCTCAAAGACTATGGTTCAAGAGTTACGGGTATAGAAGAGGCCAATGAAGACATGAGCATCATACCTACCGATGTGCTTATTGGCAAACTTCTAACACTCGAGATGGTGGTAAATAGAGATAAAGAACTTAAAAACTGAACCAGAAAAGAGAAAGCCTCTAGCACTCAAAGCCTTTACTTCAAAATCTCAAGAGGTAATTGAAGATGATAAAAAGAAGAGTGATGATGAGAATGAGGACATTGTCATGCTCTCAAGAAGAATAAAAAGAATAATTGAAAATAGACTTGGCAATTCTGGAAACTTCAAACAAAGAACCTTCAAACACTCCTCAAATATCTCTCAAAGAAATAAAGAGGAGTAAAGTATTCTGAATGCGGAAAGAAAGGACATATCAAACCAGAATGTCCAAAGCTCAAGAAACACAAGAAAAGATTTCAAAAAGATGATGGGAAGAAAGGTCACAAAGCCACATGAGATGACGAAAGCTTTTCAACCGAAAAAGATGATAATAAAGGAGAAGAGGTCAACTTATGCTTCATGGCTTTAGAGAATCACTTTATGAATGAGGTAGATCCTTACTCATACTCTTTTAATGATAATAGTAGTGATAATAGTGATAGTGAAGATGATGATGATGAGCAAAGTTTAATAGAAGTATTGAACCTAGAATTAGAAAAATATAGAAGTAGGCTCAAAACTTATAAAAATAATATTTTAGATTTGAAAAATAAAATGAAAGTTTTACAAAAAGAGAATTCTGATTTTAAGACTTCTAATGAAACTCTTCAAAAATCTTTAGATGAGTATTCCTTTAGACCCTCAACTAAATCTTTGCTTAAAAAATAATTTTTGAAAAATGAAGTTGAGGAACTTAGAAACTCAATTTCAAAGTTTCATAAAGGGAAAGAGAGTTTAGATACTCTCACAGTCTCTTAAAGACCACCTTTAATAAGACACGATCTAGGCTTTAATGAAACATCATCTTCCTCTCACAAGACTATATTTGTTAAGTCTAGTGCACCACAAACCTCCATAATTGAGGTATTAGTTCCAAAGGCTAAAAGCATAGTACACATAAAACCCTTTATTCAAAAGAAGAATAGTCAAGGGTCACTTGGCTTAAGAGGGAAACCACAAAAGGCTAATCATGCTTTTATGTATAAAAGGCATACACCTAGGAAAGCACCTATTCATCATGCATGTGTATGTCATTGCACACAAACTCATTCTAAAAGGATGTTAAGACCTAAAAACTTGTCAAAATCGAAAAACATATATAGAGCTAAACAATGCAATTATTGCATGAAATCTGGTCATATCAACAGCATTGTTGAATAAGGAAGACTCATTGAGAACCTTCAAGTGCTAACCCCCAAGGACCCAAGTTCGTTTAGATACCTAAAAATCAAACTTAAATTGCGGTTTTATAGGTATGCCTCAAGTCCACTATAAAGGTAAATGTTTGGCTTGTGGATAGTGGATTCTCAAGGCATATGACTGGAAATAAAGAACTCTTCAATCATATCAAAAGAATTAATGGTGGTAAGGCAATATTTGGGAACAATGCTAAGGGTAAGGTAATTGACATTGGCTTTATTGGTATTAATAATACAACTTTTATTGAAAATATTTTTCTTGTTGATGGTTTGAAACATAATTTGTTAAGTGTAAGTAAATTATGTGATAAGGAAAACTAAGTTATCTTTACCTCAAATGAATGTCTTGTAACTTCTTTAAGTGGTCAAGAGATATTCAAAGGAGATACAAATGTCAATACTTATATAATAGACTTACACAAAATATCTAACCTTTCCTCTAAGTGTCTTATGTCTATTAGTGATGAATCTTGGCTATGGCATAGAAGGCTTAGTCATGCAAGCATGAAATTAATTCAAAGTCTTAGCAAAGGAGAGCTAGTGAGTGGACTTCCAAAAGTCAAATTTGAAAAAGATAAGACATGTGAACCTTGCTAAAAAGGAAAACAACAAAAGTCATCATTCAAATCCAAAAATGTATTAAATACCTTTAAACCTCTACAACTTTTGCATTTAGATCTTTTTGGACGTACTAGAATTGCTACTTTAGAAGGTAAACACTATGTTTTTGTCATTATTGATGATTACTCTAGATTCACTTGGGTAATTTTCTTAGCTCAAAAGAGTAATGCTTTTGAATCTTTCAAAAATTTTACTAAAAGAGTTCAAAATACAAAAGGCTATTTTATTTCCAAAATAAGAAGCGATCATGGCAAAGAAGTTGAAAATGAAAATCTTGAAAAATTTTGTTTAGAATATGGTATTTCACACGATTTTTCAACTCCTAGGACACCTCAACAAAATGGGGTAGTAGAAAGAAAAAAATAAACTTTAATTGAAATGACTCGAACAATACTTAATGAGTATGGTTTACCAACCTACTTTTGGGCTGAAGCCACTAATACTGCGTGTTATATTTCAAATCGAGTTTTCAAAAGACCACTTTTAAACAAAACCTCTTTTGCGCTATGAAATGCAAGAAAACCTATGATATCTTACTTTAGAGTATTTGGATGCAAGTGTTTTATATTAAACACCAAGGACAACCTTGGAAAATTTGCCTCTAAATTCGATGAAGGTATCTTCTTAAGATACTCTACAACTAGCAAAGCTTATAGAGTTTTTAATAAAAGGTCTTTAGTTGTGGAAGAGTCTATGAATGTTGTTTTTGATGAATAGTAAGCTTAATCATGTGAATGGTAGTGTTCTTGATGATATTGTAGGAACAATGGAGAAGCAAGAGAAAGATGTTGATGATCAAGAAAAACAACAACAAGATGTCTCTCTACCTCAAGCTTAAGAGCCAAACAACCAAGAGCTTCCAAACGAATGGAAAATGATAAAAAATCACCCCAAGGAACAAATCATTGGTGATCCTACTATGGGTGTAAGTACTAGATCTCATTTCAAACTCTTAGATTCTAACCTTGCTTTTGTCTCTCAAATTGAGCCTAAAAATATTGATGAGGCTCTTAATGATGAAAGTTGAGTGATTTCTATGCAAGAGGAACTTAACCAATTTGAGAAAAGTAAGGTATTGACCTTAGTTCCTAGACCCAAAGACCATCAAATCATTGGTAGTAAATGGGTGTTTAGAAATAAGTTAGATGAACAAGGTTCAATAACTAGGAATAAAGCTAAATTAGTTGCCAAAGGTTATAATCAAGAAGAAGGTATAGACTATGTTAAACTTTGAGGGATATTTCCGTCATTTTGATGATAACAAATAAAAAAAGCAATATTGTATTTAACATACTTGTTTTCTAAGTCTATTATACAGGACATGGATTAAAATAGCAAGAATGGAGATTGGAAGAATAATCCTTGAAAAACAAAATTCAAGAAGTAGCATGTTCACTGTCGTTACTCTATGAGTCATGCCCCTGAAAGGAGCTAACCGTTACCAAAACAAACATTTGAAGTTCACGGCTATGAAAGAAGAACAAACCGTGAAGTGGGCATTTCCGTCACTCCAGTGAATAAATATGTCACCCCCGTGAATGTTCATGCATTTTCATCCAGAGAGCTTCACGACCAAAGTCACCACTTGGATCACGGCTGGGAAGTTGGTCACGCCCATGAATGAGTATGTCACGACCGTGACTCTATATGTCAAAACATTCCAGAGAGCTTCATGACCAAGGTCACCACATCAGTCACGGCTTGGGAAGAAATGTCACTCCTGTGACAAACATAGTCATGCCCATGAACAATGAAAGAGAAAAATATCAGCGCGATTATTTGGTTGGTACAACGGCTAGTTTCGTATTTAATACACCCCAACGGCTATATTCAGCCATGGGAGTATAAATGGAAGTCATTTATGCATTCAGAACAAGAGAATGAAGAGAACAACAATAGAATAGCATATACTTCGAATTTAATTCTTATTACAAGCTATTTTGTACATTCATACTTTGAGAACAAAATCTGTTCTCTGTAAAAATATTTTTGCTCTTCATTCATTGAGCAATTAAGATTTGTAAGTGATTCTCTTTGTAATCTTTACTTAAATGAGCTTTGGGTATTTCTAGGTTAAGAGTAGAACATTTGTAAGGGTTAGTTGTGTGAGCATCCAAAACACAAATTAAAAGGTTGTTTGTGTTAGCCTGTAAAAACACAAAGTGATGGTTGTTTGTGTGATCCTGTAAAAACACAAAGTAAGGTTGTTTGTGTGAGCCTGTAAAACACAAGAAATTGGTTATTGTGTGAGTCATTAAAGCACAAGGGATTTATGGGTTAGGTGTGAGCCATTATGAGAAACACCATAGTTGAGAGTGAGCTTGTAAAACTCCATTGTAACACTTAGTGTGTTAATGAAACTCCCAATTGCGATTGGGGAGAGAAGTAGGGTTTGTTAATACCTGAACCTCTATAAAAATCCTTGTGTCAAATTCTCTCTATCCCTCCTAAAATTAATCTTTTATTTTCGCACCTTATAATTTAATTTTTGAAACTCCAATTCAACCCCCCATCTTGGTTTAATATATGGGCAACAATTGGTATCAGAGCTTTGTCTAGCATCGAAGCCTAAAAAGCGCTAGTAAAGATTAAGATATGGCCAGTGAAGGATTATAAAGTCTCAAACCTTACTTTGATAGAGCAAATTATTCCCATTGGAAGTTTTGGATGGAGACATACTTGGATAGTGAAGGAATTGAAGTCTGGGATAGTGTACGAAAAGAATGGACACCACTAACCAGAAGAGGAGCTGATGGTTAAGAAGAAATTCTATCAAAAGATGATTGGACAGAGCCTCAAAGAAGAGCAAATTTAAAAAACAAGAAGGCAATGACAATCCTATCAAGCTCATTATCTATTGATGAATGTGGGAGAATACAACACTGCTCAACAACATACAACATGTGGAAGACATTGGAGAATTATCATGAAGGAACTAAGCAAGTCAAATCCAAGAAGATTCAACTTCTAACCTCAGAATATGAGCTCTTCACGATGAAATCCAATGAGTCAATCGCTGACATGACCAACTGTCTTTTAGCCATTATAAATGGAATGAGGAAACTTGGGAAGCATCTGAGTTTGGAAGATGTAAACAATAAAATCCTGAGAAGTCTTCCTCTTAAAGACTATGGTTCAATAGTTGCTGGCATAGAAGAAGCAAATGAAGATATGAGCATCATGAATACTGATGTGATGATTGGCAAACTTCTCACACATGAGATGGCAGTGAAGAGAGATAGAGAGCTTGAAGTAGAGCCAGAGAAAAGAAAGCTCTTAGCACTCAAAGCCTCTACTTCAAAATCTCAAGAAGATAGTGAAGATGATGAAGAAATGAGTGATGATGAAAATGAGGACATTGTTATGCTTTCAAGGAGATTAAAAAGAATCATTGAGAAAAAAATGAGCAACTCCAGAAAATTCAGGCAAAGAAATCTCAAACAAACTTCTAATGACACACATAGAAGTAAGGAAGAGGTAAAATGTTATGAGTGTGGAAAGAAAGGACATATCAAACCAGAATGTCCAAGGCTCAAGAAGCATAAGAGCAAATACCAAAGAGACAATGGGGAGAAAGGTCACAAAGCCACATGGGATGACGAAAGCTCTTCAAGTGAAAAAGATGATAATGAAAGTGAAGAGGTCAACCTATGTTTCATGGTTATCGAAGATCATGTCTCAAATAAGGTAAGATCACTACACACATACTCTTTGAATAATGATGATAGTAGTGATAATGATGATGATAGTGATGATGATGATGATGAACAAAGCCTAATAGAAGAATTAAATATAGAATTAGAGAAATATAGAACTAAATTTAGTACCTATAGAAATAATATCTCTAATTTAAAAAATAAGATAGATGGTTTAGAAAAGGAAAACATAAAGCTTAAATCATCTAATGAATCTCTCCAAAAGTCATTAGATGAATACTCATCGAGACCCTCAACAGCTTCATTATTGAAAGAAAATAATACTTTGAAAAATGAAGTTGAGGAACTTAGAAATTCAATTTCTAAATTTCACAAAGGCAAAGAGAGCTTAGATACTCTCATTGTGTCTCAAAGATCACCCTTAATTAGACATGGTCTAGGATTTAAGGACACATCATCATCTTCTCACAAAACTATATTTGTTAAGTCTAAAGAATCTCACATCTCCACACTTGTTAGAACAATACCAAGAAATAAGCATATTAAACCTTCTATACATAAAAAGAATAATCATGCCTTTATATATAGGACGTATGCATCTAGAAAAATGCAAATTAATCATGATTTTGCATGCCATTGTTCTCAAAATCAATCTAATAGAATTATGGCATTCAAATATATTGTAGGACCAGAAAATAATTTTAGACCAAAACAATGTAATTATTATATGAAAAAGGGTCACATAAATAAATATTGCTGGATAAGGAAGGCTCATTGGGAACCTTCATGTGTTAACCCCCAAGGACCCAAACTCATTTGGGTACCTAAAAATCATACTTGAATTGTTATTTTATAGGTATGCCTCAAGTCCACAATAAACAAAAATGTTTGGCTAGTAGACAGTGGATGCTCAAGGCATATGACAGGAGACAAAGAACTTTTCAATGAAATCAAAAGTATTACTTGTTGGCATTTTTGGTCTAAAACAATGCAAAAGGTAAGGTAATTGGCATTGGTTTTATTGGTATTAATGGTACTACTTTTATTAAGGATGTCTTACTTGTTGATGGCTTGAAACATAACTTGTTAAGTGTAAGTCAATTATGTGATAGAGGAAACAAAGTAATCTTTACTTCAAATGATTGTCTTGTGATCTCTATCGATGGCCAAGAAATATTTAAAGGAAATAGAGATATCAATACATACATAATAAACTTACATGAACTATCTAACCATTCCTCTAAGTGTCTTGTGACTATTAGTGATGAATATTGGCTGTGGCATAAATGACTTGGTCATGCTAACATGGACTTAATACAAAGTCTCAACACAGGAGAACTAGTAAAAGGACTACTAAGAGTTAAATATGAAAAAGGCAAGACATGTGATCCTTGCCAAAGAGGAAAGCAACACAAGTCATCATTCAAAGCCAAAAACATAGTAAGTACTTCAAAACATCTTCAACTCCTGCATTTAGACTTGTTTGGACCTACTAGAATTGCTAGCTTAGGAGGAAAATATTATGCATTTGTTATCATAAATGATTACTTTAGATTTACTTGAGTAATTTTCTTAGCTCAAAAGAGTGATGCTTTTGAAAATTTCAAAAACTTTGCTAAAAGAATTCAAAATGAAAAAGGGTATTGTATTTCAAAAATAAGAAGTGATCATGGGAAAGAATTTGAAAATGAAAACTTTGAAAGCTTTTGTCTTGAACATGGAATTTCATATAATTTCTCATCTCCTAGGACACCTCAACAAAATGGGGTAGTTGAAAGGAAAAATCGAACTTTAATTGAAATGGCTAGAACAATGCTCAATGAATATGAATTACCAACTTATTTTTGGGCAGAAGCCACAAACACTACATGTTATATTTCAAATCGAGTTTTCAAAAGACCTCTTTTAAGCAAAACCTCATTTGAGCTATGGAATGGAAGAAAGCCCTTGATATCATACTTTAGAGTATTTGGATGCAAGTGTTTTATATTGAACACCAAGGACAATCTTGGAAAATTTGCCTCTAAATCTGATGAAGGTATCTATTTAAGGTACTCTACAATCAGCAAAGCATATAGAGTATTTAATAAAAGATCACTAACGGTTGAAGAATCCATGCATGTTGTTTTTAATGAATCTAGTAGACTTGATCTTGTGAAAGGTAGTGTTCTTAATGATGTTGTAAGTAATATGGAAAGACTTGATATTGGAAATGGGAAAGAAGAAAATGATCAAGAAAATTTACTGCAAAATGATTCTCTACCTCAAAATCAAGAACAAAATGATCAAGAACTTCCAAAAGAATGGAGAATGATGAAAGATCATCCAAAAGAGCAAATAATTGGTGATCTATCAAGGGGAGTAAGTACTAGATCTCATTTCCAACATCTAGTCACTAATATTGCTTTTATTTCACAAATTGAGCCTAAAAATATTGATGAGGCTTTTAATGATGAAAGTTGGGTAATTGCCATGCAAGAGGAACTCAACTAATTTGAAAGAAATAAGATATGGACCCTAGTACCTAGACCTAATGATCATCAAATCATACGTAGCAAATGGGTATTTAGAAACAAATTAGATGAACAAGGGTTAATAACCAGGAATAAGGCTAGACTAGTTCCAAAGGATATAATCAGGAAGAAGGTATAGATTATGATGAAACATATGCACCTGTAGCTAGATTAGAAGGCATAAGAATACTTTTAGCATATGCATGTCACATGAATTTCAAACTTTTTCAAATGGATGTGAAAAGTGCATTTCTAAATGGTTATATAGATGAAGAAGTGTATGTAGAACAACCACTAGGTTTTGAAAGCTATGATTTGTCAAATCATATTTTTAAACTTTCAAAAGCTTTGTATGGTTTAAAACAGCCCCAAGTGCTTGGTATGAGATGCTAAGTTCTTTTTTATTAGAAAATAACTTTACAAAGGGAAATGTTGACACTACATTATTCATCAAAAAGCATAAGCATGATATACTAATTGTACAAATTTATGTTGATGATATAATATTTGGTTCTACTAATGAGTTGATTTGTCAAGAATTTGCTAAGTGTATGACTAGGGAATTTGAAATGAGCACGATGGGAGAACTTAAGTATTTCCTTGGTCTACAAATAAAGCAAAGCAATGAGGATATATTCATCAACCAATCCAAATATGCCAAAGATTTAATTAAGAAATTTGCTATGGAAGGATGCAAAAATGCCAAGACTCCTATGTGCACATCAACAAAATTGGACAAAGATGAAAAGGGTAAGAGCATTAATGAAAAGCTGTATAGAGGTATGATCGGATCACTTTTATATCTTACTGCTTCTAGACCCAATATTATGTATAGTGTTTGCTTGTGTGCACAATTTCAATCATGTCCTAAAGAATCTCATTTAAATGCAGTAAAAAGAATTTTAAAATGTTTGCTTGTGTGCACAATTTCAATCATGTCCTAAAAAATCTCATTTAAATGCAGTAAAAAGAATTTTAAAATATTTACATGGATCTTTGTATCTAGGTTTATGGTATCTAGGTTTATGGTATCCTAGGAATTCATCTTTTTATATTATAGGATATTCAGATGCAGACTATGCTGGTAGTCTTTTAGATAGGAAAAGTACTTCAGGTACTTGTCACTTCATTGGAGAATGTTTAGTTTCTTGGTTTAGCAAGAAACAAGTTTCAGTTGCTCTCTCAACTGCTGAAACAGAATATGTAGCAACTGGATGTTGTTGTACACAAATTATTTGGATGAAACAACAACTTAAGGACTATGGTCATGAGATGAACCATATACCTATCAAATGTGACAACACAAGTGCTATAAATCTTTCAAATAATCCTATTCAACACTCAAGAAGTAAGCATATTGACATTGGACACCACTTTGTTAAAGATCATGTTCAATATGGAGATGTTGCATTAGAATTTATAAGCACAGAAAATCAATTAGCAGATATTTTCACTAAGTCTCTAAATGAGGAAAGATTTAATTTCATTAGAAGAGAACTTGGTATGATTGATGGATTAACCTTGTGATTGCAAAAATATGAAATTTTAATTGTTGATCTTAAATCATATCACAAAATATAAGATAGAAATTTTGATGAAAATTCATGTTTTAAGGAATAGAATCTTTGTTGAAATGATTTAGTCTTGTTTTAGGACTTAATTTTATCTGATGAAAATTTTAGGGGAGTCACGCCCGTGACTTAAATGGCCCAAAGAGACAGTGTCGTTCACGACTTGGTTCACGACATGGTTCACGGTTTCAAGTGGTGAAGCTTATTTTCACGGCTTCATTCACTCTCGTGAAAAGAGACTTTCACGCCTGTGGTGAATTTTCACTCCCGTGAACTATTACACCCCAAAAACTCACAGAGGCTTTCACGCCTTGAGTGACGGATTGCTTCACGGGCATAAGTGGTGAAATTCAACATTTCACGCCCGTGACAATTTATTCACGCCTTCATTCATGGGTGGAACACTCTTTCAGCAAACCATGAACACGACCATTCACGCCTGTGAACATTTACTTCAAGCCCGTGAATGTATCGAGTATATAAAAGAACAGTCGGTTATATTTTTCATTTCAACTCTCCAACTCCCAAAACCACTCTCATTTACACACATTCATTGAGACATTGAAGATTCTGGCCCCCAAGACTTAAACCTTTCCTATAAATACCACCAAAAGTTCAAATCTTCATCAAATATCATACATTTCTAGGGTTTTCCATAAAAGTTTATGTCAAAAGTTTTCCACTCCATCACAAACCGAATTCTTCAAAACAAATGGAGAGTACCTCATCCAAGGGAAAGAGAAAGAAGTCTCATGCTCCTAGGAGGTATGCAGATTACCTCATGAACTGCATTCCGGAGCAATGCCATCCTCGGTACGCAACTTTGAAGAAGAGACCTCTACTGTCATCAAGGTCCTTCGAATGGCAGACAGTCCAAAGTCTTGGACTCGAGATGGCTATGACAGAGCAACTACAAGCCCGTCATTTGAAAGATTTTGTGGAAATTTACCAGCCGACCTTGAGGGAGCCAATACTGGAATTCCTCAACACCTCTTAGGTTTCACCTACTGGAGTGGTGAAATTCCAACTCTGCAACAATCCCAACACCCTCAGTGCCATCAAATTTGGGGAATTGTTCAGTCTACCCTCTGATGGCATCCTGAATGATATTGAGGTAGAATTCTCTGCCCCTCGAGCCTGGACACATTTTGGCACCGATTGCAGCTGGGATGTCAAGAAAACTAAGAGCACACATCTCAGGTCCCCAGTGCACAAGTATTTGTATAGGTTCCTGACTTATAGCATATTCGCTAGGGGAGAAAGCAACGGGACTATCAAAAAGTCGGAGCTCTTCCTCTTTGAGATGGCTCGCAGAGGACTCATAGTGGCACTTTCTAGATGGTTTGCTAACCATCTTCTCTCCATTGCCACCAAGCCTACTGGAGATATTTTGATTAGGGCATATGTCACCCATATAGCAGTGAAGCTTGAGTATCTAAAGCTGGATGCGCATCACTTCAACCTCATCCCTGGACATCCTCGAGATCGCTTGGATGTCGAGTCCTTCATCAAGATGGGAGCGGCTGCCAAAATCGTTTTCCAGAACGATATCTTCTACCGCTTCACTGACACTGCTGGGGAGATAATCTGGGAAGATAATGACATGAAGGATTTTAAAGCAGGCCTCCAGGGAGTTCAGCAAAAAAAGAGGGCTCGGGTTGAGGAAGCACCTCCAGCAGCTGAGCAGGACATCGGACAGTCCTCGGCTTCCACACCAACCTTAGCGCAGCAGGTGGTTGACCTCTTAGCACCACATTTTGAGCAGCTGCAGACTTCGATGGATGAAAAGTTGGAGAACCTCAAAGACTTCATGGAGTCTCAGATGGACAGCCTTGAGGCTGAAGTGGCTAGGCTTCGTGATAGGATGTCCGGCTAGGAGTTAGGCTAGAGTGTAGCCTAAATTTGCTTATTTGTTTTTGCTTATTATGTTTATGTTTGCTGGTGTGTAGGACATTTTCAATTTCCTTTATGAACATTTACCTTTGTTTGTATCTTTTCCTTTACTTAATGTATTTGTTTTTGCTTATCTCATTGATATTTTTTTTCCTTTTTGATTGATGACAAAAGGCAATATATTATAGGGAAAATGGTATCAAAACTAGCAACTTAAGAAGAAACTAGCAATATATATTAAGGTAAATGAATTTTGAATCAAAAACTAAAATTGAATTATGAATTGACATTGATATAGATTAAAAGGGATTAGAAACTTTGATTCAAGAATTTATATGCAAAGTATAAAATTGAGAAATTGAGCTTTATATATACATAAGATATACCTTAAATATATTTTGCATATACCTTAATGCAAGTTACAAAAAATAAATATGCCATGATATACCTTAAGTATACCTTACATATAATTCATGCCTCAAAAAGGAATTATGGTATATATTGGATATGCTTCTCATATAACTTGCATATACTTAAAATCTAGTTAAGTTTATTTCAATGCTACATCATTATTTACTATTCTTGCACATTATAAATTTTTTATCCTAAGTATATTTTGAGGGGGAGACTTCTCAAAATCACATATTTCTAGATTATTTGTCACCATCAAAAAGGGGGAGATTATTAAACCTTGAGGGATATTTCCGTCATTTTGATGATAACAAATAAAAAAAAGCAATATTGTATTTAACATACTTTTTTTCTAAGTCTATTATAAAGGACATGGATTAAAATAGCAAGAATGGAGATTGGAAGAATAATCCTTGAAAAACAAAATTCAAGAAGTAGCATGTTCACTGTCGTTACTCTATGAGTCACGCCCCTGAAAAGAGCTAACCGTTACCAAAACCAACATTTGAAGTTCATGGCCATGAAGGAAGAATGAACCGTGAAGTGGACATTTCTGTCACCCCCGTGAATAAATATGTCACAACCATGAATGTTCATGCATTTTCATCCAGAGAGCTTCACGACCAAAGTCACCACTTGGATCACTGCTGGGAAGTTGGTCACACCCGTGAATGAGTATGTCACGACCGTGACTCTATATGTCAAAATATTCCAGAGAGCTTTACGACCAAGGTCACCACATCAGTCACGACTTGGAAAGAAATGTCACTCCCGTGACAAATATAGTCACGCCCGTGAACAATGAAAGAGAAAAATGTCAGGCGCGATTATTTGGTTGGTACAACGGCTAGTTTCGTACTTAATGCACCCCAACGACTATATTCTTCCATGGGAGTATAAATGGAAGTCATTTATACATTCAGAACAAGAGAATGAAGAGAACAACAATAGAATAGCATATACTTCGAATTTAATTCTTATTACAAGCTATTTTGTACATTCATACTTTGAGAACAAAATCTATTCTCTGTAAAAATCTTTTTGCTCTTCATTCATTAAGCAATTAAGATTTGTAAGTGATTCTCTCTGTAATCTTTACTCAAGCGAGCTTTGGGTATTTCTGGGTTAAGAGTAGAACACTTGTAAGGGTTAGTTGTGTGAGCTTCCAAAACACAAATTAAAAGGTTGTTTGTGTGAGCCTGTAAAAACACAAAGTGAAGGTTGTTTGTGTGATCCTGTAAAAACACTAAGTGAAGGTTGTTTGTGTGAGCCTGTAAAACACAAGGAATTGGTTATTGTGTGAGCCATTAAAACACAAGGGATTTCTGGGTTAGGTGTGAGCCATTGTGAGAAACACCATAGTTGGGAGTGAGCTTGTAAAACTTCATTGTAACACTTAGTGTGTTAGTGAAACTCCCAATTGCGATTGGGGAGAAGAGTAGGGTTTGTTAACACCTGAACCTCTATAAAAATCCTTGTGTCAAATTCTCTCTATCCCTCCTAAAATTAATCTTTTATTTATGCACCTTATAATTTAATTTTTGAAACTCCAATTCAACCCCTCCTTCTGGTTTAATATCTGGGCAACAGACTATGATGAAACCTATGCTCCGGTAGCTAGATTAGAAGCCATAAGAATATTTTTGGCATTTGCATATCATATGGATTTTAAACTTTTTCAAATGGATGTCAAAAGTGCATTCTTAAATGGTTTTATAGAAGAGGAAGTATATGTAGAACAACCTCTAGGTTTTGAAAGACATAACTTACCTAATCATATTTTTAAACTTTCAAAAGTCTTGTATGGATTAAAACAAGCTCAAAGAGCTTGGTATGAAAGACTAAGTTCTTTTCTTTTAGAAAATAAATTTTCAAAATGACATGTTGATACAACCTTGTTTATTAGAAAGCATATGCATGACATTTTAATTGTTCAAATTTATGTTGATGATATCATATTTGAGTTTACTAATAAATTGCTTTACCAATAATTTTCTAAGTGTATGACAGGGGAATTTGAAATGAGCATGATGGGTGAACTTAAGTTTTTCCTTGGTTTACAAATCAAGCAAAGCAATAAGGGTATATTCATCAACCAATCCAAGTACACCAAAGAGTTAATCAAGAAATTTGGAATGGAAGGATGCAAAAATACTAAGACTCCTATGAGCACATCAAAAAAATTAGACAAAGATGAGAAGGGGAAGAGCATAAATTAAAAGCTCTATAGAGGTATGATTGGATCACTTTTATACCTTACTGCCTCTAGGCCCGATATAATGTATAGTGTATGCTTATATGCTAGATTTCAATCTTGTCCTAAAGAATCACATTTGAATGCTATAAAAAAGATTTTAAAATACTTAAATGGCACATTGCATCTAGGCTTATGGTACCCTAGAAATTCATCTTTCCATATCATAGGATATTCGGATGCAGATTATGCCGGTAGTCTTTTGGATAAAAAGAGTTCCTCAGGCACTTGTCATTTTATTGGTGAATGCCTAGTTTCTTGGTTTAGTAAGAAACAAGTTTCAGTTGCCTTATCTACCACTGAAGCAAAATATGTGGTAGCAAGGTATTGTTGCACTCAAATCCTATGGATGAGACAATAATTTAAGGATTATGGTCATAGTTTGGGCCATATATCCATCAAATGTGACAATACTAGTGCCATCAATCTATCTAAGAATCTCATTTAAAAATTTAGGAGTAAGCATATTGACATTAGACATCATTTTCTTAGGGATCATGTTCAATATGGAGATGTGTTAGAATTTCTTGATACAAATAATCAATTGGTAGATATTTTTACCAAACCTCTTAATGAAGAAAGTTTTTGTTTTATAAGAAGAGAGCTTGGTATGCTTGATGGATCAACGTTATCTTAATTATTTTTTTATGCCAATTGTATGTCATGTGAACCTTGAATGTTAATTGCTTCATATGATGCATTTTACATTATTAAGTTTATGGTATCAAGTGGTTAACATGATAGAAATATGTGTTTTAAGGAATAGAAACTTTTTTAAAATCTTCTAGTCTTGTTTTAGAATTAGTTTTATTTTTTAAAGATTTGAGGTGGTTCATGCTCGTGACATATATTCACATCCATGAACAAAGATAGCAAAAAGTTCTAGAAGCTTTCATGTTTTGATTCACGACTTGCCTTACGGAAAGAGGTAGTGAAGACTAAACTTCACGCCCGTTACTATATTTGTCACACCCGTAAAAAGCCTTCTTCACGTCCGTAACATATATCCACGACTATGAACAAAGATAGCAAAAAGTTCCACTAGCTTTCACGCTTTGCTTCACAACTTGCCTCACGAGAAGAGGTAGTGAAGACTAAGATTTACGCTCATTACTATATTTATCACACCCGTGAAAAGCCTTCACGCCCATGATTGTTTAATGTCACGACCGTGACTCATTTCACTTTCCTTTTCATAGCTAGAGCTCCCTTTCAACATGATGTAGGCTTCCATCGATAAGAGGTTGGAGAACCTCAAAGACTTTATGGAGTCTCGTATGGAAAGCCTCAAGGCAGAGGTAGCACACCTTAGGGATGATTTCTTAGGCTTTAAGCCTACTTATAGTCCTAGTTGTCATGTAGTAGGTTTACATTTGTTGTAATAGGACTTTATCTTTATGCATTTTAATTTTCATGTAATCCTTGTCCTTTAATTTTTAATACAACTATCTTAGTTACATTTCAATCTTTTTGCTGGTGATAAAGAGGGAGAAACAGGCATATATGTGTTCAATATATGATGGCATGGATATGCAATATGCAAATATGATAGCATGACTATGCAATATGCAATGTGTGGTTATATAATGAAATATGCAAATTATATTTCGATTGATGATATGCATAAGCTATACCTCTCATCAACCTCACATATACCTTACAACTTGAACTTATTTGAACTCATTTTATTAAATTCATAAGATATACTTAACATATATCTCACATACACTTTCAATACACTTGGTTATACATATTTTATTTGATGAGATATACTTAAGATATACCTTGCATATACCTTATTAGTTTGCAAATATCTTTGCTATATTTCTTTCAAATCTTGCACTTTATTATTTTATCTTAAACCCCTTTTGAAGGGGGAGACTTCTCAAAAGCACATAATGCTAGATTATTTGTCACCATCAAAAAGGGGGAGATTGTTGAACCTTGAGGGGTATTTTCATCATTTTGATGATAACAGATAAAATTGCAATAATGTATTTAACAATGTTTGTGTTTTAAGTGTGTTAAACATGATATACTTTGATTAGAACATGAAGCAAGACTGAAAGATAACTTTTGAAGATAAAAATCAAAGAAATAGCAAAGTGTCACGCATGTGACTACTAATGTCACGCCCGTGAATATAGCTTACTGCCAATTTTCCACCATTCAAAGTTCACAGCTATAAATGATCAAACCAACCATGAATGATCAAACAAGTTATGCCCGTGAACAAACATTTCCAATTCTTCTAGAGAGTGTCACGATCAGAGTCACCACTTAGACCACAACTTGGAAGAACATTCACGCCTATGACACATATCGTCATGCTCGTGAACGAGGACAGAGAAACATGTCAGATGCAATTTAAAGGTTGGTTCAATGGCTACTTTTGCATTAAATGCACCCACAGGACTATATTTTCAGAGGGAGTATAAATGCAAGTCATTTATGAATCCTAACAAGAAGAACAAGAAGAACAACAATTATTTTCATCTTTAATCTTATTGTAGTCTTGTGCATTAATTATTTTTCAACAATCCTCTACTTTTTGTGAAAACCTAATTGCTCATAACTTCTGAGCATTGTAGGTTGGCGAGTGTTTTTCATTGTAATCAATTACTCAAAAGTGAGCTTAGGTATATTAGGTTAAAAGTGAAACACTTTTAAGGGTTTATTGTGTGAGCCATAAAATACAAGGAATTGGTTTTTGTGTGAGCAATTGAAAAACACAAGGGAATCTTTGGGTTAGGTGTTAGCCATTGAGAGAAACACCATAGTTGGGAGTGAGCTTGAAAACTCCATTGTAACACATAGTGTTTTAGTGAAGCACCCAATTGGGGAGAGGAGTAGGGTTTATTAATACCTGAATCTCTATAAATCTTCTATGTGATATCTCTCCTTCCTTCCTCTATTTTATTTATTGTGCACTTTCAATTAAGCAAATTTTTATTTGCTAACCAATTCAACTCCCTTTTTGGTTCATTGTCTGGGCAACATCCACATTAGAGCTAAAACAAATCTTACTTTTGAAAGTTAATAGTTTGTCCTAATGCATCCTTATAAGTTTTAAGAATATGTTTGATAGCATCACATTCTTGTTTTGAAGCTCTAAAGAAGAAGAAATTATCATATGCCAAAACCACACCTACTTATAGACCAACCATGAATATCATCTTTCAATTTAGTCCTATAAAACAGTTTAGAAAGCCTTTCTGTATACAAAATAAAAAGGAAAGGGAGACAAAGGATCTCCTTGACATAGGCCTCTCATAAGAGTCATAGGTCTTATCTTTAAACCATTAAAAGCAATAGAATATGTTAAGAAGACGTGCACTAAGAAAGGAGATGAATTAGTGGTTTATTAAAGTTTTAAAGCAAATGGATACATTGAGAATGCTTTGCAATTAACAATTAAAAGATAAGAAAGAATAAAAAATATAGACACACAAGATTTTTATAGTGGTTTGGGAAACTTTCCCTACATCCACTTTCCAATTGCAATTGAAATTTTTACTATTCTTCAAATAGTATAACTTGTGTTTAGCCTAAGTCTCACATACGACCTTATCTAGAGTTTTTTCTTGAGCTAACTCTCAATCTCAAGTGTTTTTCATGAGCTTACACTCTAACCCATACAAGAGTTTTTCTAGGCTCACTCTTAAACCTTTCTTTTAAGTTTTTCTAAAGGCTCACTTAAAATTCCTTACAAATATTTTCACAAGGCTAACACTAAACTATTACAAGTGTTTTTCTGTCTAGGCTAACACTCAACCTAAACCCTAAGTGTTTTTGGCTAATACTTAAAACATTTCTCTCACAAACAATTACAATAATTAAATACAAAAGATGAAGAATTATATTGGCAAAGCTTGGGCACTAGAGAAGTTGTTTTTCTTCTTCATGTGGTTTTTTATGAGGTATTTATAGCATCTGTAACACCCTCTAACCCTACTATATGTACAGTTTAACGTCAACATAAAATGTGGGCTATGTTTAATGCACTTAGGTTTTATTATAAGAAAGGTATAAAAATTATTTTAAACATTTCTATTAGTTTAAAATGTAAATGCGATTAAAAATTTTAAAAAAATTATTCTACAATTTTCATTAATAATTTAAACAAATACTTGAGAGGAAATTCATAACCTCATTTTGCCTAACTGTACATACAGTAGGGTGATAGAGTGTTACAAAGGCTATAATCATGCAAACCAGATATGTGAATATAATAATTATCCATATTTGGGGATTCATGGCTGCTTCATTAGCTAGGATTTCCACTAGTTTTTGTCTTTATTCACTGTTAAATTTTGATCTTTTACTGTCACTTTTAACCTACATAAGAGAAATAAACAACTCCCATGTTAAGAAAAAATACTTAGTGGTACATACAAATAGATAATAAGCTATAGACTATGCTATGACATGCATTTGTATTTAGATATAGCATTTATAAAATATGCAATGACTCTAGCCATTTATATCTTTGTTAATTTTTATCCTGTATGCACCTATGATTGTTGCGATTAATGTTATTTTATCCTTCACCTTATTAATCTACTTCTAACGTTCTTACTTAATAATATTTAAATCATAACAAATTATTATGCTAGAGTATAGTTACACATTTCTTATTTCATTTGGATAACATATATAATTTCATTCTAACCTTATTATTTATATTTATTTTATACATGAGACACATTTATTGTTCACATCCTTATTGCATTATCTATTGTCACACCCCCTTACCCAAACAGCATGTGCTTAGATAAGGGAGCATTACCCTGACTTTTTCAAATCACTATTTTAATAAATGCTAGAAAGTCATACATACTTGTTTTTTAAAACTCTTAGCTCATAGATATACAAGACATAATATACATTTTATTTATATAATATAGTAATTATAAATATCAAGTGAATTCTTAACAAATTATGAAAGTCAATTTACAAATGTGAAAGTATACAATATGAAAAGCAAAATATAAAAGTTTAAAAGATTGTGATCCACTATTTCAAGATTGGCTGCTTTAATTGACTAGGATCACCTCTTACTTTATCTACAACTTTCAGCTACCATTCTACATCTGCATAGAAGGAAAACTCTCACGCTAAGCTCTAGGCTTAGTGGCACATATAACTAAGACAATAAACTATTTCATGCAATATGCATTGTCATATATCAATTTATGCCCACTTGTCTTTTATGCAAATATAGATCGTGTAGTATTCATGCATGCATAAATATGAAATTATATTATTATATCTCATATATTTTTTTTACTTTATCAAATCATCATTATTATCCATATCACAATTCATGATTCCCTTTTTATTTTCAATCTCTTCTTTATAGCTTTTATTTTCAATATCTTCTTTATAGCTTTTATATTCAATCTCTTCTTTATAGCTTTTATAGCCCAGACGCCTATGAACCCCTAACTAGGATAACGAAGTTGTCATCCAGACACTGAGGAGTGCCACCTGGGCAATATGATGTGTGCATACAAGTGCAATTACCATCTTCAATAATAGTGTTATTACTGGTTTCAATAATAGTGCTATTATCGACTTCCATAGTCATACCATTAATGAATTTCATCATACTCTCCCCTCCCCCCTCGGATTTAAAGGCTAAGCATGTGAGTTTTTGATGTTGATAAAGATATGTTATATGTGATAGAAGTTGAAAGGGAAGGTAGTGAAATCTACCAAAATGATAAGCAAGCTTAAGAGAATTTTGGTTTTGTGAGGCTCCATTAGAGTATGTACATATACTCATTCAAATTCTCAAGTATGACATGTTGGGTGTTAATTAAGTGATGATTTAATTGTATGCTTTAAATGCTAAATGTCAAGTTCAAATGAGGTAATTAATGCCATGAAATAGGATTTTGAGTATGAAATGCTACAAATGTAAATATGCCTTGAATAAGCAATGTTTATGTTTGTAATGTATATGTAATAAATGTGCCTAAAGAGGAATTTATGAGATAATAAATGATGTTTCCTAATGGGTGAAAGAGGTAACTAAGAAATGATTAAATATATATGAAAACATCAATGCTTAAAAAAATAGTTAGTGAATAAGGAAATGGTAAGTGTAGTGATTATGTATAGTGAATGATCTTTTAACATGTTTTAATGCATGATGTGATGAGAATGTTGATAGGAAAAGGTTGTCATGGAACAATCCGTAGAGTCTTGCATGTGACTTATAATGAATGCATGTTTTTAATGCTGACAGGCGTGAATCTCATCTTACAAACAATGTCAAAGTGGACAGAATCATTCACCACCAATGTCATAATTTGGTTCACAGGTAAAGGTACATATAAATGGGCCTTCACGATCGTGAACATATAGTTCACGCTCGTGAAGCCTACTTTAAAGGTAATACGACATTTTATGTAATGGTTATATAAATATGTTCAATGATGATATATTGAAGTATATTTCTATGGATATCAATATATGAATGTTCTATGATAATTTTGCACGCATGAATTAAAGTGTATATGCTTAAGATATAAGTGCTATAATAGAACTAATAAAGGATATGAACAAGTAAAGCTCAGACTCGATACTGAGACTAGTAATAGGATAGATGACATGTCATTAAGGGGGTTACAATACTGTAGTTATATATTTATCTAGTCAATATGGCTTAAGCTCGGAGAGCGCCATTAATTTGAGGAGTCTGGACTGGCACATATTATTACAGATGATATTAGATGCAAAAGCTATATGTTTACTCAGTCAATATGGCTAGCTTGACTGGTGCCATTGACTTTAGGAGCCTAGACTGGCACATGTTTACAGATAGTGGTAGGGTGGCTTAAGCTCGGAGAGTGCCCCTGTCCACTACTCATATCTGAACAATCGGTGTTGAGAGTTGTTGGGCAATAATATCAAATATGTTAAAGTAACTAAAGAATCTAGTAACATGAAATGCATGCAAAGGCATCAGTATGAAAGTATGTTTATGCACATAGTGAAATGTTACATGCTATAATTATCATTATATATGTTCAACAAATTATACTTCCACAAGGTAAGATAGTCTATATGATATTATAATTATATTGTCATTCTATGATATTCTTATATGATGTCATGAAATACGTATAATGTATATTTATAAGTGAAATTATATGCCTATATGTACTACTAAGCTTTCAGTAGCTTAGCATGTGGGTATTTTTTCCATGCAAATCGGAGCCTTGTAGATAAGTAGAAGTTCAACAAGAGAAGTAGGCCAAACATCAGAGACATCAGATCAGACCCTACACGGGTCAGTGATAGCATATGTTACACTTTTGAATTTTTTTTGTACATGTCACGGTAAGGGGGTTGTTTACTTGTATACATGTCAATGTTGAAGAATTATGTAATTCCGTATTAAGGACATATATTTTTGTAAACCCCTGGTCAAGGATTAACATGTTTTATTTATGAAATCAAATTTAAATATTAAGTCAAATATTTCTTTTACTGTATATTTTATGCAAGTTATCATGGCCATGATGCAAAGAAAAGTTTTAAATTTTCACAGATTTTCCACATAATTGTTTTTCATAGTGTCAGCTTAATTAATCATATTTATTTTAATTAATTGAAAGGGTGCTACAGTACTCACATTTATATTAAATTTCAAAGGCTCATGCAATTCCTGTTGTGGTATTCATATGGTTCTGCACGTGACGCTTCTAATGCATATGTGAATGTATATGTTGGAGTCCTGACTCCTAGTGCAAGTTGATTTCAAAGTAAATGATGTGATGTCTCATCAAAATGAATTTTGGCAAACCTCTCTCACCATGTCGGATTCAGTTGAATCATGACCCTAAAACACATGCATTTATTTCATTTGATAATATTCAACACATATGATGCATCTGTTATCATGCTCTTATGCATATGCATATTCCGATAGAGTCTATCCCTACTATGATACCAAAATGTAATGTAACATCTTATACTTTTGGATATCTTCTATCTTTGTATAAAGTTATCATGTGTGACACAAAAATAAGACATAAGGTCTTGTTTGCAAATAGAGTAATTTTTTTCTTATCGTCACATCTCATAACATCATTCAACAATCAATATCGATGCTTTAACCATAAAAATAATATATCACATATGTTAATAACTTGAACATTGTGTCCAAATCAAGTTTATGAGATTGAGTCAATTTACATATCTTAGTAAAATTTTATTGCAACTATACATGTACAAACATTCAAGTCCAAAATATAGATATTATGTTGCATGTTTGTGTGAAATGCAAAGGGAAGAGAGTGTGAGAAGGCTAGACCAGTCCTTTGATCCATGTTTTTTATATGTACTTTAATATGAACTATCTCTACCTGAAAAATGATGCAATTTGGTGAATTGCACCTCAGTAATAATAATCATCAAATGAGCTATAAAGTATCAAGCAACTTATATGACAAATAACAATTATACTAATCACACTATATATCCCTTCAATTCATCAATATCATATACATATAAGTAAAATCAAAACATATAATTATTACTCTTTATTTATTCTCATGCTTAGTTCATTTTTTTTGTTGTAACCAGGCTAAATAGATATTACCCTAGATTTTCATGTGAACATTTGTCATATGAACACTTGCATTGGCCAGCTAGCTTAATCATTTATTTTATTTACATATTTGTTGGGTTATATGCCTATAATTTTGCTATTCATTTGCATTTGATCATTTGTTTATGCCTTAGACCTCTTCCATTACTTTACAATGTTGTTTAACTAATCACAACGTCTTTTAAGTCCGTTTACATATGCATTTGTAATCAATTATTCCTCAATCATTGTCATTATATCAACCTTTGCACAACCATTCAGCCATCACTTTATACAAGAAAATCAAGTATATATAACACAATCATATATATAAATTATTCATCATCATCTCATATCAAAATTAAATCATGTCAATCAAATAATTCATATAGCTATAAGTCATTTCACATTTCACATAGCAAACAATATTTATATGTATTAAAGAAATCATTTTATAACTATATTCACCTTTTTCTCTGACATCTAATCCTTATTATTTACCTTCTCCTCGTGTATTACCAACTTGTTATGAGCCTATTTTAGAAATATAATGGATCAAGACAAGGCTAGAGAAACTTAATTTTAATATAATATAAGTAAATAATTAATATTTCTTCTATATGGTAGTGTGACTTTGTCTGATTGATCAACCTATAATTTCTTATATATTTATCTAGTTTATGTGATTCTTATTTCTACCTAAAGCTAACATATAAAGTTATAACATATTCAAATTTCAGAGCATTTAGAGCTTCACATAATTTTTAGTATAATTTCAGTATTTGTCATATTTTTTATTCTTAGGTAGTTTGAAATACCAATTTTATTCTTTTATATCTTACAACGTTCATATTATATTATTATGAAAATTCTAAGAAATTTAGATATGATACAATGGAACATTGTCCATGCTTAACACATTTTCTAATTCTACTTCCTTCAAACAATAGAAAATATATGACTAGCCCTGCATAAGAATGACATCTAGACCAATTTATTTATTAATAACATAACTTATAAAATATACAACATATAAAGGTAATACTTTCACAATATTTATCTAAGATATAATCTTAAAAATTTTATATTTTTCACTTTTTTAATTTGGCTTATAAATAACTCAAAATATAGGACAAAATTGCTAGTACTACTCAGATACAAAGGAAGCATCTCTAAATAAAAGGAATAGTCACGATTTTTTCACCTATATCTCTTTATCCATATTGAATTTCACTAAACCATTTTATAAATATGTAAATGATATATAAATCTACAATTTTTATATTTTAGGCCTTATCTTCGACCTTTATGATGGTTAAAATAAGTAAAAACAATAGGATAATCTGTTGGAATTCGAACTAGAACCAGACTTACTCAAATGAAGATTTCTCTTCATATACTTCAAATCTTGCATAACTGTTTAAAAACATATATATAAGATATAGATCTACAAGTTTTATATTTGGAACTTCTCCAAATTTTTTCTCTAACACCATAAAAATTAAGATTTAATATTCCACCATGAAAATAGAGTCCAAACTTTGATTTAGTTACTTACATCCCATAAACTATAATCTATTAAACCTTTAATTCAATATTAGCAACAATAAGATCTAATATTCTGCAATGAAAATAGAGTTCAAAGCTTTGATCTAGTTGATTACATCCCATAAATTATAATCTATCAAACCTTTAATTCAATATTAGCAATAAAAGAAAGAATAATCAACTCACCAATTATTAACTTGTTTGGTTTGTTGCTAGAACATATAAGGAAAATGAAGAAATGAAGGAAAGAAGAAAGAGGTGTCGGTGATAGAAAAAAGAAGAATGGGAAGGATAAGGCTCCACATATCCCATTTGTCTCTTCTTCTTTCCTTTTATTATTATTATTATTATTATTATTATTATTATTATATTCTTCTTTCTCCATTCATTAGTTTTATTCGGGAAAGAAATTGAAATTCATTCTTATGTTAATTTGCAAATTCTCAATATCCAAAAATATGGATTTATATATATAGATAAGCTCAGATATTATAATGGAAAAATTAACCGACTTTATAAGCTTATAATTAGAAATTAGAAATTTTTTAAGAATTTTAAATAAAAATAATTAGAAAAATAAGTCCACCAATATGCATTATCCTTTTCCATTACAATTTAAGTTTAAATAAAATATTAGGATGCACATAATTTTATCTTTTCAATTAAAATATTATCTTTTACTAATTGGAGGTGGAAATCTAATAAAATATTCTAGATTATTTATCTTAAGAAGAAAAATATATACCTCTAAACATGCATATTAATTTCTCATTTTATAAAACTTTAAAATAAAAATACTTTAAAATTTTTATGATATTTTTATATTATTGAATTAATAATATTATTTTTGCCTACAAAATTATTTTAAAATTGATAAGTAAATGAAATCTGTATGTGGTACGAATTTGGAAACATAAATTGCATGTATATAAAGGATTCTAAGTTAATGACAATTTTTTTTTATTCAGATTTTTTTTAAAAGATGAACAAATCATTATTTTCATCAGCGCTCTAAGCGCGAGAAAATGACTAGTCAATAAATAAAATAAAGAACTTCA
The DNA here is from genome assembly GCA_023653625.1 of Triadica sebifera. Classification (NCBI taxonomy): domain Eukaryota; kingdom Viridiplantae; phylum Streptophyta; class Magnoliopsida; order Malpighiales; family Euphorbiaceae; genus Triadica; species Triadica sebifera. The sequence continues at coordinate 8,698,799 of CM042900.1, forward strand.
ATATGCAAGGAGTTTATAACAATAAGATCACATAAATTACTTCCATTTAAAATTTTAAATATTAGAATTGTTATTAAAAAATATTATGTAGAAAATGAAAATAATAATAACAATAAATACTTTCTTCATTTCTCATTTTCTAATGCGAATGGCCATTGTTGAATGTAAGGAAATTGTGTCTACCTTTATCCATTTATTGACAGTATTCAAAAACCAATTATAAGATAGAAATCTTCATCCGGAATTAACATGTTATCAAAATATAATCTGATCAAAATAATAGACTAAAAGAATTATTCAGGTTTTTATATTAAATATTTTTTATATGAAAAAAAAAAAAGAAAAAGGAAAAGAACAACAATGCTTCTAAAAATATCAACAAAAAAAAAAAGATTTCCTTGTTTCTTAATATTCATGAACAAAGTTGCTACAATTTGTAGAACTTGCCATGTTAAAATCCTCACTCTTTCGGGCTCGAAGAAGAGCTTTAGTTTATGAGTTCTTGCGTACGGATCTCTTGCCAGATTCATATGCAAACAAAAATAGGTATCCATGTCAAAAGCAAGAGTAATGATGTTTATAGTTATGGAATGAACCATAAACATTGACCATTATCAAAATTAATACAAAAAGGCCGTTGAATTGATCTAACCAAACTAATGATTTCCACCAAATTTCAGTAATATAACTTGAATCAGCATGAACCTGCTGCATTACCCCAAAAAAAGCAAGGCCTATCATTTCAGATAGAGGAATTTGGAGCTTCACAACAATGAATGAATTCATGATTATGTATATTGGTAAATCTATACACCATGTATGCAGAGGGGAGGGGGGAGCACAAAGCAGAAACTTCATGACCCTACGCCCAAAAATACAATGAAGAAACCAGCCCTAACCTCGAGCAACTGGTTCAGTCTTACAGACCGGGCAAGTATTTTTGTGTGCAAGCCATGGCTTTATACATTCTATGTGAAAGCCATGTCCGCACTCAAGCTTACCCAGTTCATCATCTCCTGCATAATCCTCCTGCACACAGACATGAAAATGCAATCAATAAATAAATGTCAATCAAGCAGAAGTTGAGTCAAGAAATATTAATGAGCTAGTTAACAAGCACAACAATGTAAATTGGGATGGACGGGGCAGGTTTGGTCAGATTTCTCCGAACTGAACCAGCCCTGCTAAGACAATAAAAATCTTGCCCGGTACCTGACATGTCTCGGGGTAGAAGGTATTTAATATGTCGGGACAGATCAGATTGATGATTGATTCTTGAAAAATTATATATATATCCTTGTTACATTTTATTTATAGACTATATAATTTCATATTTTCATAAAATATTATACAAAAATTTAACAAATTTCAATAATGCATATTCATTAGATATAAAAAGGCAGGTATGGGGTAGGTATGCCCATTACCAATCCTAACGAAAACCCGCAAGGGTTAAAAAAATAAAGTCTGATCTGCTACAGGTACCCATACCGTGGTGGGCAATATTGTCATTCCAAACATAAAGCATATTAAATAAAAGAAAAATTACTATTTGCCCTATGAACTTTGACATATTATACTAGTACGTCCTAAGAGTCAAAATTTATACAATTACCCATCTCATTAAACTATGTAGTCCTCTTAAATTTAAAGCATTTATCATTACTCAAATAATATTCTCTTTTGCTCAAGGAGATACTAATACAATAGGTTAAACTTCAAGGGATAATAGTATAATAAATCAAACTTGTAGAGATACTAGTACAATAGGTCAAACTTCATGGGGTAAGTAGTAATTTTATCTTTGTTATTTCACCACAATCTAATGTATTTCTAATAGAAAAAACATATTAGTAGAATATAATAAAACAAATGGGACAAATCGTATAATTTTTTAATCTCATGAGGTACTAGTACAATAAATCAAACTCTATGAGGTAAACAGTAATTTTCTTTTAAAAGGAAAAAGGAAATATAAAAACTGAAATGAAGAAATTAAATCAGGTAGGTTGTAAGTCTTAACCAACCTGACAAATACTGCACTTTTTGTCAAGCATAATGTGTAAATGTGATGAAAAGTCATTGATTATTGAGAGTTTAATTTTCCTGACACAGCGACCAATCTCATCTTCTTTCAGTCCAGTACTCACATGACCAATTCTTTCACCTAGCTCGAGCAGTTGCTGTTTCCACCAGGAAAGAGAGTTTATATGATTATATACTACAATGATTCAACACATAATATTACCTCAATGGTTGCCCACTTCGCCGACAGCCAAAAGAACCAAAACAAAAATTTTGAATACTATTCTGTTGTTGGGACTTGCATACCTCGTATGACATGTGATCAATATCAAGTCTCCAGTCACTAAATCGATCCATTCTTCCTCCCATCATATAACTATTTTGAAGTACCATTATCTGCAATTAGCCAAATGTGATTTCGATGTCTTAAATACCAAGTGCTAGAAAAAATGTATAGAATGAAGCAACTTGTTTCTACGTTAAAATTTAGAGGCAAAAAATCAAATGATATGAAATAAATATAATGTATTGCAAGACACTAATTGTAACCCATCCCAAAAGTTTAGTCACTCATATAAATCTAAAGTAGAGAGTTTTGTATAATAATACTATGCAAGAAATAGCATAAATTCCTCATTTAAGCAGCACTTCTAACGTCGGCTAAAAAGCCTTTCAATTCTAATTAATGTCTAACTCTCCCAGATCAGACCAGCAGCTTATAAAATGATGAAACAAGCACCACTTTTCAGATATACTTCAGGAGAATTGCCAACATATCAAACATCAGCATTTCATATATAAATAGACATTAGAAATTAGCATATTTAAATTAAATATACACAACACATCCTCAGCTTATCTATCCCAAAAATAATGCATAGTTTTGTAACCAAAACTAGGGTTTTGCATTTGGTAGGTTTGGATTAGAACTGAACCAAACCGAAATATTATAGTTCGGTTTGATTTGGTTTAATTGGTATAATAAACTAATTAATTAATTACCATAAATCATAATTATTACCATAATTTTATCAATTATAAAAAATTGGAATCAATCACTAAACTTTATTTTTACCATAAATTAAAATCAATTACCATAACTTTATGAACTACCAAATATAAACTATAATCAATTACCATAAATAAAAATTAAATAATAAAAATTATGATAAATTGTCATAACTCATGATTTTATTAACTATCATAAATAAAAATTAATCATCATACATTAGAATTTCTTTTTTCTAAAAATTATAATCAATCACTAAAAAATTTATAGATAAAAATATATGCATAAAAAACTTTGATCAGTTCGGTTAATCGGTTTCTCAACATTACTGACCAAACTGAATTAAATAAACTGAAATTTTTAAATAAAACCAAACATAATAAATTGAAAACCGAACAAACCGAATCAAATAGACCAAATTCAATTTGGTTCAATTCAGTCTTCGGTTTCAATTTGGTTTTGCACACCCCAACCAAAACTGTAACCTCAACTCAGTTGGTAAACCTTCTAGTAAATATCTAAGACTAAGAGGGTGTATGTTTCAGTTGTTGGAGTCAGTTGATAGTTTTTTAATCCTTAAAAGCTGAACATAAGTGTTTGGTAATCTCAGCTAATAACTGATAAAAAGACCAAACAGCTGTTGATATCGACATAACTGATATTTTTTCTAACAAAATGACAAAATTAGCCTATTTAGAATAAAATACATCATATTGTAAAATTTCTTATTAAAAACAAAATATACCTCTTCAAAATTACTTTATTCAATATAAAATATATTATATTAAATTAATTGATTATATTTATAAATTATAGATATACATTTGTGAAAAAATTTATTTATAATTAATTATATTTTATTATTGTTATTATTTTAATCATTAAAAAATATAATTATATCAATTAATATATAATATTTTATTTTTTTGTTTATTTATACATCATAGAAAAATATATTTTTTGAAATAAATTATACCCCTAATAGTAATTTCATATTATAACAGTACCAACTCAATTAATTTTACCAAATACTAGTATCAATCAGCTACCAGCTGTTAGTTGGATCCAATAGTTGAATCAAACGTCTTTTGAATCTCATTAACATCAGTAACAGGACAGAAGGCCTATGGGAGAAATCTGCTATGTATATTTACAATAAAATAATAATTATTTAAAAATCCAGATTTGCAGTTTCTCACTTACAGATTCAAAAAATTCAATCATGGCTTCACTATGTCTTTCTATAGTTGCTGAAAATCGTAATTGTAACCAACATTCAATAATCACACTATAAGAACTTCGACAACAGCAAAAAAATTCTGATAGCAAGCCTCAAGAGAGTAATTTATGCCAGTAAAAATTGTCCTCGAGATTCTTAGGTGTGACTTCAGTTAGCCTAAACTTGAAAATTTATAGACAATAGACATCTCAACCATTTTCTTTAAAAGTTTGGAGAAGCCAAACTGAAAAATGCTACATATTCAATAACATCCTAAAATGACACATTTGAATGATGATCATCCTAACATGACGTGGACAGGGAAAGTAATGTAGAAATTAGTAAAGTCACTGAGCTGAGAAATCAAGCCCTCTATATTTCCAGTAGTTGGTCAGAAGAGCAGTTTGACCAACCAGCAAGTTACATATCTCAAAAGAAGCATGTATTTTTTTTTTTTGAAAACAAATTGTAGTTTTATGCATATTAGGGTTTATTCAATCTTAATGACAAGATTACCTGAACGAAGTTATCTTTTGCCCACAAAATAAATTCTTCCTAAGTTTGAAGCTTGAATAATATATGCACCAGATGTCAGCTTGAAATTGTACCATTAGACCAAACAACAAAATAAATCAAAAGATCACAAGCCTTGAACACATTGAACGTTACTCTTTTTCTTCTTCACAGCAGATATATCTTAGAGCCAGAATTAATGCCAAGGAGAAAATGGTTAAAACGGAAAAATATACTCGCTCATGCGAACAAAACAACAAACCAATGCTGCGGCATACTGTCCATTCCACAACTTAGCAGTACCTTTCCCTCATAAAACTATCAAAAAGGAAACTCCAGCTCTCCTCTTTCAAAAACAGGAAAGGAATTAAGAAAAAGGAAGGAAACACAAAAGGCCTAAAATCATATATGACTAAAAAGAAAATAAATATATGTCGAAGAAGCAAAAATGATATTATCAAACTTAAGTAAAGGGATGCTCAAAATCAGATTAATTATAAATATCAGGGTAAGGAAGCAAACATGATAATGATAATCAACAGCTCCTTCGTTACACCAAACCATTCACATTTAGAGTGCAAGGAACACAGGTTGTACGTTAATTATGATCAAGAAACATCAATAGAGGTATTATAACAGTAAAAATCATGAGAAATGCACAGACCTCGGCGAGTCCATCAGGGGAAGGATGCCGAATGTGTCGATAATATCTGCTTCCAAAGACTTCTGGTTCAGGGCGAGATGTTACAGAATCAGGGTCTGTATCTAGAAACGAAAGAGTTTCAGGGGTCACTGCCGCCCGCCTCCCTAAAAAAGAAGCACGCTGCCAAAATTGACAAAGCACAATAAGCAGACACAGAACAAGCCATAAACACACATTTAAGAGTGAAAAACTAACAAATCAGAAAACAAATATGATTGACCAAAAGAAGAAAAGTGAACCAATTCTTAGCCCAAAAATATCCAAACCAATCCTATACGAGTACAAAAATAAGAAAACTATATATCAAGTGAAGAAAAACTTAAAGAGAAGCGTGCCCTTCTCTAATTCAATAACTTCAGTCCTTATCAAAAATTCCGTATAAGCTATAACTCCTAGAATATGTAAGGTCCAAAATTTTGGTCCAATAGGAGTTTTGCGTCAGTAAATGTGGCATTATACGTACACGCATAAAAAGGCTTAAGAAATAATTATAACAATAAATTACACCCTAAGACATATGAGGTCAAATAATGAGTAAAAAAACCCCAATAATTTATTGGTTAACACTTCAAATAATAAATGCATGAACTCAAAGAACTGAGAAATCAGGGAATACAAAGAAAAAATAGAGAAGTAAACTAAAGCAATTGACCACTTTCACTTTGTGGGTTACTTCCAGGCGGTGAATATCCAACAAAGGGAAATAATAATAATAATAATAATAATAATAATAATAATAATAATAATAATAATAATATTGGGGAATGTAATTGATGAACGCACACAAATAAATAGAAAAAAAATAATTAAAAAAATTAAAAGATGAATCCAAGCATCAAAATCAGCAACAATCAAATTAAATTGTCAAGTCTCTCCAGTACCCGATTAAAAGGAAATGAAGAACAGCGATGAACAGAAACCACAGTATACGCATCAAATCCTTGATCAACTACTTGCAAAGGTAAAACAAAACCCATATCCCTCAGAAGTGCACAAATCTACAACCACTCCTAAACTAAACTAAAATTTGAATATTTTTTATATCGATTGATCAATCAATAGATAGATAGATATAACATAGAAGACAAGCTCACCAAGAACACTTATAAATGAACAAGAAAGAAGAAAGTGAACGATAAAAGAAAGAGGGAAATTAACGCTTGAAAGAAGACATACCTCCATCTCCCTCTCCCTTTGATTGATTTTCTCCACATCAATTTTCCCTCTAACAGACGCATTTCTTCTGCTTACAACGCAATCCACTGAGCCTGCAACAGCATCTGCAGATAACCCAATTCCAGGCCCACACCATACATCCTGAATAACCATACAACTTCCAGGATTGAAACTCCCACTATTCCCATTATTATCACCATTCCCATTGCTGTTACTCCCCTCGGCCACACCTTGCAGGCTCATCTTTTTATTCTCACTGCAAATCCTTATGCTATCCTTCTTCCGCCTCTGCTGCTGTAGATTCTTTTTCTTCTTGACCCTCTTCCCCTCCCACTCCGCCGATGAACGTATCACCGCCGGCACCGATACCTGCTGAGCCGCCCCTGCGCTGCATCCTAGGCCTCTAAATGCGGTGCTCTTTTTCTTGGTGGAAGTGGGTTCGGTGGTGTTTGTGGAAAAGGGGGAAAGGAAGAGAGAGGAGATAGTGGATTTGGAAGAGCGAGAGATATGTGGGTTTGGATCTGCTTCTGGTGAAATGGGAATTTCTTCTTGTTGGTGTTGGTGATGGAATTGATTTCTGGGTCTTCTTAGCTTGATTTGTTCTGCAATTGTTGCTGACCTCTCTGTGAAAACTGGCATGATCTTGCACAGAAGCAAGGAATGCAATTGAACAATATTGAAATGGAATGAGAAGAATTTCAAGGTGAGGGAGAGAGAGAATAAAGAGTTCTGATTTTGAATTATTAGTGGAAAAGGAAGAGATTTTGATGGCTTTCTTTGTATTAAATTGAAAAATAACTCGAGTTTAAAACTCTAAACTAATCCGAAAAAAGGGTTCCTTGGGTGGGCTATGGTTTGTCTTCTTGTTAAAATGGAAGCCTGGCTATATGCCTATCAAACAGCAGACTGAGACCCTGGATTCCATTAATGCCTTTTTTCTTTCGATTAAATAAGCCAGATTGATGCTAGCTTATCCAACAAAGAAAAAGCTAACCTTACCAAAGCAAGCTTGAAAAGGGCAATTATAATTTCATATTTACAATAATTATTAGTCATCTTTTACCATTTTGGTAGCAGTAAATAAATGGTAGATTGCTTGTTTTGCTTTCGAGTACAAACTTTATTTTGCATTTACAAATTTGTAAGGAAAAAATGTAGAAGCCAGTAAAATTAAATTGAATTGATTCAAATTAAATCAATAAATTTAATTTAGATTATTTGAATTGATGGAGTTGGATATAGGAGAATGAAATTCATTTGTTCAAATTGAATCTAATTATATTGAAACATTCCCTGGTTGATTGACTCAAAGATCGAATCAAATTGAGTCGATCTAAAATTTCTATTGTTAAACAAATTAAATCAAGTCGAATTAAAAAATAATTGATTAAATTTTTTAATTGAAATTTGGATTGTTCTCCAGTTTCCTTTGCACATCAAAAGAATAAAAAATAAAATAAAAGGTCATAGCTAAAATTTTAGTCCTAAATAATATTTACATGGTGGGCACTTATTAATAACAATATTAAATGATTTTACTCCTTGTAGTTTATTAATTATATATTATTTATTTATATTCTTAGATGTATACAATTTTATTTTCATATTTTTTTATAAATATAAACAATTTTATTACTATTAAATTAAAAATGTATTTGATAAGATTTAACATACACTTTTCTTTTGATTAAGAGAATAAAAATAAACTCAATACATTTTGTATGTGGAATGAAGGAAATAATAAAATACTACCTCCATAACCATAATATATACTTCCACGTTTTCAATTTTCAATTCAAATATCTATTTTGAAATTCCTTTTTTCACTTCAAAATGTTCATTTCAAAGCTTATTGTATATATTTAATATATATATATATATATATATTACCTTTATTTATTCAAATTATTTCTTTTTATAATTTCGATATTTACTTGTTAACTCTAAACATCTCATGTCTATATATTAAGAGATCTACTACTTGACCAAGTTAAAAAGTATAAAATATATTAGTTTGTTCGCATAAATAATGTTTTGTCTTATAAATGTTATGACTGTAAATAATTTAGGTATAAACACAATTACACATGATTAAATTTTCATTATCATGATCACATCATAATTTTTTCTCATATTGTGTTACATATCAGTGACTTCATTAATCGATTTAAAATCTTATATCAAATTTATAAACATGAATACTAAATAATGAATATATCTTTTATTGATAATGAACATGAGTACAAACAGTGTCCTGAGGTGATTGCCTTTAGGGCACATGCCTAACAATTTCCCACATGCACTAAAATCAATCAATTTTGTACATAATACCACAGTCGAATACATGACTATCATACTTCTTCTGGAGAAGTGGTTTAATGAGTGAGTCAGTTATATTCTGATTTATTGGAACTCTCTCAATATTTTTATCTTGTCTACCTATTATCTCTATAATCAGATACTAACGTCTGAGTATATATTTGGATCTCTGATAAGATTGTGGCTCATTTGTTTGTGCAATAGCTCCATTACTGTCACAATACAAGGGTATTAGATCAACAATGCTAGAAACCACTCTTAACTCTGTGATTAACTTCTTGATCCAAATTGTTTTCTTAGTTGCATCATAAATCACAATGTACTCTACTTCAATTATTTTCTATTTAGAACTCTTCCAACTGATGTTCCATTACTTAATATGAAAATATAGTCTAACTAGGATTTGTAGTCATTCTTATCAGTTTGGAATCTAACATTTTTATACCCGTTTACCTTGAGTTCACCTTCTCCATAAAACTAAAAATACATCCTTAGCCTTTCTCAAGTACTTAAAGATATTCTCAACAACTATCTAATGTCTCTCACTGATATCATATTAATACTTATGATACTTAGAGCATAAGATACATGAGTTTGGTATATATCATAACATACATAATAAATATTATAGTTAATGCATACAGGATATGCGCACCCGATCATTTTGTATTTTTGGACATAGATTTAAAAAGGGTTATCTTATCCGTCATGGGAAGGAAGCCTTTTTTGGATTGATTCATGCTAATCTCATTAATATTGTCAATTGATGTAGACTGAAAAAGATTAAGCAACCTTTTAGATTTATTTGTATAGATCTTTACTCCCAGAATAGGTTGCTTCTCCAAGATCTTTCATAGAGAAGTTCTTAGATAACCAAATTTTGATCGATTAAAGGACTGAAATGTCATTTTTTTATGAGTAATATGTCATCTATATACAAAGCTAAAAATAGTATTACACTCTTACTAACTTTTTTGTAAACATAAAGACATCCATAATTTGTGAGAAACCAAATTATTTGATTGTCTTATCAAAATGGATGTTCTCACTCTCAGATGCTTGCATTGACCTATAAATATAGACCTCTGTAATTTGTATACCTTTGTACAATCATTGGATGTAAAGCCCTCAAATTGTATTATCTACACATCCTTAATCAGATTTTTATTAATGAAAGTTATTTTTATATCTATTTGTCAAATCTCATAATTATAAATGAGTGGCAATAACTAAAAGTATTCTGATGGAATTAAGCATTACAACTGGAGAAAAGGTCCCGTTGTAGTTAACTCCTGGTATTTGATGAAATCTTTTAGTTATGAGTTTAGCTTTATAGATAACTACATTACTTTTGTATTGTCTTCTTCTTGAAGACCAATTTATACCGAATGGATTTTATCCCTTTAGGTGGATCAGCTAAGATCCATACATGGAATCCATCTCTAGCTATATGGCTTTAAGCCATTTATCAGATTCTTAACTCTTCAAAACTTATTCATAAGTCGAAAGCTAATCATTTTAAATGAGCAATATGTCATTGTGCTCACTTGTGAGAAATCTATATCTCTCGATAGTAGTGTGTGTCCTGGTGGACCTATAAAATTCCTATATTTTAAAATATGTTATTATTACTTTATCTGTATAAGTAACATATTCAGGTTCAGTCATTTGATCTATGTCTATCTAAGCATTTTGAACTTTATCAAGTTCAATTTTACTCCCAATATCTTTTTTTAAAAAAAAACAAAAAACTTTTTTTTCCCAAGAATACAATATGTTATGAAACAAACAATTATTTTTCCATATAATGGTAGAAGTAATATCCAAAATACTCTTTTAACATCCCATAAATAGACATTTGTCAAACTTAACCTCTAGCTTGTCTGATATTATCCTCTTCATATAAGTATAACAACTTTCATACATTCATATGTGAAATATTGGACTTCTTGTTATTCTGCATCTTATATAGTGTAACATCCACTTAGATGAAACTCAATTTAATATATAAATAACAGTTTTTAGTGTATAGCCCTAAAAGAACTTAAAGAGTTTTGTAAAACTCATCAAGCATTGAACCATGTCTAATAGAGTTTGATTCCTCCTCTCAATCATACCATTGTATTTGTGGCATGTAAGGTAAAGTCTACTAAGCTAATCTCATCATCTTTTAGATAATCTTGAAACTTTTGACTTAAGTATTCTCCATCTCAATCTAATCTTAGAGTCTTAATACTTTTGCCAAGTTATTCTTCCACTTTATTTTTGAATTTTTTTAACTTTTAAAAAGGTTCAAACTTATATATCATTAGATACAAAAATCTCAAATATTGAGTGATCATCAATGAAGATAATAATGTAGGCAAAACCACCTCTGGTATACAATAGCCTACTAGCACACTCGCCCTTTTCACTAAAAGGTAATTTTTTTTAATCTTGCCTCCTAAACAAGACTCACACGTATCATATAATGTATAATCAAGTGACTCTAAATCACAAGCTTTGTATAACTTACTCATGTGTTTTTCATTTATATGGTCAGAGTATCAATGCCATAAGTAGGATGGTTTGAAGTTACCATTTTTTATTTTTATTATTTATATTGAGGATCAAACTAAACATATCAAGAATGTAAATTTTATTGCAAATTTTACCAGTATCATAAAAAATATCATTCAACAATATTGAATAACTATAAATATTAATAAAAAATGAAAGCCCTTTTTGTTTAAACAAGAAACATGAATAATATCTTTTATCAAAACTGGAACAAAATAACAATGGTCTAATTATAATATAAGTCCACTAGAAAGAGAAAGTACATAAGTTTCTACGGCTAACACAATAACTCTTGCCTCATTACAGGTCTAACTTTATTTTCTTGAGTTGTTTATTATTCTTTAGTTTCTACATATTAGTACATATATGAGACCAACATTTGATATCTAATACTCATGCATTATTATTAGAAATATTATTAACATGAATAACAAATATATCTAAAATAGAAGTAGGTGCATCTGATGTCTTATCTTTCTCTTTCTTTAGAGATTCCATATAAGACTTACAATTCCTCTTCTAGTAGTCATTCTTGCTACAATGAAAATAAGTCCTCTTGGGTGCAGTCCCTTTGTCTTTTTTCTTCACTCCACCTTGGGCCTTTATAGACTTATTATTATTATTATTATTATTGTTGTTGTTGTTGTTGTTGTTGTTGTTGTTGTTATTGTTGTTATTATTATTATTATTATTATTATTATTATTATTATTATTATTATTATTATTATTATTATTATTATTATTATTATTATTATTATTATTATTATTATTATTAGAAGGAGTAAAAGAGTCCACCAGCACAATCTTATATTTTTTCTTAATAAAAGGTTTAACTATCTTAAGCGTATTGATCAACTTAGGGATCAAAGTCGTAATCTTGCTCATCTGATAATTAAGCAAAAAGTGTACATAACTTTCAGGTAAACTCTATAGAGTTAGGTCTATACTTAAATCATGATCTATGATAAATTTTAGAGCTACCAAACTCTCAATATATTCATTCATCTTCAATGCATATTGCATTAAAGATGTCCCTTATACCATATTTGGAGTGGAAGAGTAGCTTAGATATCTCATATCGCTCTCTATGAACCTACTCATCAAATAACTCCCTCAAATAGTACATAATAGTATTTGCATACATGTTCTTATACTGCTTTTAAAACTCAGGAGATATATAGGCAATCATAATAACACTCGTCAAGTCATTGTCCTCTAAATGCTTCTTGTATGTCTTCTATTCCTTAACAAACACATCTTCAGCTAGAAGGGAAATAATGACTTTTGAAAAGGCATAAGTTATCTTCTCTAATTTGAGAACAATTCTCAAATTCCTAAGCCAGTATAGCAAGCTTAGGGCAATCAACTTATTTGACTTGAAAATAATGCATAGATTCACATTAGATGACATGATTCTAGCAACCTAGATGATAAAGAAAGAAATATCATGCTAGAGATGTACATATATGCGTGATTATTAGGTCTTTAATAAATGGACATTTAAAATCTTGCTATTTTATTACGAACCTAAAATTTTTCACTATGAATATGAGAGAACCCATTGGAAGTTTTTCTAATGGATCAGTGCCCAACATCATTAAGAATGACCTTGGGTGCACCCAACAAGTCATGTTAACTCAATTGGCAGGTCTCTCATATCAATTACATCATTTCATACAACTAATGAATCATTGGTCTATCAACTCTTAGTATGTATACATCTTATGTACACTGAGCCAATTTACATTCAATTGACATTGGCCTTAGGTGTGTCCAACAAGTTAATTCTATAAGTTAAGGCTGACCCATTAATTAGATCTCATTTTTACAGTTTTGAACATATCCTTGTAGAGCGAGAATGAGTGTGTCTAACAATCCGGACTCTAAAATAACTTTAGTTCTCCCCAAATTAATGAAAGACATTGACCTTAATATATTTTGATGGATTTTCTTTAATTAAGTCTCATTATGACTGACATGATTTATATATCTATTTATCATCATCAAGATATATAAAGTAATTACTTTAATTGCATGGTCATGATTATAGACATATCTACATCAATATTTTGAGCCATAAAAAAATTGGTTGACTCAAATCTTGATAGATGCATGAATTACAACTAATAGAATTACAAAACACTTTCCTAATCTATCTCCTTTGCTTTTTTGCCACCAACTCCACCATATTTCTTATTTGTACTTTAATTCTATCATAATCCTATATAATCTAATTACATAAATTTTTCATAAAAAAAATCTCAAGTTTCATTTGAGAAGAGTGAGATTAGAAGACAAAAACAAAGAGAAATAGATAAGGCAAGACATGCAAGCATTGTTTACCAATAAATCTATGCCTGAGCAATCTCATTAGTCAAGTCCATAATCATGCAATCATGTCATTCTCTACACCTCTATCATACATTCTCTAAAGCATAAAAAAAAGTAAAGGTAATTTAGAAAATAAAACTTCGACTTCCTATTTAATTACTTGGTTTCAACTTTCAAAACTATGTTTTTGGACTATTCATCCTCATGTGAAATTTTATGTATATACATCATTTTATCTCATTAAATGGTCATATACACATTTACAAACCATTTCTAAATTGAAATATACAAATTAGATAATCATTTAATCATACCAAAATTTTGCTAAAATTGCCTAACATAGCCAATTAGGTTTTATCCATTTGATGCATTTGAGTTTCCTAATTTGATTTTAAGTCATCTAATCATATTAAAGACCAAAAATCAAATATGACCACTAGCTAATTTAAAATTATTTCACCAAAATTACCAGTTAACATATTATTAAAGGAAAAATAATTTTGTACTAGGATTATATGTCATGGTCCAATCCTACTAAGTATATAAAACCATTTTCTACTTCAATTCTAATTTAATTTAAAACATTCTAGATTTTCTAGATAGTTAATAATCAGTATATGCTAATAAAATTAATTTATTGGATATTCTAAATTATATTTAATCCAACTAGTGAATCAATTAAACAAATTTTCTTAGAACATGATGCATAGAAAACCCAAAACTTCTATTGAAATTAAATAATGAATAGATTCAGTTGAAACATGTAATTAACATTGAATTAGCATCATATTTATCTTATAAATATATAACTAAGATTTTGGTCATGAAAATGCATCAAAATAAAACACATAAATAAAGAACCACTCAATTGCATGGTTAGGGTTTGGAACCCTGAATCCAATTTGATTTGTGCCTTGATCTAAAAAATTTTATTCAATTTAGGTGCTATTCAGATTTGAAAATATATTTTAAATATGTTAAAATTATGTTTCATCAATTAAATTAATACACATATACCAGACAACTCCTCAATTGCACTATACATCTAGTTATGGTTTCATAAACCTTAGAATTTGGAAATTTTTGCATAGCTCAAAATTTCACAAATTAATCTATTCATATTCATTATGTATCAACTAGAATAATCTAATATATATTACATTAAAATTATTTGAAAAAAATAATTAAAAGTAAAAAAAAAGTCCAAACACATAAAAGGAAAGAAGAAACCAAATTGCTCTTTTCAATCAATCTCATTAATTTTTTGATTTAATCTAAAATTGACTTGTACAGTTTGTCTTTGATACTAGTTTTGAATTTTTAGCATACATCTCATACATAAATTAACATTTGAAATTAAAAATTTAACCTAAAACAATTTGAAATTTCAGTAGTTCAGAATACAAGCTCAATCTTCTTTTATAGACTTATCATACATGTGGTTAACCAACGAACTAACCTTTTCTAATTAGGAAATCAACTCTAGTTAATATATTCTTTATCTAGTTGAGGGAGAACGATCATGTGTACTTCGTGCATTTTATTTCAGAGGAGAATACCTCATTCATCCCCCTTCAAGCTAAGGAGAATGTATTCTCATTACTCCCAGCTTGAATAATAGAGTTTAAAAGCTTGATATTCGATGTACTTTAGTAAAGATATCTGCTATCTGATTTACCGAATGAATTGGAAAAAGTTTTATCAGACTTTAGGAGACTTTTTCTCTTATGAAATGACAATCTAACTCAATATGCTTAGTCTTTTCATATAGTATTGGATCATGGGCTAAGTTTATGGCTGAGAGATTGTCTCAAAAGAGCAACACTGGTGATTGATGTTCCTATTTCAAGTTTTGCAACAAATATAGAATCCATTGAATTTATGTTGTGACAGATGCCAAAGCTCTATATTGGGCTTCAGTAGATGACCTTGCTCTTGTTGTTTGCTTTTTTAATTTTCATGAGATTAAAAAGGGTCCATAAAACAAGCACATACCAGTAACTGATCTTTTTTTCAATGGACAAGTTGCCCAATTTGCATCCTTAAAAGCTTGTAACTGCAAGTCACTCTGTTTAGGAAAGAAAAGCCCTTGAGATGGATTTTTATTTAAGTACCTTAGCACTCTATGTGGACACTTAAGATGAAATTCTACTAGTTTATCTAGAAATTGGCTCAAAAATTGGAAGGAATAACAGAGGTCTGGTCTTGTGTTAGTTAAGTATAACGATCGGCCAATAAGTCTTCTGTAGCTAGGTACATCAGGTAATGTTGAAGATTTTGTTAATTGGAAGCTTTTGAATGGGAATATAGGAGTTTGTGCTGGCTTGGAGTCTAAAAAGTTTGTATCTTGTAAAATGTCAAGAGCATATTTTCTCTAACATAAATGGATGCCTTTATGTGATCTTGCCACTTCAAACCCCAAGAAGAACTTCAAAGGACTAAGATCTTTTATTTTGAAAGCTTTATGCAAAAAACTTTTTATATCTTTAATTTGTTGCATGTTATTGTTGGCAAGAATCACATCATCTACATATATCAACAAAATAATAATGTTAGTTCCATTAGATTTTGTAAACAAGGAAGAGTCAGACTTAGCCTATGTAAATCCTTGTTGTAATAGAGAATTTGTGAGTTTTTTATTCCATTTTCTGCTTGCTTGCTTTATCCTATAAAGGGACTTCTGAAGTTTACAAACTTAGTTCTTGCAATTGAGACTAGATGGAGGAACCATATATACTTTTGCACTTAGGTCTCTATGTAAAGAGGCATTGTTGATGTACAATTGCTCCAAGTACGAGTCCCTTGTTGCTATAATAGTTAGTAGAATTCTTATAGTTGACATTTTGGCCACTGGGGAAAAGGTTTCTGTGAAATTATTCCTCTTTTTTTACTTGTAACCTTTAGCAACTAGTCTTTCTTTGTACCTCTCAATTGTGCCATCTGATTTGTACTTTATCTTATATACCCACTTACATCCAATTGGTTCTTTTTCTTTCAGAATGTCTATCAAAATCCAAGTCTTATTAGTTTCAAGTGTTTTTAGCTCTTCATCCATAGCTGCTTGCCATTTTCCATCTTTTACTACTTATGTATATGTCTTTGGTTCTTAATCACAAGAAATATTAATAGAATATGCTTTTATGTGTTTGTGAAAGATTAGTATATGAAACATACTTAGAAATGGGATAAAGAGAATCATTATTCAAACCTATAAATGAACCAGTTGTATGATAATTAGGAGCAGCAGAGTTACAAGTGGCAAAATAACAGTGGTAATCTGCAAATAATTTGGTGATCTTTTAGTTCTTTTTAAGGTTCTACTGTGAGGTTATAATTTGAGGTTATAATGCAAATTATTTAGCTGTGTTTGTGTCTCATTATCTGTATTATAACCAATATTAGATATTGGGTGAATTTCTAATGTGTTTGGTGTGACAACCTTTGGTAAAACTAAATCTTATCTATTGGTTCTCGTTTTGAATATGGAAAAAAGATTTTCATAGAAGTATACATCTCAAGAGACTAAAACTTGATTAGTGTCCAAATTTAAAAATTTGTATCCTTTGGTTCCTATTGGAAAACCTAAGAAAATACACTTTATAGCATGTGGTTATTAATTTAGATCTTTGTTGTGATAAGGTTGATGAATAGCTGAGACAACCAAAAATTTTAAGATTACTCAAGTCTAGTTCTTACTATATAAAACACTATAAGGAGATTTATATTTTAGTAGAGGTGTTGGCAATCAATTTATAAGATGCACTGCATGAACCAGTGCAAAACTCCAAAAAATATCAAGTAATTTTCTTTGAAACAATAGAGCCTTAGTCACATTTAACAAATGCTGGTGTTTCCTTTCCACGATTCCATTTTGTTGTGGAGATTCTACACAACTAAGTTGGTGTTGGATATCCCTTTAAGCATAGAAATTTGGTCAATTAAACTTCTGATCATTGTCAGACCTTATTGCTTTAATATATTGACCAAATTGTATTTTTATCATAATATAGAACCTTACCAATGAAGTTTTAACTTCAGCTCTAGACTTAAGTAAGTATATCCAGGTATGTCTCAAAAAATCATCAACAATAGTGAGGAAAAATCTATAACCATCCACTGAAAAAACTATTGGTCCCCATATATCAACATGTAAAAGGTCAAAACTTTTATTTGATTTAGAATTGCTAATGGGAAAACTAAGTATTTTCTGTTTAGCCAAATGACATACATAATAAAATAATGAATTATCTAAAGAAATCTCCAGATATATCTTCTTTAGAACTCTCAATCTATGAATAGAAGGATGGCCTAATATGTAATGCCACTTATTATAGCTAGAAGTAGTATATTGTATTCAATGTGAATTTGAAATAGTCTCATCTAAATATGTATAAAGATATAAGACATCTTGAAATTCAATTGTACCAATCATCTTCCTACTGAGCATATCCTGTATAACACAAGATTTATTAGTAAACACAATAAAACAACTATTATCAATTGTTAACTTGCTGACTGAGATCAAGTTACAAGTAAAACCAAATGCAAATAAAAATATTTTGTATTGTAATATATGAACTCAATTTCACTTGACCAATATGAGTGACTAATGTTGTATTACCATTTGGCAAAGAAATAGTGTAATGAGATACTGGCTTGGAATTTATAAGCATTTGCTTATCACATACTATGTGATCTGATGCCCCAGTGTCTAGGATCCAACTAGTTTTTTAAGAATAAATAATGATATTGCAACATTTACCATGATATTGATCAATACCCTTTTGATCTTGAGATGTAATTGTTGTGGTAGTAACCATATGAGCCATGACATTTGTTACTAGTGCATTATCTTGAATCAATGCCAACAACCTTTAGTAATATTTTTAGTAAAAGTGAAAGTATATTGTGCATGACTCACATCATTACCATCTAAATTATGTTGATCAAACTCATTACTATCCGCAAGAATATGGACTTGATTAGTTTGAACATTTTGTTGCCTATTCACTAATGTATCACCTCTAAATCTATTGTTGAAACCTTGTGGATAACCATGTTTCTTGTAATAACGATCAATCGTATGACCAATCATTCCACAATATGTACAAATAGGCCTTTTGTATTTATATTATGAGAAATTAAACTTCTTGCCTTGCAAATTATTGTAATTCTTCATTTGCTTATGTTTACTAATATTTTTACTTGGATTTCCACTCTCGATAGCTTTAGCTATAAAAACATTAGAAAGATTATCTTGTCCTTCAATTCTTGTTGTATCCAATTGTCTTTCGTGCTGCACTATTAGAGAAAAAAACCGTATTAATGTTTGGTAAAGGATCAATCAACAAGATCTGAGACTTTACTATAGAAAGATTATCATTGAGACCCCTTAAGAACTTTATAACATAATATGTTTGTTGATAATGTTGCACCACTTCCAGCGCATTCCACTCACATATGGGTACATAGGTGCAACCTGGTATTGGCCTCAAGCTCACGATCTCATCCCATAAAAAATTCAAATTTGTAAAGTAATCTGTCACTGATTTTCTCACCTTGTGTATAATTTGCGATTTCTTGCTGTAAATCAGAGATTCTTAATGAATCTTTATGTGCAAATCAATTATGCAAATCCTTCCATATCTCATAAGTAGTCTCAAGCCATATTATTTTTTAAGCAATCGATGGAAAAAAAAAATTAACCAACCAAGATACAACTATTATATTACAGTGCTCCCAAACTTGATACAAAAGGGTCCATTTCTGTAGGCGCCATAATCATTCCATCAACAAACTTCAATTTATTCTTTGATCTCAGTGCCATCCTCATAGATCGACTCCAAGAATGATATTTGCTTCCATTTAACAAAACAGAGACAAGCACTATTGAAGGATTCTCATTAGGATGTAAGAAATAAGGATTGTTAAGTGATTCATCAATTCATGGCACATTCACCATTCTTAAAGATGAAAAGATAAAATGAAAGATTTTTATAATCAAGAATGAAAGAAAAAAAGAACTTTCTGTATAAACAAGAAAAAAAAACTTAGCACAAAAAATGCAGAACAAAATGCTCTGATACCATGTGAATAATGCTCAAGAATTGATTAAATTTTCAATTGTTCAGAATACAATCTCAGTCTCCTTTTATAGATTTATCATACACGTGGTTAACCAACTAACTAACCTTATCTAATTAGCAAACTAACTCTAGTTAATATATTCTTTAACCAGTTGAGGGAGAAAGATCAGTCTGTTATTTCAATTTTGAAATTTTCTACTTATATGCGGAAGGAATGCTTACCTTTGATATTGTAGATTTAATTATCTCTTGTTTGTGAGCTTTCATTCTTATAAGGTTATCACAAATTACAAAAAATCCAATATTAGATTTGACTCTAGTAGTATCCACATAAAGAAAAAAAAAATCCAAAAACTACCAACTCATTGATGGAGATGGGTGGTCAAAACTCTAGCATGCTAGTGTAGTAGTTCCGACCTTGAGTGAGGGATAAAGAATTTGATTTTGTTTTTTTTGTAGAAGGGGCTGGCCAAAATTTTCTCTTAAAAGGGTATTTATACTCTCTAATCCTTTTTAAGATTGGAGAAAAAAAAACTCTAATGGGTCATTTTCCTAAGATATACGGTCAAATATTGACTAAGTTAACAATCCTAGTCCAAATTAAACTAGTTCAATTTGTAACTCTTATAAAAGACTATATTATCTTTCTCTCTTATTCAAATCCAATCTAAAACTTATTTACATTACCTTTATTCCCTATGTGCATGTGGCCTAATAAGTTTTGTTAATTATGTTGATAGCTCAAGTTCCGAGAAAAATTTTAATCCAATTAGGATTCCATGAGTCAAAATCTTTTAGCTCATAATTGATTTCTAATCTTTTTTTTTTTTTGACTTAATAGATCATGAGATATATCTAGCAATTTATTATAATCACCTAATTAACTAAAAATTCAGTAGTTTGACTTATAACCCTTTTATAGATAATTATCATATGATTCGTTATTTCACCATATTATATATAATTTGATTTAGAGTGTAGACTTTATATTAACTCTCATTAGACTGACTATATCACATATAGTTCAAAGGATATTAATTTTTAAATTTGAGATATATTACTCAATAAAAAATGTCCTTAAATATTATCCTTAAGATATGTCCACATTAATCAAAATTTTTTAGAAAAATAATCTCCTGCAATAGGCCATAGGTATACTTTTTTTTTTGTTAGAAATGACGAATTCATTATTTAATACACAAATATCTTTGAATACCTTATGTTATACCAAATCTCCAACATATGAGTGATTTCTAAGAGACTACAAGAAACAAAATCAAAGCAAAATACTTATATCTTAGATAATTTATTCGAAATTAAATGATATTTGTACAATTGTTATGACGAGACTATCAATAATATTAAATAGAAATTCATGTAAATGGTGTGGTGATTTTAATTCCTTACAACAATTATTCTAAATTTTATGTCAATTATTACAAGCTTTTTAAATTGCCCGTGATTGGATCCTATGAAAAAGATATGGACTGTAAAGTTTGACCTCCAACAATTAACAAATTAAGAATTTTTTCCTATATTTTAATCATATTTATCCACATAAATCACTTTTTATGCTAAATTTACTAAAATATGTGATGTATTTAGATTTAAAAAATAAATAATTAATTATTTTAAAAGAATTACTTTTATTAATTTAAAATTTTGGTGAGTGTTAAATAATTATCTAAATGACAATAACTGACATTATTTTTATTAAATTAATAGTAAAGGGATCTAACATCATTATAAATTAATGACTAATTTTTATTTTTGGCTAAATTTCTATTGATAAATTACGAATCTTTTCTGATAAAATCATAAAAACAATAGAAAGAGGTAATATTCATAATTTCATATTCTATTTATATTTTTTTTTCAATTTTTATAAAATTAAAAGGGTAATAGGAAGGGGGAAATAAGGGGTGTAGAAAAAATGAAAATAGTTTTCGCTTTTTTTTTTAAAAAAAATAAGAGAAAAAAAGAGAATAGTTGGGTCCTCACAGGGTGCATAGTGTGGATGAGAATTGAATGGGACCCAGCGGAAGCGGGGGATTGTATCTGGGATTTGAGTTAGTATTCAAGTGGGATTTTCCTCTCCCATTTATAACAGTTAGTATTTAAGTTTGATTATCCCTCTCCCAGTTACAGCTCAAAAGTACCAGAAAAAGTTAAAATAAAAAAATGTTAATTAATAAATAGAGTAATGGAAATTTGGAATCCATAATATTGGCCCAAAACCTAAAATTTGTAATCAACTCTGAAGGGATGTCTTCTGCCAAAAGCTTTCTTTTCTGGGCTCCGTTTTCTTTTTCTTTTTTCTTTCTCTTAATTATGTCTTTTATTTTATTTTATTTTATTTTATTTTCATTTTAGTTTCTATTTTTGTTCTTCGGTCTATGAGCCCACAGCTCTTTGCGTTTGTAATTTAGAATTATGGTTCATTAGTAGGTTTCCTTTTTTTTTTTTAATAAATTATTAGTCATAATTTCAATCCCAAAAAAAATATGAATAATACCAGATATTAGCCCTTTAATCATCAATCTCTTTTTAGAGAAATTACATAAAAAGGTATCTGCATCATTATTTTAAAGATCTTTTATTATAGATTTTTACTTTTTTTATAAGTTGTGTTGATGCTGAACAACTAACCAATTAAGTGACATAATTTTAGAAATTAGATACCTATAAATACATTACAAATAAAAATTTGTTAGCTAGAGACTTTTTTTTTAATGTTAATTGGTTCCAGTAATCAAATTTAGAATATCTTTTTGAAATTAAATAGTTGCATTGAAATATTGAATATTCATTATGTGTATATACTTATGAGCTTTATGTTTAGGACAATTCATAAATTTAAGTATTTAAATATTTAATATAAAAATTAATTCTTAAGAGGACTTGACTATACGAAGAAATATTTTTCAGAATTTGTAATCTGTATATAAGATTTTTAATGTTTTGGGTGACAGCAAATCTCTTAATATCTACGCTCAGCATAAGCATAAAATAGACAAGTAAACAAAATCATCTATGACATCCATGAGAGCTTTCAAATTAAAACTTGAACTAGATAATACACATTGACTAAGCAAAGGTTATAATATGATGTCTATGGAAGAAAGAAATAGAAATTAAAAGAGCCTTTCATCAATATTTTGTTTTCTGGATAAAAAGAAATTTATATTTCAATAGATAAGATTCCAATTATTGTTTAAAGTCTCAAATAGAGCTGACAATTTTAGACACGACACGATTAAACGACACGAAACGATACAGACTTAACCGTATATGGATATGAGCTAAACGGATATGAGTCATAACCGTGTCAACACGATTACGACACGAAAAAAATCGTGTCATAAACGGATTTTACCTGTCTAACCTGTTAAGACACGATTATACATGATTAAAAATATGTTATTTTATTAATTATAAAGATATGACTAATTATTTTAATTTTACTCAAAATTCAAATATATATAATACATATTTATATATGAATTAATTAATTAAATTGATTCAATTGAACTTATATATATTTAATTGGAGTTTAATTAATTAAATTAAAATTTAATTAATTAAATTAAAATTAATAATTAAATGTAAATTGATTAAATTGAAATTCAATTAATTAAATTAAATTTTTAATTTAATATTCGTGTCTATTCGTGTATAATCGTGTCGTATCGTGTTAAGTAAAATCGTGTAAAATCGTATCGTATTCGTATAATTTATACACATTACGTTAATTGTGTCTAATCGTGTTAACACAGATTTTAACCGTGTCGTGTTCGTGTTTCAAATTTTTGACACGATTAGTTAATCGTGTCGTATTCGTGTCTTGTCTAATCGTATCATATCCGATTAAAACATGACACGATACGAATTTTCAGCTCTAATCTCAAATTTATAAATTTAAGTTACAATTTTAGTATTTTAATTATAAATTTTTAATATTTATTGCAATATTAGATAAATAAAAGAACTATTCATATATGTGAGAACTAATATGGTGATATGGTGATAATGCTTGTTATCAAAATATATCCTAATTGTCCGGTTTGATTAGTTAAATTGGAAACCGACCTCCAAACTAGATATATTCCGAATTGTCTATTGTCCGGTTCAACCAGTTAAATTGGAAACCAACCTCCAAACTAGATATATTCTGGATTGTCCAGTTCGACCAGTTAAATTGGAAACCAACCTCCAAACTATACTGATTAATTTAATAGTACTGATAAGATGATAATTTTTGTTGTCAAAATCGGTCCGAATCGGCCTAATTGACCGGTTAAATTGAAAATTGGATTCAAACCGGACCGATTCAAGCTCATAATCCAGACAA
This sequence comes from Triadica sebifera, assembly GCA_023653625.1. Classification (NCBI taxonomy): domain Eukaryota; kingdom Viridiplantae; phylum Streptophyta; class Magnoliopsida; order Malpighiales; family Euphorbiaceae; genus Triadica; species Triadica sebifera. The sequence continues at coordinate 8,723,090 of CM042900.1, forward strand.
ATATGTAACTAGTGGCAGAACCAGCCAACCAGGCTGTTGAACTGGAAACCATCTGAACCAGTTAGGGTTTAACCGGTTTGCTGATTGGAAAATTATTTGTTGACACCACGTATTGAACCTGCGCTAGATCTCTTAATATTGTCGTACTCTTTAGCTCATAATCCAAACAAGTGTCTAACTAGTGGCAGTACTAGCCAACCAGGCTATTGAACTGGAAACCGTCTGAACCAATTAGGGTTTAACCGACCTCTAAACTAGACCGATTAGTTTAATAGTACTGATACGATTATAATTTTTGTTGTCAAAATTGGTCTGAATCAGCCTAATGGACCGGTTAAATTGAAAACCAACCTTCAAACCGGACCGATTCAAGGCCATAATCCGGACAGGTATCTAACTAGTGGCAGAACCAGCCAACCAGGCTATTGAACTGGAAACCGTCTGAACCAATTAGGGTTTAACCGGTTTGCTGATTGGAAAAATATTTGTTGACACCACGTATTGAACCTGCGCTAGATCTCTTAATATTGTCGTACTCTTTAACACTGGGCCACAAAGTTAGTTGTCCTTATTTTGCTGAGACTAGTATAAGATACAAAGATCTGTGGTATTGTTTTATTAGATATATATAATTAATAATATGAAATATAATTATTTGAATTTTTAATATCGATATATCTTATGATGAATTTTTTATTGATCATGTAGATAATTATTTTAATTAAAAATGAATACATGTGATTTTTATTTTAATTGATAATTGAATGCATATTTTAATATATATTTTTATTATCTATTTTAAATATTTTAATTTTTAAAAACTAAAAAATATATGAATAAATCAATTTTATTATTTACTAAAGTAATAAATATAAATGTTATTATATTTGATAATTTTTTTTTAATATAGTTATGTATTAATTTGAATTATAAATATAATCTTGAATATACCATTATGTATGAAATTTATATAGTATAAATAAATTTTATATTTTATTATATATAAAATATGTTAAATATTATAATTTAAAATCATTTTATTTAATAGGTTGATTCCGGTTCAATTTTGGTTTAACTTCTAACATTTGACTATTTATTTTTTCCAGTTTATTGACCGGCTGGATTTGACAATCATGGTGATAATAGTTGTGAAACCTCAAATTAGTGGAATACATTAAATAAAAAAAAACTAACAAAGATACTACCTAATACTCACTAGAAACTAACACCAAATTATAAAGTATTTAACAATGGATTAATTGCTTATAATAGATAACTACCATTAAAACTAAATATTAATGTTCCTATCGAATGAGAGATAAATGCCATCAGCTGAGGCTTTATTTTATTTTATTTTTTCTATTGGCCATGATCTCACATAATATATTTCTACTAACTAATACTATTATTTTTTTTTTTTAAAAAAAAAGAAAAGCAAAAAGTGCATATGAAGAACAGAGATGACAATTAAATTGCTTTATTTAGACTTCTGATGAAGAAATGGAAGGCTGAAAAGTACTAATAATAATAATATTGAGATTCGTGTAATTAACAAGAAAAGAAGAGATGCTGATTACACGTTGTTTTCTTTATTGGTGCAAAGCTGATTTAAGCCTCTTTTGACTTTTCTTTCTTTACTTGTACTCATTCCCATTTCTTTTTTCTCTCTCTTTTCCTTGTTATTTTAATCTAATTTAATATTTTTAATTAGTTAGTAGAGCATTTTGAACTCTAACGGATGTATTAGCCTATTCAATTCCTTGTCAAAATGATACCATGTTATAAATGTATGTAATAATATTAGGATAAAGAAATTTGTATTATACATGGTGAGAAAATAAAGTATTATAAATTTAAGTTATGATTGCATTTGTTTACTTACCTGTTACTTTTAGAATTGGATGATTATGAAATAAAAATTATTTAAAAATGAGAAAATCTAAAAACTTAGATTCTACGGTTATATATATATATATATATATATATATATATATATATATGTATATATATATACATATATATATATATATATATATAATGATATATAATGTAAGTTGCACACTAAATAATAGTTTTTTCTATTTAAAAAAACTAATTCTCAAATTGGATGATAATTACGATTATACGATAAATGATAAAATATGTATTTAAATATATATGAATTTTGGTTAAATAGAATTGTTATAAATATATTAATACGAGTTTAATCTATCCAAATTATTATGAAAAAAATTAAAAATATTTAAAAATATATGAAATATCTAATAAATAAAGTATTTAATTATATATCAATATTTTTAAACATATGTATAAATTTATATATTTATAAATTTACAATATATTCTATATTAGAATTATTAATATATATGAATAAAATTAACAAATTAGAAATATAATTTGTATTAGTAATAATATCATAGATAATCAGATGTTTAAAATTTATTATACTAATAAATTCTATTTTGAGCATTTACGCATGTATAGATATATTTTTATATGTTATAATATAAAAAATTATTAATATATTATAAAAATTAAGATATATTTATAAAATATTAACTTTAGTTATATGTAGCTATTTATGTGTGTTTATATATTTATAAACATATTAAATGATTAAATGATACATTAATATTTGACACGTATAGTAATACAATACAATTATATATGATACATATATGACACAATATATTTATACATGATACGACATAAATTATCAACTCTACTAATAATCTATTCAGATTTTTTTAAATATCAATTGATTTTAGATTTTGCATGTTATTACAAATACATTTATGCTGAGCTAGCAAAGTAATTATGCAGTATTGTTGGTAGATGTTGAAAAAATTATATACATCCTTTATTGGTCCTAAATACAATAATTATATATATATATATATATATATATATATATATAAGTTAATTAAGATAATTATAAAAATTAGTATATTATTAAATAATAACTATCTTGTACGGTTTCTCCGCAGAGAAAAACTATCTTGTACTCATATGCAAAGAGATGCAATGGTTTGTGAAAAAAGACATAACATTAAACTGAAATATATAATTTTCACAATTAAAGGAAAATAGATGGTGAATAAGATTAAAAGAAAAAGCATAGAAAAGTGGATTTTTATTCAAATAATCACATTAAACATATTTGGCATAATAATATCTTAAAAGTCTAAATTGAATAGAAGTATTTCACATTTAAATGAAAATTAAATTAGCGAAAAATTCTTCATGTTAAAAGAATTATACATTTATAATAATAAATTCTATAAATCAAAGAAAGATTATGCAAAAAAATTTACATATTTCAATCAATTTTGCATTTGCAACACTAAATTCTACATATTAAAGAAATTCTTAAAAAATTTCTATAGTTATAAGAAAATATAACAAATATAGATATTTTGTAATAGTAATTTGATAAAAAGTAAAAAAATGCTTTTGTAGGCATAAACAAATAAAGTATAATGGTTTTATTACGCAATATAATCGAATATTGGAATCTATTATAATTAAATATTATATAGAACTATTTATTTTTCTAAAATATTATTTTAATAGAATTATTTTTGTTGATAAATATTGGTTTTTATTTAAAGTGTCACATATTTAATAATAAAAAAATACACAAATATTATAAATAAAATTTATTATACAGGTAGATGGTAAAAAACAATAGAGTTGCCTAGAAGTATCCATCAGTTGCTTTAAATGCTAAATCTGCACCTCAATAATTAATTAAGGTAGCAAAATGAATGTATTACATGCCATTTTCACTCACCTCATTACTCATCAATAATTGTTACTATGAATTCCCAATATTATGTTTTTATTTTATTTGTTTTTACTAAAGAAATCATTTTAGGGATGCTTGAGATTGACATTGAATGTAAAAAAAAATCAGATTAAATTTTTTTTATTTAATTAAGGAATTTTTAAATTTTTTATAAACTGTTTTTTTTAAACTTACTTATAGAAAAAATATATATTTATTTATTTTTTCTTAAAATAGCTTTCAAAACTAAAAAAAATTATTTTTCCAAAAGTAACCAATATAGGGCATTGTTCATTAATATCTGTAGCTAGTGTTCCTATTCAAATTTATAGAAAAAATATCTATTTACTTGTTTTTCTTTAAAAATAGTTTTCAAAATTTAAAAAAAATTAATTTTCCAAACGTAACCAATATAGGGCATTGTTCATCAATAACTGTAGCTAGTGTTGCTACTCAACATTGAGGTGGTTTCTTCTCCAAGTCCTATAAGTAGAAATTTAATTTTTGGTACATAATAAATAAGTCCAATAATGATAACCATAAACATATTTCATTAAGAAAAAAAATGGAGGAATGCTAAAGAAAAATAAACAAATTTGAGAGAGAAGAGATTATTTTTGAAAAATAGAAAAATGAAAAAAAAAATAAAAAAATATTTTTTTTATCAATTAATCAAAAAGTGAGTGTTAAATAATATCAAAAAATGAAAAAGTTTTCTCAGCAATCTTCATAAAAATGAATTCAAGTGAGTAAATAGCTTACAAACACAAGAATAGCGGGCCAACGTCCAAAATGAACCCAAACGGGTATGCATATGATATAGTATTACAGAATGAGGGAGTATTTAAAATTATTGTTAAGTATTCAAAAAAAATAAATTTATAATTTTTTTAATTTAATTGATTGAATTTTTTAATTTTTTATAAACTGTTTTTTTCAAAATTGCTTTCGAAAAAAATATTTATTTATCTGTTTTTTTTCTAAAAACAATTTTTAAAATTTAAAAAATTTAAAAATAAAAATATTTTCCCTAAAAATACTTTTGACAAATGAAATAGGATCTTATTATCTTCACTTCCAAATAGTCCTCTCTACCACCTGAAAAAGGGGCACCAACTTCTAGATTCAATCTTACTCTACCTAAATTCTTCCCCTTGGATTGTGAAACAGTTTCCATAGAAGAAGGCATGGAAAATCTCAGAACCCTAACCCTAACTCTAAATTATATTCTTATTCTCTTAAGAAGATTATTCTAACAGTAAAGGGCCTCTCTTTCGTTCTTCTTTCTTCTTCTCTTTTATTTATTTTGTTATAGATCCAATGATCTCTCCGTGAAGGGTGATCTGAATATAAATGCCTAAGATATTTGTATTGAACTGTTGATATATGGCTATCAGATAGAGATGATCATTCAATGTGAATTTATTTATCCTTATTATTTAATTTCTTGTTTATTTAATATTCTTCATCTTTATCTCATATTATCTTTGTTTAATATTTATTTTTTTCTGTTATTTAATATTTTCCACTTTTAATGTTGCTATTTATCTTCTTTTCATATTTTATTCTGTTTATTTTCGTTTTTGCTTTATCAATTTCATCAAAATTGCGTTCCTGTATTGTTTTCTGGCATCTGCAGTTTTTGCCAGAAGTGGAAATCCGGACGAATATGCATCATATCAGCATGGAGATGTATTTAGTAGAATAATTACTTCTTTATTTTTATTTTATTTATTAAAATGTTTTCCCCGATTCTATAATTTTATTTATTATATTCTCTGAGGTTGATTTCCTTCTTTATTTATTATTCTCTTTATCTTTTTATTTTTTTTATGTTATATGTGAATTATTTGCTTGTTATGATAGATGATTTAAATTAATTACCTCAATATGCATGGTAAATAGTAATAAGGATAAAGTTAATATACATGTAAACCGAGCGTTAATAAGAAAGTGGTACTGAATTCTTGCTTTCGGGTCCAATTGGGAGGTAAATCCAATCAAACTGGCCAGTGGTTACACTATCAGTGAACTTGTGTCTCTAGCAATTATATAGTGAGCAACAGAGTGCTCAAATTGAATGACAAAATGAAGATTAACATTTGAGAGCTCCATAAGGATAGCAACATAATCATTAACTAAAAGACCAAACGTTGAACCATCAAGAAGATTTGCCTCTAAATCAGTAACAACTCCCTGCGTATTGGACTCTATAACAACATAAAACAAGTCATGCTCCTTTATCTGATTGAGAGCTTCACGAATTCCATAAATTCAATGATTACTGGTTCAAAAAGACCAAGAAGGGGATTTCTAGCAATGAAGCAAAAGTGTTCATCATCTCAGACTATAGCCTAGCTTGATGACTGAGTAAAATCAAAGATTGTTGCATCTGTATTAATTTTCAATCAATTCTGATATGGGCAGGTCCATCTTTTACGATCTTGAAGAGAAGCAAAATTGGTTCGAGTTGGAGTGCTTTCATTAGCTTGCTGCTGCTGTAGAGATGCAATGTACATTAAATAACATTTACCATACCAACTTTATTCTCCCAAACCAACTGAATTCTATAAGTCCATTGCAATTTGCCATTTTCATAAAAGACCCTAGCACAACATTGCAATTTTCACACGCTCCTCTTTGGTCATTCTATCAAACAACCACACCAATCATTCATAGAAAGACGTGAACATACCTCTGATATAACCCAATTGATACTTTGTTCAACATTGTCTTGCAAAATCACATTCCAAAATGACATGCAAGATTGAATCCTAATGATGCCCATAAACTGGTAGAAAGGCTCAATCTAGATTTAATAGGATTACAATTGTGAATGCAAGATCATATTAGCCATGATGATAAAATTGGAATCACTTACAAGAGGTGAGGTAAGACGGGGATTATGAACATCTAGTAGTTAGAAATCATTCCAAATGGAGATACTTCAACCACTTCCAACCCGTTTCGCTGGTTCTATTTTAATAGATTATTGGGCCTCAAAAATCGATTTCCAAGTAAAGTTAGGATTGCAACCTAGCTTTGCATCCAAAAAGGAACCGTTTGGAAAGTAACGTGCCTTTAAGACATAAGACATGAGAGCACCAAAATGAGAATGCAGTGTTGAGCCATATCTTTATGGTTTGTTTTATCTTGTATTATATATATTAAAGATATACTTAATAGTTTTCTTCCTCTCTTTTATGTTATGCTCATGTAATATAAAGAAAAAGCAAAAACTTAGCTCATGTATTAGACAATTATCAATCTGTAAGAATTTTCGGGTAGCGGAAACTTACTTATTGAGCAGAAATCGTGTGTTTTCAATACTTTAAGCGGAATCAAATTACTAGAACCCAACTCGATTCCATAGTACGAATGCTTTGATTCACTTGTGATGGAATGAAGATGAAGAAATCCCTTTATCGAAAATTTCCGAATTTCAAAAAATTTTTTTTAATGAAAGTTACGTTTTGTAACTTATGAGAAAAATTATATTTTTTCAAAAGAAAACTTCTATTTATATAAAGAATTCATATGGGTCTGGGCCGAGTCAAGTTCACATGAGGGGCCTAATACCACAAACTCCAACATCTCCCACTCGCCCAAAGTGGGCTTGGCTCAATCCAAAATATCATCGCACATCTCAAACTTAAACAAAATATCTTTCATACAGGTGAACGGACCGTGCGACCTGAAGCACACGAATGGTGGGAGCTCCAATATACAAATCTAACCACATGCCATATAGGAGAAATCAACCTAAAGATGTAATTATTTTCAATAATGTGCTTAATTACCCTAAGTATCTTTCTCAATACACTTAATTGAGTATCATTCAATCCATCAAGAATCCATACTTAAATTATTCTTACAAGTACTTATATTCTAAGTTACTTCTCGTTTCATCAACCGTAATAACTCTGGCCGGTGAACACAAGCTGCGAGTGTATAAGTAAAGTACTCTTTTTTTCACCCTCATATCAATCAGATTTGAATTAACTAGCTTTTCTAGGAGTGTTCCATTAAGTCGAATCATTCCATCACTATAGGATACATCCTAAGATAGCCAAGATTAATTCATCACATTATGATATAGTCAAAAGTCACAATGGGTAAAAATTATTTGAAAACCATTTATAGGATTTTTAGGACTCACATAACGAAGAAGCAGAGATCCATTCTTTTGCTTCCTAATAGGTCGTATAACACATGCAGTATGAAATGCATGCTATGGTGGAGTAACTCTTTTCTTGTCAAAGATGAAAAAGTACATGTCTTGCTTTTAGTTCAAAATAAACAAACAACATATGAGTATTAGTCTTGTCACTTTGAATAAGCCAAACTTGAAACTTTTATTTACACATTCAATAATGTTAAACAACAAATTTCACACTCAGCTTCCACTATATAGACACATGAATGGTGGGGAAGTCATTCATGTTGATTCTTAAATATACGAAAAATCTCATCTTGATCCTCATCAAGGCGACCTTATAAAAAAAATGAATGAGACTAAGACCGCTCCCATTGCATCTTAGTCATTCACTTAGTGCCTTTGCATTTATCTAAGTATCTTATAAAAATACACTTCTTTCCCCTTGAACCAAGCTTTCCATATTCATAGGAAGTGTTGTGGATATAAGCTGTACAACCCCATGGGTGCATATTGCTTAAGTCAGGCTTTTTGCTTTTCCATAATTCATAATTACTTTTTTCAATTTCAAGTCACAATGCTTTAAATTAATCAATAATAACCTAACGCAAGCAGTAGAAAACAAAAAAACTGTTTATACAACTCAATCAATTCCTACTGACATAGTCCAGTTATTATTGTTTAATTTAAACATGCACCAATTAATTTTATATTAGATGAGATTCATTAATCTACCAATCTAATATTCCCACAATACATTCATCATTTCATGCAATATAACAATAAAAAATATATATGCTTAAAAATAAGATAAACATTCATTATATGTCATTAAAAAAATAACATATTGTCACACACACAACAAAAAAAATAAAATATTTTCTAATGTTAAGTTTAATTTATTCATCATCTGGTTGAATAGGTGGTTCCCTCTCAACAAATTCTCTTTTCGCCAAAGTACCAGACACTTTTTTCATCAATGGAAAACTATTCATTGATTTGCTAGATCGCCTAACTATCTTGTATCCAACACTCCAATTCCAGATTCAAATCTTTTTCAAAATTTTCATAAGTTAAGTCACTTAATCTTTCTTTAAACACCTTCCCTTCCTCTTCCCATGAATCAGGTAAAGAATCAAGAACTATAGACATCTATTGTTCCATAGCTAAGTCATAGTTTTTACTAAACATTATATAGAAAGTCCAAATTTTATGGAACATCTCATCAATATGCTTCTCAAGAGAATGTTCTGGATATTTTTTATATACACATAATCGCTCCAAAGTGTAAATTATTAGATTCCTCACTACATATTTGAATAAATTAAACCAACATTAGACACCACTAAATATGATATATGTTATGTGACTTCCAAAAAAAATACACATATATATATATATTTTTAGTAATTATGTTCCAATTTGCATATATTTATTTTTCAAATTCTTCATCAAACAGTCATAAAAAATTTTGAAAAAAATATCAATTAAATTGGAAATTAAATTTTGAGAATTTTAAAAAAAATTTGGACCAAAAATACTTGTTCACGCGCCCCCACGCACCGAACTAATGTCCCCCACGTGCTGCACATGCCTCACGCGCTGCTATGTGTACACACACCCCCTTGCCATGTCACGTCACGTCAGCATTTCGTGGACCAACCGGAGGAATCCACATGGCCAAATGTGCCATGTGTCATGAACACGTGGCATGACACATGGACTAACCGTCAGCCAATCACTCCACGCCAACTGCCAGCGCGTGACCCGCCGCAGTGGCACATGTAGTACTCGCGCTGCCTTTCGGAGGTTGTTTTGCACCGGTTTTTCAAAATTTACACATTGTTTTATGGTTTTAAAACCACCGGGACCATTTTTATTCCATTTAACATTATTTTGGCCATGTTTGAACAACACATATGCCATATGAGAGTGAGAATCATTTTAATGACAATTTTCAAAAGCAATATACTCAGAAACTTTGAAAAATCATAAAAATTCAATTACTCATTAAAAAATTATGCAAAAATACTCATTAGAAAGCTTGTGATGAGAGCTTTCCAATGATACCAAATTCAAACTATGAAACTAAAGAATTAATTTTACAAAAATTGAAGAAATTTCGAATTTTCATAGTTAATTTCTCAAAAATCATCACAATCACGATTTTAAGCACAAAAACGCACAAATCGTGCTCTGATACCAATGTAAGAATTATTGGGTAGCAGAAACGTACTTGTTAAACATAGATCATATGTTTTCAATGCTTTAGGCAGAGTCAAATTACTAGAACCCGACTCGATTCCATAAATTCACTTGTGATTGAATGGAGATAAAGAAATTCCTTTATCGAGAATTTTCGAATTTCAGAGAAAACTTTTTAATGAAAGTTATGTTTTGTAACTTATGAGAAAAGTTATATCTTTTCAAAAGAAAACTTCCATTTATATAAAGAATTCATATGGGTCTGGGCTGGGTTAAGCCCACATAGGCGGCCCAATACCACAAAAACCTAACACAATCAAAACACACTCATATTTTTCAAAGCTTTTCTAAATATTAGATGGTATCAGAGCCTTTTCTTTTGCAATGTGTAACCCTCGCTTAATTGTTCCAATTTCTTCCTTTCCTCTTCTTACCTCTTAGCCACCCATTTTTTGTCAAATCAACCTTTAAGAACTATATTGCATTTAAAACACAATTCAGCCATCATCTGAAATTTCAAAATTTAAATGGGTTCATCGATGGCTTCAAACCTACTCCCCCCAAAACCATATATTCCCTAACAAATGCAAATACTGAAATTCCTTATTCCGATTATGGGTCTTGATTCAAAAAGGATTAGATGCTACTTTCTTGGATTTTTCCTCTCTTTTCTAAAAACGTATTTCCCTATATTATTGGATTATCCTTATCATTTGAAGTATGAACAACTCTAACAAATGCTGTTGGCTCAATTTTTTTAAACTAACAGTTGCAATTGCACATCAAATTATAGGAACTCAAACCAAACTATCTTTTTTTTTCTTCAAAATTTCTAAGAAACACAAAACCCTTGTGAATGAACTTAGTGCTGTGGATTCCCTTTATCCATAGTTGAATTCAATGAAATTATATATTGTAATATAGGATGTAACACATATCCATATAGTAGGACATAATCTCACTATACATGTAGATGTCACATGACTATATGGCTTATGAAATGTTCCATCTAAGTTCTTTTTCTATCTTATTCAATGTATCTGTATAGCATGCAAAAACCATACATCTATCATATATTATATAAACCCAATTTTCTGTATCCGAAATAAAATCCAAATCCATATTCAAAATATAATCACAATATTGTATTTGTAAAATTTTCCTATCCTTATTATCAAAATAAACTGGTTTGGACAACAACTCCTTTATTACAAAATTTATCCTTATTGTTACGCTTGTGAAATAAGGTCTATAAGTTATATATGTATTTAGAGTGGGAAAGGATGGGGTTTAAGGTGTGTTAAAGTTTAAGTTAAAATTTTAAAATGGAAAGTTTTCATGCCTGTGAATATTTATCTACGCGTTCTATAGTTCAAACGACAAAGTTTTAGACATGGTAGGAGTGTTTGAAAAGAGAGAACTTTCACACCCGTAAATGGTTTAGTAATGACTATTAAAGGTATTTCACACCCGTGAAGTAAGGGTCATGCCTGTGAATGCAGGTTAGTTGGCCATGACCAACCACCCTTTTCTCTTTTCTCTACACCAAATCTTACTTTAAAACCACTTCCATTGCCCCTTACCACTTCTGACACACTCTAAGATGTCTTACTCATCTTCTCCACTTAAAGAAACCCTGAACAACATTGCTAAGCTTGGAAGCTTGAGAAATATGGAGGTCTGAGAGAGTTTTTGCCTATGTTGAGGTAGATAGGTTAGTTTGAGTTAGTTTGATATTATAAGGTTCTAATTTGTGATGTTAGGTTCAGCTAGAGGGCAAGGGAACACATCATAATGAGCAAATCAAGCTTGAAAAGCTTAACGGGATAGTTAAGACTCCTTTTTAGTGAAAGGTATGTACATATAGATATTTAAATTTGTTTCCATGTATCTGATAAGTTTTTCGTGTTCTGAAGTGTAAAATGAGATGCTAAAAGGCATATTATGGTGACTAATGACATGGTTGTATGAGTAAAATGCATAATATGGTTATAATGAGGTAAAATGGTATGTTTGGCATATTTGGTTAATTTTAATGAATTTTAATGATGTTAAGACATTATGGGTATGCCATATGCCTTATGTGTTAATAGAAGTGATTAACACTGATTAATCTTAGAGTTTTTCATGAAATGCATGTTTTGCTCTATTTTTGAGGTTACAGAAAATGCATAATTCACGCTTGTAAACAAGGATGTCATGGTTATAAATGTTGAGGTCTTATGAACTTCATGAACCTAAAAATTCACAGGTTGTGTCACGGTTTGAGTAGCCATGATAATATGGTATCACGACCGTAAATAAGTAATTCATACCCGTGATGGTTATATTTTATTCATATGATGATTCATAGGTAAGGTAACCGTAAAATGTTCCTTCATGGACATGAGTAAGTAGTTCACGCCCGTTAAGCTGTTTGAATATATAATATGTACATTTTTGAATTATGATCGATTTTCTATATGGATTAATGACATGTTATGAATGTACAAATACATGGTAAATAACATGTGAATGTCATGATATAGCATTTATGTATTGGATATGATAATGCCTAAATAGGAAAGTAAATGCTGGTAGTAGCATGTGGTTAAATTGAATCGAAAGATAAATGATTATAAGATAAAATGTCCAGTTCTCTAGTATGAACTTATCATATAATATAGATGATATACCATTGAAGGAGAAAATGGTACCATAATGAGTTACTTTTTTCATAAGGACAAAGGTGACTCGGGGACTAAGAACTCATGATCCTTGATATGCTAGCATGATTTTTTACTCAGTCAATGTGGCTTAAGCTCTGGTTGTTGAGTGCCATTGACTTTGAGAGGTTTGGATGAGTTGATACAAGTTGTGAGTAGGATGGCTTAAGCTCAGATAGTTGAGCGCTCTTATCTTATATCCTGCATCCGGATAGTCAAACTTATAGAAGTCTTAGGCAGTAATAATATTAAAATGGTAATAATATAAAAATAGATTTTTATACTTGATTCTTGAGAATAAAAAGTCTTGGGCGATATAAAAAAGGAAGTTAAATGAATATAAACAGGATATTATGGTATTGTAAATATGTGTATAATATACATGGTAATATTATATGATGTCTATGGTATTAATAGGTATGTAAACTTACATTGAGGTATGAAACAACTAGGATGTATGATTCTAGGAATGATCATGAAGTGAATTGCATTACATGTTATGACACAAGTTAAATATAGAATATATATATATGTACCATTAAGCATTAGTTTGCTTAGTGTGTAAGTTTCCTATATACAGGTTTGGAGCTGGTAGACAGGAGTTGACTGAAAAAGCAGCAAACCATCAGAGTTTAGTCAGAGTGCCCTATTTGGGTGTGTTATCATTCATGGCATATTTATATTTTGTTTATGTCATGGGATATTTTGGGATAATTTCTTACATGTCTTTTAGTTTTAAGAACATGTAATAATATCTTACGATGTATTTTTGTAATATGAAGCTAGTGAAGTTGGAAACAAATTTTATGTTATGATATCGATCGTTGGATCGAGATTTTATTTATGATGGTTTTATGCATAATTTGCATTATGATGTTTAAATAGGTTTTAAATATGATAAATTTTAATTTAATGAGTTTTCCACAAAACAATATTGTGGCATCCATCAGTACAGTTGGTGAGGGTTTTTCGGCTGTATCGGTAAGTGTTACACTTATTTTAATATAAACCAAATCCAAATCCAAGTACATGTTCTTTTTATTGAAAAGAAAGAATAAAATAATTGTTTCTATCCCATGTCATGATAATAAAATAAAAGAAATAAATGAAACAAATGAAATGAAATTGACCCAAACATGGGTCTACTTTGATTGGCTTGAACTCCTCTTCTAATCAACTCAGATATCTATCGGCTCTAAACCTGCGTACAGAAAAACCCACTCACTAAGCTACTAAAATCTTAGTGGTATATATAGGCATAAAAATTCTAGCAAACATTCATATATTATTATAGCATATGTATACTATTTATATACCTATGTGCTCGATCATACCATCATAAATTAGCATAAAGTTTTACTCACTTAGTCTACTGGATTAAAGCACATACATATCATGTTACACATAAGTGAAACCATATCATGTCTGTATAACATTCATGTCACGTACTACAATTTCTATTTCCTTGTTTCGTTTGCTTGGTTACTGGTTTTCTCATGTATTATGTTTACTTAACCTTGGTTCTAGTTTTACATTGCATAATTGGTTTCTAGTTTTCATATTCCTTATTCCATTATATAACTGGTTTTTCTTATTTCTTTTATAGTTTATAGCCTAATACTTTAGACCCGAACTATCTGGATGTGGATTATAAAATAGGAGTTCTCTCACTTAAGCTTAAGCCACCCTACTCATTATATGTATCTGTCTGTTTAGTGTTCAATTGAACTTCTCAAGTCAAGAGTGCTCTCATATGAGCTTAAGTCATTTTGACTGAGTATAAATTATAATTGCATGCATTTGGGATCAAGGACACTCTTATCCGAGCTTAAGCCGCCTTTTTCCTAAAAGTATAAATCCATGTAATATAACATTAAGTACCATAACCCCCTCGATGACATGCCACCTATCCTATGCTAATCCTCATATAGAGAATGAACATTAATTTATTTGGAATTGATTATTCATATCCTTTATGATTCATTTCATGTCTTTCCTAAATTATTCATATAAAACCTTGTGATTTGGGCATATAATGCATACCCATAATCATATTCCGATTATCATACTGATTACCATCTCATTACATCATATAAGGTAGGTGTGCAAACCAATTCTGTGTTAATTCATCATAAAAATCAATATAAATATCTATTTGAGGGCTTCACAGACATGAATGAAAATTAACGGTCGTGAAGTCTTCATTCACGGATTGTCAAGCCATGACTTAAGTTGTGACCCATTTTATGAACGATTGTGTCCACTTTTGCCACAACATGCACGAGGTGAACATTATGTCAAGGCTATGAATCATATTTGTCACTAGAGTGATTAATGTGTCACGACCGTAAAGATACAGATTTCAACAATTTCAAGGTAAACATCCAATTTATGGTACACCACATATAAAAGCACTAAGGCTAACCAATGTTAGCCACTCCTATCAATACTTTAAGCGTCATACAACAATAATCAAGTTATAAACATGCAAATTACAACCTTTAATCAATTTAACTACATTATATACCTTCAAATATCAAGTTATAACTTTTATAAACCTCAATTGTCAATGGTTATAGAGCATAACAAGTTTAACATATCTCATAATCTCATTTTAGCAACTAACATACCAAAATCATACCAATTAACATATTCATTTCACAATTTATCACACAACATGCCAATAATTGAATTTCAATATATATATGTACAAACCTGAGTTGAGGCCTTAATAATCGATCTCTCTAGCATCTTTAATCCCTTTAGTAGATTTCTCCACCTTGCTTATTTTCTCCAAAAATAATATCAGAACCAAAATTACCATATTTTTCACTTATAGGCTATCTGTTATGCTATTAACAACATAAACCTTAACTTAAACTCTCATTCTAGGTCTTTAATCTCAAATTTCCATATTAAACCGAATTAACTAGATGAAAGAATAAAAAAATGTGATTACTTATCTTTGATTCATAGATTCATATTGGGTTAGGGTTCAAAAAGCATTATTTTCCTTCTCCCTAATATTGCCCTCAATGGAAAAGTGAAATCCTTGATATAGTAAATTTTAATCTCATCACTGGGATTGATTTCACGTTATGATTGCTAAGAATCAAAGGGAATTGAAGGAAATATTCTTTAGTTTAGAAATGATATCGTGGCTAGAGTTTTGGGTTAGAAAAATGCAAAAATCTGACAAAACACGAAATTGTTCATTTAGTACTGTAGGGTTTCATAGGCGTGAATGTTCATTCACGACCATGAATCTGCTTGGCTTCAGAAAACCTTATTTCACAATGTTCATGGTCACGAAAATGCATTCACAGGCATGAACACTGTGAAACCTTACTTTTTTTAATGTCTTTTTAACTATTTCCATGTTCCAAAACTCATAACCACTTATATACCCTTCATATATCCTTATTATATGTTATTTTTAGGCCCTAACTTATGGGCATTACATAGGATATGTGTTTCATATTTTAATTATTACTCTCAACCTCCATCTTGAACAAAATAGCCCATGAAAGTTTCTTAAAAAAACATCATGAGTTTACTACTAATATAATAATTCTCAAAAGAAACTAAATTTTGCTTCTTATGTCACTCATTGCTCCATTATTTCACCATCCCTTCACACCATTTAACTCTTCTTCGCGATAATTTCTCTAATAAAAAGGGTAAAGGTATCTGCCAAATATGTGGATCTAACCTATCAAAGGGAACCAATGGCAGTCTTCATTCAAAAAGTCAAACAGCTGCGAAATGAAAAATTTCTAGTAGTAAAAGTCCTTTGGCAAAACCACTAAACCGTGGAAGATACCTAGGAAAGCAAAGAGATGATGAAAGATTAGTACCCCCAGCTACTCAGATAAGAATAATTAGGTAAATTTCGAGGATGAAATTTTTTAAGTGGAAGAGAATTGTAACATCCACTAATTTAGGTATTGAGTCACATGTGTCCTATTATCGAATGTGTCAGATCAACTAGTGTCTAAATTTAGACTAAAATAAAAATGACAATAAAAATAGGAATTCCATTTTAGGAGTAAATCAAAAGAAATTAAGAGTTTAGGTAATTTGAAAGAAAAGAGAAATTAATTGGGGACTTAATTGAAGGAAATTAATAATTATGAAGAATGAATTAGAAGAGGAAAGTTTAATTGAGGAAGTAATTGATGAAATTTAGGTCATGAGTTGCTTGTATTCTAATATCAGAAGTGTCAGGTCAACTAGTATCTAAATTCAAACTAAAAAAATAGAAATTAAAATAGGAATTTCAATTAAGGAGTAAATCAAAAGAAATTAAGAGTTTATAAAAAACTTGAAAGAAAAGAGAAATTAATTGGGGGTTCAATTGAAGGAAAATAATAATTATGAGGAAGAAATTAGAAGAGGGAAGTTTAATTGAGGATATAATTAATGAAAATTATAAAGTTTGGATATGGATATGAGAAAAAGAAAATCAAACTATGAACTTAATCGAAAAAAATGAAAGGATTGTAAGTAAATTGAAGAAAAGGGGAAAAAATAAGGATTAAAAATTAATTAATCACAACTAGTTAACTTAACGCCAATGCATGTTTAAGGTTTAGGAAGGGAGAAGAGACCTTAACCTTTGCCATGGAGGGAAAACATGAAAGAAAGAAAATTTATAGGAGAAAACCTTTTCTTGAAGGAGATTTCATCCTATTTACTCAAAAGAAGAAGGAAGGGTATAAAAAGAAAGGAAAAGGGGAAGAAGAGGATTTTGGCCAATTCTTGTGCATCAAAGTGAGGTGAAAGAATTTTTGGTTTCTTCTTGTATTTGAACAGTTTATGGGGCTACTAGAATTTTCGTTATCCTTTCTTCTTTTCCATCTCACAATCTAGGGATGAATGTGACATAAAAAGAAAATTTGGGATATGGTGAAATGAAAAGATATATGTGTGACCCCATAAGGAATTTGAATGAGTGAATAGAAGGTCAGGGATGAAGCCAAGATTGTGTTAACGGGGGGAGGGTTTAAAATATTACACAAATTATTAAAATAATAAATAAAATTAAATATTTATATTTTTTTCATTGAAAACTATAAACTCTTATACCTATTAATACTATATAATTTTTTTTTCTGACATTAAGGGGCCCGACTTGGGCCCCTATCGACCCTTTTTGATCTTCATCTTTGTAGGGAGTGAAAGTTGAGACCGTAACCATTAATTTGGACTTGGAAGTAATAATTTAATATTTGAGCTAAAAATGGCTAAGTAGAAAATTGACGTTGGATTTTAAGTGGAGGATGCAAATTCAAAAAACAATTTGGTAAATAGGGGTTGGTCATAAATCATAGCATGAATGTTTGGATATTTAAAATTTTGGTTAAGTAAAGTTAATGTGAATTCAAACTTTAGATATTTAAAGAACTAATTAATGAGGGATAGGTAAAAATTGGTAGAAAAGATGATGAATATTCATTAATCTAATGAAAGATTTTATTGAATTTTTGACAAGGATACATCATGGGTAAGGAGGCAGCCAAGGAAAGTGAAAGAGATAGCAAAGAGAAAGAGGCCTTATAGGGAGAAAAAGTGAGAAATTTTTGAGGGCCAATGATAGCTTAATTACCAAAATTTTATACATACTTTTGGCTTGCCTATTTTAAGTTTTTCTAAGTTTGTGTTAGTTGTTGTAATGAAATTTGCTATGTGGATATAAGACTTTTGATTGAATGATTTGAATTGAAATTAGGGTTGCCTAAAGTAATTTGTAAGTGTGAGATGTGATTAATTGGATGAATAATATTAAATTACTTAGGGTTGATGCACATAATGAATTAGCATTGCATGAATTGGTTGAATTATTGAAATAAGATTTGAAAATATGCATACTTGTGAATAAGTCAAGTTTGGTTGAGACAAATATAGGGTGAAGAATTGGTAAATTTTTAAGGAGAATATTTAAGTGAAAGGTTATACATGTTGGAATTTTGCTTGAGTTATGAATTATATGGCTTGTTTGACAGAGAAAAGTGTGTATATTTATTTAATAAATTGATAGAACCTAGTAATGTAACTTATGCCCAAAAGTAAAGAGACTGGTTATATGGCCATGTTTAGGCTGAAATGTTAAATGGTGTGAATGTAAATGAAATTGAATAAAACTAATGTTGATGACAAAATGAAAATGTATGTTGAACTTAATTGCTAGCTAAGCCATGAGATGCATGCTTTATGCTTATGTTGATATTAGTGAATATTACTATTATGATAAATGGATGGAAAGAAAAAATTATGGAATGTTTATTGTGGAAATGAATATATGAGAATGAGATTGAAGCAGGGCTAAGTATAAAGCCATGGTTAAAATTAGAGATGCAATGTATGTGTATTGTTGTGGTTAAAATTTAATATGAAAGCCAAAATACTAAGTCATAGACAAATGATAGGAATTATTAGGATGCTAATAGGGATAATAATTGAGACAATATTAGCCATGATAATGATTGAAAATTATGTTTGAGTTCTAGCACCAGTATGCTAATTCCCTAATGGGTAATGAAAAACACAAATCCCTCGATAAGGGATAAAAATATGGTACCATACTTCCAATATAAGGTAGGCACTGATACACACTAAGTTAATAATGTTTATAAAGTAGGCACTGATACACACTAAGTTAATAGTGTTTATAAAGTAGGCGCTAATGTGCTCTAAGTTGATTATGCTTACAAGGTAGGCGTTGCCTCACATCAAGTTGAATATTGGCAAGATGGGCACTAGAACCCTAGTATTTCACTGTCTAGTTAAGGACTAGAGTTTTTGGGTCATCAATGATGTAATATTCTCTTACCCTTTTGTACCTCAGTCAAGTAAGGTAATATCTTCAATTGACTAACTAATATGCATGCACATAACTTATAAACATACAACTCATATAACTCAACTTGTAACCCATAATGAAAATAAATAATCATTAAATACTTATGTAAAGTATACTTTTATAGACTATATTCATATATTATATTAGTTATATATACATGAGGCATGTACTATTTGTTATGTGGGCATGACATGATTACCATTATTACTGTCACAGTTGTACTCCTCTGGTGAAATCATTGGATTTGCAAACCCTTACCTATCTATACTCTACTTCATCTACGGGATCTAAACCCGCGTGAGAGAAAGACAACTCTCACATTGAGTTGTACCTCAATGGTATATGTTTTATAGTAATAGTCAATTATTATTCGAATAAAAATTTAAATACTATTTTAACATACCATCGTTATAAGAAAAATAGCGAGACATATAAATCACATACAATTATTGAGTAATCATATCTTGTTAATACTGCTCAATTAAAATTCCATAAATTTTTGACATATACTCCTAATAAGAAAAATAATAAAACAAATATATTAGCACCATCATCAAAACATCATATTTCATTTAACAATAATGAATATAATATATCAAAAAATTCAAACATACATTTACCTGTTTACTAGCTATGCCCATAAATTAAGTCAGTAGACTAGATCCTAGGAAGCATGAGGTGTATGCGTATGAAAATGATGCCTGTAATATAGATGCCGAGCATCTATAATATCCATATATTCTGATAGAGTCGAATGTAACTGTATGTTCCAATAGAGCTAGATGATCCGTATGCAACTGTATGACCCTATTGGTATGCCAACAAGTCCATCTAATTCTAATCTAGGCTAATATATGGACTTTACTCTGGTATTCACACAAATTATTTATTTTGTATCACATGCCAAATATTTTGGATTTTTATTGCATCTTACTAGTATGATTCACTTGTATCTTGCCTCATGTACTGCATGATATTCATACAATACTTTTTATATCCTCAAATAAATAAAATCATTTCATAATGCTTCTTAATTTATAGCATATAATCTATATTTCTAGAGTGTAGTACATAATTTATCCTAATATTGTTTTACCAATATAATTCATCTTTACATATCCCAGACATATATATATATATATATATATATATATATATATATATATAACTTTTTACATCTAAACAATTTTACAAACATATCAATTTGTAATCTATAATCTACAATAATAATAATATTATTAAAATTAATATTTTATTTCATGACTATTGCCATAAAACTTACTCAAATCTAATCTAAGTTTTATGTATGTCTATAGGATATTTGTCCTCATCCGGTATGGACACTTGTGGCATAGGTACGCTGGAGAAAACACAATTATGTTAATATACGTTCTCAATTTGACCAAGTCTTCTAATTAAATAAAAGACTGTCTTGCCGAACTTCCTTTAGTGACTCTCTCATTATACATGATTTCATGTTACGGTTCCATTAATGGTTCACATGTCCCTTTTCTAATGTCATTTCAAGGTATAAACATATTTTAAATTGTTAGTCAACTGGTCCTATATGGCCTACACAAGTTTTAGCTGAATATTTTTATTCAACTTTTACTCTTTTTTCAAAGTTCCATTTGTTTTAAATCCTTTGGTGTCTTAGTTAATAGAATTACACATCCAAATATTTAATTTGTAAGAATTTTCTAGTAGCAGAAACTTACTTGTTGAGTGTATACGGTGTGTTTTCAACACTTCAGGTAGATTGGGTTAATAGAATCTGGTCTCTATGCCACAATCCGAACGCCTTGATTCACTTGAGATTGGGAGAAGATGATAAATAAATTCAGCGATATTTTCAAATGAGCAAGTTACGTTCAGTAACTTTCGTAGTTATGGAGCAGTTTTTTTTCCATATGAAAATAACTTCCACTTATATAATAAAATGATATGACACTGAGTTGGGTCAAGCCCACATGGACAGCCTAGTCCCATAAAGCCCAACATCTCCCACTCACCCATAGTGGGCTTATCTCATCCCAAAATCTTATATCAAATTTTAAACTCAAACAAAGAATCTTTCATACATGTGAATGGACCGTGCGACCTGAACCACACGAATGGTGGGAGCTCCAATATACAAACCTAACCACATGCCATATAGGAGACATCAACCCAAAGATGTAATTATTTTCAATAATGTGCTTAATTACCCTAAGTATCTTTCTCAATACACTTAATTGAGTATCATTCAATCCCTCAAGAATCCATACTTAAATTATTCTTACAAGTACTTGTATTCTAAGTTACTTATCGCTTCATCAAGCGTAATAACTCTGGCCGGTGAATACAAGCTGCGAGTGCATAAGCAAAGTACTATTTCTTTCATCTTGATATCAATCAAATTTGAATTAACTCACTTTTCTAGGAGTGTTCCATTAAGTCGAATCATTCCATCACTATAGGATACATCCTAAGATAGCCAACATTAATTCATCACATCATGATATAGTCAAAAGTCACAATGGGTAAAAATTGTTTGAAATCTATTTATAGGATTTCTAGGACTCACATAACGAAGAAGCAGAGATCCATTCTTTTGCTTCCTAATAGGTCGTATAACACATGCAGTATGAAATGCATGCTATGGTGGAGTAACTCTTTTCTTGTCAAAGATGAAAAAGTACATGTCTTGCTTTTAGTTCAAATAAACAAACAACATATGAGTATTAGTCTTGTCACTTTGAATAAGCCAAACTTGAAACTTTTATTTACACATTCAATAATGTTAAACAACAAATTTCACACTCAGCTTCCACTATATAGACACATGAATGGTGGGGAAGTCATTCATGTTGATTCTTAAATATACGAAAAATCTCATCTTGATCCTCATCAAGGCGACCTTATAAAAAAAATGAATGAGACTAAGACCGCTCCCATTGCATCTTAGTCATTCACTTAGTGCCTCTGCATTTATGGTTTCATCTCTGCTCGCTTCATAGCACCAGAGGCAATTACTCATGTGAGCGAGTCAATCTAAGTCTATTGACATACTTATTCGAATTGTGCTAACTGGTATTTACAATATATTCATATAATTGAAAAATCATTAATCAATTAAATCGATATATCATTTGTAAAAACCAATTGATCTGAAATAACATATATTTATTACATTTTACATAAGCCTAGGGATTTTACGTGCCTTGCAAACGCATCCCTAACTATTGGTTTAGTAAATAGATCTGCTACCATTTTGTTTGTAGAAATGTATTTTAGAGTCATTTCTTTTTTCGTATTCATGTATCTAATATAGTGATATCTAATCTGGATATGTTTGGTTTTTCCATGATATTTCGGACCCTTAGCATAAGCTAATGCAGCCATACTATCACAATGGATTGTCACAGGTTTAGATGCTGACTTGACAATCTCTAAGTGCTGCAAAAACCTTTTCAACCAAACTGCATCTTGTATAGCTGAGGAACATGCTACATACTTAGCTTCCATCGTCGATAAAACTATACAAGATTGCTTCTTGCTACTCCATGAAATTGCGCAATCATTAAGCAAGAATGCATATCCAGAGATCAATTTGCGCTGATCTATATCACCTCCCCAATCAACATCAGTATAACCAATTAAGCGCAAATCTTTCCCTTGATAGCATAGAACATAGTCTGAAGTTCCTTTTATATATCTCAATATTCTCTTGACTGCTATTTAGTGTTTCAGACCTGGATTAGATTGAAATATGCTTACTAGCCCAATGACATAGCAAATTTCGAGACGTGTGCACATCATTGCATACATCAGACTACTGATAACATTAGAGTAGGGTACTCTAGACATTCATTTTTTTTCATCCGATGTCTTGGGATACATATCTAGACTAAGGCTCAAATTCTTTTCAACAGGGGTATCCATAGGCTTACATTCATGCATATGGTAATGCTCTAACATTTTCTTTATATAAGTCTCCTGAGATAAACTCAAAAGTCTTTTAGAACGATCCTTTAGGATCTTAACGCCAAGTACATAGCTAGCCTCACTCATATCTTTCATTAGAAGTTCGATGATAACCATTTCTTGGTAGTATCAATCAACTTCTTATCATTTTCAGCAATTAAAATGTCATCGACATACAAGGACATAATTATAAAATCATTATTAGAACGTTTAATATACACGCAATGGTCTTCCTCCATCATCGTAAAATCATCCTTTAATATGACTTGATGAAATTTGAGGTTCCACTGTCTTGACGCTTGCTTAAGACTGTAAATGGATCTTTTAAGCTTGCAAACTCTGCGTTCTTATCCTTTAAGTTCAAAACCTAAAGGTTGATCCATATAGATCTTTTCATCTAGTTCTCCATTGAGAAAAGCAGTTTTAACGTCCATTTGATATAATTCTAAGTCCATTTGTGCTACTATAGCCAGAATGAGGGGAATTGATGCAAACCTAACTACAGGTGAGAATGTATATTCATGGTCAATTCCCTCTTGTTGTGTTTAGCCTTTAGCTACCAATAGAGCTTTATATCTTTCTATTGTCCCATCCGCCTTACATTTTATTTTGAGAACCCATTTGTTCCCAATAGTCTTACGACCAGGCAATATCTCAACGAAACCCCAGAATTGATTGTATATCATCAAATCCATTTACTCTTTCATAGCTATAATCCATTCCTTATCTTTAGAACCAGAGAGAGCTTGTTTTACTGTTTTTGGCTCTTCTTCATCTGGAACAATCATAAAAGCTTCCCCTTCAATCTCAAATTGATGACGGGGAATCTTGTCACGATTACTACGTCGAGGTTGAGATTGTTCATGGTCTTGATCAATTGGAACAAAATCTGGCATCTTTTCACTCCCACTTGCTACAGGAGGAGCATTAAATTATTGCTCTGTGAGTGTTAAATCAATCATTCTTGCACTCCCACTAGTCTCAGGGTCTTCTATTTCGTAAAGTTGGAAATCCTTATTTATCTCACCTCGTTCAGGAAAGTCTTCTTCTAAGAAATTGACATATCATGACTCAACTTCTGTTACTCTTCCATTTGTGTTTTCCCCTTAAAATATATATCCTTTGGAGAATTCTGAGTATCTTATAAAGATACACTTCTTCCCACTTAGACCAAGCTTTCCATATTCATGGAAAGTGTTGTTGATATAAGTTATGCAACTCCATGGGCACATATTGCTTAAGTCAGACTTTTCCCTTTTCCATAATTCATATGGGGTGGAATGAATAGATTTTGATGGCACACAATTTATAATGTAGGCAGCAGTTATTAGTGCATCTCCCCAAAAAGAAATGAGTAAATTAGCTTGCGCCATCATTAACCTAACCATGTCCAATAGGGTTCTATTTCTTCTTTCTACTACTCCATTTTGTTGCGGAGTGGAATGAATAGTTAGTTGCCTAGCTATACACTTATCATCACAATAACTTTTGAATAAATTAGATAGATATTCACACCCTCGATCGGTATGCAAAGATTTGATAATCAAATTTAAATTCTCAACCAATTTACTATAACATATTAAGCAATCAAAAGCTTTAGATTTATGGGAGATTAAATAAACATGACCATATCTGGTGAAATCATCTATGAAAGTGATGAAATAGTGAGCACCATGTCTTGCTCTCACATTCATTGGGCCACAAATGTCAGAATGTATAAGCTGTAAAGGAAATGTGGCTCTTTTGGCTTTGCAAAATGGTAATCTTGTTGCTTTTCTAGCTAGGCAATGCTCATAAACAGACAAATCTATTTTCTCAACAGATCCTAAAAGACCAACTTTAGCTAATCTTTTTAATTGATCTTGCCCAATGTGTCCTAATCTAGCATGACATTTAATATCATCATTTAGTAAATTATTATTGGAATTGCCAACAACGAATATATACTTACAACATCCATAAAAATAGTGTCCAGCACTACAAAACCATCTAGCATATATCCAGAACCATAGAAAAACTTTGTCCAAAAGTATTTTAACCCAACCATCTTCAAAGATAATTTTGAAACCAAATCCAAGCAGAACAATAATGGAAACTAAATTTCGTCAAACATCAGAAGCATAAAGCACATCATGGAGATAAAGTGTGAGACCTCCCCGCATCAATAGCTTACAGGTACCGATCCTATGCATTATTCCCCATATAGATTTTTCTACTCCCCTTTGGAATCCAACGAAATTTCACAAAAGCAGTTCGGTCCCTTGCTATGTGGTATGTGGCTACTGAGTCTACAGTCCAATAAGGAACAGTTTCAACTAACATCAAACAATTACTAACATATAAATTTGAGGAACTAATTTGGTCATACAATACCTTTGGCTCAGTGCAATCACGAGCAAAGTGACTAGGCTTCCCACAATTGAAGCAATTTATGTTCTTGCCTTTCTTTCCATTGTGTTTCCCACGCTTGTATTTATTTTTGCTAAATTTGGCCTTGTTTCCTTCCTTTCCTTGCCATTTTCCCTTACCCTTCCATTTCTTTTACCTAGAGCCTGAAGCCCCTTTGCCTCTAGACTCAGTCATATAAGCCTCTCCTTCAGGCTTATCAGCGAGAAGGCGATCCTCCTCTAGCTCAACATGTTAGGCAACATCATCAAAAGTTTTGATGTTGTCATTATGGGTAAGGTGGACACACATGTGTTCCCAGGCTTTTAAAAGAGAGCGTTTCATAGCTTTGACTTATTACTCGTTAGTCATCTTATGGCTAACACCTTTCAACTCACTTATCATGTTAGACATGACAGTAAGGTGTTGCCTCATTGTATGATTAGAATTCTTCTTATAAGCATTAAATTTCAGAGTTAACTGATGCAGCCTCGTTGTTGAGGTTCTATCAAACTGAACCTTAACAGCATTCCAAATTGCTTGGGTTGAGTGGTACTTCTCAAAGCGTAACATCAAGTTATTTCTCATATTGCTCAGCATTAATATGCGAGCAACTATGTCCTTGCGCTTATAGACTTGATATGCTTCCATATCCCACCTATGTTGAGCAGTGCTTCCATGCTCAAGCTCAACCATTGGTTGTGCTATAGTTTCTAGCATATCTTGCTCTTCCAGGAGATACTGAATTTTACGATGCCAAATGTCATAGTTTTTATCATTCAGCTTATCTCCTTGGTTCAAGTCAGCAATAATGCTTTTTGTTGTAGCCGTTTCAACTATTTAGAAACAATGATCATAATTAGGATTAGCACAATTCATTATTACTATAATCATTTCATGTCATAAATGCTTTAAATTAATCAATAATAACCTAACACAAGTAGTAAAACAAAAATATTGTATACACGCCCAATCAATTCCTAATGATATAGTCCAATTATCATTGTTTAATTTAAATATGTGTTAATTAATTATATATTAGATGAGATTCATTAATCTACCAATCTAATATTTCCACAATACATTCATCATTTTATGCAATATAACAACAATATATATATATATATATATATATATATATATATATATATATATATATATATATATATATGTATATATACCTAAAATAAGATAATCATTCATTACATGTCTTAAAAAAAAAACAGAAATAACATATTGTCACAAAAAAATTAAACATTTTCTAATGTTGAGTTCAATTCATTCATTATCTGGTTGAATCGGTGATTCTCTTTCAGCAAATTTTCTTTTTGCCAATGAACCAGACATCTTTTTCATCAATGGGAAACTATTCATTGATTTGCTAGATTGCCTAATATTATCTTGTACCTGATGCTCTCTCAATTGATTCTTCCTCATATGACGAGTCTAGTCTTAGCTCAATACTTTCAGTTTAATGATGTGAGAAGGATCCAATCTATATCTCAACTTGTCCTTCTTTTTGTACCTTAAGACCTTCTTCCATAGGAAAACCTTAAGAAAACCATAACAATACCTTGTTATATTGAATCTTGTACATATCCAATGATGTCTGTGGAAGGCTAGAGAAACGAAGCCTAAGGCTTTGTAAGAGGGTCTCAGCTCGTTGGGCCAAAAAATTACTATTTTTGGTGTCAACAACCAGTCCTTTTACCTTGCCACCCCATGATGGCTGCTTAACTTTTGCATGATTGTTTTTTGCTTGTTTCTTTTATTTATGTTTGTTGG
The DNA here is from genome assembly GCA_023653625.1 of Triadica sebifera. Taxonomy (NCBI): domain Eukaryota; kingdom Viridiplantae; phylum Streptophyta; class Magnoliopsida; order Malpighiales; family Euphorbiaceae; genus Triadica; species Triadica sebifera. The sequence continues at coordinate 8,750,941 of CM042900.1, forward strand.
TGTGTAGGAAATTTTCAAATTTCCTTTCTGAACATTATTTACCTTTGTTTGTATGTTTTTCCTTTACTTAATGTATTTTCTTTTGCTTATCTCATTGTTATCTTTTTATCCTTTTTAGATTGATGACAAAAAGGGGAGAAAACTAGCAATATATGATAAGGAAAATGTATCAAACTAGCAATATAAGAAGAAACTAGCAATATATATTAAGGTAAATGAATTTTGAATCAAATATTAAAATTGAATTAACACTGATATAGATTAAAAGGGTTTAGAAACTTTGATTCAAGAATTCATATGCAAAGTATATGATTGGAAAATTGAGCTTTATATACATAAGATATACCTTAAGTATACTTTGCATATACCTTCATGCAAGTTGTAAAAATAAATATGTCATGATATACTTTAAGTATACCTTACATATACTTCATGCTTTAAAAAGAAATTATGGTATATATTCGATATACTTCTCATATAACTTGCATATACTTAAAATCTAGTTAAGTTTATCTCAATGCTACATCATTATTTACTATTCTTGCACATTATAAATTTTTTTATCCTAAGTATATTTTGAGGGGGAGACTTCTCAAAATCACATATTGCTAGATTATTTGTCACCATCAAAAAATGGGAGATTGTTAAACCTTGAGGGGTATTTCCATCATTTTGATGATAACAAATAAAATAGCAATATTGTATTTAATATATTTGTTTTCTAAGTCTATTATACAGGACATGGATTAAAATAGCAAGAATGGAGATTGGAAGAATAATCCTTAAAAGATAAAATTCAAGAAGTAGCATGTTCACTGCCGTGACTTTATATGTCACGCTCGTAAAAGAAGCTAACCATTACCAAAACCAACATTTGAAGTTCACGGCCATGAATGAAGACCAAACCGTGAAGAGGACATTTTCAGTCACCCCCGTGAATAACAAGGTCACCCCCGTGAATGATCATGCATTTTCATCCAGAGAGCTTCACGACCGAAGTCACCACTTGGATCACAGCTGGGAAGTTGGTCACGCCCGTGAATGAGTATGTCACGCCCGTGACTAAATATTTCAAAACATTCCAGAGAGCTTCACGACCAAGGTCACCACTTCAGTCACGGCTTGGGACGAAATGTCACTCCCGTGACAAGCATAGTCACGCCCGGGAACAATGAAAGAGAAAAATGTCAGACACGATTTTTTGGTTGGTACAACGGCTAGTTTCATATTTAATACACCCCAACGGCTATATTCAGCCATGGTAGTATAAATGGAAGTCATTTGTGCATTAAGAACAAGATGAAGAGAATAACAATAGAATAACATATACTTCAAATTTAATTCTTATTACAAGCTATTTGTACTTTCATACTTTGAGAACAAAATCTATTCTCTGTAAAAATATTTTTGCTCTTCATTTATTGAGCAATTAAGATTTGTAAGTGGTTCTCTCTGTAATCTTTACTTAAGTGAGCTTTGGGTATTTCTAGGTTAAGAGTAGAACACTTGGAAGGGTTTGTTGTGTGAGCCTCCAAAACACAAATTAAAAAGGTTGTTTGTGTGAGCCTGTAAAAACACAAAGTGAAGGTTGTTTGTGTGATCCTATAAAAACACAAAGTGAAGGTTGTTTGTGTGAGCCTGTAAAACACAAGGAATTGGTTATTGTGTGAGCCATTAAAACACAAGAAATTTTTGGGTTAGGTGTGAGCCATTGTGAGAAACACCATAGTTGGGAGTGAGCTTGTAAAACTCCATTGTAACACTTAGTGTGTTAGTGAAACTCCCAATTATGATTGGGGAGAGGAGTAGGGTTTGTTAACACCCGAACCTCTATAAATCTGTGTGTCAAATTTCCTCTATCCCTCCTAAAATTAATTGTTTGTTTCCGTACCTTAAAGTTTAATTTTTTAAAACTCCAATTCAACCCCCCTTCTTGGCTTAATATCTGGGCAACACTATTTTATTTGTCAGCATCAAAATGACAGAAATACCCCTCAAGGTTTAACAATATCTCCCTTTTTGATGGTGACAAATAATCTAGCAATATGTGCTTTTGAGAAGTCTCCCCCTCAAAAGATGTTTAAGATAAAAAAATTATTGAAGTGCAAGAATTGTAAAGAATGATGAAGTGTAGTATCAAAATATGCTTCCTAGTTTTAGGTATATGCAAGTTATATACAAGGTATATCCAATGTATACCAAGGTTCTTCCTTAGAACAAGTTAAGTATATGCTAAGTATATTTAAGATATATTCAAAATATATCAAGTGCATATTCATTCATGTAACTTATATCAAGGTATATGCAAAGTATACTTAAGGTATATTTAAGGTATATGAAGCTCATTTGCATACTTGCATATTCATTTGATTCAAAATAAGTATATTGCATTTAACTTTAAACACAATATATTGCTAGGTTCTCCCCCTTTTGTCATCAACAAAAAGAATAAAAAAAACATAATGGAAAACAAAAGCAATTATATTAATATAGAAAGACAAATACAAAGTTTTGAAAGGAAATTGAAATTCCTACATCAAACAAGCTAGAAAATAACATAGTTAACATATAGTCTAGCCGGACATCCTATCTCTAAGATGAGCTACTTCCGCCTCGAAGCTCTCTATGCAAGACTTGATGAAATCCTTGAGGTTCTCCAACCTCTCATCCATTGAAGCCTACAATTGCTCAAATCGTGGTGCCAGGAGGTCAGCCACTTGCTGAGCCAAGTTTGGTGTGGAGGTAGAGGATTGTCCAATTTCCTGCTCAACCTCTAGAGGTGCCACCTCAACTCGAACTCTTTTTCTCTGCTGGATTCCTTAGAGGCCAGCTTTGAAGTCATCCGAGTCATTGTCCTCCCAAATAATCTCACCAGCAGTGTTGGTGAAGCGGTAGTAGATGTTGTTCTCAAATACTATACGAACAACTGCTTCCATTTTTATAAAGGACTCGATGTCTAATCGGTCTCGAGGATGTGCTGGTATAAGGTTGAAGTGGTGTTCCTCTAGCTTCAAGTACCCCAGCTTGATGGCGAGGTGAGTCACGTACCCACTAATCAAAATGTCTCTAGAGGGCTTGGTGGCAATTGACAAAAGATGGTTTGCAAACCATTGAGACAAAGCCACTGTCAGGCCTTTTCGGGTCATCTCCAGAAGAAAGAGCTCTAACTTCCTGATCGATCCATTGCTGTCTCCTCTGGCGAAAATGCTTTAGGTTAGAAACCTATGCAAGTACTTGTGCACTGGGGATCGAAGGTGGGTGCTTTTCATCTTCTGGATGTCCCAGCTGCAGTCATGCCCAAAGTGAGTCCATGCCTGAGTAGCATAGAACTCCACCTCAGTCTCATTCAGGATACAGTTAGAGGGAAGGTTGAACATGTCTCCAAACTCTGTAGCATTGAGGTTGTTCGGATGCTTGCAAAGTTGGAATTTCACCGTGCCGATAAGAGAGACTTGTAGGGTGCTCAGGAATTCTAGAGTTGGTTCCTTTAGTGTCAGTTGATGGATATCAATGAAATCTTTCAGATGACAAGCCTGGAGTTGTTCCGTCATGCTTGTTTCGAGGCCGAGTGTATGGATGGTTTGCCACTCAAATGATCGAGAGGAAAGGAGTGGCCTTTGTTTGAGAACTGAGTATCTAGGATGACAATGCTTCGGAATAATGTTTAGAAGGTAGTCCGTGTACCTTCTTGGAGCATGAGATTTCTTTCTTGTACCCTTCGAGGAGTCGGTTTCCATTTTGATTGAGAAATGAACTTTTGAAGAGTGAAAAATTTGGTAGAAAGTTTTGGAGTAAAACCTAAGGTAATGTGATTTCTGATGATGGAAATGGTTTGTGAAGATATTTATAGATTGAATGAATTGCTAGGGGGCCGGAATCTTCAAAATAGTATTCAATGGTCATAAATGAGAGAAGTTGAGAGAAGTTGGAGAGTTGGAATGAGAGAAATAACGACAGAAATATTTTATAGTCGACATCTTCACAGGCCTGAAAAACTAAGTCACGGGCGTGAAATGTTGTGTTCATGGTTTGCTGAAGAGACGCTCTACCCGTGAAAAGAAAGGTGAAACATGGTCATGAAAATTAAAGGTAACAGGCATGAATGATGAACTATCACGGTGGTGACAAACGAGTCACGGGCGTGAATTACAATCTTCACTATTTGTGATCGTGAAACAGAGTGTGATACAAAGCGTGAATGCTTCTGTGAGTTTTTGGTGGAAATGTTCACTGTCATGAAAAAGCGTCACGGGCGTGAACAAAGGGTTTCACAGGGGTGATAGAAAAAGGTTATGGTTGTGAATCATAGTTTTCACTACCTTCAGTCGTGAAGCATGTTGTGAAGCAAGTCGTGAAAGCTACTAGTTCTTTTGGCGATTTAGATCACGACCGTGAATATATGTCACGGGCGTGAATTGCCTAAAATCCTCATTAAATAAAATTAAGTCTAAAACAAGACTAAAACATTTCTAAGGATCTTCTATCCCCTGTAACATATATTTCTATCAAATTAGCTACCTCATATCTAATAAAAAAACACAAGATATTCAATCAAGGTTTTACAATTTTGGAAATCATAAAGTTAATCCATCAATCATACCAAGCTCTCTTCTTATGAAATTAAATCTTTCCTCATTTAGAGACTTAGTGAAGATATCTGCCAATTGATTGTCTATGCTTATAAATTATAATACAATATCTCCATATTGAACATGAACTCTAATAAAATGATGTCTTATGTCAATATGCTTACTTCTAGAGTGTTGAATGAGATTCTTAGATAGATTTATAGCACTTGTATTGTCACATCTAATAGGTATATGGTCCATACTATGACCATAATCCTTAAGTTGTTTCATTCAAAGGATTTGTGTACAACAACATCTTGCTGTCACATACTCCGCTTCAACGGTAGAAAGAGCAACTGAAACAGGTTTCTTGCTAAACTAAGAAACTAAGCATTCTCCAATAAGGTGACAAGTACCTGAAGTACTTTTTCTATCTAAAAGACTTCCAGTATAATCAACATCTGAATATCCTATAATGTAAAAGGATGAATTTCTAGGATACCATAAACCTAGATGTAATGAGCCATATAAATAATTTAGAATTCTTTTTACTGCATTTAAATGAGACTTTTTTGTACACGATTGAAAGCGAGCACATAAGCATAAACTATACATTATGTCGGGTCTAGATGTAGTAAGATATAAAAGTGATCCGATCATACCTTTATAGAGCTTTTCATTAATGTTCTTACCCTTTTCATCCTTGTCCAATTTTGTTGTTGTGCTCATTGGAGTCTTGACATTCTTGCATCCTTCCATTCCAAATTTCTTAAGTAAGTCTTTGGAATATTTGGATTAGTTGATGAATATGCCCTCATTGCCTTGTTTTATTTATATACCGAGGAAATATTTTAGCTCACCCATCATGATCATTTCAAATTCCCTAGTCATACACTTAGCAAATTCTTGACAAAGCAATTCATTAGTAGACCCAAATATGATATCATCAACATAACTTTGAACAATTAGAATATCATGCTTATACTTTTTAATGAATAATGTAGTGTCAACATTCCCCTTAGTAAAATTATTTTCTAAGAGAAAAGAACTTAGTCTTTCATACCAAGCTCTTGGGGCTTGTTTCAAACCATATAAAACTTTTGAAAGTTTAAATACATGATTAGGCAATTCATAGCTTTCAAAACCTGGTGGTTGTTCTACATAAACTTCTTCTTCTATAAAACCATTTAAAAATGCAATTTTTACATCCATTTGAAAGAGTTTGAAATTCATGTGGCATGCATATGCTAGAAGAATTCTTATGGCTTCTAATATAGCTACAGGAGCATAGGTCTCATCATAATCTATTCCTTCTTCCTGATTATACCCTTTTGCAACCAACCTAGCCTTATTCCTAGTTATTGATCCTTGTTCATCTAGTTTATTTCTAAATACCCATTTCCTTCCTATGATTTGATGCTCCTTAGGTCTAGGTACTAAGGTCTATACCTTACTTCTCTCAAATTGGTTGAGTTCCTCTTGCATGACAATCACCCAACTTTCATCATTAAGAGCCTCATCAATATTTTTAGGCTCAATTTGAGAAACAAAAGCAAGGTTAGAAACTAAATGTTTGAGATGAGATCTAATACTTACACCCCTTGTAGGATCACCAATGATTTGCTCTTTGGGGTGATCTTTTGTCAATCTCCATTCCTTTGGGAGCTCTTGCCTGTTTTCCTCTTGAGCTTGAGGTAGAGAATCATCTTGATGTGAATCTTCTTGATCATTTTCTTCTTTTCCATTTTCAAGATCAAGTCTTTCCATGGTACCTACAACATCATGAAGAACACTACCTTTCACAAGATCAAGTCTACTAGATTCATTAAAAACAACATGCATAGATTCTTCAACAGTTAATGACTTTTTATTAAATACTCTATATGCTTTGCTAGTTGTAGAGTATCCTAAAAAGATACCCTCATCAAATTTAGAGGCAAATTTTCCAAGGTTGTCCTTGGTATTCAATATGAAGCACTTGCATCCAAATATTCTAAAGTATGATATCAATGGCTTTTTCCATTCCATAGCTCAAATGAAGTTTTGTTTAAGAAAGGTCTTTTGAAAACTCGATTTGAAATATAACAATCAGTATTTGTGGCTTTTTCCCAAAAGTAAGTTGGTAAACCATACTCATTGAGCATTATTCTAGCCATTTCAATTAAAGTTCGATTTTTCCTTTCAACTACCCCATTTTATTGAGGTGTCCTAGGAGATGAAAATTTTTGCGAAATGCCATATTCAAGACAAAAGTTTTCATTCTCAAATTCTTTTCCATGGTCATATCTTATTTTTGACTTACACTTAACAAGTTATATTTCAGGCCATCAACAAGCAAGACATCTTTAATAAAAGTAGTACCATTAATACCAATAGAGCTAATGCCAATTACCTTACCCTTAGCATTGTTTCCAAAGGTAACTTTACCTCCATCAATACTTTTGATTTCATTGAAGAGATCTTTGTCTCCTGTCATATGCCTTGAGCATCCACTGTTTACTAGCCAAGCATTTTCATTTATTGTGGACTTGAGGCATACCTATAGAATCTCAATTCAAGTATAGTTTTTAGGTACCCAAATGAGCTTGGGTCTTTGGGGGTTAGCACATGAAGGTTCCCAATGAGCCTTCCTTATTCACCAATGTTTATTTATGTGACCAAATTTCATACAATAATTACTCTGTTTAGGTCTAAAAATGCCTTTTGGTCTTACAATGCTTTTGAATGCCATATTTCTATTAGATTGAGTTTGAGAGCAATGACATGCACAATTATGATGAATTGGTGCATTTCTAAGTGCAATCTTCTTATACATTAAGGCATGATTAGCCTTTTGAGGTTTCTTTCTTAGGCTTACGAATCCTTGATTATTCCTTTTATGTATAGAAGATTTAGTGTATATTTTGCATTTATCCCTTGGTGCTATTCCAACAAATGTGGAGATGTGAGGTTCACTTGACTTAACAAAAGTAGTCTTGTGAGAAGATGATGTTGTGCCTTTAAATCCTAGACCATGTCTAATTAAGGGTGGTCGTTGAGACACAATGAGAGTATCTAAACTCTCCTTTCCTTTGTGAAATTTTGAAATGGAAGTGGGAAAGGATTACGATGGATTTATTATTTGGTTTTCCTTTGACACAAAAGAAATATGATGCAGTATGGGTAATTGTTGACAGGCTTACCAAATCCGCTCACTTTCTGCTAGTTCGGATGGATTATTCGTTGAGCTGGTTAGCAGAATTATATGTTAATGAGATAATTCGACTGGAAAAGGTGCCAGTATCTATTATTTCTGATTGAGACCCACGGTTCACATCAAAATTTTGGAAAAGTCTACAACAAGCATTGGGGACCTGACTTACTTTTAGTACAACATTTCACCCACAAACAGATGGGCAATCCGAAAGAGTTATTCAATTGCTGGAAGATATGCTTAGAAGTTGTGTAATTTACTTTTAGGGTAGCTGGGATAAGTACCTATCATTGATGGAATTTGCATATAACATTAGTTGTCAAACTAGTCTCGGCATGGCACCATACGAAGCTTTGTATGGAAGGAGATGTAGGACACCATTATGTTGGATAGAACTTGGTGAAAAAAAGTTAATGGGGCCAAAATTAGTGCAGCAAACAGAGGAGAAGGTAAAATTAATCCAAGATCGGTTAAAAGCTGCAACTAATCGAAAAACGTCCTACACTGATTTGAAGAGGAAAGACATTGAATATGCTGTCGGAGAGAAGGTATTTTTGAAAGTTTCACCTTGGAAGAAAGCACTTTATTTTGGTAAAAAGGGGAAACTGAGTCCTAGATTTATTGGACCATACGAAATACTTGAACGTGTAGGTCCAGTGGCTTACAGATTGGCCTTACCACCAGAATTGGATAAGATTCACAATGTGTTTCATGTCTTAATGTTAAGGAGATATAAATCGGATCCGACACATGTAATACATGTGGAATCAATAGAGGTACAGCCAGACTTGACATAGGTTGAAGAGCCAGTGAAAATCATAGTTCAAGAAGTTAAAGAACTACGAAACAAGAAGGTACCACTAGTAAAGGTCCTATAGCGCAATCATGCAAAGAAGAAGCCACCTGAAAGAGTGAAGAAATGATGAAAACTCAGTATCCTCAGCTATTCGGCTCCACCTAATCAGGTAAATTTCGAGGATGAAATTTTTTTTAAGGGTGAGAGAATTGTAACATCTAGTAATTTAGGCCCCGATTGCGCATGACCGTAGTGAGACATGCAGGTTCAATCGGAGTCTAAATTTGAACCCATAAAAAAATGAGTAATAATAATAAAAAATAATTAAGGGTATTATTATTTGGGAATTAAAAAGAATAGGGGTAGAATTAGAAAAAAATAAAATTTCCTATGGACAAAATTGGTATTATGGCAATTGTTGGGGGAAGAACTGTGAATATGGAGGGAGATGTGGTAAATAAGAAATTTTTCAAAGTTTAAATGTTAATCAAGATTAATTAACTTAATTAACCAATAAGAATTATGATTAATTTTAATTAGTGGGACCTACTCCTTAATCAAAGTATAAAAGTCAAAAATGGGAGGAATTCTCAATTTTTCCACCAAAATATCTAACTCTTCTTCATATTCATTTCTCCTCTCTTTGCTGTCCACTCTAGCCTTCCATAAGCCACCATTTTCCATCAAATCAAGCTTGAAAAAGTGAGGAAAGAAAGTAGTTTTGAGAGAGGAAAATTCGGAATTAAGGTGTTCTTTCCATAAAAGGAGCAAAGGAGCAAGAAAGAAGGAAGAAGGAGGACAAGAAAAGGGAGATTGTTTAGGAGGAATTTTGGCCCACTTTGGGAACTCTTAAGGTGAGTTTATTCTTCTTGAATTCAACATTTTTCCTTCTATTTGAGACCTATAATGATGATAGATGTGATTAGGTTTGATAGATTGAGCTTATCTTGCAAGATTGGAAGTAGAAATTTAAGTTTGTGATTAGTTGATGAAAGTTGTAGTTAGATTTTGAATTGATGATATTTGATGTTAATTAATTGTTTTATGGCTTAAAAACTAAAGAAAAATGATGTTAAGGGATGATTGAGGGGCTGCCATAGTTAAAGCAATTTAGGGAAAATTGAAATTAACATAGAAACACCACAATTGGTGATAAGTGAAGTAGGATTTGAGTGTTGAATTGAAGAAAATGAATTGGGAACTAGGATATGATTTTTGGGCAGCCATGACATATTAAGGTGTAAAATATATTAGGAGCATTAGAATATTATATAAACATAAAAAGTATTGGAAATGGATGTTGGAATTGAAATATGGTATGGTTGTGTAGGAAAACTCAATGAGCAAGTGAGAGGCCCTCAAGAGGGTGAAAAAGGCAAGGAGAAAGCTAGCTAATAAGAGAAGAACCAAAGCTGATTAGGTATGTGCTTTATTGATAAAAATCTTACATTTTGTTAATATGTATGGAATTATATATTAAGGTTTGATATGTTTGTGTTTGTAATATGTTGTGTGATTTGTTGTGGCCTTTGATATTTTATATGGAAATGGAATCAAATGGTGTGAAATAATTGAGACATATGAATGTAGTTTTAATTTTGGAAATTTTAGTATCAAAATGAATGCAAATGATGAATGTGGTTGAAATGCCAATTGATGACTCGAGTACAGAATTCTAGGAACAGCTTTGACTATTTTGATGATAACTTGAGTTCTGGAACTCATTTTTGTATGTTCTTTATTGGAAAGTAAAGCTAAGACACAGGGATTTAATTTTTATTTAGACCATAAAATCTATAAATGTTCCCAGAAAAGTGCATGAAGTTCAAATCTAGAATCTATCCAGAAAATTCTGGGCAGAAATTTATGTGATGATACAATATTCAATTCATCATAACTGTTGATAGAAAACTGGGATTTGAGTGATTTGTAATGCATATGAAAGCTAAGACAATAAGCTAAAAATGGTTAGAAGACCATAACTCCCAATGTGAATTATAAATGGGCTAAAAATGAATCCAAAAAATAGATCCGAAATCTACCATAGGTAAAAATATGAAATCTTAGGCTTTTGCATGTGTTGTGAGTATTATATGTAATAATTAATGTGAATATTTATTTTATTGATAATTATAAATGTTTAACAAATTATTTATGTCTGAGATTTTAGTGCAATAATAATGAAAATAAAGAACAAAAATAAATAAGCATAAATATGATTATTGAATAATATTGACATTTTTGAAATTATTTGGAATTAAAATAAAAATAGTTAAGCCCAAAGACACCTAGGCTAGAACTAGAATAGAGAATATTTTGGCATGCCAATCAGGGAATTTAGGCACTCGGTGCCAAATATAGAAGCCAGTAATGACAATTTATAAAAGCGCTCGGTGCAAAATTATTAAACCGGTAATGACAAAATTATTAAGCTGGTAATGACATTTTTATAAAAGTGTTTGGCGCAACATTATGAAAGCCGGAAATGACAACCCCATTATTCTTATTAGTTAGTTCGGTTATAGGTGTTATGGGCACAAGAAAATAATAATAATAATAATAATAATAATAATAATAATAATAATAATAATAATAATAATAATAATAATAATAATAATAATAATAATAATAATAATAATATCGAAGTATGTTATTTTTATAAATGTTATATGAATTAAAGTTGTTAAATATTGAGTATTTGGTGAAATTTATTGATTTTATATAATTTTTATTTTATGCCTTATTGATTAAATGGTTAATTAATATGTGAGAAAATATATATGTATGTAAACTTTTTATCATTGAAGCACCACTAAACTAGTAGCTTAGCGCGAGTGGTTTTCTCTCCGCAGGTTAGAAGGGTAGCCGCAGAAATTAGAATTGTCAGAAGAAGAAGGGTACCTAGAGGAAAGCAGCTAGCAACTTGGTTTTCTTTTTGATATATTTTGTTAAAAACTTTGTAAATTAAAGTATTATTTTTATTTCATATAATGTGTATTAAATATGTGAGTCACTATGTAAAAGAACATAGTTTGAATGTAAATTAATGTACTTTATAAATAAATAAAATTTTGAGTATTTATGCTTGTAATAATTGTTATTTTAATGTTTGCAATATTTTTGTTAAAAAAAAATTTACTTCACTTCATTAATTTTATAAAACAGTGAGACGGGTAATGCTCACTTACCTTGCTAAACTACAGTGGGGTAAGAGGGTGTTACATGTACTTAAAGATCAAGCCATCAAGATTGCAGAGGACATGAGTTATATAGAAGAACCAGTGGAAATCATCGGAAACAATACTAAACAACTAAGAAATCGAGAAATACCTTTAGTTAAGGTATTATGGCGTAACCATTTACTAGGAGAGGCAACATGGGAAACAGAATAAAATATAAAAAAGCAATATCCAAACCTGTTTCCAGGTATTAAATTTCGAGGATAAAAGTTTTAAAAGGAGGGGAGAATTGTAACATCCTCAACATTCCCCACATGCATTTCATTTGAATATATGCATCTTGCATATAATTCAATTGAACACATGCATTCCATGTATATTTTTATATGAACAAGTCCATGACACGCACTAGCTATGTGTCCTAGTACATTGCAATTGTATCGAGTCGCACATGTGTATTTATAATCTAAATGAGGATAAAAAGTATTAGAAATAAATGAAATAAGGTGACCAAATTAAAGTATGCAAAATGACTAGATTATGATTAAATTGCATATTGTGTTGATTTGTGTAATAATAATAAGAATAATTAAAAAAATAAAAAAAACAATAAAAAAATAAAAATAAAAGTAATAAAAAAAAAGGACGGATGGAAAAGGGAAAGACAAAATGGTGGTGGTGGCTTTTAACCTATTAGGCTGCCATTATTTTTCTTCCTTTCCTTATCTTCTTCTTCTTCTTCTTATTTGCTTCATTTCTTCAATCCATTTTCATTGAAGTTCCAACCACCTTTTCTTCTCTTTTTCACTCCAAAAATTGCAGCAACAAGATTAGCCAAGAGTGATTATAGGTAAGTAAACATTTATTTTTGTGTTAAGCTTGATTATGGTATTTAGGGTTCATAAATAGGCAGTGTTTTGTACCATGATTTTGATGATCTTAGAGATAGAATCTGGAAAAGTTTAAAACATGAACATTGTTCCTTTATGTCTTATATTTATGGATATATAAAAATAGTTGTAAGATTTCGTGTATGGGAAGATAAATTGTCTTTCTACTGAAACTTGTTCGGATGTAAACCCTAAGTGAGTTAGCCACTGTGTTTGTTAGTTTTGAATATGATAAAGCCATTATATGAAGTCTCTCAAAATATACAAGTTGTAGATATATGTGTTATGTATCTTTATACAAATTTTCGGTTCATATGTCTTGTATATTTTGAGTTATGGTCAATGGAACCATGACTGTTCCATGGTTGGAACTCCCTGCTTAGTGCCCTGGGCAGATCTAGCAACAGTTTTGGCTATTTTGAGCCCCTTAGAGATAGATTCTGTATATTATCGAAACATACAAGTTATAGGTATATGTATTATCTAAAGTTTGGTACTAATTTCAGCTAAATATATTATTTATAGGCTAAGTTATGGTCTTTAGAAGTCATACTGGTCCGAAAGCCAATTCTATTCTGGACTAGTGAAATATTTCTTATAATTTTTGGACCATAGAGACCTAATTGATAAAAGCTATAAACTTGGAAAATGTTCCATTTAAATATAAGTGTTTAGAAAGTTTCATTGAAATATGACATATATATTATATGTTATGATGAACCAAATTTAGTACCCTGAAACTGCCTAAAGGCAGAAAATAGAACATATTTAGAAATTCCACCAAAAACTGTACAATGACCCAATTAGTCTGAAATTTTAATATGTTACATAATTATATGTTAATTAGAATTAGGAATAAGAATCAGATTAATTGATCAAGTATAGAAAACGTTATAGGCTACACAGTCCTATAAGGTCACACTGCCTCATAGGAAAAATCGTAGCAATTAATATGAACAATGCATATTAATTTGTTTAAGCCACATTAAGTCTCCCTAATCATGAGTTAATCGATTATGTTTTCATATTAGGCTCACAACATATTGGAGACCCACAATGAGCGGATAGACAATAAGTTAGGGGTCAAAATCAAAGGAGAAAGGTGGGTCTAATTATCAATTGAATTCTTTAGTGCATATGAATGTTGCTTGCTATGTGATTCATATGATTGTCATGATTTTTCCTTGATAATATGATGATAGATAATTTGTGATGTTTATGGTACATATTAATGGTATACTTGTAGTATATTGGAGGTATATGTTTGACATATGGGATATATATACATGGTATATGTATAGTATATACAAGGCATATGCGTGGCATATGAGGCATATATGCGGTATATGTGTATGTTATATGTGATAAGATACAATGGTTGATGAATGCTTAAGTACAAGTGCATATGCATAGGGACTTAAAAGGCATTGTGACTAGTTAATCGATATTATAAAGCAAAAGAAGAGGCTTATGGCCCAACAAATATGCAAATGAAACAAATGATCAAGCTAGCTAGCAAATGCAAATGTTCACATGGAAACCCGGGGCAATATCTATTTAACTTGTTCACAAAAAAATAAAATAAGCAAAACATTTGCATACATAAAGAGGAATGATTATATATTTCAACTTTATTGATACTTATATGATACTAATGAAAGGAATGGAATACATGAGTGATAGCTCATTTTGAGTTGTTTGGTACTTTAGAGCTCATTTGAAGATTATTCTCACTGAGCTACAACTCATCAATTTGCATTGTTTTTCAGGTAAACAAAAATGATAGCTCATTTTGAATAGCGTATAGAAGACATAGAGCACAGGTTATTGGCCAAGCCTCATCACTCTCTCTCCTTGCATTCTACATGAGCATGAAAACATGTCATCTGTATTTTGGATTTATATGTTCGAATATATATAGTCACTCTAGATTAGTTTTAAAATGTATGAATGTGTTGAACCTTGAGGGGTATTTCTGTCATTTTGATGATAACAAATAAAATAGCTTAACATACTTGTTTTCTACGTCTATTGAACCGGGTATGGAATACGATAGCAAAAATGGAGAACGGAACATTAATCTTAAAAAGATAAAATTGAAGAAATAGCATGTTCACGCCCGTGATCTAATGTGTCATGCTCTAATGAAGCCTAGCGTCAACAAACCAACATTTAAAGTTCATGGCCATGAAGAAAGATAGAAACCATGAATGAACATTTCAGTCACGCCCATGAATAAATGTCATGCCCGTGAAAAGACATGACAAATTCTTCCATAGAGCTTCACGACCAAAGTCACCACTTGGACCATGGCTTGGAAGGTTGTCACGCCCGTGAAGATGAAATGTCACACCTGTGAACAAACATTTCAAAACCTTCCAAAATGCTTCACGACCAAGGTCACCACTTAAGTCACAGCTTGGAAGAACAGTCATGACCGTGACGCAAATTGTCATGACCGTGAAACATGAAAGAGAAACATGTTAGACGCGATTATTAGGGTTGGTACAATGGCTAGTTTCATATTAAATGCACTCTAACGACTCTAATTTACTATGGAAGTATAAATGTAAGTCATTTATGCATCTAGAACAAGAGAGTGAACAAGGAGAACAAAAGAACAAGAGAATAGCAAATATTTTGAATCAAAACCTTGTTATAAGCCATTTTGTGCATTGGATATTTATTCTTTGTGAAACTCTTTTTGCTCATCATTTATTGAGCAATTTGTAAGTGTTTATCTCTGTAATCATTTACTCAAGTGAGTTTTGGGTATTTCTGGGTTAAGAGTAGAATACTTGTAAGGGTTAGTTGTGTGAGCCTCTAAAACACAAAGAAAGGTTGTTTGTGTGAGCCTTTAAAACACAAGATAAAGGTTGTTTGTGTGAGCTTGTAAAACACAAGGTAAAGGTTATTTGTTTGAGCCTATAAAATACAAGGAATTGGTTGTTGTGTGAGCCATCAAAACACAAATGATTTCTGGGTTAGGTGTGAGCCATTGTTAGAAACACCATAGTTAGGAGTGAGCTTGTAAAACTCCATTGTAACTCTTAGTGTGTTAGTGAAACTCCCAATTGAGATTGGGGAGAGGAGTAGGGTTCGTTAACACCCGAACCTCTATAAAAATCCATGTGTCAAATATCTCTATCCCTACTAAACTTAATTTTTATTTCCGCACTTAAAAGTTAAATTTTTTTTAATCTCCAATTGAACCCCCCTTCTTGGCTCAATATCTAGGCAACAATTGGTATCAGAGCTAAGTCAAGCATGAAGTCTAAACAACGCTAGTAAAGATGAAGATATGACCAATGAAGGATTCCAAATTCTCAAGCCTTACTTTGATGGAGCAAATTATGCCCATTGGAAGTTTCGAATGGAGACATACCTGGATAGTGAAGGAATTGAAGTCTGGGATAATGTACGAAAAGAATGGACAGCACCAACTAGAAGAGGAGCTAATGATGAAGAAGAAATCTTATCAAGAGATGATTGGACAGAGCCTTAAAGAAGAGCAAACTTCAAAAACAAGAAGGCAATGACAATTCTCTCAAGCGCATTATCCATTGAAGAGTGTGGCAGAATACAACACTACCCAATAACCTATAACATGTGGAAAACATTGGAAATCTATCATGAAGGAACTAAACAAGTTAAATCCAAAAAGATTCAACTTCTTAATTCAGAATATGAGCTCTTCAAGATGAAATCCAATGAGTCAATCACTGACATGACCAACCGTCTTCTAGCTATCATAAATAGAATAAGGAAACTTGGGAAGCATCTGAGCTTGGAAGATGTAAATAACAAAATTCTGAGAAGTCTTCCTCTTGAAGATTACGGTTCAAGAGTTATCGGTATAGAAGAAGCAAATGAAGACATGAGCATCATGAATACTAATGTGCTTATTGGCAAATTTCTTACACATGAAATGGTAGTGAAAAGAGATAAAGAGCTTGAAGCAGAGCCAGAAAAAAAAGAAAGCCTCTAGCACTAAAAGCCTCTACTTCAAAATCTTAAGAAGAAGATGAAGATGATGAAGAAATGAGTGATGATGAGAATGAGGACATTGTTATGCTCTCAAGAAGGCTGAAAAGAATCACTGAGAAGAAAATGAGCAACTCCAGAAAATTTAGCCAAAGAAACCTCAAATAGACTTCTAATGATGCACAAAGAAGTAAGAAAGAGGAAAAATGCTATGAATGTGGAAAGAAAGGGCATATTAAACCAGAATGTCTAAGGCTCAAGAAGCATAAGAGCAAATACCAAAGAGACAATGGGGAGAAAGGTCACAAAGCCACATGGGATGATGAAAACTCTTCAAGTGAAAAAGATGACAATGAAAACGAAGAGGTCAACCTATGCTTCATGCCTATTGAGGATCATGTCTCGGATAAGGTAAGATCACTACACTCATACTCTTTCAATAATGATAGTAGTGATAATGATAGTAGAAGTGATGATGATGATGATGATGAGCAAAGCCTAATAGAAGAATTGAATCTAGAATTAGAAAAATATAGGAGTAAATTCAGTACTTATAAGAATAATATTTCTAATTTGAAAACCAAAATGGATGCTTTAGAAAAGGAGAATTTTAAGCTTAAATCATCTAATGAATCTCTTTAAAAGTCATTGGATGAATACTCATCAAGACCCTCAACAAAATCCTTGCTTAAAGAAAATAATACTTTAAAAAATGATGTTAAGGAACTTAGAAATTCCATTTCAAAATTTCACAAAGGAAAGAGAGTTTAGATACTCTCATTGTGTCTCAAAGACCACTTTTAATTAGACACGGTCTAGGATTTAAGAACACATCATCATCTTTTCACAAAACTATTTTTGTTAAGTCAAGTGAACCTAACATCTCCACACTTGCTGGAACAACACCAAAGAATAAGTACAATAAACCTTCTATACATAAAAAGAATAATCATACCTTTATGTATAAGAAGTATGCATCTAGAAAAGCACCAATTAATCATAATTGTGGTTGCCATTGTTCTCAAAATCAGTATAATAGAATTATGGCATTCAAATACATTGTAAGACCAAAAAGCAATTTTAGATCTAAACTGTGTAATTATTGTATAAAAATTGGTCACATAAATAAACATTGCTGGATAAGGAAGGCTCATTGGGAACCTTCATGTCCTAACCCCCAAGGACCCAAGCTCATTTGGGTACCAAAAAATCATACTTGAATTGTGATTCTATAGGTATGCCTTAAGTCCACAATAAACAAAAATGCTTCGCTAGTAGATAGTGGATGCTCAAGGCATATGACAAGAGACAAAGAACTCTTCAATGAAATCAAAAGTATTGATGGAGGTAAAGTTACCTTTGGAAACAATGCTAAGGGTAAGGTAATTGGCACTGGCTCTATAGGTATTAATGATACTACTTTTATTAAAGATGTTTTACTTGTTGATGGCTTGAAACATAACTTGTTGAGTGTTAGTCAATTATGTGATAAAGGAAACAAAGTAACCTTTACTTCCAACGAATGTCTTGTAACCTCTATTGATGGTCAAGAGATATTTAAAGGAAATAGAGATGTCAACACTTACATAATAGACTTACACGAAATATCTAACCATTCCTCTAAGTGTCTTGTGTCTACTAGTGATGAATATTGGCTGTGGCATAGAAGGCTTGGTCATGCGAACATAAACTTAATTTAAAGCCTCAACACAGGAGAACTAGTAAAGGGACTGCCAAAAGTAAAATTTGAAAAAGACAAGACATGTGAACCTTCCTAAAGAGGAAAGCAACACAAGTCATCTTTCAAAACCAAAAACATAGTAAGTACCTCAAAACCTTTACAACTCCTGCATCTAGATGTATTTGGACCTACTAGAATTGCAAGCTTAGGAGGTAAACACTATACCTTTGTCATCATAGATGATTACTCTAGATTCACTTGGGTAATTTTCTTAGCTCAAAAGAGTGATGCTTTTGAAAATTTCAAAAATTTTGCTAAAAGATTTCAAAATGGAAAAGGATATTGCATTTCAAAAAGAAAAAGTGACCATGGCAAAAAATTTGAAAATGAAAACTTTGAAATTTTTTGTCTTGAACATGGCATTTCGCAGAATTTTTCATCTCCTAGGACATCTCAAAAAAATGGGATAGTTGAAAGGAAAAATCGAACTTTAATTGAAATGGCCAGAAAAATGCTCAATGAGTATGGTTTACCAACTTACTTTTGGGCAGAAGTCACAAATACTGCTTGTTATATTTCAAATCGAGTTTTCAAAAGATCTCTTTTAAATAAAACCTCATTTGAGCTATGGAATGGAAGAAACCCTTGATATCATACTTTAGAGTATTTGGATGCAAGTGTTTCATATTGAATACCAAGGACAACCTTAGAAATTTTGCCTCTAAATCTGATGAAGGTATATTTTTAGGATATTCTATAACTAGCAAAACATATAGAGTATTTAATAAAGGGTCATTAACAGTTGAATAATCTATGCATGTTGTTTTTAATGAATCTAGTAGACTTGATCTTGTGAAAGGTAGTGTTCTTCATGATGTTGTAGGTACCATGGAAAGACTTGATCTTAAAAATGATCAAGAAGAAAATGATCAAGAAGATTCACATCAAGATGACTATCTACCTCAAGCTCAAGAGGAAAATAGGCAAGAGCTCCTAAAGGAATGGAGATTGATGAAAGATCACCCCAATGAGCAAATCATTGGTGATCCTTCAAGGGGAGTAAGTACTAGATCTCATTTCAAATATTTAGCCTCTGACATTGCTTTTATTTCTCAAATTGAACCTAAAAACATTGATGAGACTCTTAATGATAAAAGTTGGGTGATTGCAATGCAAGAGGAACTCAACCAAATTGAGAGAAGTAAGGTATGGACCTTAGTACCTAGACCCAAGGATCATCAAATTATAGGTAGCAAATGGGTATTTAGAAATAAACTAGATGAACAAGGTTAAATAACTAGGAATAAGGCTAGATTAGTTGCAAAAGGATATAATCAGGAAGAAGGAATAGATTATGATGAGACTTATACTCCTGTAGCTAGATTAGAAGCCATAAGAATACTTTTAGCATATGCATGCCACATGAATTTCAAACTCTTTCAAATGGATGTGAAAAATGCCTTTTTAAATATTTATATAGAAGAAGAAGTTCATGTAGAACAACCACCAGGTTTTGAAAGCTATGATTTGCCTAATCATGTTTTTAAACTTTCAAAAGCCTTATATGGTTTGAAACAAGCCCCAAGAGCTTGATATGAAAGACTAAGTTCTTTTCTCTTAGAAAATAACTTTACAAAGGGGAATGTTGACACTACATTATTCATTAAAAAACATAAGCATGATATTCTAATTGTTTAAATTTATGTTGATGATATCATATTTGGGTCTACTAATGAATTGTTTTGTCAAGAATTTGCTAAGTGTATGACTAGGGAATTCGAAATGAGCATGATGGGTGAGTTTAAATATTTCCTTGGTTTACAAATAAAACAAAGCAATGAGGGCATATTCATCAACCAATCCAAATATGCCAAAGACTTTTCTTTCTTAATATATATATTTGCTTTTGTTTTCCATTGTGTTTTATCTTTTTGATATTCTTTTTGTTGATGACAAAAGGAGGAGAACCTAGCAATATATTGTTTAAAGTTAAGTGCAAAATTAAGTAGGGAGAACCTAGCAATATATTGAGTTAAGTGCAATACTTAATTTTGAATCAAAATGAATATGCAAGTATGCAAATGAGCTTTACACACTTTAAATATATCTTAAGTATACTTTGCATATACCTTGATGCAAGTGACATGAATGAATATGCACTTGATATACTTTGAATATACCTTAAATATACTTCCTGCTTTAAAGAAAATTTTGGTATACATTGGATATACTTTGCATATAACTTGCATATACTTAAAACTAGAAAGTTTATTTTAATGCTGCACTTCATCATTCTTTACAATTCTTGCACTTCAACATTCTTTATCCTAAGGATCTTTTGAGGGGGAGACTTCTCAAAAGCACATATTGCTAGATTATTTGTCACCAACAAAAAGGGGGCGATTGTTGAACCTTGAGGGGTATTTCCGTAGAGCAATAATGTATTTAACATACTTATTTTCTAAGTCTATTGAACAAGGTATGGAATATGATAGCAAGAATGGAGAATGGAAGATTAATCTTAAAAAGATAAAATTGAAGAAATAGCATGTTCACGCCTCTGACCTAATGTGTCACGCCCGTGATGAAGCCTAGCGCCAACAAACCAACATTTAAAGTTCACGGACATGAAGAAAGATAGAAACCGTGAATGAACATTTCACCCGTGAATAAATGTCATGCTCGTGAAAAGACATGACAAATTCTTCCAGAGAGCTTCACGACCAAAGTCACCACTTGGACAACAGCTTGTAAGGTTGTCACGCCCGTGAAGATGAAATGTCACACCCGTAAAAATGAAATGTCATGCCCGTGAACAAACATTTCAAAACTTTCCAGAATGCTTCACGGCCAAGGTCACCACTCAAGTCAAGGCTTGGAAGAACAATCACGACCATGACACACATTGTCACGACTGTGAAACATGAAAGAGAAACATGTCAGACGCGATTATTAGGATTGGTGCAATGACTAGTTTCATATTAAATGCACTCTAACGGCTATAATTTGCTATGGAAGTATAAATGCAAGTCATTTATGCATCTAGAACAAGAGAGTGAACAAGGAGAACAAAAGAACAAGAGAATAACAAATATTTTGAATCAAAACCTTGTTGTAAGCCATTTTGTGCATTTGATATTTATTATATGTGAAAATCTTTTTGCTCATCATTTATTGAGCAATAAAGATTTGTTAGTGCTTCTCTCTGTAATCATTTACTCAAGTGAGTTTTGGGTATTTATGGATTAAGAGTAGAACACTTGTAAGGATTAGTTGTGTGAGCCTCTAAAACACAAAGAAATGTTGTTTGTGTGAGCCTGTAAAACACAAGGTAAAGGTTATTTGTGTGAGCCTGTGAAACACAAGAGATTGGTTGTTGTGTGAGCCATCAAAACACAAGGGATTTCTGGGTTAGGTGTGAGTCATTGTTAGAAATACCATAGTTGAGAGTGAGCTTGTAAAACTCTATTGTAACACTTAGTGTGTTAGTGAAACTCCCAATTGAGATTGGGGAGAGGAGTAGGGTTTGTTAACACCCGAACCTCTATAAAAATTCTTGTGTCAAATTTCTCTATCCCTACTAAACTTAATTTTTATTTCCGCACTTAAAAGTTAATTTTTTTTTAATCTCCAATTCAACCCCCCTTCTTGGCTCAATATCTGGGCAACAGAATGGAAGCAACTCGTAATCATTTAGACGTAAAGTTTAAGTTTTAATAGATGTGATATATTATATTGTGGTGAAAACCTCAGTGTTGACTTGCAAAGTCATTGAATGATATTACAGGATATGAGACTTGTAAAGTCATTGAATGATATTATAAGATATAAAAAAAAATTTACTAATAGGATATTTTGTCTTTCCAGCATGCTATGTGTAATTATTTGATACAAGAATAGGTTTTACTGAAATGCATAAGATGTGATATTACAATTATTCATGAGTTTGAAAGTCGTCCTTAAATGGATATATTGGTTACACTTCTTAGTTTAACTAAATTCATAGATTTTTTTTCTACCTTTGCCAGTCTTTTTATCACCAAAATTATAACATATCATTTTTCGTTCTTTATAACTCAAAGGTTAGGGTATTTTATGGTCGAAGGTTTACTCACAGAAATAAATGACTTAGTTTAATTCACATGTCCACTTTCTTCATTTCGGATTTGAATGTGTAGTCAAACTTTTATGCACTAATAGAGTTGACTTGGCTATCATAGTCTCGGGTAATTCACCAATTGGGTTCAAAATTCAAGCATTCTTTTCACAGTATAATTTTGATGTTCCAACTCCCTATTTAGGCCCATTTTACATTTCCCTGTATTTCGGCCAGCCTACTTGTTTTAAAGTATTCCCGATTTTCTTTCTGATTATCTCTTCTCCTTCACTCAATTTTGTCTCATTTGACTTTATTATTATTATTATTATTATTATTATTATTATTATTATTATTATTATTATTATTATTATTATTATTATTATATTTCCAATTCTCAAGAGTTGGTAAGGGGTCCATCTAAGTTGGGGTAGTCGTCTTTCTCTTAATATTTCAAGTTTCTCTTCCTACCAAACTAAGCCCCTTTTAATTATCGTGAGTGTTTTCCTAACTTCAAATCAGTCCCTAAATCCTTCTATTTCATCTTTGGATGTCTCGGTTCAACATATCCTTATAAATTTCAAGGTTTGGTTTTTTGGGGGTGGTTAGAATAGAAGAGGAAAATAAACTATTACAACCCCTCTATTTCCTTTGATTGTAATCTCGTACAAATCCCTGTTAAATTTAATTAACAAGATTTGCAAGATGAAAGTGGAGGAATTTGAAGAGAAAGTGTTTTGGTCTTGGAGAGGAATGAGGGACAACTTATGAAATGAAGATGTGATAAGGAATTTTTCGTTTAACAAATGAAGAAAATAATGGATAAGAATCCCCATCATTCTTTTTATTTTTGAATAAGAAAAAAAAAAGAAAAAGAAAAAGGAATTGACATGCAAAAGGGCATGTGGAGATGAAGGCTATTTGTCTTATGATTTTTTTTTTGCGTGTTAATCTTTCATTGCACATTTTATGACACACCATTACAATATTAGAATGTATGTGCCCCACGTGGAGTATATGCAAGGGTTGTTTAAGAATTGACAAATCTTAATTAGCTATAATTAATCATTTGTTATGTTTATTATATTTAAAATTTCAATTTCATCCTCAATCTTTTCTTTTTTAAATTAATCCGTACCCAAATTTTAATTTCTTTAATTTTGCATCCTAAACATTGAAATTTTGACACATAATTATACATATAGGTTCATTTTAATATTCTCTACATTTCGGCATTCTTAGTTCATAACCTATTGACAATGCCAAAATCATGTATTTTTTGTCAAACCTATTTTTCTCAATTTTTATACAATTTTTAATGTCACATGTTCGAAATAAAATTTTTTGACTTGTTCTCGATTCAAATTTAGACTTAGGTCATATCACATATGTTTCAATTATGAACATGCTTGATTCTTAGTCAATTTGGCATATCCGGTCATAAAACATGCGTATCGGTCTGGGCATAAACAGACAGACATGACAATATCTATGCTGCAAATATGATAAATGTGTTACACTGGGTGTGATATGTAAATGATGTATTCTAGGAAGTACGTGACCAAAACTCACTTGTTCATGCATACATATATTGACATGTAAATTTATTGCTCATGTATAAATTTTTTTTATATTATACTTAATACGTTGTTATGTACCACGAAGCGAGTTAAGTTTAGCGTGTGAGTGTTTTGTAGTTAAGATTACGGAAGGTGACTTTCAGAATCATGATGGTAGTAATAGTCTTATGGGTTATGAGGCTCAAAATCCACCTAGCTCAGCTAGTTCTCAAGGGCCAGGTGCTACTCCTACTCCACCACCTTTTCCATCTTTACCGATGGAAGGGTTGGTGAGTCAGTTTCTAGATTTGGAAATGCAACAATTGGTTGCACATATACAAAAGATAGCATAGGCTGTGTTGCATGCATCACTGCCACCTCCACCCCACTTCCTCCACCACGACCAGTAGTACAAATGGACAAAGTGAATAAATTTGGAGTTTTAAATTTCCTGGCAAAAGTGAGGATGATCCCGCTGTTGTGGAATACTGGTTGGAGAAAATAGAAAGAGTGTTTAAGGATCTCCAACATGCAAAAGAGCTTAAGGAAAAATATGCAGTCTCTTTACTTTAAGAGAATGCATATGATTGGTGGAAATCAGTTCTAATGAACGCACAGACCCCGAAACCACTTGGGATTTTTTCATGAAGGATTTCAAGAAAAAGTATGTGCCAAATGTATATGTTGATGAGAAAGAAGTGAAAATTCTTTAATATGAGGCAAAAAGGCTGAATCATAACTGAGTATGAGGGAGAGTTTACTAAGTTGAGCAAGTATGCAGTGGGGTTGATTGTTGATGAGGCAGATAAATATCACTGTTTTGAAGATGAATTTGATCAGGATATTGGATTGCATGTGGTTTCCTACCAATATCAAGATTTCTCCAAATTGGTATCTTCAATGATCAGTGTAGAGAAAATGAAGAGCCCAAAGAGGCCTAGTGAACCATCAAGGAGATAACATAGGAAATTCACAATAATTAAATATATTATTAAATAATTAAAAAATAAATTAATAATTAATAATTAATATAATATAATAATAATATTGAATATTATATTATATTAAATTGTATTATATTTATATTTTCTATTAATTTCTATTAAATTATTATATTTATATTTTCTATTAAATTATATATTTATATATTTCTTTTTATTTTTCTATTATTTTCTATTAAATTATATATTTATTTTTCTATTAAATTATATATATTTTTTATTATTAAATTATAAATTATATATTATATTAAATATTAAATATTAAATATTAAATTATAAATTATTATAAATTATATTATATATTATTATTTAAATTATATATTATTAAATATTAAATATTAAATATTATATAATTAGTGCCACGCATTCTTCGAGTAAGAAAGCTCACAAGGGTTCAAGACATTTTCAGTTGAGAGGACCAAGTCAAGGTCAAGGCCATTCAACACCCACTAGGCAGGCACCATTTTCTAGAGCCAACTCTACTATTATTAGAAGCTAGACTTAGATAAATGCAACACTAGAACTTTCTTCTTATGGTAAAAAACACAGAGAGGAGTGTGGGGACATTATGGGGCTTGTTTTATATGTGGTTTTAGAGAGCACTACAGGAGAGATTGCGCCCTTTAGTCTAGTGAAGCTCCTATTCAGACACAGACATCAACACCAACTTAGGCCATGAGCTATGGATAGGCTAGGAGTGGCCGAAGGGGACATAGGCAAACAACTTATGAGATAGTGGATCGGCCAGGACCCAGTCGTACACTAATGAGGGCTTATGTTTAGGGTTTAGGGTTTAGGGTTTATGAGAGCCCTTGAAGATCAGGGCACCACTAATGTTGTTGTTGGTGCATTTATGCTCTTTCACTCTGAATTATTTTCTTTGATAGATTCGATTCCACCCATTCATATATATGTACCAACTTAGTCATACATTATGATATGTCAGTAGAAAAACTAGACATTGAGATAGAGGTCGCCAATCCTTTGGGGCATAATGCTATGGTAAATGGTGTATATAGAGAATATCCTATTGTGGTCCAAGAAAAGGAGTTTTTTACAAATTTGATTGAACTACCTTCTATGAGTACGATGCCATCCTAGGTATGGATTGACTCACTTATCATAGTGCAATAGTTGATTGTAAGAAAAAGATAGTCAATTTGAAAGCCTCAATAAGGGAGGCAATGATAATTCAAGATGAGAGGTCTCACAGTAATAGAAAATGGTCTCCATGATGAAAGTGCGAAGAATGATTTGTATGGGGTGCAAAGATTATCTAGCTCATGTGATCAATATGAGAAAGGGAAGTCTAAACTTAAAAAGCATTCCGACTGTGAATGAATACCCAGAGGTATTTCTAGAGAAATTACCAGGATTGCCACATAAAAGAAAGGTAGAGTTCTCTATAGAACTCATACCAGATAATGCTTCTACTTCAACTGCACCATATAGAATGGCAAATCAGAAAAAGAGAATTGAAGAAATAGTTATAGGAGTTGATGGACAAGGGTTTCATTAGGCCAAACATGTGCCTTATGTAACACTCATTCTACCTAATAGTAATCATATAAGTTATAAGGGTGTTCTTACAAAACTTCACTATTTACGATGTCTGGGTAAGACTTATTGACCAACATAAATTAATATATGCTCAATATATGATAGAAAATAAATATACAAACATAAAATATTTTTTATAAAATCACCATAATTTGAAACTCATTTATAACCAATATCAAACCAATTTTTTAAAGATACAATAATATTTTTTTTTATTTATATGACATGTCTTTCCTAAGTACAACTGTTTCTCTTTTGGTGAGACCCCTGAATCAATCACTTCTTGTTTTTGAACTTGACTTTTATTCTCGACTTTAATACTTTCTCCCATACTGAGTTTACCAACTCAGTGGTGCAAAACTTTACAATAACAACCTCTCAAAATTAAATAGATTTAATATCTATCTTCACCACTTATTTATAATAATAATAATAATAATAATAATAATAATAATAATAATAATAATAATAATAATAATAATAATAATAATAATAATAATAATAATAATGTCATTTACCACTCAAAGTTAAAGATAGTCATGAAATTTTATTTATGCATTTATTTAATCAACAATCCCTTATAACATTTTTAAGTATTAAGTGAATTAATTATACCGCACAAAAAATTTATCAGTATCTCTTTTTTTGCTCATTTGTATAACTTTTATCTTTATTTATTAACATTTCACATAAATTTTACACTTCTCAAAATAGTGCCCAAAATTGACCTCATATAGTATCAACCATTAATCATTACCTTATTATCAAGTCATTTCATTATATAGTAACATTTCCTCATTCTCATATATTAAAACACCCTAGATTTGTCTCTAGGGATACAAGGGGTATTGCCAAATAATGGAAATCTCTAGCTTAAAGATAACCATATAACCCAAATATTAACATCTGATCCAAAATAACGAAAAAACCAAATCCGATCCAAGATAACCACATGACAGGTATACAAATAATATCTATGGTCCAAGATAACCGTAAAATCCATACAATACCTCTTATGACCAAAATAACCGTAAAATTCATACAATATTTCTTATGACCAAGATAACCACAAGTTAAAAAGTTTCTACCCTATTGACATGCTAACAAATCTATAGTCCATTATCTAAGCTAATACATGGGTTCAAAATTATCAGTTTTCAACTTTTATTTTTCCAACTAATTTCCAAATTTTTATTTTCCATTTGACGTTATGGCACAAGATTTGTTTTTCTTTCAAAATATTTTTTTGCAACATATATTCTTTTTCACATCTTATGCAACTTAAAATGTACTAAAAATCTCATTTTACAAAAAGCATATAAAAATGCTATTTCCAAATTATTTCATTTAAAATAGGCCATAATATTTAATTCATGTCACCAATAAATAATACTATATAGAAATATTAAATTTTACCAATATTCATGAAAATATTTTCATGTCAAAATTAATATATAATCATTTAATGGTCAAATATAATAAATTATTGCATCAATAACAAAATTTTTCATGAGCTTTACTTGATTTTATAACATACTACTTTGCTATTTTCTAACAATAGAAATATAATTAATATCATATTTGATCACATATAAATCATTTTCATATCATTTCATAAAATTCAATTCACAAATATATATATATATATATATATATATATATATATATATATATATATATATATATATATATATATATATATATATATATATATATATATATATATATATATTCTCTCAATGAAGTGCTTATCATTAATTTTATGTCTTAGAAAATTTTCAAAATTTTTTAATTTAATATTATTATTAGTAATATATTTTTTTACCTTTAGCAAATTCCCAAAAAGATTTTATTATAATTATTCTCATCAAATATATTAATTATAAAGATCCATTAATTATTTTTCTGTTTTTACTGTAAGGATTTTGTATAGATCTTTTTCATCTTGTCACTTTACATAGGTGTCTGCATGTTCGTTTTCTTTACCTCCTGTCGGCACCTGTCCGATGACACGCCAAATAATAAGCAAATTTTCAATTAATTATCGAATCACACAAAATATAAAATATAGAAAATAAAAATCTCTTGACTATATTCCACTATTACATATATTGAAATTCTATAACGAAAATGTTTTTTGTTTAATGCGTATTTCGCAATTTCAATCGATGACATACTTTCCAGTGCGATAAAAAATCTCCAATATTATTTTATTTTGTTATATTTAATTTATTTTTTCTCATCCATAACTATTTTTCTCATTTTTTTTATTTTTCTCTTAATTTCCATTGTTCACCATAAATTCCAATTAATTAAATAAATGCTCCAAAATTTTTAAATAAATTCCAATAATTACTTTAGCCCATTTTATTTCATATTCTATTACCAATTTTACCAAATATTCAATAATTCTCAACATATTTTTCAATAATTTGCCCAAAAATCCAAAATTCAGTAAAAATTCTATTAAATATTTCTTCTACTCTAAGAATTATTTGTCATTTCCAAATAACCCAGTTAACTCAATTCTCATCAATTTAAGACAATTACTCCAAAATAATTTTTAAAAAATTCGTCCATAATTATGAAAATTTTCTAATAATTCCACAAAAATTTCTTAAAAAGATTTCTTTTAAATTTTCATTAAGTCCATCACTCATAAGGTTGAATAAACTCATTTTATATATCTTTTAATCTCATTAATCCCTCATTTTTCTATGAAACCCGTATTTTCTAATTTAATCAACTCATGTAAAGTCTTTCCAAATTTTTTCTCTCACAAATAAATTCTTCCAACCCTCTAAAACTTGATTATAAATATTTACAAGAGAGAAATGGAAGAAAATGGAGAAAAATGAGTCATGGGTGGGTCGGCCAAAGAAGAAAAAAAAGATGGAGAATTTTGCTTTGTTTTGTCTTATAAAAAATGAAAATAAATTAGCCAAGTTTGACTTTTATAGTCCAATTATTGATTAATTAATATTAATTAGCTTAATCCTTATTCCTATTGGTCAATTAAATTTAGCCAAGAATATATTTTGGCTTTCATCTAATTTAATTCAAAAGAATCTTTAACGTTGAACTTTTCCACGAAACTTTATCGCTTTTCAATTCAACTATTGAATAAATTTAGTTTCTTAAATTTCAAATCTTAAATAATCTTATCTCCTCAAATTGACCATATTAATATTCTTAGAATAATTTTCTTTTCGAAATGGTCTTTTCAATTTTGCAAAACTATCATTGGTGCGAAAATTATATTTTTGCGATTTAGTTTTTTTTTCTTAATTTGGCTCGTACAAATTCATTTGATATCCAATTTTTAAATTCTCACTTTTAAAAATTTTAGAATTCAATTGCAATCATATCAACGCAATTATGATCACAAACACATATCTCTAGCTCCTAATCAAAAAATTGAACCATAAACACGCACTGATGACAATATTTCTACAAATCGAAACTCTTAACCTTAAAATCTCCTCATGTAGCTTCATCTATGGTCTTTGCACTATGGTATGCTTAAATTGTATTTCCATACCTAGACGAAAAATTACAAATTTCGGTCCCGTTTGTTACATCTATTTGCATGTATGACACAAAATTGAAAATGTTTCATCAAATCAACTCAATATTCATATTGAGCCTCCTATTATCATATTAAAATAAATTTCTCACATTTATTTATCTATATTTACATTATGATTGATAAGCCTCTATAATATGATACAGATGACTGTAATACGCGTATATGGTCAGGATCTAAATCGCACATGATACCTTGGGGTGTGTTGAACCTTGAGGGGTATTTTTCATCATTTTGATGATAAAAAATAATTACACAATAAGAAATTTAACCACATTTTGTCTTCTAAGTGTGTTAGATAGGTTACATATTCATAAGACCATAATGTAAGTTGATTGAAATTGTTTGAAGTTCAAAAGAATGAAAATCAGCAAAGGTTCATATCCGTGAAACAGATATTCATGTCAGTGAATAATGTCACACCCGTGGTGAAGAATCGCCACAACTGTGAAAAGAAAAATTCACACCTATGACTCATAGAGTAATGCCCGTGAATGAGCTAGCGCCAAGACTGTTATTTCAAATGTTCACGACAATGAAGCATTAGACCACCCGTGAAGCTTGACTAAGTAACGCCCGTGAAAAAAATGTGTCGTGCCCATGAAAGATTTCTCATTTATAAACAAAACTGTTCATAGCTAGCTTCACCACTTCAGTTACGGGTATGAAGAACAGTCATGCCCATAAACCTGGAAAGAGAAAGTTGTTAGACGCAAAATGGAAAAGTTGTTGAATGGGCATTTTTGCATTAAATGCATCCCAAATGGCTATTTTGGTTAGGAAAAGTATAAATACAAAATGTTTATGACTTCCGAAGATAAGAAAAATAAGATAAAAACATGCATTCGATTTTCTCATCTTATATAGCCTTGTGCATTTAATTCATTTCACCATTCTTATTTTTCTTTATCTTATAAGAACCGTAATTGCAAAACTCCAATGAGCACATCAACCAAATTGGACAAAGATGAAAAGGGTAAGCTTATAGATGAAAAACTTTATAGAGGTGTAATCATATCTCTTTTATACCTTTCCATTTCTAGACCTTATATAATGTATAGTGTATGCTTATATGCTAGATTTCAATCATGTCCTAAAAAATATCATTTACATGTTGTGAAAAGAATTTTATATATATTCATGGCACAATGCACTTAGGCTTATGGTATCCTAGAAACATTTCATTTCATTTCATTTCATTTCATATCATTGGTTTTTTGAATGCTGATTATGCCGGAAGTCTTCTAGATAGAAAAAGCACATCCAAAACTTGTCATTTCATTAATGAATGTTTAGTTTCTAGGTTTAGCAAGAAACAAGTTTTGATTGCCTTGTCCACTACTAAAGCATAATATGTAGCAGCGGGTTATTGTTACACTGAAGTTCTTTGGATGAGATAATAATTCAAAGATGATGGTCAAGAGATTGATCATATTCTCATCAAATGTGACAATATAAGTACTATAAATCTTTCTAAAAATCTAATTCAACATTCTAGGAGCAAATACATAGACATTAGGCATCATTTTATAAGACATCATGTCCAAAATGGTGATGTTGTGTTAGAATTTATTGACACAAACAATCAATTGGCTGACATTTTTACCAAGCCTCTCAATGATGAAAGGTTTTATTTTTAAAAAAGGAAGCTTGGTAAGCTTGATGAGAGCATGTTGTCTTAAAATTATTTTTAATAAGAATTGCATTCACTTTGTTC
Organism: Triadica sebifera; assembly: GCA_023653625.1. Classification (NCBI taxonomy): domain Eukaryota; kingdom Viridiplantae; phylum Streptophyta; class Magnoliopsida; order Malpighiales; family Euphorbiaceae; genus Triadica; species Triadica sebifera. Next base: position 8,782,751 of record CM042900.1, read on the forward strand.
AGTTGTGTATCTTTGATATTCAAATTGTAAACCTTGAATAATATTTCATATATTTGATGATTTGCATGTTCTAATTGTGTGTGATGGATGATTATTTGTCATGAAAAAACATACTTAATTTGCTTAAGAAGGAATTGTGCATCACATTCTTTTGTTTGAATCATGTTTTATTATGTTGCCATATTTTAGGTCTTCACGCCTATGAGTAAATATTTGCAGTTGCGAAAATAATAGCCAAAAATATTAAAAGTGTTCACATTTTGGCTCACGCCTTGGGTCACAATATGATGATGTGAATATACTCTTTCACACCTTTGAATATTTTATGTTATGGTCGTGAACTTAACATGCTTCAAATGATAGAAGTGGTCACACCTTTGGTCACGGGATGGGTCACCATTTGGTCTTCTTGTGAATACGATTATTCACCCTTGAACATTTCTTTTCGGCTGTGAATCAATCAATAAAAAGCCTGAAATATCACTGTTTCTCTCAATTCTCTCTCTTCAAAATCAAGGCAGTCTTATCCTATTTCACCTTTTTTGACCAAATCTGACTTTCCAAACACCTTTTCACTATAAATCCTCATTGGAATCACCATCTAAACCCCACAATCATCAAATTCATATGAGTTTCCTTGAGTTTCTTTGAGTTCTTCATGTGAGAATTAAACCCTAGATATTTTTCACCTGTTTCATTCTTCTTCAAAGATTGCAATCCAAACTATGGCCTCCAAAGCCGGTTCCTCCAAAGGGAAGAGAAAGAGCACAACCTCAAAGCTCTATACATACCATATTCTAAATGCTCTACCTTGACTCTTCCATCAAAAGTATGCTTCTCTCAAGAAGCAGCCTATTTTGTCCACCCATACATTCGATGGGGTTGCATCAAAGCTCTTGGCCTTGAATTAGATATGAAAGTCTTGCTTCGATTATATGGATTACTGGCATTCGTAGACATCTATAAGTCCAAATTCAATGAGCCAACCCTAGATTTACTATGCATCTCCTATTGGTAAGTTCTTCTTATAGCTCTACAGGTAAGAGAATTTTCTCACCGCCTTGGAATTTGCAGAAATATTCATGTTACCTAATGAGGGCTTGATAAATGAGAGTGAGGCAAAGGATTTTAATTCCTCTATAGATTGGCACAACTTTGGTAGTGATTATAGCTAGGATGTCAAGAAGACAAAGAGCATTCAGTTGAAGAACTCGGTCCTCCGCTACAGTCACCGATTTTTGACTTACTCAATCTTTTTCCAAGGAGATAGCAACGAAGCAGTCAAGAAGTCAGAGTTCCTTATGTTTGACATGACTTAGAAAAATGAGCCAATTTCCCTGTTAAGATGGTTCACATCCCATCTTCAGTCATAGCCTCGAAGCCATTGGGTGGCATTTTTATAGGTGGCTACATTACTCATTTGGAAATTGAGCTCAAGTTGATGGATCTTAATGATTATAACTTCACCATTATCTTAACATCCCATAGAGATCGACTAGATAGTGAATCCTTCATCAAGATGGGAGCTACAATGAGTATCCTATTTTAGGATGACACATTCTATAGGTTTATCACCCATAGAGATGAGATTGCATGGGGACTACAGGATTCAGAAGAATTTAATGTTGGCTTTTAAGGGCCACAACAGAGAAATAGAACTAGAGTTGAGCCTCCTAGTGTTTCGACAGATATACCAAATGCTCCAGTAATTATAGAAGCATCTTTATCTCAACTAGACATGGCTCAGTAGCTTATGGCACTTATAACTCCTTGCTTTGACATGCTTCAAGCAAGCATGGATTACTTTCAACAATCCATTGATCAAAATCTAGAGAATCTTACGAATTTTGTAGAGTTGAGAGTTGATAGGCATGAGGAAGAGGTAGCATGTCTTCGCGAGCAAGTATCTGGCTTCAAGCCATGATTTATCTTGGCTTTAGTTTCATGCTCTAGAATCTAGTTTAGGATCATTAGGTAAATCTTATTTGTACTTAAACTCATATATGTATTTTTTGATTGTGTAATGATATACAAGATTTGCCTTATATTCTCTATTTTCTTCTCTTGATTGTCTCTTTTTAATTGTGACAAAGGGGAGAAGAAATACAACATGTTTAACATAAAATATACTTGACATATACTTTGAATATGCTTAACATAAAAGCCATTTAACATAAAATATACTTGACATATACCTTCCAAATACTTAATTGAATTTCTTTTGAAACTTCATTTCTTATATGCTTATGGTTTGAAATGTGGTATCCTTGTGCTCTTTAAAATTTATATTTATTAAGCATCTTTTGAGTGGGAGAAATTTATTTCTTTTTAAGCCATATATTGCAAAATTATTTGTCACCATAAAAAATGGGGAGATTGTTGAACTTTGAGGGGTATTTCCATCATTTTAATGATCACAAATAATTAGGCAATAAGGAATTTAACCACATTTTGTATTCTAAGTGTGTTAGATAGGTTACACATTCCTAAGACCATGAAGCAAGTTGATTGTGAATTTTAAAAGAATAAAAATTAGCAAAGGTTCATGACCATAAAGTAGACATTCATGCTAGTGAACAATGTCATGCCCATGGTAAAAAATCGCTACAACCGTGAAAAGTGAAATTCACACTTGTGACTTATAAAGTAATGCTTGTGAATGAGTTAGTGTCAAGACTATTGTTTCAAACGTTCACAACAATGAAGCATTGGACCATCCGTGAAGCTTGACTAAGTAACACTCATGAAGAAATGTGTCATGCCCGTGAAAACTTCTCATTTTTTGGATAGAACCGTTCTTGTCCAGCTTCACCACTTCATTCATAGCTATGAAGAAAAGTCACGCCTGTAAATATTAAGTCACACCCATGAATATGGAAAGAGAAAGTTGTCAGGCACGAATGGAAAAATTGTTGAACAGACATTTTTGCATTAAATGCATCCTAAACAACTATTTTTGCTAGGGGAAGTATAAATATAACATATTTATGACTTCCAAAGGTAAGAAAAATATGCATTTCAATCTTTTAATCTTGTATAGCCTTGTGCATTTAATTCATTTCACCATTCTTATCTTTTATCTTTTAAGAACCATAATTGCTCAAAATTGTTGAGCTTTTTAGTTGGTGAGTGTTTCATTCTTGTAATCAATTACTCATATGTGAGTTTGACTGAGTTGGGTTATGAGTGAAACATTTATAAAAGTTTTTGTGTGAGCCATCAAAATACAAGGATTTAGTTGTTATGTTAACCATTAAAACACAAGGTTTTTTTTGGGTTAGGTGTTAGCCAAAAGAGTAAAATACCATAGTTGGGAGTGAGCTAGGAAAAATTCCATTTGTAAGACTTTGAGTTTTAGTGAAGTACCTAATTGAGATTAAGGAGAGGATTAGAGTTTGTTAATACTCGAACCTCTATAAATCTTGTGTACCAAATTTCTCTTTCTCTCTCACAAATCATTCTTTGGTAAAATTGCCTTAAGCAAAATTTTTAATTACCAACCAATTCAACCCCCTTCTTGGTTATTATGTTGGGCAATAGGGTGTGCCAATCTTTTTTTTAAGAAGAAATGTGGGTCTATGAGATTGTGCATAGACTACCGACAACTGAAAAAGATATTATAAAGAACAAATATCCATTATTGTGAATTGATGATCTATTTGATCAGCTGAAAGGGGCTGAAGTGTTTTCTAAAATTGACTTATAGTCAAGATATCATCAGTCGAGGATTAAACGAGAGGATATTATGAAGATTACTTTCAGAACCCAAGATGACCATTATGAGTTTTTGGTTATGCCTTTTGGGCTAACCAATGCTCATATGGTGTTTTTGGGTTTAATGAATCGACTTTTTTTTTAATTGTATTTGGATCAGCTTGTGGTAATTTTTGTAGAAAATATATTGGTATATTGCAGTGGTAGAGAAGAACACCATCAACACCCAAGGATTGTTTTGTAGGCTCGTCAAGAGCATCAATTGTATATCAAACTCTCTAAGTGTGAATTATGGTTTAATGAAGTTGCTTTCCTTGGACATATAGTGTTGGCAAAGGGTAAAAAAAATTTCCATCATTGCTTCTCTGTTGACACAGTTGTTGAGAAAGGATGTGAAGAGTGAATGGGCTGACAAGTGTCAAGTTAGTTTCAATAGATGTAAGTGCATGATGATGGAGGCTCCAGTTCTAACATAACCAATAATTGATAAAGATTACGTTATATACAGTGATGCTCACACAATAGGTTGGATTGTGTCTTAATGTAGGAAGCAAGAGTTGTGACATATTATTTTAGGCAACTCAAACTGCATGAGAAGAACTACCCTACCTATGATTTGGAGCTGGCAGCGATTGTGTTTTCCTTGAAAATATGTTTACCTTTATAGGGAGAAATTCTATATCATCATCGACCACAAGAGGTTGAAATATCTCCCTACTCAGAGGGAGTTGAACCTTAGGCAACAGAGATGGATAAAACTGATCATCATATCATCTAGTTAAGACTAATGTGGTAGCATATTCTTTGATTAGGAAGTCTTTGGTAGAGTTCCACATTTGGTCAACATTAAGTCAAGAGGTGAAAAATGCTTAGCAGTAGGACCTAAATTTTTTGGAGATTGTAGAAATGGTTTCTAAAAGAAAGAGACCTAGTTTCTGAGTGGAGGCATATGGAAGCTTATATTTTTTGAGATAGGCTATGTGTACCTAATGTGGAAAAGTTGAGACATAATCATGGAAGAGGCACAAGACTCCAAATATGCCATGCATCCGGGAAAGCAACATGATGTATCAAGATTTGGGAGAGAGGCACTAATGGTCATAAATAACGAGGGACATCACAAAGTTTACTACTAGGTGCCTAACTTGTTATAGGCCAAGGCAAAACATCAGTTGCCTTTGGAGTTGCTACAACCAACTACTATTTCAAAGTGGAAAATGGAGAGGATTACAATGGATTTTGTAATCAGGTTGCCTTTGACTCCCAGAAAGTGTGATGCAATATGGGTTATTGTAGTTTGATTAACCAAATTCGCTCACTTTCTACCTCTTAGAAGGGATTACTCCTTAAGCAAATTGGTGGAGTTGTACATTAGTGAGATAGTGCCCCTTTTTATCATACTGCATGGAGATCCTAAGCTTACCTTACAATTTTGGGATAGCCTCTAGAAGGCTTTAGTCACCAAACTTAATTTTAGTACAACCTTCCATCCTTAAATAGATGGTCAGTCGGAAAGAGTAATTCATATTCTAGAGGTCATAATGAGGTGTTGTGTTATGGAGTTTAAGGGAAGTTGTAAGAAGTACTTACCTCTTATGGAGTTTATGTATATCAACAATCATCGTTCCAGCATTAGCATGATGCCATATGGGGCACTTTATGGCTGAAAGTGTCAAATACCTCTTTGTTCGGTGGAGCTTAGTAAGAGGAAAATTATGGGGCCTGAGTTAGTGCAAGATAAAAAAGAAAAGGTCAAAATGATCAGGGATAGGTTGAAAGCTACATCGGACCGACAAAAGTCTTATGGAGATTTGAATAGTAAGGATATTGAGTATAGTGTGGGTGACAAAGTCTTCCTCAATGTATCTCCATTGAAAAAAGGTTATTCATTTTGGAGAGAAAGGGACACTAAGTCCTCGGTTTATTAGACTGTATGAGATTCTTGAAAGGGTTGGGCCAATTGTATATAGGCTTGCCTTACCTTCGAACTTGGAAAATATTCACAACGTATTTCATGTCTCAATGGTTTAGATATATAGATCATATTTTGCACATGTGATTGCGAGGAATAAAATTGAAGTACATCTGAATATGACATATAAGCAAGAACTAGTAGAGATCTTAGCGAGAGAAGAAAAAACGTTGAGAAATAAAAGAGTGGCTTTGGTGAAATTTTCATGGAGGAACCACACTATGGAAAGAGCCATTTCAAAGAGTGAAGAAATGATGCAAGCTCAATATCCACAACTGTTTTTCGACAAACAATCAGATAAAAATTTTGACAAAAATTTCTTAAGAGAGGGAGAACTATCATGCTCATAAATATATGGTCTAGAAGTTTATATGGATGCGAAGTTGTTATTTAACAAGTGTTTGGGTTAAGGGATTAAAAATTTAGAGAGAAAGATAAGAAATAAGAGAAAAATTAATCTATAGGTGATTCATGCCCTTGAAGATTTAGCCATAGCCGTAAATCAAGTGTTTCACATTATGTGAGTTTGGGACATGGCTTGATTTATGCACGTGAATGGTATCATGGAATATAAAAAGTGAATAACCTTCACTTTCTCCATTTTTGAGAAAAACAAACCATAATTTTCTTCATTATTTAAGAGATTAGATACCCTTCTACCCATCCCTTCACTTAGACTCACCTAAATCAAATGGATAACATATAATCTTATGAGAAGATCAAGTGAAAGGAAGACTAGCTAAGAGAATAGCTTGGATAATAAGTAGAATGGCCTTATACTGGGATTTTGAGACCCCAACCATTATAACTCTTGGATTCAAGTAAGTTGCCCTTTTCTTCCTCTCAATATTTCTTTGATGGTATCTTTTTTGTAGGTTTGAGGTTGGGTAATGTCATATATGCTAATTTAGGCCCCAAGTCATGTGGGTTGTTAAATCGACTCGTCGGTTCGACATGAGTCTAAATTTGGATTTTGACTAAAAAATAATTAAAATAATGGCAAATAATTATGGAAAATATTTAAAAAAATGTTTAAAGTATTTAAAGATGTTATTTTATGGTGGAGGACCTAAGTGAAAATTTTGAAAAGTTTTGGGGTCAATTTGTAAATTATCAAAAATTAGGGATGAAGTGAGATATTTATTATTTAAATGCATGAATTTGGACATTAAATACAAGTGATGGCTGGCCAAACCAAGTGTCATACATTAAAAAGCTAATTAAACATAAATATCTAGATATTTAAGCTTAGGTGTCCCCACCCTTAATGAATTTTGTCATTTTCTCTTTAATTAATTCTTCTTCCTTCCTTATCTCGTTCTATCTAGAATTTTTTATTCTCCTAATTCTATTTTCATGCTTAAGGAAGTGAGAGTAGGTTAGTAGAAGGCTTAAAAGTGGAAAATAAGAAAGAAAAAAAAAAAGAGAAAGAAGAGCTTAAGGTTCGGCCATGGAAGCTAGAAGGTGAAGGTAAGGTGATTTTTCTTCTTTTCTATGTTTTCTCTAAAGAACGGTGGTGATTAGAGCATGTTATGGAAAAGAGAGAGAGAGAGAGAGAGAGAGTTTAGGGGTTAGAAAGGGTTGATAATGAAATGTTGTTGATGATGTTTCTTGTATGTTTAGGAGCTCAAATTGACAAACAACAAGCTCAAAGTAGCAAAGGAAAAGAGAAAAAGAAGTGAAGAGAAAGAAAGCAAAGTAAAATTTTAAGTAAGTGCATAATTTAAGATAATAACTTATAATTTATTATAAAGTCACATATTTGAGTATTTATCATGTAAATGATTATTAATTAAAATTATTTTTTGTTGTAATCTTGAGGATGCATGTTTGCAAGACTTAACATTAATTTTAGGAAAGATTGAATATGGTTAATGTGTATGTTCTTTGCTGAAAATTGTGAAGCAGTAAGTACAGAAACTATTATAACTTAAGTTGTGGAATTCAGATTTATGTGTTATTTATTGGGTTTGAAATCTAAGATATAGATGTTTAACTTTTATTTAGACCATAAAATCTAAATATGTCTGAATTTTCTAGAAAAATACATAAAATTCGGACCTACAATCTATCCAGAAAATTCTAGACAAAATTTTTAGTTACCAGTCAGTGTTCATTTGATCATATCTTTTTGTACATAACTTAAAATTTAGTGATTCAAGTTACATATTAAATCTAAGATTCAGGGTTAAAATTTGTACGGTAACCTTGTAATTTAATTCGGCTTCTAATAGGTTCGAAATTAAGGTCCAATATAGATTATTGAATCTGCTAGTAAAAGGACAAAATTTGAATTGAGAAATTCGATGTGAAAAATAATGTGGACCTTGTTATATTAGGCAAATGAAATTTTTATTGAGTTATTATGTGATTAAATGAGCCATTAAATGCATGAAAAGTGTGAAGTCAATAATTATGAGTTTTAATGACATTAAGTAAGCCTTAGAACACCTAACTTAGAACTTGACTTATGATAGTTTGGCATGCCAAGTACGGGGAAATATGATTAATGCCGATAATGGCATAATTAATGAAGCCGATAATGACACTATTATTAAAGCAAAAAATATCACTATTATTAAAGTCGGTAATGATACCATTATTAAAGCCGGTAATGACATTATTATTAAAGCTAGTAATGACAATATTATTAAAGTCGATAATGGATTTGTATGCGCAAATCGTAATGCCCGGGTGGCACTCCTAAGTATCTGGATGGTAACTCTATTATCCTAGTCATGGTTTATAGGTGTTGTAGGCATAAAGAAATTATCAAAAGTAAAAGAAATCATGATTTGTGATATAGTTAATTATGATGGATTATATAATGATGATTTGATAAAGTAAAACTAGTATGAGATATAAGGATATAATTTGATGTTTATGCATGCTAGAATGTAATAAGATAGGAATTGTAAATATAATAATAATAATAATAATAATAATAATAATAATAATAATAATAATAATAATAATAATAATAATAATAATATGGTACATAATATACATGACAATGCATATTGTATAAAATAGTTCATTGCCTTATTTATATGCACCACTAAGCCTAGAGCTTAGCATGAAAGTTTCCTTCCGTAAAAAGGCAGCTGAAGTTCTAGATAAAGGCAACGATGATTGTAGTTTAGTAAAACAACTAAATTCTATAAACTGTGGATCACAAATTTTTGTATCTTATACTTTATTTAACACCTAAATTCTACATGACAAATTTTTGTATCAAGAAAAATACATGCTATAACACCACTGTTATAGGTAAGGTTAAGCTAAGGTTGGATAAGTTGTGGAGTATTATGAGAAGATACCTTCATCGCATTTAGAAATAAAATTTCCAAGTTTATCCTTAGTATTTAATATAAAACACTTGCATCCAAAAACTCTAAAATATGAGATAAAGGGTTTTCTTCTATTCCATAGCTCAAATGAGATTTTATTTAGGATTGGCCTTTTGAAATCACAATTAGCAATATAAAATGTAGTATTAGTGGCTTCAGCCCAAACGTAGGTTGGTAAACCATACTTATTGAGCATTGTTCTAGTCATCCCAATTAGAGTTCCATTTTTCCTTTCAACAATCCAATTTTTGTTGAGGTCTTCTAGGAGTTAAAAATTATGAGAAATACCATATTCTAAACAAAAATTTTCAAAATTCTAATTTTTACATTATTTGCCATGATCACTTCTTATTTTAGAAATAAAATATTCTTTTTCATTTCAAATTCCTTTGGCAAACTTTTTGAAGGATTCAAAAGCATCACTCTTTTTAGCAAAAAATATTACCCAAGTGAATTTAGAGTAATCATCAATATTTACAAAAGCATAGTTTGTACCTCTTAAACTAGCAACTCTAGTAGGTCCAAAAAGATCTACATACAAAAGTTATAAAGGACTAGAGGTAATTATTACATTCTTAGACTTTAATAATGTTTTGTGTTATTTTCCTCTTTGACATGGTTCATATGTCTTATCCTTTACAAATTTGACTTTTGGTAGTCCATTCACTAGCTCTCATTTGCTAAGGCTTTGAATTAAGTTCATACTTGCATGACCAAGCCTTCTATATCATAGCCAAGATTCATTGCTAATTGTCATAAGACACCTAAAGGCAAGGTTAGATAGCTTGTGTAAATCTATTATGTAAGTAATTCCATCTCTATCTCATTTGAACATCTCTTGACCATTTTGAGTGGTCATAAGACATTCATTAGAGGTAAAGGTGACTTGGTTTCTCTTATCATATAATTGACTTATACTTAATAAATTATGCTTTAAGCCATCAAAAAGTAAAATATTTTCAATTAAAGAAGTATTATTTAAACCAATTGAGCCAATGCCAATTACCTTACCTTTGGCATTGTTTCCAAAGGTTATCTTATCACCATCAATTCTTTTCATTTGAATGAAAGGCTTCTATTTCTGATCATGTTTTTTCAGCATCCATTATCCACTAGCCAAATATTTTTTTTTGATGTGGACTTGAGACACAACTACAAAATAACAATTTAGGTTTTGTTTTTGGATACCCAAATGAAGTTGGGTCCTTGGGGGTTAGAACTAGAAGGTTCTTAATGAGCCTTCCTTATAAAATATTTGTTTATATGCCCAAGTTTCATGTAATAATGGCATTGTTTAGATTTAAATATGCTTTACCACTTTGCTCTAGGTTTAGGCTTTACTATCTTTCTAGGAGCAATATGTGCATAATGACATAAACATTCATGTTTGGTGTAACATCCAGTAATTTAGGCCCCGATTGCGCACGACCGTAGTGAGGCGCGCAGGTTCAATCGGAGTCTAAATTTGAACTCATAAAAAAATACCTAATAATAAAGGAAAATAATTAAGGGTATTATTATTTGGGAATTAAAAAGATTAGGGGTAGAATTAGAAAAAAATAAAATTTTCTATGGACAAAATCGGTATTATGGAGATTGTTTGGGGAAAAAAGTGTGAATATAGAGGAAGATGTGGCAAATATGAAATTTCTCAAAGTTTAAATGTTAATCAAGATTAATTAACTTAATTGATCAATAAGAATTATGATTAATTTTAATTAATGTGACCCACACCTTAATCAAAGTATAAAAGTCAAAAATGGGAGGAATTCTCCATTCTTCCACCAAAATATCTAACTCTTCTTCATCTTCTTTTCTCCTCTCTTTGCTGTCCACGTTAGCCTTCCATAAGCCACCATTTTCCTTCAAATCAAGCATGAAAAAGTGAGGAAAGAATGTAGTTTTGAGAGAGTAAAATTTGGAATTAAGGTGTTCTTGCCAGAAAATGAGCAAAAGAGCAAGAAAGAAGGAAGAAGGAAGACAAGAAAAGGGAGATTGGTTAGGGGGAATTTCGGCCCACTTGGAAGATCCTTAAGGTGAATTTATTCTTCTTAAATTCAACCTTTTTCCTTCCATTTGAGATCCATATTGATGATTGTTGCCCAGATATTAAACCAAGAAGCGGCGTTGAATTGGATATTAAAAATTTAACTTTTAAGTGCGAAAAGAAAAAGTTAAGTTTAGTAGGGATAGGAAGAAATCACACAGGAATTTTTATAGAGGTTCAGGTGTTAACAAACCCTACTCCTCTCCCCAATCTCAATTGGGAGTTTCACTAACAGACTAAGTGTTACAATGGAGTTTTACATGCTCACTCCCAACTATGGTATTTCTAACAATGGATCACACCGAACCCAGAAATCCCTTGTGTTTTAATGGCTCACACAATAAACCAATTCCTTGTGTTTTAAATGCTCATACAAATAACCCTTACAAGTGTTCTACTTTTAACCCAAAATACCCAAACTCACTTGAGTAGTAGATTATAAAGAGAAACACTTACAAATATATAATGCTTAGAGAATGATGAGCAAAAAGATTTTCACAGAGAATAAATGTTTGTTTTGAAAGTATTAAATGCACTAATGGCTTACAACAAGATTTTGATTCGAAGTATTAGCTATCCTCTTGTTCTGAATTCATAAATGACTTGCATTTATACTTCTATGCCAAATTATAGTCATTTGGTTGCATTTAATGCAGAAATAACAGTTGCACCAACTCTTATTTTCGCACTTAACATGTTTCTTTTTCCTCTTTCACGGTCGTGAGTATGAGTGTCATGATCGTGACTGTTTTTCCAAGCCGTGACTTGAGTGGTGACTTTGGCTGTGAAGCATTCTGGAAGGATTTGAAGTGTTTGATCACGGGCGTGACATTATATATTCACGGGCCTGAACATCCTTCCTAGCCGTGGTCTAAGTAGTGATTCTGGCCGTGAAGCTCTTTAGAGGAATTTGTCATGTCTTCCCACAGGCGTGACTTTCTTTCACGGTCGTGACTGATATGATCATTCATGGTTGCTATCATTCTTCATGGTCGTGAACTTTAAATGTTGGATAGTTGGCGCTAAGCTTCATCACGAACGTGACATATAAGATCACGGACGTGACATATAAGATCACGGACGTGAACATGCTATTTTTTTTGTCTTTTTAAGATTAGCCTTCCATTCTCTATTCTTGCAATCATGTTCCATACCCTGTTCAATAAATTTAGAAAACAAGTATGTTAAATACATTATTGCTATTTTATTTGTTAGCATCAAAATGACGAAAATACCCCTCAAGGTTCAACAATCTCCCCCTTTTTGATGGTGACAAATAATCTAGCAATATGTGCTTTTGAGAAGTCTCCCCCTCAAACGATACTTAAGATAAAAAGTTATTGAAGTGCAAGAATTGTAAAGAATGATGAAGTGTAGCATCAAAATATGCTTCCTAGTTTTAGGTATATGCAAGTTATATGCAAGGTATATCCAATGTATACCAAAATGTTTCCTTAAAACATGTTAAGTATATGCAAAGTATATTTAAGGTATATTCAAAGTATATCAAGTGCATATTCATTCATGTACCTTGCATCAAGGTATATTCAAAGTATATCAACTCATTTGCATACTTGCATATTCATTTGATTCAATTTTGTATTTCAAATATATTGCATTTAACTTTAAATATAATATATTGCTAGGTTCTCCCCTTTTTGTCATCAACAAAAAGAATATCAAAAGGATATATCATAATGGAAAAAAAAAGCAATTATATTAATATAAAAAGACAAATACAAGGATTTGAAAAGAATTGAAAGTCCTACATCAAACAAGCTAAATAAAAACATAGCTAAAATCTAATCTAGCTAGATTTTGAGTCGGACATCCCATCTCTAAGGTGAGCTACTTCCGCCTCGAGGCTCTTCATGCGAGACTCTATGAAATCCTTGAGGTTCTCTAACCTCTCATCCATCGAAGCCTGCAATTGCTCAAACTGTGGTGCCAAGAGATCAACCACTTGCTGAGCCAAGTTTCATGTGGAGGCAGAGGATTGTCCAATTTCCTGCTCAACCTCTGGAGGCGCCATCTCAACTCAAACTCTCTTCCTCTGCTAGATTCCTTGGAGGCCAGCTTTGAAGTCATTCGAGTCATTTTCCTCCCAAAAAATCTCACCACTAGTGTTGGTGAAGCGGTAGTAGAGGTTGTTCTCATGTACTATACGAACAACCGCTCCCATTTTGATAAAGGACTCAACATTTAGTCGGTCTCAAGGATGTGCTGGTATAAGGTTGAAGTGGTGGTCCTCTAGCTTTAAATACCCCATTTTGATAGCTAGGTGAGTCACGTACCCACCAATTAGAATGTCTCCGGAGGGCTTGGTGGCAATTGACAGAAGATGCTTTGCAAACCATCGAGATAAAGCCACTGTTAGGCCTCTTCGGGACATCTCCAGAAGAAAGAGCTATGACTTCCTAATCAATCCATTGCTATCTCCTCTGGAAAAAATGCTATAGGTTAGAAACCTATGCAAGTACTTGGGCATTGGGGATCAAAGGTGAGTGCTTTTCATCTTCTTGACGTCCCAGCTGCAGTCAAGCCTGAAGTGAGTCCATGTCTGAGTAGCATAGAACTCCACCTCACTCTCATTTAGGATACGGTCAGAGGGAAGGTTCAACATGTCACCAAACTCTGTGGCATTGAGTTGGAATGCTTGTAAAGTTGGAATTTTACTGTGCCGGTACGAGAGACTTGCAGGGTACTTAGGAATTCTAGAGTTGGTTCCCTCAGTGTCAGTTGATGGATATCAATGAAATCTTTCAGATGACAAGCCTGGAGTTGTTCCATTATGCTTGTCTTGAGACCAGGGATTTTGATGGTTTGCCACTCAAAAGATTGAGAGGAAAGGAGTGCCCTTTATTTGAGAACCGAGTATCTTGGATGACAGTGCTCTGGAATAATGTTTAGAAGGTAGTCCGTGTACCTTCTTGGAGCATGAGACTTCTTTCTGGTACCTTTGGAGGAGCCGGTTTCCATTTTTGATTGATGAATGTATTTTTGAAGAGTGAAAATTTGATGGAAATTTTGGAGTTGAACCTAAGGTGTTTTTATTTCTCATGATGGAGAGAGTTTTTGAAGGTTTTTATAGAAGGAATGAGTTGTTAGGGGGCCAGAATCTTCAAAATGGTATTCAATGGTGATAAATGAGAGAAGTTGGAGAATTGGAAATAAGAGAAATAACGACAGAAACATTTTATAGCCGACATAATCATGGGCGTGAAATATAAGTCACTGGCGTGAAATATCGTGTTCACAGTTTGCTGAAAAGACGCTCTATCCGTGAAGAGGGATATGAAACTATTCACAATCGTGACAATTAAAGGTAACGGGCGTGAATGATGAACTATCACGGTGGTGAAAAATGGGTCACGGACGTGAAGTACAATCTTCACTACTTGTGATCGTGAAACAGAGCGTGACACAAAGCGTGAACACTTCTGTAAGTTTTTGGTGGAAATGTTCACGGTCGTGAATAAGCATCATAGGCGTGAACAAAGGATTTCACGAGGATGATAGAAAAAGGTTATGGGTGTGAAACATAGTTTTTACTACCTTCAACTGTGAAACATGTCGTGAAGCAAGACGTGAAAGCTACTGGAGCTTTTGGCAATAATGATCACGATTGTGAATATATGTCACGGGCGTGAATTGCCTAAAATCCTCATTAAGTAAAATTAAGTCTAAAACATTGTTAAACCTTGAGGGGTATTTTCATCATTTTGATGATAACAAATATAATAGCAATATTGTATTTAACATTCTTGTTTTCTAAGTCTATTATACAGGACATGGGTTAAAATAGCAAGAATGGAGATTGGAAAAATAATCCTTGAAAGACAAAAATTCAAGAAGTAGCATGTTCACTGCAATGACTCTTTGTGTCACGCCCGTGAAAGATCTAACCATTACAAAAACCAACATTTGAAATTCACGGCCATGAAGGAAGAACAAACCGTGAAGTGGACATTTCAGTCACCCCCGGGAATAAATATGCCACCCCTGTGAATGTTCATGCATTTTCATCCAGAGAGCTTCACGACCAACGTCATCACTTCAGTTACGGCTTGGGAAGAAATGCCACGCCCATGACAAACATAGTCACGCTCGTGAACAATGAAAGAGAAAAATGTCAGGTGTGATTATTTGGTTGGTACAACGGCTAGTTCCATATTTAATGCACCCCAACGGCTATAATTAGCCATGAGAGTATAAATGGAAGTCATTTATGCATTCAGAATAAGAGAATAACATTAGAATAACAATTACTTTGAATCAAAATCTTATTACAAGCTATTTGTACATTCATACTTTGAGAACAAAATCTATTCTCTGTAAAAATCTTTTTGCTCTTCATTTATTGAGCAATTAAAATTTGTAAGTGGTTCTCTCTGTAATCTTTACTCAAGTGAGCTTTGGGTATTTCTAGGTTAAGAGTAGAACACTTGTAAGGGTTAGTTGTGTGAGCCTCAAAACACAAAGCAAAAGGTTTTTGTGTGAGCCTGTAAAAACACAAAGTGAAGGTTATTTGTGTGAGCCTGTAAAACACAAGGAATTGGTTATTGTGTGAGCCATTAAAACACAAGGGATTTTTGGGTTAGGTGTGAGCCATTGTGAGAAACACCATAGTTGGGAGTGAGCTTGTAAAACTCCATTGTAACACTTAGTGTGTTAGTGAAACTCCCAATTGCGATTGGGGAGAGGAGTAGGGTTTGTTAATACCCGAACCTCTATAAAATCCTTGTGTCAAATTCTCTCTATCCCTCATAAAATTAATCTTTTATTTCTGCACTTCTAAATTTAATTTTGAAACTCCAATTTAACCCCCCTTCTTGGTCTAATATCTGGGCAACAATTGGTATCAGAGCTTTGTCTAGCATCGAAGCCTAAAAAGCGCTAGTAAAGATTAAAATATGGCCAGTGAAGGATTCCGAAGTCTCAAACCTTACTTTGATGGAGCAAATTATACCCATTGGAAGTTTTAGATGGAGACATACTTGGACAGTGATGGAATTGAAGTCTGGGATAGTGTGCGAAAAGAATGGACACCACAAACTAGAAGAGGAGCTGATGGTGAAGAAGAAATCCTATCAACAGATGATTGGACAGAGCCTCAAAGAAGAGCAAATTTCAAAAATAAAAAGGCAATGACAATCCTATCAAGCTCATTATCTATTGTAGAATGTGGGAGAATACAACATGGCCCAACAACATACAACATATGGAAGACATTGGAGAATTATCATGAAGGAACTAAACAAGTCAAATCCAAGAAGATTCAACTTCTGACCTCAGAATATGAGCTCTTCAAGATGAAATCCCATGAGTCAATCACTAACATGACCAACCATCTTCTAGCCATTATAAATGGAATGAGGAAACTTGGGAAGCATATGAGTTTGGAAAATGTAAACAATAAAGTCCTGAGAAGTCTTCCTCTTAAATACTATAGCTCAAGAGTTGCTGGCATAGAAGAAGCAAATGAAGATATGAGCATCATGAATACTGATGTGCTGATTGGTAAACTCCTCACACATGAGATGGCAGTGAAGAGAGATAGAGAGCTTGAAGCAGAGCCAGAGAAAAGAAAGCCCTTAGCACTAAAAGCCTCTACTTCAAAATCTCAAGAAGAATGTGAAGAAGGTGAAGAAATGAGTGATGATGAAAATGAGGACATTGCTATGCTTTCAAGGAGATTAAAAAGAATCATTGAGAAAAAAATGAGCAACTCCAGAAAATTTAGGCAAAGAAACCTCAAACAAACTTCTAATGACACACATAGAAGTAAGAAAGAGGTAAAGTGCTATAAGTGTGGAAAGAAAGGACATATCAAAATAGAATGTCCAAGGCTCAAGAAACATAAGAGCAAATACCAAAGAGACAATGGGGAGAAAGGTCACAAAGCCACATGGGATGACGAAAGTTCTTCAAGTGAAAAAGATGATAATGAAAGTGAAGAGGTCAACCTATGCTTCATGGCTATTGAAGATCATGTCTCGAGTAAGGTAAGATCACTACACTCATACTCTTTGAACAATGATGATGATGATAGTGATGATGATGATGATGGGAAAAGCCTAATAGAAGAGTTAAATCTAGAATTAGAGAAATATAGAGGTAAATTTAGGACTTATGGAAATAATATCTCTAATTTAAAAAATAAGATAGATGGTTTAGAAAAGGAAAACATAAAGCTTAAATCATCGAATGAATCTCTCCAAAAGTCATTAGATGAATACTCATCAAGACCTTCAACAGCTTCATTGTTAAAAGAAAATAATACTTTGAAAAATGAAGTAGAGGAACTTAGAAATTCCATCTCTAAATTTCACAAAGGTAAAGAAAGCTTAGATACTCTCATTATGTCTCAAAGATCACCCTTAATTAGACATGATCTAGGATTTAAGGACACATCATCATCTTCTCACAAAACTATATTTGTTAAGTCTAAAAAATCTCACATCTCCACATCTGTTAGAACAACATCAAGAAATAAGCATGTTAAACCTTCTATATAGAAAAAGAATAATCATGCCTTTATATATCGGAAGCATGCTTCTAGAAAATCTAAAATTAATCATAACTGTGCATGTCATCATTCTCAAAATAAATTTGATGGAAAAATGGTATTCAAAAATACTGTAAGACCAAAACAATGTAATTATTGTATGAAAATAGGTCACATAAATAAATATTGCTGGATAAGGAAGGCTCATTGGGAACCTTCATGTGCTAACCCCCATGGACCCAAACTCATTTGGGTACCTAATAATCATACTTGAATTGTGATTCTATAGGCATGCCTCAAGTCCACAATAAACAAAAATGCTTGGCTAGTACACAGTGGATGCTCAAGGCATATGATAGGAGACAAAAAACTTTTCAATGAAATCAAAAGTATTGATGGAGGTAAAGTTACCTTTGGAAACAATGCAAAGGGTAAGGTAATTGGCATTGGTTCTATTGGTATTAATGGTACTACTTTTATTAAAGATGTCTTACTTGTTGATGACTTGAAACATAACTTGTTAAGTGTAAGTCAATTATGTGATAGAGGAAACAAAGTAATCTTTACTTCAAATGAATGTCTTGTGATCTCTATCGATGGTCAAAAGATATTTAAAGGAAATAGGGATATCAATACATACATAATAAACTTACATGAACTATCTAACCATTCCTCTAAGTGTCTTGTTTGGCTGTGGCATAGAAGACTTGGTCATGCTAACAAGGACTTAATACAAAGTCTCAGCATAGGAGAACTAGTAAAAGGACTGCCAAGAGTTAAATATGAAAAAGACAAAACATGTGATCCTTGCCAAAGAGAAAAGCAACACAAGTCATCCTTCGAAGCCAAAAACATAGTAAGTACTTCAAAACCACTTCAACTCCTGCATTTAGACTTATTTGGACCTACTAGAATTGCTAGCTTAGGATGAAAACATTATGCATTTGTCATCGTAGATGATTGCTCCAGATTTACTTGGGTAATTTTTTTAGCTTAAAAAAGTGATGCCTTTGAAAACTTCAAAAACTTTGGTAAAAGAGTTCCAAATGAAAAAGGGTATTGTATTTCAAAAATAAGAAGTGATCATGGGAAAGAATTTGAAAATGAAAACTTTGAAATCTTTTGTATTGAACATGGCATTTTACAAAATTTTTTATCTCCTAGGACACCTCAACAAAATGGGGTAGTTGAAAGGAAAAATCGAACCTTAATTAAAATGGCTAGAACAATGCTCAATGAATATGAATTACCAACTTATTTTTGGGCATAAGCCTCAAACCCTGCATGCTATATTTCAAATCGAGTTTTCAAAAGACCCCTTTTAAACAAAACCTCATTTGAGCTATGGAACGGAAGAAAGCCCTAGATATCATACTTTAGAGTATTTGGATGCAAGTGTTTTATATTGAACACCAATGACAATCTTGGAAAATTTGCCTCTAAATCTGATGAAGGTATCTTTTTAGGATACTCTACAACCAGCAAAGCATATAGAGTATTTAAGAAAAGATCACTAACAGTTGAAGAATCCATGCATGTTGTTTTTAATGAATCTAGTAGACTTGATCTTGTGAAAGGTAATGCTCTTGATGATGTTATAGGTAATATGGAAAGACTTGATATTGGAAATGGGAAAGAAGAAAATGATCAAGAAGATTTACATCAAAATGATTCTCTACCTCAACATCAAGAAGAAAATGAACAAGAACTTCCAAAAGAATGGAGAATGACGAAAGATCATCCAAAGGAGCAAATCATTGGTGATCTATCAAGGGGAGTAAGTACTAGATCTCATTTCAAACATCTAATCACTGACATTGCTTTTATTTCACAAATTGAGCCTAAAAATATTGATGAGGCTCTTAATGATGAAAGTTGGGTAATTGCCACGCAAGAGGAACTCAACCAATTTGAGAGAAATAAGGTATAGACCCTAGTACCTAGACCCAAGAATCATCAAATCATAGGTAGCAAATAGGTATTTAGAAACAAATTAGATGAACAAGGTTTAATAACTAGGAACAAGGCTAGATTAGTTGAAAAAGGATATAATCAGGAAGAAGGTATAGATTATGATGAAACATATGCACCTGAAGCTAGATTAGAAGTCATAAGAATACTTTTACCATATGCATGTCACATGAATTTCAAACTTTTTCAAATGGATGTGAAAAGTGCATTTCTAAATGGTTATATAGATGAAGAAGTGTATGTAGAACAACCACCAGGTTTTGAAAGCTATGATTTGCCAAATCATGTCTTTAAACTTTCAAAAGCTTTGTATGGTTTAAAATAGGCCCCAAGAGCTTGGTATGAGAAGCTAAGTTCTTTTTTATTAAAAAATAGCTTTACAAGGGAAATGTTGACACTATATTATTCATCAAAAAGCATAAGCATGATATACTAATTGTTCAAATTTATGTTGATGATATAATATTTGGTTCTACTAATGAGTTGCATTGTCAAGAATTTTGCTAAGTGTATGACTAGGGAATTTGAAATGAGCATGATGGGAGTACTTAAGTATTTCCTTGGTCTACAAATAAAGCAAAGCAATGAGGGCATATTCATCAACCAATCCAAATATGCCAAAGATTCAATTAAGAAGTTTGGTATGGAAGGATGCAAGAATGCTAAGACTCCTATGAGCACATCAACAAAATTGGACAAGGATGAAAAGGGTAAGAGCATTAATGTAAAGCTTTATAGAGGTATGATCGGATCACTTTTATATCTCACTGCTTCTAGACCCGATATAATGTATAATGTATAATGTTTGCTTATGTGCACGATTTCAATTTTGTCCTAAAGAGTCTCATTTAATTGCAGTAAAAAGAATTTTAAGATATTTACATAGATCTTTGCATCTAGGTTTATGGTATCCTAAGAATTAATTTTTTATATTATAGGATATTCAGATGCAGACTATGCTGGTAGTCTTTTAGACAGGAAAAGTACTTCAGGTACTTATCACTTCATTGGAGAATGCTTAGTTTCTTGGTTTAGCAAGAAGCAAGTTTCAGTTGCTCTCTCAACTGCTGAAGCAGAATATGTAGCAGCTGGATGTTGTTGTACACAAGTTCTTTGGATAAAACAACAACTTAAGGACAATGGTCATGAGATGAATCATATACCTATTAAATGTGACAATACAAGTGCTATAAATCTGTCAAAGAATCCTATTCAACACTCAAGAAGTAAGTATATTGACATTAGACACCACTTTATTAGAGATCATGTTCAATATGGAGATGTTGCATTAGAATTTATAAGCATAGAAAATCAATTAGCAGATATTTTCAATAAGTCTCTAAATGAGGAAATATTTAATTTCATTAGAAGATAACTTGGTATGATTGATGGATTAACCTTGTGATTGCTAAATTATGAAATTTTATTTGATGATTTTAATTCATGTCACAAGACATAAGTTAGAAATTTTGATGAAAATTTATGTTTTCAGGAATAGAATCTTTGTTGAAATGATTTAGTCTTGTTTTAGGACTTAATTTTATTTGATGAAAATTTTAGAGTTGTCACGCCTGTGCAACATATTCACGCCCGTGACTTAAATGGCCAAAAGAGTCAGTGTCGTTCACGACTTGGTTCACGGCTTCAAGTGGTGAAGCTTATTTTTACGGCTTCATTCACTCCTGTAAAAAGAGACTTTCATGCCCGTGACGAATTTTCACTCCCGTGAACTATTACACCCCAAAACTCACAGAGGCTTTCACGCCTTGAGTCACGGCTTGCTTCATGGGCCTAAGTAGTGAAATTCAACATTTCACGCCCGTGACTATTTGTTCACCCCCATGACGGTTGATCATTCACACCCGTGATATTCAAAGGTCATGCCCGTGAATTTATTCACGCCTTCATTCACGGGTGGAACACTCAATCAGCAAACCGTGAACACAACCATTCACGCCCATGAACACACACTTCACGCCCGTGAATGTATCGAGTATATAAAAGAGCAGTCGATTATATTTTTCATTTCAACTCTTCAACTCCCAAAACTGCTCTCATTTACACACATTCATTGAGATATTGAAGATTCCGGCCCCCAAGACTCAAACTTTTCCTATAAATACCACTAAAAGTTCAAATCTTCATAAAAAATCATATATTTCAAGGGTTTTTCGTAAAAAAAAAAATTATTTTCTGTCAAAATTCTTCCCAATCCATCACAAACCAATTTCTTCAAAACAAATGGAGACTGTTTCATCCAAGGGAAAAAGAAAGAAGTCTCATGCTCCTAGGAGGTATGCAGATTACCTCATGAACCGCATTCCGGAGCAATGCCATCCTCGATACTTAACTTTGAAGAAGAGACCTCTACTATCATCACGGTCCTTCGAATGGCAGACAGTCCGAAGTCTCGGACTCAAGACGACTATGACAGAGCATCTACAAGCCTGTCATCTAAAAGATTTTGTGGAAATTCACCAGCCAACCTTGAGGGAGCCAACACTGGAATTCCTCAGCACCTTGCAGGTTTCACCTACTAGAGTGGTAAAATTCCAACTCTATAACAATCCTAACACCTTCAGTGCCATTGAATTTGGGGAATTGTTCAATCTAACATCTGATGGCATCCTGAATGATACTGAGGTAGAATTCTCTGCCCCTCGAGCTTGGACACATTTTGGCCATGATTGTAGCTGGGATGTTAAGAAGACAAAGAGCACTCATCTCGTGTCCCCAGTGCACAGGTATTTGCATAGGTTCCTAACCTATAGTATATTCATTAGGGGAGAAAGACACGGGACTATCAGGAAATCGGAGCTCTTCCTTTTTGAGATGACCCACAGAGGACTCACCGTGGAACTCTCTAGATGGTTTGCAAACCATCTTTTGTCCATTGCCACCAAGCCTACTGGAGATATTTTGATTGGGGCATATGTCACCCACATTGTAGTAAAACTTGAGTATCTGAAGCTGGATGAGCATCACTTCAACCTCATCCCTGGACATCTTCAAGATCGCTTGGATGTTGAGTCCTTCATCAAGATGGGAGCGGCTGTCAGAATCATTTTCCAGAATGATATCTTCTATTGTTCACTGACACTGCTGGGGAGATCATCTGGGAAGATAATGATACAGAGGACTTTAAAGTAGGCCTCCAGGGAGTCCAGCAGAAGAAGAGGGCTTGGGTTGAGGAAGCACCTCCAGTAGCTGAGCATGACATTGGACAGTCCTCGACTTCCACACCGATGTTAGTGCAGCAAATGGTTGACCTCTTAGCACCGCATTTTGAGTAGCTGCAAACTTCGATGGATGAGAGGTTGGAGAACCTCAAAGACTTTATGGATTCACGGATGGACAACCTTGAGGCTGAAGTGGCTAGGCTTCGTGATAGGATGTCCGGCTAGGAGTTAGGCTAGAGTGTAGCCTAACTTTGCTTGTTTTGCTTGTTTATTTCTTATTTAATGTTTGTTGTTGTGTAGGAAATTTTCAATTTCCTTTCTGAATATTTAACTTTGTTTGTATCTTTTTCTTTAATTAATGTATTTGCTTTTGCTTATCTCATTGATATATTTTTATCCTTTTTGATTGATGACAAAAGGGAGATAAAACTAACAATATATTATAGGGAAAATGGTATCAAACTAGCAATTTAAGGAGAAACTAGCAATATATATTAAGGTAAATGAATTTTGAATCAAAAATTAAAATTGAATTGACATTGAAATAGATTAAAAGGGATTAGAAACCTTGATTCAAAAATTGAGAAATTGAGCTTTATATACATTAGATATACCTTAAGTATACTTTGCATATACCTTCATGCAAGTTACAAAAATAAAAATGCCATGATATACCTTAAGTATACCTTACATATACTTCATGCCTGAAAAAGGAATTATGGCATATATTGGATATACTTTTCATATAACTTGCATATACTTAAAATCTAGTAAGTTTATTTCAATGCTACATCATTCTTTACAATTCTTGCATTTTATAAATTCCTTATCCTAAGTATATTTTGAGGGGGAGACTTCTCAAAATCACATATTGCTAGATTAATTGTCACCATAAAAAAGGGGGAGATTGTTAAACCTTAAGGGGTATTTCCATCATTTTGATGATAACAAATATTATAGCAATATTGTATTTAACATACTTGTTTTCTAAGTCTATTATACAGGACATGGATTAAAATAGCAAGAATGGAGATTGGAAAAATAATCCTTGAAAGACAAAAATTCAAGAAGTAGCATGTTCACTGTCGTGACTCTATGTGTCACGCCCGTGAAAGAGCTAACCGTTACCAAAACCAACATTTGAAGTTCATGGCCATGAAGGAAGAATAAACCATGAAGTGGAAATTTCAGTCACCCCAGTGAATAAATATGCCACCCCCGTGAATGTTCATGCATTTTCATCCAGAGAGCTTCACGACCAAGGTCACCACTTCAGTCACGGCTTGGAAAGAAATGTGATGCCCGTGACAAACATAGTCACGCCCGTGAACAATGAAAGAGAAAAATGTCAGGCGCGATTATTTGGTTGGTACAATGGCTAGTTTCATATTTAATGCACTCCAACGGCTATAATTAGCCATGGGAGTATAAATGGAAGTCATTTATGCATTCAGAATAAGAGAATAATAATAGAATAGTAATTACTTTGAATCAAAATCTTATTACAAGCTATTTGTACATTCATACTTTGAGAACAAAATCTATTCTCTGTAAAAATCTTTTTGCTCTTCATTTATTGAGCAATTAAGATTTGTAAGTGGTTCTCTCTGTAATCTTTACTCAAGTGAGCTTTGGGTATTTCTAGGTTAAGAGTAGAACACTTGTAAGGGTTAGTTGTGTGATCCTCAAAATACAAATCAAAAGGTTTTTGTGTGAGCCTGTAAAAACACAAAGTGAAGGTTGTTTGTGTGAGCCTGTAAAACACAAGGAATTGGTTATTGTGTGAGCCATTAAAACACAAGGGATTTCTGGGTTAGGTGTGAGCCATTGTGAGAAACACCATAGTTGGGAGTGAGCTTGTAAAACTCCATTGTAACACTTAGTGTGTTAGTGAAACTCCCAATTGCGATTGGGGAGAGGAGTAGGGTTTGTGAACACCCGAACCTCTATAAACTCCTTGTGTCAAATTATCTCTATCCCTCATAAAATTAATCTTTTATTTCTGCACTTTAAAGTTTAATTTTTAAAGTCCAATTCAACCCCCCCTTCATGGCTTAATATCTGGGCAACAAACAAGACTAAAACATCTCTAAGGAGCTTTTATCCCCTCTAAAATATATTTCTATCAAGTTGGCTACTTCCTATCTAAAAAGATGAGACAAAAAAAAACACAAGATTATCAATCAAGGTTCGACATTTTTGGCAATCATAAAGTTAATCAATCAATCATACCAAGCTCGCTTCTTATTAAATTAAATCTTTCCTCATTTATAGACTTGGTGAAGATATCTACCAATTGATTTTCTGTGCTTATAAATTCCAATACAACATTTCCATATTGAACATGATCTCTAATAAAATGATGTCTTATGTCAATATGCTTACCTCTAGCGTGTTGAATGGGTTTCTTAGATAGATTTATAGCACTTGTATTGTCACATCTAATAGGTATATGATCCATACTATGACCATAATCCTTAAGTTTTTGTTTCATCCAAAGGATTTGTGTACAATAACATCCTGCTGCCACATACTCCGCTTCAGCGGTAGAAAGAGCAACTGAAACTTGTTTTTTGCTAAACCAAGTAACTAAACATTCTCCAATAAAGTGACAAGTACCTAAAGTACTTTTTCTATCTAAAAGACTTCTAGTATAATCAACATCTGAATATCCTATAATGTAAAAGGATGAATTTCTAGGATACCATAAACCTAGAGGCAATGAGCCATATAAATAATTTAGAATTCTTTTTACTGCATTTAAATGAGACTCTTTTGTACACGATTGAAAGCGAGCACATAAGCATAAACTATACATTATGTCGGGTCTAGAGGCAGTAAGATATAAAAGTGATCCGATCATACCTCTGTAGAGCTTTTCATTAATGCTCTTACCCTTTTCATCCTTGTCCAATTTTGTTGATGTGCTCATTGGAGTCTTGGCATTTTTGCATCATTCCATTCCAAATTTCTTAAGTAAGTCTTTGGCACATTTGGATTGGTTGATGAATATGCCCTCATTGCCTTGTTTTATTTGTAGACCGAGGAAGAATTTTAGCTCACCCATCATCCTCATTTCGAAATCCCTAGTCATACACTTAGAAAATTCTTGACAAAACAATTCATTAGTAGACCCAAATATGATATCATCAACATAAATTTGAACAATTAGAGTGTCATGCTTATGCTTTTTAATGAATAATGTAGTGTCAATATTCCTCTTTGTAAAATTATTTTGTAAGAGAAAAGAACTTAGTCTTTCATACCAAGCTCTTGGACTTGTTTCAATCCATATAAAGCTTTTGAAAGTTTAAATACATGGTTGGGCAAATCATAGCTTTCAAAACCTGGTGGTTGTTCTATATAAACTTCTTCTTCTATAAAACCATTTAAAAAGGCATTTATTACATCCATTTGAAAGAGTTTGAAATTCATATGGCATGCATATGCTAAAAGTATTCTTATGGCTTCTAATCTAGCTACAAGAGCATAGGTCTCATCATAATTTATTCCTTCTTCCTGATTATATCCTTTTGCAACCAACCTAGCCTTATTCCTAGTTATTGAACCTTGTTCATCAAGTTTATTTCTAAATACCCACTTGCTTCCTATGATTTGATGCGCCTTGGGTCTAGGTACTAAGGTCTATACCTTACTTTTTTCAAATTGATTGAGTTCCTCTTGCATAGCAATCACCCAACTTTCATCATTAAGAGCCTCATCAATATTTTTAGGCTCAATTTGAGAAACAAAAGCAAGGTTAGAAACTAAATGTTTGCGATGAGATCTAGTACTTACTCCTCTTGTAGGATCACCAATGATTTTCGCTTTGGGGTGATCTTTTGTCAATCTCCATTTCTTTGGGAGCTCTTGCCTGTTTTCCTCTTGAGCTTGAGGTAGAGAATCATCTTGATCATTTTCTTCTCTTTCATTTTCAAGATCAAGTCTTTCCATGGTACCTACAACATCATCAAGAACACTAACTTTCACAAGATCAAGCCTACTAGATTCATCAAAAACAACATGCATAGATTCTTCAACAGTTAATGACTTTTTATTTAACACTCTATATACTTTGCTAGTTGTAGAGTATCCTAAAAAGATACCCTCATCATATTTAGAGGTAAATTTTCCAAGGTTTTCCTTGGTATTCAATATGAAACACTTGCATCCAAATACTCTAAAGTATGATATCAAGGGTTTTCTTCCATTCCATAGCTCAAATGATGTTTTGTTTAAGAGAGGACTTTTGAAAACTTGATTTGAAATATAACATGCAGTATTTGTGGCTTCAGGCCAGAAGTAAGTTGGTAAACCATACTCATTGAGCATTATTCGAGACATTTCAATTAAAGTTCGATTTTCCTTTCGACTACCCCATTTTGTTGAGTTGTCCTAGGAGATGAAAAATTCTGCAAAATTCCATATTCAAGACAAAAGCTTTCAAAGTTTTTATTTTCAAATTATTTACCATGGTCACTTCTTATTTTTGAAATATAATATCCTTTTTCATTTTGAACTCTTTTAGCAAAATTTCTGAAAGTTTCAAAGGCATCACTCTTTTGAGCTAAGAAAATTACCAAAGTAAATCTAGAGTAATCATCGACGATGACAAAGGCATAATGTTTACCTCATAAGCTAGCAATTCTAGTAGGTCCAAATAGATCTAAATGCAGGAGTTGTAGAGGTTTTGAGGTACTTACAATGTTTTTGGATTTGAAGGATGACTTGTGTTGTTTTCCTGAGGCTTTGAATTAAATCCATGCTTGCATGACCAAGCCTTCTATGCCATAGCCAAGATTCATCACTAGTAGTCACAAGACACTTAAAGGAATGGTTAGATATTTTGTGTAAGTCTATTATGTAGGTATCGACATCTCTATTTCCTTTAAATATCTCTTGACCATTAATAAAGGTTACAAGACATTTGTTGGAAGTACAAATTACTTTGTTTCCTTTATCACATAATTGAATTACACTTGACAAGTTATGTTTCAAGCCATCAACAAGCAAGACATCTTTAATAAAAGTAGTACCATTAATACCAATAAAGCCAATGCCAATTACCTTACCCTTAGCATTATTTCCAAAGGTAACTTTACCTCCATTAATACTTTTGATTTCATTGAAAAGTTCTTTGTCTCCTGTCATATGCCTTAAGCATCCACTGTCTACTAGCCAAGCATTTTTGTTTATTGTGGACTTGAGGCATACCTAGAGAATCACAATTCAAGTATGGTTTTTAGGTACCCAAATGAGCTTGGGTCCTTGGGGGTTAGCATATGAAGGTTCCCAATGAGCATTCTTTATCTAACAATGTTTATTTATATGACCACATTTCATACAATAATGACATTGTTTAGGTTTAAATATGCTTTTTGGTCTTACAATGCTCTTGAATGCCATATTTTGATTAGATTGAGTTTGAGAGCAATGGCATGCACAATCATGATGAATTGGTGCTTTTCTAGGTGCATGCTTCTTATACATAAAGGCATGATTAGCCTTTTGAAGATTTAGTGTATTTTCGTAGGCTTACCAATCTTTGATCATCCCTCTTATCTATAGAAGATTTGGTGTATTTTGTGCTCTTAGCCCTTGGGGCTGCTACAACAAATGTGGAGATGTGAGGTTCACTTGACTTAACAAAAGTAGTCTTGTGAGAAGATGATGATGTACCCTTAAATCCTAGACCTTGTCTAATTAAGGGTGGTCTTTAAGACATAATGAGAGTATCTAAACTCTCCTTTTCTTTGTGAACTTTCGAAATGGAGTTTCTAAGTTCCTCAACTTCATTTTTCAAAATATTGTTTTCTTTAAGCAAGGATTTAGTTGAGGGTATTGAAGAGTATTCATCTAATGACTTTTGAAGAGATTCATTAGATGATTTAAGCTTAAAGTTCTCCTTTTCTAAAACATCCATTTTGATTTTCAAATTAGAAATGTTATTCTTATAAGTATTCAATTTACTTCTATACTTCTCTAGTTCTAGATTCAATACTTTTATTAGGCTTTGCTCATCATCATCTTCACTATTACTATCATTGTCACTACTATCATTATTGAAAGAGTATGAGTGAAGTGATCCTACCTTATCTGAGACGTGATCCTCTATAGCCATGAAGCATAGGATGACCTCTTCACTTTCATTGTCATCCTTTTCACTTGAAGAGCTTTCGTAATCCCATGTGGCTATGTGACCTTTCTCCCTATTGTCTCTTTGGTATTTGCTTTTATGCTTCTTGAGCCTTAGACATTCTGGTTTAATATGCCCTTTCTTTCCACATTCATAGCACTTTACCTCCTCTTTACTTCTTTATGCATCATTAGGAGTCTGTTTGAGGTTTCTTTGCCTAAATTTTCTAGAGTTGCTCATTCTTTTCTCAATAATTCTTTTCAGCCTTCTTGAGAGTATAACAATGTCCTCATTTGCATCATCACTCTTTTCTTCATCATCTTCAACTTCCTTTTGAGATTTTGAAGTAGAGGCTTTTAGTGCAAAAGGCTTTCTTTTTTCTGGCTTCACTTCAAGCTCTCTATCTCTTTTCACTGCCATTTCAAGTGTAAGAAGTTTGCCAATAAGCACATCGGTATTCATAATGCTCATGTCTTCATTTGCCTCATCTATACCGGCAACTCTTGAACTGTAATCTTTGAGAGGAAGACTTCTCAAAATTTTGTTATTTACATCTTCCAAGCTCAGGTGCTTCCCAAGTTTTCTCATGCCATTTATGATGGCTAGAAGATAGTTGGTTATGTCAGTAATTGACTCATTGGATTTCATCTTGAAGAGCTCATACTCTGAAGTAAGAAGTTGAATCTTCTTGGATTTAACTTGCTTTGTTCCTTTATGATAGTTTTCCAATGTTGGGCAGTGTTGTATTCTACCACATTTTTCAATGGATAATGAGCTTGAGAGAGTTGTCATTGCCTTCTTGTTTTTGAAGTTTGCTCTTCTTTGAGACTCTGTCCAATCATCTCTTTGAAGGATTTATTCTCACCATCAACTCCTCTTCCAGTTGGTGGTGTCCATTCTTTCCGAACACTATCCCAGACTTCAATTCCTTCACTATCCAGATATGTCTCCATCCAAAACTTCCAATGAGCATAATTTTCTCCATCAAAGTAAGGCTTGAGACTTTGGAATCCTTCATTGGCCATATCTTGATCTTTGCTAGCACTATTTAGGCTTCGATGCTAGACTAAGCTCTGATACCAATTGTTGCCCAGATATTAAACCAAGAAGGGGGGTTGAATTTGATATTAAAAATTTAACTTTTAAGTGCAGAAAGAAAAAGTTAAGTTTAGTAAGGATAAGAAGAAATCACACAGGAATTTTTATAGAGGTTCGGGTGTTCACAAACCCTACTCCTCTCCCCAATCTCAATTGGGAGTTTCACTAACACACTAAGTGTTACAATGGAGTTTTACAAGCTCACTCCCAACTATGGTGTTTCTAACAATGGATCACACCTAACCCAGAAATCCCTTGTGTTTTAATGGCTCACACAATAAACCAATTCCTTGTGTTTTAAAGGCTCACATAAATAACCCTTACAAGTGTTCTACTCTTAACCCAAAATACCCAAACTCACTTGGGTAGTAGATTACAAAGAGAAACACTTACAAATCTATAATGCTCAGAGAATGATGAGCAAAAAGATTTTCACTGAGAATAAATGTTTGTTTTGAAAGTATTAAATGCACAAATGGCTTACAACAAGATTTTGATTCAAAGTATTAGCTATCCTTTTGTTCTGGATTCATAAATTACTTACATTTATACCTCCATGACAAATTATAGTCGTTTGATTGCATTTAATGCGGAAATAGTCGTTGCACCAACTCTTATTTTAGCACCTGACATGTTTCTCTTTCCTCTTTCATGATCGTGTGAAACATCCTTGACCTTCCCCATATGCATTTCATCGAACATAAGCATCTTGCATACAATTTAATTGAACACATGCATTTCATACGTATTTCTATAGGAACAAGTTCATGACATGCACTAGCTATGTGTCCTAGTATTTGGCACTTGTATTGAGTCGCACATGTGTAATTATAACCTAAATGAGGATAACAAAGTATTAGAAATGAAATGAATAAGGTGTCTAAATTAAAGTAAGAAAAATGATTAGATTAAGATTAGTGAACATTTACATTGCTAATTTAGTTAAATGGGGTCAAATGATTAAGCCGTATTATTGTGTGAATTTGTGGAATTATAAATCTATGTAAATTATAATAATAATATAGACAAAATAAAATGAAAATGCCACAAAAGAGAAATAGAAGAGAAGAAGAGAAAATGAGAAAATGAGAAAATGACAAAAAACAAGTTGGCTTTATCTTCATATATCTTTCCCCATTTCTGCCTCCTCACTCCAGCCCGACTTCTTCTTCAATTTCCTCCATTTCAGACTTCAATTCTTCCTTGTTTCACCTATTTTTTGAAGCTAATTGATCCCTTTCAAGGTTGTTCTTGGTAAGTAATCAATTCTTATTGCTATTGGGTTGATTTGAGTTGCTTAGGTTCAATATTAGGTACTGAATTGCACCCCGATTTTGATATTAATAGAAATTGATTCTGGAAATGTGTAAAACATAAAAGTTGTTCCTTTATCTCTTATATTAGTGGATATGTAAACATTTTTTCAAGATGTTATGTATAGGGAGAGATATACTCTTCGTACTGAAACTGGTCAGGGTGTAAACCCTAACCAAGTTAGCTACTGTGTGGTTTGATATCGAATATGTTAAGGACCTTATTTGAAGTCTCTCACAACATAAAAGTTTTAGATATATGTGTTTTGTATCTGTATACCAAATTTCAGGTTCATAGGTCTTGTAAATGGTGAGTTATGGTGAATGGAACCATGACTGTTCCATGGTTTGAACTGCCTACTGAGTACCCTGGGCAGATCCAGTACATTGGTTGGATAATTTGAGCTTGTTAGAAATACATTATGTAAATTCTCAAAACATTAAAGTTATAGGTATATGTCTTAGCTAAATTTTTGTACTAATTTTAGCTTAATTGGTTATCTATAGACTAAGTTATAGCCTTTGGAAGTCATACTGGTCCGGAAGCCAATTCTATTCTGGAACAGTAATATGTTTGGTATAATTAGAAGACCTTAGAGACATAATTAGTAAACGTTGTAAACATGGAACATGTTCCATATGAATCCATATAAGTGTCTGTAAAGTTTCATTAAAATAGGACTTATAGAGTGTAAGTTATGATGAACCCAAATGAGTACCCTGAAACTGCCTAAAGGCAGAAAACAAGGCAGAAAACAGAACACTCTTAGAAATTCCACCCAATATTATACAATGATCCAATTGGTCTGAAATTTTAATATTTACTATAAATATGTGTTATTGTTAATTAGGAACAAGAATCAGAGTAGTTGGTCAATTATAGAAAAAGTTATAGGTTAAACAGTCCCATAAGGTCACACTGCCTCATAGGAAAAATCTTAACTATTGACATGAACAATGCATATTAATTTGTTTAAGCCACATTAAGTCTCTCTAATCATGAGTTAATCGATTATGTTTTCATATTAGGCTCGCAACATATTGGAGAACCACAAGAAAGTTAGGGGTCGGAATCAAAGGAGAACGGTGAGTCTAATTATCGATTGAATTCTTTAGTGCAAATGAATGTTGCTTGCTATGTAATCATGTGATTGTCATGATTGGTCCTTGATAATGTAATGATGGATAATTTGTGACATTGTGGTACATATAAATGGTATACGTGTGGTATATTTGAGGTATATGTTTGTCAAATGTGATATATACACATGGTATATGTATAGTATATGCAAGGTATATGCTTGACATATGAGGTATATATGGAATATATGTATGTTGTATATGATAAAGATGCAATGGTTGATGAATGCTTAAATACAAGTGCATATGCATATGGGCTAAAAAGGCGTTGTGACTAGTTAATCGATATTGTAAAGCAAAAGAAGAGGCCTATGGCCCAAAAAATGTGCAAATGAAACAAATGATCAAGCTAGCTAGCAAATGCAAATGCAAATGTTCACATGGAAAATATTCACATGGAAACCCGGGGCAATGTCTGTTTAACTTAGTCACAACAAAATGAAATAAGCAAAGCATTTGCATACATGAAGAGTAATGATTATATGTTTCAACTTTATTGATACTTATATGATACTGATGAATGGAATGGAATACATGGTATATATTGGAATTGTGATTTATTACTATGAGTTGTTTGGTACTTTAGAGCTCATTGGATTGTTATTCTCACTGAGCCGCAACTTATCAATTTGCATCATTTTTCAGGTAAAGAAAAGTGATAGCTCATTTTGAGTAGCGTATAAAAGACATGGAGCACAGGTCATTGGCCGAGCCTCATCACTCTCTCTCTCCTTGTATTCCACACAAGCATGAAATCATGTCATCTTTATTTTGACTTATATGCTTGAATATGTATTATCACTCTAGATTAGTTTTGAAATGTATAAATGGAAACAACCCGTAATCCTTCGGATGGAAAGTTTATGTTTTGATATATGTGATATATTATATTGTGGTGAAAACCTCAGTGTTAACTTTGCAAAGTCAGTGAATAATATTACAGGATATGAGACTTGCAAGTCATTGAATGAAATTATAGGATATGAGACTTGCAAAGTCATGGAATTATATTACAGGATATGAAAAAAAAATTTACTACTATTGTTAACAGGGTATTTTATCTTTCCAGTACGCCATGTATGATTACTTGATATTTGGATAGGTTATACTAAAATGCATAAGATGTGGTGTTACATCGTGACTGTTCTTCCAAGCCGTGACTTGAGTGGTGACTTTGGCTGTGAAGCATTCAGGAAAGATTTGAAGTGTTTGATCATGAGCGTGACATTTTATATTCATGGGCGTGAACATCCTTCCCAGCCGTGGTCCAAGTAGTGACTCTGGCTGTTAAGCTCTCTAGAGGAATTTGTCATGTCTTCTCACGGGTGTGACTTTCTTTCACGATCGTGACTAATATGATCAGTCACGGTTGCTATCATTCTTTATGGTCGTGAACCTTAAATGTTGGATAGTTGGCGCTAAGCTTCATCACGGGCGTGACATATAAGGTCACGGGCATGAACATGCTATTTCTTCATTTTTTTTTGTCTTTTTAAGATTAGTGTTCCATTCTCTATTCTTGCTATCATGTTCCATACCCTGTTCAAGAAACTTAGAAAACAAGTATGTTAAATACATTATTGCTATTTTATTTGTTATCATCAAAATGACAGAAATACCCTCAAGGTTCAACAATGATGGATGTGATTAGGTTTGGTAGATTTAGGTTATGTTGCAAGATTGAACTTAGAAAATGTAAGTTTGCGATTAGTTTATAGAAGTGTAGTTAAACTTTGAGTTAATGATAATTGATGTTAGTTAATTGTTTTATAGCTTAAAAACTAAATAAAATATAATGTTAAGGGATGAATGAGGGGCTGCCATAGTTAAAGAAATTTGGGAGAAATTGAAATTAACATAGAAAAACCACAATTGGTGATAAGTGAAGTAGGATTTGAGTGTTGAATTGAAGATAATGAAGTGGAAACTAGGATGTGGTTTTTGGGCAGCCATGACATATGAAGAAGGAAGTTTAACCTTAGTACATTTTAGCTCAATTAAGGTGTAAAACATATTAGGAGCATTAGAATATTATATAGACATGAAAAGTATTGGAAATGGATGTTGGAATTGAAATATGGTATGGTTGTGTAGGAAAAATCAATGAACAAGTGAGAGGCCCTCAAGGTATGGAATTATATATTAAGGTTTGATATGTTTGTGTTTATAATATATTGTGTGATTTGTTGTGGCCTTTGATATTTTATATGGAAATGGAATCAAATGGTGTGAAATAATTGAGACATATGAATGTAGTTGTAATTCTAGAAATTTTAGTATCAAAATGAATGCAAATGATGAATGTGGATTGATGCCAATTGATGACTCGGGTACAGAATTCCAGGAATAGCTCTGACTATTTGGATGATAACTTGAGTTTTGGAATTCCTTTTTGTATGTTATTTATTGAAAATTAAAGCTAAGACATAGGGCTTTAATTTTTATTTAGACCATAAAATCTAATTGTGTCTAGATTTTCCCAAAAAAATGCATGAACTTCAAACCTAGAATTTGTCTAGAAAATTCTGCACAGAAATTTATATGATGATGCAGTATTCAATTGATCATAACTTTTGATAGAAAACTGGGATTTAAGTGATTTTGATGCATATGAAAGCTAAGACAATAAGCTAAAAATGGTTAGAAGACTAGAACTCCCAATTTGAATTATAAATGGGCTAAAAATGAAGCCTAAAAATAGGTCCGAAATCTGCCATAGGTAAAAATATGAAATCTTGGACTTTTGCATGTGTTGTGAGTATTATATGTAATAATTAATGTGAATATTTACTTTATTGATAATTATAAATGTTTAAAAAATTATTTATGTGTGAGATTATAGTGCAATAATAATGTGAATAAAGAACAAAAATAAATAAGCATAAATATGATAATTGAATAATATTGGCATTTTTGAAAATATTAGAAATTAAAATAAGCCTAAAGACACCTAGGCTAGCACTTGAATAGAAAATAGTTTAGCATGCCAATCAGGGAATTTAGGCACTCGGTGCGAAATATGGAAGCCAGTAATGACAATTTATAAATGTGCTCGGCGCAAAATTATTAAGACCGTAATGGCAAAATTATTAAGCCAGTAATGACATTATAAAAGCGTTCGACGCAACATTATAAAATCCGAAAATGGCAACTCAATTATTCCTATTAGTTAGTTCGGTTAGATGTGTTATGAGCACAAGCAAATAATAATAATAATAATAATAATAATAATAATAATAATAATAATATTAATAATAATAATAATAATAATGAAATATATGATTTTTATAAATGTTATATGAATTAAAGTTGTTAAATATTGAGTATTTACTGAAATTTATTGATTTTATATAATTCTTTATTTTATGCCTTATTTATTAAATGGTTAATTAATATGTGTGAAAATTTATATGTATGTAAAATTTTTATCATTGAAGCACCACTAAGCTAGTAGCTTAGCGCGGGCGGTTTCCTCTCACGCAGGTTAGAAGGGTAGCCATAGAAATTATAATTATCAGAAGAAGAAGGGTACCCGGAGGAAAGCAGCTAGCAGCTTGATTTTCTTTTTGGTATATTTTGTTAAAAACTTTGTAAATTAAAGTATCATTTTTATTTCATATAATGTGTATTAAATATGTGAGTCATTATGTAAAAGAACATAGTTTGAATGTAAATTGATGTACTTTATAAATAAATAAAATTTTGAGTATTTATGCTTGTAATAATTTTTATTTCAATGTCTGCAATATTTTTGTTAAAAAAAATTACTTCACTTCATTAATTTCATAAAACGGTAAGACGGGTAATGCTCACTTACCTTGCTGAACTACAGTGGGGTAAGGGGGTGTTACAATTTTTGATATCAGAGCTATAGGTTTTAACGATTCTTATTTAGTGGGTATAGGAAAATAAGTGCATGTTTTCAGTATTTGTATTGTTTTAAGCTGTTATATTCTAATAAGGGACCCTTTTTCTGATAATATAGGTTTTAATGGATACGGAATCAAGGGGAAGTCACGAAGAGCCGGAGAGTGATAATATAGCTAATTCAGCTACTCATAGATAGTCAGCATCATTTAGAGCTTTGGAGCCTAGTGTGATAGCTCCACAACATGTTGAAGAACAAATTGATATGGGTCAGGTACCCCTTATGCAACAGATGGCTACCTTGTTACAGCATATCGCACAAGTTGTGCCACCACCAGCTCCACCACCTCCCCCACCTCAACCGACATCCCATATTGATAAATTAAGAAAATATGGGCTACGGATTTTATGGGAAAGAAAGAGGATGACCCAGTCGCAACAAAATTTTGGTTGAAAAGGACAGAGCAGGTTTTTGAGGAGCTACAATGTCCAGAGGAGTACAAGATTAGATATGCAGTATCCCTCCTTCAGGAGCATGCCTATGACTGGTGGAAGTTGATGTTAGCGAAACCTCAGACTCTGAACTCTCAGACATGGGATTTCTTTGTGGCAAATTTTAAAAAGAAATATGTGCCAAGAATATATGTGGATGAGAAAAAGTGAGAATTTCTCAATCTGAAATAGAGGGGTATGACAGTAGCTGAGTACGAGATGGAGTTCACCAGGCTGAGCAAGTATACTACTGGGATTATTGGAGATGAAGCTGATAAATGTCATAGATTTGAAGACGGTCTCGATGAAGAGATTGGATATTTAGTGGCTTCCCACCAGCATACAGATTTTGCTACGCTAGTGTCCTCTGCCATTAGTGTTGAAAGGAGGAAAAAGCTGAAGACAAAAGAGTTCTCTAAGAAATCAACAGCTAGTGTGGCCCAGACATCGGGTAGGAAAGGACGGATAGTACCCAGACCATTTTAGTCACGGGTGGCTGGGCAGACATTTTCTGGTTGGCGGGGTCAGCATTTTAGACCCACAGCATCATCTGCTAGTTCACCAACATCATTTCCTAAGAGACCAGCTCTGGCTGTGTGTCAGTGTTGTGGTAAATCTCATACAAGAGTGTGTTGGTGGTTAACTAGGGCATGTTTGAGATGTGGAGCCACTAACCATATAAAGAGAGATTGTCCCAAACTTAGTACAGGCAGTACGACACCAGCACAGACTATGGCACCGGTACAGAGCCGTGGTCGAGGTCGAGGCCAGTTTAGAGGTGGTCGTACTAGATAGAGTCAGGGGGTCTCAGAGACAGTTGACAGACCCGGAAGTAGTAGAGCTCTAGCTCGGGCATATGTGATGAGAGCCTGTGAGGACCAGGATGCACCAGACGTCATAGTTGGTAAATTATCTTTATTTGATTTTGATTTACATGCATGGATAGATCCTGGTTCCACGCATTCATATATAAGCATAGCTGCACTTAGACAAGGGAACATGATACTTGAGACCTTAGAATATGAGATAGTTGTGACCAATTTGCTGGGACATAGTGTGAAAGTGAATCAAATTTATAGAAATAGTTCAATAACAATTCAGGTAGAGAATTTCTAGTAGACTTAATAGAATTACCTTTTCATGAATTCGATGATATTTTAGGTATGGATTGGTTGACAAAGCATGGGGCTATAGTCGACTGTCGATCTAAAAAGTTGTATTTAAATTTCCTGGGCAGGATGACACCATCATTCAAGGTGAAGGTCAAACATGTTTGACCAATGTAATTTTTGCATTAAAAGCTCAAAAATACATTAGGAAGGGATGTGAGGCATACTTGGCCCATGTGATAGATACCAGGAAGGGAGCCCGGAACTCAAGGACATCCCCACAGTGTGTGAGTTTCCAAATGTGTTTCCTGAAGATTTGTCGGGTTTACCAAAAGATAGAGAGATATAATTTGTTATTGATGTAATTCCTAGTACAACCTCGATATCAATTACTCCGTATAGAATGGCACCTGCAGAATTGAGAAAGCTGAACGTTCAATTGCAGGAATTGCTAGACAAGGGGTTTATAAGACCCAGTGTGTCACCATTGGGTGCTCCAGTGTTATTCGTGAAAAAGAAGGATGGCACCCTACAATTATGTATTGATTACCGACAATTAAAAAAGGTGATGATTAAAAATAAATACCCACTACCTAGAATTGATGATTTGTTTGATCAATTGAAGGGAGTAAGAGTATTCTCTAAGATTGATCTCAAATTCGGGTATCATCAATTGAAAATCAAAGAATCAGATGTGTCCAAAATAGCCTTTAGGACTCGATATGGCCACCATAAATTCCTGGTTATGTTGTTTGGCTTAACGAATGCACGAGCTGCCTTTATGGATATGATGAACAGGATTTTTAGGCCTTACCTTGATCAGTTTGTGGTAGTTTTTATAGATGATATCCTGGTGTATTCGAGGGACAATGGAGAACATGACAGACATCTCAGAGTAGTATTACAGACTCTGAGGGAAAATCAATTGTATGCAAAGCTGTCAAAATGTGAGTTCTGGTTGGAAGAAGTAAGATTCTTAGGGCATGTTATTTCAGTTGAAGGAATCTGTGTTGATCCTAACAAAATAGAAGTCATTCTAAGTTGGATGTCGCCTTGCAATGTGACAGAAGTCCGGAGTTTCCTTAGATTACCTAGCTATTACAGAAGGTTTGTGAAGGGATTTTCAAGCATAACTGCACCAATTACCAAGTTGCTTAGAAAAGAAACTAAGTTCGAGTGGACAGATCGATGTCAGGTAAGCTTTCAGAAGCTAAAAGTCATGCTACCTGAAGCACCTATTTTGACCTAACCCACGCCAGGGAAAGATTTTGTGATATACAGTGATGCCTCTCATAATGGGCTAGGTTGTGTATTAATGCAAGAGAGTAAAGTAGTTGCTTATGCATTTAGGAAATCAATGTTGGGTTTTGAAGAATGAATCATATTCATAAACGCATCAAAAAATAAAATTTTTCAAAACCCAAAACAAAATATCATACTTGTGCCATTAAAATTAATTTATATAAATGTAAATGTTAAAAATTATACCTTGTAATTTTTATTTATTCTTCAAATCTTCACTTTGTTGGGTTGTAAAAAACCACAAAACTCTACACTAGGATGTCTCTAATGATAATCCACGTGAAGAATGAAGAAGAAACTATCAAGAGAAATGGTTTGAACAAATTCAAAGTGCTAGCTTGGAAAGTGTTTTTGAGAGAATTTTTGTTGTCTTAAAATATTTTTTTCACAAAAAAAATTTTCATGTTTATTTTCTACTATTTGATGTCTTTTTTATTTGAATCAAATTCAAAAATAAGATGAAAAGTCAAAAATGGAGAAAATGGAAACAAATGAATAGTAATTGGCCATAATTGGCCTAATTAAGGCCAAAAACAGTCGTTGGCCAACGAATGGGAGGCAGCAGGCGCGCTGGGTTTTGACTACATTAGGTTCCCAGTTATGTTGGCCACTTAAATTAACAATTAATTTAAGCAGGTCGTGAGCGGTATCACATCATGACCCCCAATTGACCGGAAAGTTAGGGTTTTGACTACAAACCTTTCCATAGACAATTTCTGTGCAATTATTCCTTTCACCATTCTATACCTCACTTGGTTCAGAGTATGGACATGTGTCAACTCCCACTAGACTGACTACATCACGTCTAGTCCAAGTTGTTGCCCAGATATTAGACCAAGAAGGGGGGTTGAATTGGAGTTTCAAAAATTAAACTTTAAAGTGCGGAAATAAAATTGTTAATTTTAGAAGGGATTAGAGAAAATCAGACACAAAGATTTATAGAGGTTCGGGTGTTAACAAACCCTACTCCTCTCCCCAATCGCAATTGGGAGTTTCACTAACACACTAAGTGTTACAATGGAGTTTTACAAGCTCACTCCCAACTATGGTGTTTCTCACAATGGCTCACACCTAACCAGAAATCCCTTGTGTTTTAATGGCTCACACAATAAGTAATTCCTTTGTGTTTTACAGGCTCACACAAACAACCTACACTTTGAGTTTTACAGGCTCACTCAAACAACCTTTTAATTTGTGTTTTGGAGATTCACACAACTAACCCTTACAAGTGTTATTCTCTTAACCCAGAACTACCTAATGATCACTTGAGTAAAGATTACAGAGATAACTACTTATAAATCTTTATTGCTCAAATATGAGGAGCAATAAGATTTTTACAGAGAATGAATTTGTTCTCAAAGTATAAAATTACAAGATAGCTTGTGATTTGAAGTATATGCTAATTTTTTTTGTTTTTCTTGTCATTCTCTTATTTCTTAATGCATAAATGACTTCCATTTATACTCTCATGGCTGAATATAGCCGTTGGGGTGCATTAAATAAGAAACTAGCCATTATACCAACCAAAAAATCGCGCCTGACATTTTTCTCTTTCATTATTCACGGGCCTTAGTCGTGAAGCTCTCTGGTATGTTTTGACATATAAAGTTACGGGCATGACATTAATCGGTCACGGGCGTGACACTCTTCCCAGCCGTGAACCAAGTGGTGACTCTGGTCATGAAGCTCTCTGGATGAAATTGAATGAATCCTTCACGGGGGTGACACATTCATTCACGGAGGTGAAAATCTTCCCAGTCGTGACCCAAGTGGTGACTCTAGTCGTGAAGCTCTCTGGAATGAAATTTGCATGAGGCTTCACGGGGGTGACTGAAATG
The DNA here is from genome assembly GCA_023653625.1 of Triadica sebifera. Lineage (NCBI taxonomy): Eukaryota > Viridiplantae > Streptophyta > Magnoliopsida > Malpighiales > Euphorbiaceae > Triadica > Triadica sebifera. The sequence continues at coordinate 8,823,787 of CM042900.1, forward strand.
CTTACTTCACGGTTTGGTTTTCCTTCATGGTCGTGAACTTCAAATGTTGGTTTTTGGTAATGACTATCTTTCTTCACGGGAGTGACTCCTAGAGTCACGACAGTGAACATGCTACTTCTTGCTTTTTGTTTCTTAAGGATTATTCTTCCAATTCTCCATTCTTGCTATTTTAATTCATGTCTTGTATAATATACTTACAAAAACAAGTATGTTAAATACAATATTGCTATATTATTTATTATCATCAAAATGACGGAAATACCCCTCAAGGTTAACACAAGTAATGTTAGTTCTTGTCCTTGAAGCTCATTACTCTATTAGATATGTCATTGAAGACTATCTTTATGACATTTCCACTCCGGCCAGAGATTCCTGAGTAATGACCACGACAAGAGGTCATGGGTATACACTCCTTCTATCACGAATGGTGAATCCTTTGTTGGTTACCCAATTACCTTCGAATACCTCAAGTTGTATCCAATCACCACCCTGTGAGCTACCTCTATGAGGCAACAAGGAATAGTGTCAAAATACAGAATCAATATTCAAGATATCCTTGAGTACCTCAAGTCTAAGGATACTTGCACCATTGTTATGATGAGACTATCATTGACATTTGAATTGATTATCCATATGATTGTCTCATAGTTGGTCATCCAATGTACTTAGCTACACTTAGCAAGCATCCACATGTTAACTCTAAATATATCATATTTATAGATTATGAGATCTACTACTCGATCCAGTCAAGGAGTGTAACATGTGCTAGTCTATCTAGATTAATAATGTCCTATCTCATTAATCCTGTGACTAAGGATAATTTTGATACTTACATAATTACACATGATAAGAATCTCAATATCATGATCTCATCATCATTTCCTTCATGTTATGTTATGTATCAAGGACTTCATTAATTGATTTAAGATCACTTATCAATTCATATATCAAATGAACATCAAATTAATGAAAAAGCCTTTTATTAATCAAATACATTTGTACAATAAGTGCTAAAGGTGACTGCCTTTAGAGCACTCCTCTAACAAGCTCTCACTTGCACTAAAGCCAATTGCCTTTGTATTTAATTCCATAGGTGAGTACGTGAGAATCATATTTCTTTTGGGGAAGTGGCTTAGTTAAAGGATCAGCAATATTCTGATCAATGGGCACTTTTTCTATCTTTACATCATTCCTGCCAATGATTTCTCTAATCAAATGGTATCTTCTAAGTACATGTTTGGATCTCTGATGAGACCGTGGCTCTTTTGCTTGCGCAATGGCTCCATTATTATCACAATACAATTGCATTGGATCAATAATGCTGGGAACCACTCCAAGTTCTGTGATGAATTTCTTTATCCAAACTGCTTCCTTTGCTACTTCAGAAGCTGCAATGTACTCTGCTTCGGTTGTAGAATCAACTGTCATTTCCTGTTTGGAACTCTTCCAACTAACTGCTCCACCATTTAGTGTGAATATATAACCTGACTGAGATTTTGAGTCATCCTTATCAGATTGGAAGCTGGCATCGATATACCCGCTCACAGTAAGATCTCCATCTCCATATACCAAGAATACATCCTTAGATCTTCTTAAGTACTTAAGGATATTCTTGACAACCACCCAATGACCCTCACCAGGGTCTAATTGGTATCTACTCGTGACACTCAGAACATATGATACATCGGGTCTTGTACATATCATAGCATACATGATTGATCCTATAGCTGCAAAGACTTTGAGAGAGTAATCCCATGGGTCATGGCAATATATCCCCTTTTGGACTGCTCCATGCTAAACCTTTTTAGCATCTTATCTATGTATGTAGACTGTGAAAGACCAAGCAATCTGTTAGATCTATCTCTATAGATCTTTATCCCTAAAATATAGACTACTTCTCTAAGGTCTTTCATAGATAAATTCTTGGATAACCAAATTTTGACTGATTGTAAGGCTGAGACATCATTTCCCATTAACAATATGTCATCTACATATAACACAAGAAATACGATTGCACTCCCACTAACCTTCTTGTAAACACAAGGTTCATCCGGATTTTGTAAGAAACCAAACTGTTTGATTGTCTCATCAAACCGAATATTCCAACTCCTGGATGCTTGCTTTAATCCATAAATGGATCTTTGAAGCTTACATACCTTTTTGCCATCTTTGGATATGAAACCTTCTGGTTGTGTCATGTACACATCCTCAGTCATATTTCTATTAAGGAAAGCTATTTTCACATCCATTTTCCATATCTCATAATCATAATGAGTAGCAATGGCTAGGAGTATCCTTATGGATTTAAGCATAGCTACTGGGCTAAAAGTTTCATCGTAGTCAATTCCTTGTCTTTGATGATAACCTTTAGCAACAAGTCTAGCTTTATAGGTAATCACATTACCATCCATGTCAGTTTTCTTTTTGAAAACCCACTTGCACCCTATAGGATTTATTCCTTCGGGTGGGTCAACCAAAGTCCATACTTGGTTTTCATACATGGAATCCATTTATGACTTTATGGCTTGAAGCCATTTGTCAGATTCTGAACTATTCAGAACCTCTTCATAGGTTTTAGGCTCATCATTTTCAATGAGCAATACGTCGTTTTGTTCACTAATGAGAAATCCATATCTCTCTGGAATAGTACGTATCCTACTTGACCTATGAAACTCTTGTACTTCAGAAGGTTAAGCTGTTATATCATCTGTATGAGTAACAAACTCGGGTTCAGGCAGTTGATCAGCATCTGTTGGAGCATCTTGAACTTTATCAAGTTCAATTTTGCTCTCACTATCTCCTTTTAGAAGGAATTCTCTCTCTAAAAAGATAGCATGTCTTGAAACAAAAACCTTTTGTTCCAAGGGGTGGTAAAATTGAAATCCATATGATACTTTTGGATATCCCACAAATAGACATCGGTCAGACTTAGCTTTTTGCTTATCTGACATTGTCCGCTTCACATAAGCAGGACAACCCCAAATTCTCATGTAAGAAAATGTGGGCCTCTTGTTATACCATATCTCATATGGAGTAACATCAACTGACTTTGAAGGAACTCCATTTAATATATAAATGGCGGTCTCTAGTGCATAACCCCAAAAGGATTTAGGCAATTTTGCAAAACTCATTATAGACCTTACCATGTCTAACAAGGTTCGGTTTCTTCTTTCAACCACACCATTGTGTTGTGGCGTGTAAGGTGGAATCCGTTGAGATAAAATCCCATTATCCCTAAGATAATCTAGAAACTCTTGGCTCAAGTATTCACCTCATCGATTTGATCGAAGTGTTTTAATACTTTTGCCAAGTTATTTCTCTACTTCATTTCTGAATTCTTTGAACTTTTCAAAAGCTTCAGATTTGTATCTCATAAGATACATGTATCCATATCGTGAGTAGTCATCGATAAAAGTAATGAAGTAGATGAAACCACCTCTTGCACGTGTAGACATTGGACCGCATACATCTGAATGTATTAAGTCTAAAAGTCCATTAACACATTCACCCTTTCCCTTAAAGGGTAATTTAGTCATCTTGCCTATTAAACAAGATTCACATGTGTCATATGATTCATAATCAAATGACCCCAAACTACCACTTTTGTGTAGCTTAGCCATGTGTTTCTCACTTATATGACCAAGATGACAATGCCATAAATAAGATGATTTCAACATATCTTGTTTTTTCCTTTTATTATCATTGATGTTTAAAATTGGATTTGACATATCTAATATGTATATTCCATTGCATAATGTACCATTAGCATAAAGAATTCCATTCAACATAATAGAACAACAATTGTTACTAAAAGCTAAAAGGAAAGTGTCTTTATTTAGACTTGAAACAGAAATAATGTTTTTAGTCAAAGTAGGTAAATAATAGAAATTATCCAAATTTAATATAAGCCCACTAGGGAGGGTCAATTCATATGTTCCTATAGCTAATGCAGCAACCCTTGCTCCATTTCCAATGCGTAGGTCTGACTCTCCCTTATTGAGTTGTCTACTGTTCCTTAGGCCCTGTATATCAGTGCATATGTGTGAGCCATAACCGGTATCTAATACCCATATATTATTATTGGAAACAATATTAATTTCAATGACAAAAATACCTGAAGTAGATGGGGCATCAGATGCCTTCTTCTTCAAGGACTCCAAGTAAGCCTTGTAGTTTCTCTGCCAATGGCCATCCTTGCCACAATAAAAGTATATCCCTTTTGGAGCAATCTCTTTGGCCTTCTTCTTGGCCACACCTCCCTTAGGCTTCATGGACTTCTTCTTCTTCTTAAGGTTCTTACTGTTAGAACTTGAAGAGTCCACCAGCATCACAACCTTACTGTCCTTCTTGACAGATGACTCAGCTATTTTAAGCAAGTTAATCAGCTCAGGAATAGTGGTAGAGATTTGGTTCATCCTATAGTTAAGCACAAAATGTGAATAACTATCAGACAAACTGGTTAGAATTAAGTCAATACTTAATTCATGGTCCATCACAAATCCCAAGGTGGCCAACCTCTCAATATAGTCATTCATCTTCAATGCATATTGCATTGGAGATGTCCCCTTAACCATCTTAGTGCGGAAGAACAACCTTGAAGTTTCAAAACTTTCAGAACGTGCTTGCTCATCAAAAAGCACTCTTAGATGGTATCCTATGGAATTAACATCCATAGCCTCATGCTGCTTTTGCAACTTAGCTGACATAGTAGCAAACATAATGCAGCTTGCTATCTCACTATCATCGAGATGCTTTTGATAAGCCTTCTGAACATCTTTAGAAGCATTAGCAGCAGGGGGATTAGGGAGTGCCTCATTTAGGACATAGCCAATCTTTTCGGAATTGAGAACAATTCTCAGATTCTTTAGCCAATCCAAAAAATTGGGCCTAGTCAACTTATTTGATTCCAATAGCGATCACAAATTCACACTTGTCATGATGATGATTCTAGCAGCCTAGATGTAAAATCGAACATGTTAGAATGTACATAAAATGAATGTTTATTAGGTCTTTAATAAATCGCATTATGGCTCCCACTATTTTATTGCGAATCCATAGCCCTCACTATGAACCCGAGAGAACTTATATGGAAGTTCTCCTAGTGGGTCGATATCCAACTAGCTAAGAATAACCTTGAGGCAACTCAACAAGCTATCCTTAGTTTAGTTGGTAGGTATCTAATCCATACCAATTGCATTATTCATGCAACTATCGAATCTTGTGTTATCAACTTATTGATGTGTGCACATGTATTGGGCTCTCGACTTTTGATATGTGTACATCTCATGTATACAAACCCAACTTCACCTCTAATACACATTAACCTTGGCGCAAATCCAACAAGTTAATAATATCAGTTAAGTCTAACCCATTAATCGTGAAATCTAATTTCAATGGATTGAACATATTATTATAGAGTGAGCTTGAGGCAACTCAACAGCCCTAACTCTAGAAGAACTCTGGTTCTCCCATATTAATGGAAGGCGTAAGACTTAATTGTTTATTTAGTGAGGGATTTCGTTGTTAAGTCTCATCAAGTTATTATTTCATGCTTTTATATATCATACATTCATCACATTGATATATAAAGATAGTTACATTAACTATATGGCATGATTATGGACATACTAAATTCAATCTCATGAGCCAAAGAGAAATTGACTAGGTCTTACCTAGGTATATGCATGAATTACAACCCAAAATAGAAATCAAATTCCTATTTCTAAGACTTCTTGTTTATGGTACCATCTCCTTTGCTTCTTCCTCCTTTGTATCTTCATTCTATCCTAATCCTATGTAATCTAATTACATATTTCAAATTATAGAAAACCTCAATTTACATTTGAGGGGAGTAAGATGAGAAGAGAAATACATAAGAAAGAAAAAGAGGTAGGCACACGCAGGCCCTATTTACCATAAAACAAAATAATTCCATGCATGCTCAATCACATTGGGCCTAAGTCCATAATCATCCATCATGCCTTTTCATACACCCCTAACATGCATTCTCTAATGCACAAAAATAAAAATGACAATTTTGGATTTCAATTTGTAAATCGATTCAACACTTGAATCGAAATTGCTTATATGTGTTCTTTCAGTTAATTTAATTTTGTATGTCATTTTAAAGTGTAATTTAATATTTAATCAAATTAAATTAAATTCCATATTTCCATAAATAATTCAAAATTAATTCTCCTTAAAATCAGAATATTATGATGTCAAAATTAAACAATTTAATTTTTGATATATATACCAATTTCTTGTCATACTAGAATTACAATTGCACAACTTAAATTAATTCAAAATTAATTTCCAAAAATTATAAAAATTTCCAGAACATCAAATCACCATTCTAATTATCTTTATGTCAGTTCAAGTTCATCAAAATATTTTTGGCACAAGCCAAAATTACTAAGACAAACGAATCAATACACTTAGATGCTTAAAATGACTAATTCGATATCTAGAATTTTTAAAATTTCAAATGCTTGCAAAATAATTTTGTCATGAATCTAACATCAAAATAACATATTTTTAATCACATAAAAATTATTTCAAGGTGCTGTAAATAAAATAAACACATACAAAAAAATCAAACAAAACAGCCCCACCGGGTATGCTAAAACAGTCTCGTTTTTGTGTTTGTTTGAAACATTAATTAAAATAATTTTTAATTAATTATTGGATACTTCCAGAGGCATAAAAATATTCTCAATATGTCTAAATAAGATTTTTCATAATTAAATTACAAGAAAAATGTAACCAGCCCCATCAATTAAGCCAAACAACAACACATGTACATAAAAAGGTAATTTTAGACATTTTTGAAATAAATCCGAAATTAATTATTTGAATCACATTCAAATTATTTTTCAATCAAAATAATCATTCTTAATCATCCCATAATCAGATTAAAGAAAGAAAAATGTGTAAATATATTTTACAAATTAATTTCAATTTTTCAAAACCTATTGATCCAAAATCATCAAAAACATGCAATCTCATTGCACTTTCAATTAAAATTAATTTTAATGGATACAAGGAGGCTCTGATACCAATGTTAGATTTTGAAGAATGAATCATATTCACAAACGCAATAAAAAATAAAATTTTTCAAAACCCAAAACAGAAGATCATACTTGTACCATTAAAATTAATTTATATAAATGTAAATGTTAAAAATTATACCTTGTAATTTTTATTTGTTCTTTAAATCTTCACTTTGTTGGGTTGTAGCAAACCACAACAATCCACACTAAGATGTCTCTAATGATAATCCACGCAAAGAATGAAGAAAAAACTATCAAGAGAAATGGTTTGAACAAAATCAAAGTCCTAGCTTTGAAAGTGTTCTTGAGGGAATTTTTGTTGTGTCTTAAAATATTTTTTTGTCTATTTTCTGCCATTTGATGTCTTTTCTATTTGAATCAAATTCAAAAATAAGATGAAAAGTCAAAAATGGAGAAAATGGAAACAAATAAATAGTAATTACCCATAATTGGCCTAATTAAGTCAAAAAACAGCCCTTGGCCAACGGATGGGAGGCAGTAGGCTCGCTGGGCCTACTGCAGGCTGCTGCTGGGCAGCCCTTGTAGGCCAGCAGCCTGCCTAGCCCGCGCGGGCCTGTGACACTCCCGAACAATTTTTCTGTGCGATCTCATCGCGATCCATCCTAAAATAATTCTCTCATATTTTGGATCATATCCAAAACTATTTTACTCATTCTCCCATATCTTCAATGCGTGTGACCCATTAGGTTCCCAGTTATGTTGGCCACTTAAATTAACAATTAATTTATGCAGGTCATGAGCGGTATCTAGCAACACATCATGACCCCCAATTGACCGAAAAGTTAGTTTTTTGACTACAAACCTTTCCATAGATAATATTTGTGCAATTATTCCTTTCACCATTCTATACCCCACTTGGTTCAGAGTATGGATATGTGTCAACTCCCACTAGACTGACAACATTACGTCTAGTCCAAGTAATGTTAGTTCTTGTCCTTAAGGCTTATTACTCTATTAGATATGTCATTGAAGACTATCTTTATGAAATTTCCACTCCGGCCAGAGATTCCTGAGTAATGACCACGAAAAGAGGCCATGGGTATACACTCCTTCTATCAAGAGTGGTGAATCCTTTATTGGTTACCCAATTACCTACGAATACCTCAAGCTATATTCAATCACCACCCTATGAGCTACCTCTCTGAGGCAACAAGGAATAGTGTTAAAATATAGAATCAATATTCAAGATATCCTTGAGTACCTCAAGTCTAAGGATACTTGCACCATTGTTATGATGAGACTATCATTGACATTTGAATAGATTATCCATATGATTGTCTCATAGTTGGTCATCCAATGTATTAGCTACACTTAGCAAGCATCCACATGTTAACTTTAAATATCTCATGTTTATAGATTATGAGATCTACTACTCGATCCAATCAAGGAATGTAACATGTGCTAGTCTGTCTAGATTAATAATGTCCCATCTCATTAATCGTATGACTAGGGATAATTTTGATACTAACATAATTACACATGAAAAGAATCTCAATATCATGATCTCATTATGATTTCCTTCATGTTATGTTATATATCAAGGACTTCATTAATTGATTTAAGATCATTGATCAATTCATATATCAATTGAACATCAAATTAATGAAAAAACCTTTTATTAATCAAATAAATTTGTACAATAAGTGCTAAAGGTGATTGCCTTTAGAGCACTCCTCTAACAATTGAAGCCTCATGAACTAAATTACCCTACCCATGATTTGGAGTTGGCAGCAATAGTGTTTGCTTTAAAAATATGGCGACATTATTTGTATGGCAAGCGGTGCTACATATACACAAATCATAAGAGCCTCAAATATTTGCCCACACAAAATGAGTTGAACTTAAGGCAAAGATGCTGGTTGTAGTTAATCAAGGATTATAATTGTATTATTGATTATTAGTCAGGCAAAGCCAATGCAGTAGCGGATGCCTTAAGTAGAAAAACACTGGCAGGTATAGTTTAAAAATTTCCTCAATTATAATATAATATATATAAATTAATAGTAAATTAAAAATTAGACTCATAATTTATTTTGGCAAAGTTACAGGTCCAACCTACTTTAAGGCAACACGTGAGAGAAGCTCAGAAGCAAGATCCGAAATTGATGATAATTGCTAAGGCAGTGAAAAAGGGGGAGAGACCTAAATTTAAGGTTGAAGGTGATGGAAGCATAAGTTACAAAGGAAGATTGTGCGTGCCAAATGACTGCAGATTAAAGCAAATAATTCTAAAAGAGGCATATAATACAACTTATTCCATGCATCTAGGAAGTAACAAAATGTATTAAAATAGCAAGAATGGAGATTGAAAGAATAATCCTTGAAAGTCAAAATTCGAGAAGTAGCATGTTCACTGTCGTGACTCTATGAGTCATTCCCGTGAAATAAGCTAACCGTTACCAAAACCAACTTTTGAAGTTCACGGCCATGAAGGAAGAACAAACCATGAAGTGGGCATTTCAGTCACCCCCGTAAAGATTCATGCATTTTCATCCAGAGAGCTTCACAACCAAAGTCACCACTTGGATCACGGCTGGGAAGCTTGTCACGCCCGTGAATGAGTATGTCATGCCCGTGACTCCATATGTCAAAAGATTCCAAAGAGCTTCACGACCAAGGTCACCACTTCAGTCACGGCTTGGGAAAAAATGTCACCCCCGTGACAAGCATAGTCACGCCTGTGAACAATGAAAGAGAAAAATGTCAGGCGCGATTTTTTGGTTGGTACAATGGCTAGATTCATATTTAATGCACCCCAACGGCTATATTCAGCCGTGGGAGTATAAATGGAAGTCATTTATACATTCAGAAAAAGAGGATGAAAAGAATAACAATAGAGTAGCACATACTTCGAATTTAATTCTTATTACAAACTATTTGTACTTTCATACTTTGAGAACAAATCTATTCTCTGTAAAAATCATTTTACTCCTCATATTTGATCAATTAAGATTTGTAAGTGGTTCTCTCTGTAATCTTTACTCAAGTGAGCTTTAGGTATTGCTGGGTTAAGAGTAGAACACTTGTATGGATTTGTTATGTGAGCCTCCAAAACACATATTAAAAAGTTGTTTGTGTGAGCCTGTAAAACACAAAGTGAAGGTTGTTTGTGTGAGCCTGTAAAACACAAAGTGAAGATTGTTTGCGTGAGCCTATAAAACACAAAGTGAAGGTTGTTTGTGTGAGCCTGTAAAACACAAGGAATTGGTTATTGTGTGAGCCATTAAAACACAAGGGTTTTCTAGGTTAGGTGTGAGCCATTGTGAGAAACACCATAGTTGGGAGTAGCTTGTAAAACACCATTGTAACATTTAGTGTGTTAGTGAAACTCCCAATTGCGATTGGGGAGAGGAGTAGGGTTTGTTAACACCCGAACCTCTATAAATCTGTGTGTCAAATTTTCTCTATCCCTCCTAAAATTAATTATTTATTTCTGCACCTTAAAGTTTAATTTCTTAAAACTCCAATTCAACCCCCTTCTTGGCTTAATATCTGGGCAACAATTGCTATCAGAGCTTTTTATAGCATCGAAGCTTAAAAAGCACTAGTAAAAATCAAGATATGGCCAGTGAAGGATTCCAAAGTCTCAAACTTTACTTTGATGAAGCAAATTATGCCCATTGGAAAATTCAGATGAAGACATATCTGGATAATAAAGGAATTGAAGTTTGGGATAGTATTCGAAAAGAATGGACACCACCAATTAGAAGTGGAGTTAATGGTAAAGCAGAAATCCTGTCAAGAGATGATTGGACAGAGCCTTAAAGAAGAGCAAATTTCAAAAATAAAAAGGCAATGACAATTCTTTCAAGTTCATTATCTATTGAAGAATATGGCAGGATACAACACTGTTCAACTGCATATAGCATGTGAAAACATTAGAAAACTATCATGAAGGTCACAAGGCCACATGGGATGACGAAAGCTCTTCAAGTGAAAAAGATGATAATGAAAGTGAAGAGGTCAACCTATGCTTCATGGCTATTGAGGATCACGTCTCGGAAAAAGCAATATCACTACACTCATACTCTTTCAATAATGATAGTAGTGATAATGGTAGTAATAGTGATAGTGATGATGATGATGATGAGCAAAGCCTAATAGAAGAATTAAATATAGAATTACAGAAATATAGAAGTAAATTTAGTACTTATAGAATTACATCTCTAATTTAAAAAATAAGATAGATGGTTTAGAAAAGGAAAACATAAAGCTTAACTCATCTAATGAATCTCTCCAAAAGTCATTAGATGAATACTCATCAAGATCCTCAATAGCTTCATTGTTAAAAGAAAATAATACTTTGAAAAATGAAGTTGAGGAACTTAGAAATTCCATTTCTAAATTTCACAAAGGTAAAGAGAGCTTAGATACCCTCATTGTGTCTCAAAGATCACCCTTAATCAGACATGGTCTAGGTTTTAAGGACACATCATCATCTTCTAACAAAACCGTATTTGTTAAGTCTAAAGAACCTAACATCTCCACACCTGTTAAGAAAGCACAAAGAAATAAGCATATTAATCACTCTATATAGAAAAAGAATAATCATGTCTTTATGTATAAGAAGCATGCATCTAGAAAAATGCAAATTAATCATGATTGTGCACGCCATTGTTCTCAAAATCAGCCTAATAGAAGTATGGCATTCAAATACATTGTTAGACCTACAAGCAAGTTTAGACCGAAACAATGTAATTATTGTATGAAAATTGGTCACATAACCAAACATTGCTGGATAAGGAAGGCTCATTGGGAACCTTCATCTGCTAACCCCCAAGGACCCAAACTCATTTGGGTACCTAAAAATTATACTTGAATTGTGATTCTATAGGTATGCCTCAAGTCCACAATAAATAAAAATGTTTGGCTAGTAGACAGTGGATGCTCAAGGCATATGACAGGAGACAAAGAACTTTTCAATGAAATCAAAAGTATTGATAGAGGTAAAGTTACCTTTGGAAACAATGCAAAGGGTAAGGTAATTGGCATTGGTTCTATTGGTATTAATGGTACTACTTTTATTAAGGATGTCTTACTTATTGATGGCTTGAAACATAACTTGTTAAGTGTAAGTCAATTATGTGATAGAGGAAACAAAGTAATCTTTACTTCAAATGAATGTCTTGTGATCTCTATCGATGGTCAGGAAATATTCAAAGGAAATAGAGACATCAATACATACATAATAAACTTACATGAACTATCTAACCATTCCTCTAAGTGTCTTCTGACTACTAGTGATGAATCTTGGCTGTGGCATAGATGAGTTGGTCATGCTAACATAGACTTAATACAAAGTCTTAGCACAGGAGAACTAGTAAAAGGACTGCCAAAAGTTAAATATGAAAAAGGCAAGACATGTGATCCTTGCCAAAGAGGAAAGCAACACAAGTCATCCTTCAAAGCCAAAAACATAGTAAGTACTTCAAAACCTCTTCAACTCCTGCATTTAGACTTGTTTGGACCTACTACAATTGCTAGCTTAGGAGGAAAACATTATGCTTTTGTCATCATAGATGATTACTCTAGATTTACTTGGGTAATTTTCTTAGTTCAAAAGAGTGATGCTTTTGAAAATTTCAAACACTTTGCTAAAAGAGTTCAAAATGAAAAGGGGTACTGCATTTCAAAAATAAGAAGTGATCATGGGAAAGAATTTGAAAATGAAAACTTTGAAAGCTTTTGTCTTGAACATGGCATTTCACATAATTTCTCATATCCTAGGACACCTCAACAAAATGGGGTAGTTGAAAGGAAAAATCGAACTTTAATTCAAATGGCTAGAACAATGCTTAATGAATATGAATTACCAACTTATTTTTGGGCAGAAGCCATAAACACTGCATGTTATATTTCAAATCAAGTTTTCAAAAGACCTCTTTTAAACAAAACCTCATTTGAGCTATGGAATGGAAGAAAGCCGTTAATATCATACTTTAGAGTATTTGGATGCAAGTGTTTTATATTGAACACCAAGGATAATCTTGGAAAATTTGCCTATAAGTCTGATGAAGGTATCTTTTTAGGGTACTCGACAACTAGCAAATCATATAGAGTATTTAATAAAAGATTATTAACGGTTGAAGAATCCATGCATGTTGTTTTTAATGAATCTAGTAGACTTAATCTTGTGAAAGGTAGTGTTCTTGATGATGTTGTAGGTAATATGGAAAAACTTGATATTGGAAATGGGAAAGAGGAAAATGATCAAGAAAATTTACTACAAAATGGTACTCTACCTAAAAATCAAGAACAAAATGATCAAGAACTTCCTAAATAATGGAGAATGACGAAAGATCATCTAAAAGAGAAAATAATTGGTGATCTATCAAGGGGAGTAAGTACTAGATCTCATTTCAAACATTTAGTCACTAACATTTCTTTTATTTCACAAATTGAGCCTAAAAATATTGATGAGGCTCTTAATGATGATAGTTGGGTAATTGCCATGCAAGAGGAACTCAACCAATTTGAAAGAAATAAAGTATGGACCCCAGTACCTAGACCCAAGGATCATCAAATCATAGGTAGCAAATGGGTATTTAGAAACAAATTAGATGAACAAGGGTTAATAACTAGGAATAAGGCTAGACTAGTTGCAAAAGGATATAATCAGGAAGAAGGTATAGATTATAATGAAACATATGAACCTGTAGCTAGATTAGAAGCCATAAGAATACTTTTAGCATATGCATGTCACATTGAATTTCAAAATTTTTCAAATGGATGTGAAAAGTGCATTTCTAAATGGTTATATAGATGAAGAAATGTATGTAGAACAACCACCAGGTTTTGAAAGCTATGATTTGCCAAATCATGTTTTTAAACTTTCAAAAGCTTTGTATGGTTTAAAACATGCCCCAAGAGCTTGGTATGAGAGGCTAAGTTCTTTTTTATTAGAAAATAACTTTACAAAGGGAAATGTTGACACTACATTATTCATCAAAAAGCACAAGCATGATATACTAATTGTTCAAATTTATGTTGATGATATAATATTTGGTTCTACTAATGAGTTGTTTTGTCAAGAATTTGCTAAGTGTATGACTAAGGAATTTAAAATGAGTATGATGGGAGAACTTAAGTATTTCTTTGGTCTACAAATAAAGCAAAGAAATGAGGGCATATTCATCAACCAATCCAAATATGCCAAAGATTTAATTAAGAAATTTGATATGGAAGGATGCAAAAATGCCAAGACTCCTATGAGCACATCAACAAAATTGGACAAAGATGAAAAGGGTAATAACATTAATGAAAAGCTTTATAGAGGTATGATCAGATCACTTTTATATCTTGCTACTTCTAGACCCGATATTATGTATAGTGTTTGCTTGTGTGCACTATTTCAATCATGTCCAAAAGAATCTCATTTAAATGCAGTAAAAAGAATTTTAAAATATTTACATGGATCTTTGCATCTAGGTTTATGGTATCCTAAAAATTCATCTTTTTATATTATAGGATATTCAGATGCAGACTATGCTGGTAGTCTTTTAGACAGGAAAAGTACTTCAGGTACTTGTCACTTCATTGGAGAATGTTTAGTTTCTTGGTTTAGCAAGAAACAAGTTTCAGTTGCTCTCTCAACTGCTAAAGCAGAATATGTAGCAGCTGGATGTTGTTGTACACAAATTCTTTGGATGAAACAACAACTTAAGGACTATGGTCATGAGATGAACCATATACCTATCAAATGTGATAACACAAGTGCTATAAATTTTTCAAAGAATCCTATTCAACACTCAAGAAGTAAGCATATTGACATTAGACACCACTTTATTAGAGATCATGTTCAATATGGAGATGTTGCATTAGAATTTATAAGCACAGAAAATCAATTAGCAGATATTTTCACTAAGTCTCTAAATGAGGAAAGATTCAATTTCATTAGAAGAGAAATTAGTATGATTGATGGATTAACCTTGTGATTGCAAAAATATGAAATTTTAATTGTTGATCTTAAATCATATCACAAGTTATAAGATAGAAAGTTTGATGAAAATTAATGTTTTAAGGAATAAAATCTTTGTTGAAATGATTTAGTCTTTTTTTAGGACTTAATTTTATTTTATGAAAATTTTAGGGGAATCACACCTGTGACACATGTTCACGCCCGTGACTTAAATGGCCCAAAGAAGCAGTGTCGTTCACGAATTGGTTCACGACATGGTTCACGACTTCAAGTGGTGAAACTTATTTTCACGGCTTGAGTCACTCCCGTGAAAGGAGACTTTCACGCCCGTGACGAATTTTCACTCCCGTGAACCATTACACCCCAAAAACTTACAGAAGCTTTCACGCCTTGAGTCACGGCTTGCTTCACGGGCATAGATGGTGAAATTCAACATTTCACGCCCATGACATTTTATTCACCCCCATTACGGATGATCATTCATGTCCGTGATGTTCAAAAATCACGCTCGTGCACGTATTCATGCCTTCATTCATGGGTGGAACACTCCTTCAGCAAACCGTGAACACGACCATTCACGCTTGTGAACACAACCATTCACGCCCGTGAACACCTACCTCATGCCTGTGAATGTATTGAATATATAAAAGAATAGCAGGTTACAACTTTCATTTCAACTCTCCAACTCCTAAAACCGCTCTCATTTACACACATTCATTGAGGTATTGAAGATTCCGGCCCCAAAGACTTAAACTTTTCCTATAAATACCACCAAAAGTTTGAATCTTCATCAGAAATCTTACATTCTTAGGGTTTCATAAGGATTTTCTGTCAAAAATTTTTCAAACTCCATCACCAACCAATTTCTTCAAAAATGGAGATTGCTTCATCCAAGGGAAAAAGAAAGAAGTCCCAAGCTCCTAAGAGGTATGCAGATTACCTCATGAACCGCATTCCAGAGCATTGTCATCCTCGGTATGCAACTTTGAAGAAGAGACCTCTACTGTCATCAAGGTCCTTCGAATGGCAGACTGTCCGAAGTCTCAGGCTTGAGACAGCTATGACAGAGCAACTACAAACTTGTCATCTCAAAGATTTTGTGGAAATTCACCAGACGACTTTGAGGGAGCCAACACTGGAATTCCTCAGCACATTACAGGTTTCACCTACTGGAGTGGTGAAATTCCAACTCTGCAACAATCCCAACACCCTCAATGCCACTGAATTTGGGGAATTGTTCGACTTACCATCAGATGACATACTAAACGATACTGAGGTAGAATTCTCTACCCCTCGAGCTTGGACACACTTTGGCACCGACTGTAGCTGGGATGTCAAGAAGACAAAGAGCACACATCTCAAGTCCCTAGTGCACAAGTATCTGCATAGATTTCTGACCTATAGCATTTTTGCTAGGGGAGAAAGCAACGGGACTATCAGGAATTCGGAGCTCTTCCTATTTAAGATGGCTCAGAGAGGACTCACATTAGCACTATCTAGATGGTTTGCAAACCATCTTCTCTCCATTGCCACCAAGCCCACTGGAGATATTTTGATTGGGGCATATGTCACCCACATAGCAGTAAAGCTTAATTATCTGAAGCTGGATGCACATCACTTCAATCTCATCCATGGACATCCTCAAGATCGCTTGGATGTCGAATCCTTCATTAAGATGGGAGCTGCTGTCAGAATCATTTTTCGGAATGATATCTTCTACTGTTTCACTGACACTGCTGGGGAGATCATCTGGGAAGATAATGACATGGAGTATTTTAAAGCAGGCCTCTAGGGAGTCCAGCAGAAGAAGAGGGCTCGTGTTGAGGAAGCACCCCCAGTAGCTGAGCAGAACAACGGACAGTCCTTGGCTTCCACACCGACCTTAGCTCAGCAGGTGGTCGACCTCTTGGCACTACGTTTTGAGCAGCTGCATACTTCGATGGATGAGAGGTTAGAGAACCTCAAAGACTTCATGGAGTCTTGGATGGACAGCCTTGAGGCTGAAGTGGCTAGGCTTCGTGATAGGATGTCCGGCTAGGAGTTAGGCTATAGTGGAGCCTAAATTTTGCTTGTTTTGCTTGTTTATTTTGTTTATGTTTGTTGGTGTGTAGGAAATTTTTAAATTTCCTTTCTGAACATTATTTACCTTTGTTTGTATGTTTTCCTTTACTTAATGTATTTACTTTTGCTTATCTCATTGATATATATATCCTTTTTTGATTGATGACAAAAGGGGTAGAAAACTAGCAATATATGATAGGGAAAATGTATCAAACTAGCAATATAAGAAGAAACTAGCAAGCCATATTAAGGTAAATAAATTTTGAATCAAATATTAAAATTGAATTGACTTTGAAATAGATTAAAAGGGATTAGAAATCTTGATTCAAATTTCATATGCAAAGTATATGATTGAAAAATTGAGATTTATATATACATAAGATATACCTTAAGTATACTTTGCATATACCTTCATGCAAGTTGCAAAAAATAAATATGCCATGATATACCTTAAGTATACCTTACATATACTTCATGCTTTCAAAAGAAATTATGGTATATATTGGATATACTTCTCATATAACTTGCATATACTTAAAATCTAGTAAGTTTATTTCAATGCTACATCATTATCTACTATTCTTGCACATTATAACTTTTTTATCCTAAGTATATTTTAAGGCAGAGACTTCTCAAAATCACATATTGCTATATTATTTGTCACCATCAAAAAGGGGAAGATTGTTAAACCTTGAGGGGTATTTCCATCATTTTGATGATAACAAATAAAATAGCAATATTGTATTTAACATACTTGTCTTCTAAGTCTATTATACAGGACATGGATTAAAATAGCAAGAATGGAGATTGAAAGAATAATCCTTGAAAGTCAAAATTCAAGAAGTAGCATGTTCACTGTTGTGACTCTATGAGTCACTCCCGTGAAAGAAGCTAACCGTTACCAAAACCAACTTTTGAAGTTCACGGCCATGAAGGAAGAACAAACCGTGAAGTGGGAATTTCAGTCACCCCCATGAATAAAGGTGTCACCCTCGTGAAGATTCATGCAATTCCATCCAGAGAGCTTCACGACCAAAGTCACCACTTGGATCACGGCTTGGAAGCTTGTCACACCCGTGAATGAGTATGTCATGCCCGTGACTCCATATGTTAAAACATTCCAGAGAGCTTCATGACCAAGGTCACCACTTCAGTCACGGCTTGGGAAGAAATGTTACCCCCCTTGACAAGCATAGTCATGCCTGTGAACAATGAAAGAGAAAAATGGCAGGCACGATTTTTTGGTTGGTACAATGGCTAGTTTCTTATTTAATGCACCCCAACGGCTATGTTCAGCCATGAGAGTATAAATGGAAGTCATTTATACATTCAGAAAAAGAGGATGAAGAGAATAACAATAGAATAACACATACTTCGAATTTAATTCTTATTACAAGCTATTTGTACTTTCATACTTTGAGAACAAATTTATTCTCTGTAAAAATCTTTTTGCTCCTCATATTTGAGCAATTAAGATTTGTAAGTGGTTCTCTCTGTAATATTTACTCAAGTGAGCTTTGGGTATTTCTGGGTTAAGAATAGAACACTTGTAAGGATTTGTTGTGTGAGCCTCCAAAACACAAATTAAAAGGTTGTTTGTGTGAGCCTGTAAAACACAAAGTGAAGGTTGTTTGTGTGAGCCTGTAAAACACAAAGTGAAGGTTGTTTGTGTGATCCTATAAAATACAGAGTGAAGGTTGTTTGTATGAGCCTGTAAAACACAAGGAATTGGTTATTGTGTGAGCCATTAAAACACAAGGGTTTTCTGGGTTAGGTGTGAGCCATTGTGAGAAACACCATAGTTAGGAGTGAGCTTGTAAAACTCCATTGTAACACTTAGTGTGTTAGTGAAACTCCCAATTGCGATTGGGGATAGGAGTAGGGTTTTTTAACACCCGAACCTCTATAAATCTATGTGTCAAATTTTCTTTATCCCTTCTAAAATTAATTGTTTATATCCGCACCTTAAAGTTTAATTTTTTAAAACTCCAATTCAACCCCCCCTTCTTGGCTTAATATCTGGGCAACAGAAAGTTTCACCTTGGAAGAAAGTACTTCATTTTGGTCAAAAGGGGAAACTGAGTCCTAGATTTATTGGACCATACGAAATACTTGAACGTGTGGGTCTAATGACTTATAGATTGGCCTTACAGTATTGGATAAGATCCACAATGTGTTTCATGTCTCAATGTTAAGGCAATATAGATCAGATCTGACACATGTAATACCTGTGGAATCAATAGAGGTACAACCAAACATGACATATGTTGAAGAGCCAGTGAAAATCATAGCTCAAGAAGTTAAAGAACTATGGAATAAGAAGGTACCATTGGTAAAGGTCCTATGGCGCAATCATGCAGTAGAAGAAGCCACCTAGGAGAGTGAAGAAATGATAAGAACTCAGTATCCTCAACTATTCAGCTCCACCTAATCAGATAAAGTTTGAGGATGAAATTTTTCTTAAAGGGGGAGAGAATTGTAACATCCAATAATTTAGGCCCCGATTGCGCGTGACCGTAGTGAGGCGCACAGGTTCAATCGGAGTCTAAATTTGAACCCATAAAAAAATGACTAATAATAAGGAAAAATAATTAAGGGTATTATTATTTGGGAATTAAAAAGATTAGGGGTAGAATTAGAAAAAAATAAAATTTTCTATGGACAAAATCGGTATTATGGAGATTGTTTGGGAAAAAATGTGAATATGGAGGAACATGTGGCAAATATGAAATTTCTCAAAGTTTAAATGTTAATCAAGATTAATTAACTTAATTAACCAATAAGAATTAGGATTAATTTTAATTAGTGGGACGCACACCTTAATCAAAGTATAAAAGTCAAAAATAGGAGGAATTCTCCATTCTTCCACCAAAATATCTAACTCTTCTTCATCTTCTTTTCTCCTCTCTTTGTTGTCCACTCTAGCCTTCCATAAGCCACCATTTTCCTTCAAATCAAGCTTGAAAAAGTGAGGAAAGAAAGTAGTTTTGAGAGAGTAAAATTCGGAATTAAGGTATTCTTGCCATAAAAGGAGCAAAGGAGCAAGAAAGAAGGAAGAAGGAAGACAAGAAAAGGGAGATTGGTTAGGGGGAATTTCGGCCCACTTGGAAGATCCTTAAGGTGAATTTATTCTTCTTAAATTCAACCTATTTCCTTCCATTTGAGATCCATATTGATGATAGATGTGATTAGGTTTTGTAGATTTATGTTATGTTGTAAGATTGAACTTAGAAAATGTAAGTTTGCGATTAGTTGATGGAAGTGTAGTTAAACTTTGAATTAATGATAATTGATATTAGTTAATTGTTTTATGGCTTAAAAACTAAAGAAAATATGATGTTAAAGGATGAATGAGGGGCTGCCATAGTTAAAGAAATTTGGGAGAAATTGAAATTAACATAGAAACACGACAATTGGTGATAAGTGAAGTAGGATTTGAGTGTTGAATTGAAGATAATGAAGTGGGAACTAGGAAGTGGTTTTTGGGCAGCCATGACATATGAAGAAGGAAGTTTAACCTTAGTACATTTTAGCTCAATTAAGGTGTAAAACCTATTAGGAGCATTAGAATATTATATAGACATGAAAAGTATTGGAAATGGATGTTGGAATTGAAATATGGTATGGTTGTGTAGGCAAAATCAATGAACAAGTGAGAGGCCGTCAAGAGGGTGACAAAGGCAAGGAGAAAGCTAGCTAATAAGGGATGGAAAAGAAGTTTTAAGGGAAGAACGAAGGCTGATTAATATGTGCTTCATTGATAAAAATCTTACATTTTGTTAATATGTATGGAATTATATATTAAGGTTTGATATGTTTGTGTTTGTAATATGTTGTGTGATTTGTTGTGGCCTTTGATATTTTATATGGCAATGGAATCAAATGGTGTGAAATAATTGAGACATATGAATGTAGTTGTAATTCAGGAAAGTTTAGTATCAAAATAAATGCAAATGATGAATGTGGTTGAAATGTGGATTGATGTCAATTGATGACTCGGGTACAGAATTCCAGAAAAAGCTCTGACTATTTTGATGATAACTTGAGTTATGGAACTCTTTTTTGTATGTTCTTTATTGGAAATTAAAGCTAATACACAGGGCTTTAATTTTTTTTAGACCATAAAATCTAATTGTGTCTAGATTTGCCCAGAAAAATGCATGAACATCAACCTTAGAATCTATTCAGAAAATTTTGGGCAGAAATTTCTGTAATGATGCAGTATTCAATTGATCATAACTTTTGATAAAAAAAAACTGGGATTTTAGGGATTTTTGATGCATTTTAAATCTAAGACAATAAGATAAAAATTGTTAGAAGACCAGAACTCCCAATTTGAATTATAAATGAGCTAACAATGAAGCCCAAAAATAGGTATGAAATCTGTCATAGGTAAAAATATGAAATCTTGGGCTTTTGCTTGTGTTGTGAGTATTATATGTAATAATTAATGTGAATATTTACTTTATTGATAATTATAAATGTTTAAAAAATTATTTATGTGTGAAATTTTAGTGCAATAATATTGGGAATAAAGAACAAAAATAAATAAGCATAAATATGATAATTGAATAATATTGGCATTTTTAAAATATTGGGAATTAAAATAAAATTAGTTAAGCCCAAAGACATTTAGGCTAGAACTAGAATAGAGAATAGTTCGGCATGTCAATCAGGGGATTTAGGCACTCGGTGCTAAATATGAAAACCGGTGATAACAATTTATAAATGCGATCGGTGCAAAATTATTAAGCCGGTAATAACATTTTTATAAAAGCGCTCGGCGCAATATTATGAAAGCCGAAAATGGCAACCTCGTTATTCCTATTAGTTAGTTCGATTATAAATGTTATGGGCACAAGAAAATAATAATAATAATAATAATAATAATAATAATAATAATAATAATAATAATAATAATAATAATAATGATAATAATAATAATAATAATAATAATAATATCGAAGTAAGTGATTTTTATAAATGTTATGTAAATTAAAGTTGTTAAATATTGAGTATTTGCTGAAATTTATTGATTTTATGTAATTCTTTATTTTATGCCTTATTTATTAAATAGTTAATTAATATGTAAGAAAATATATATGTATGTAAAATTTTTATCATTGAAGCACCACTAAGCTAGTAGCTTAGTACGAGTGGTTTCCTCTCGTGCAGGTTAGAAGGGTAGCCGTAGAAATTAGAATTGTTAGAGGAAGAAGGGTACCTGGAGGAAAGCAGTTAGTCGCTTGGTTTTCTTTTTGGTATATTTTATTAAAAACTTTGTAAATTAAAGTATCATTTTTATTTCATATAATGTGTATTAAATATGTAAGTCACTATGTAAAAGAACATAGTTTGAATGTAAATTAATGTACTTTATAAATAAATAAAATTTTGAGTATTTATGCTTGTACTAATTTTTATTTCAATGTCTGTAATATTTTTGTTAAAAAAAATTAATTTTCTTCATTAATTTCATAAAATAGTAAGACGGGTAATGCTCACTTGCCTTGCTGAACTATAGTGGGATAAGGGGGTGTTACATTTGGTGGGTGCTTTCCTTAGTGCAGTTCAGTTATGGTCTCATTTGGCTTCATCTTGAAGAGCTCATACTCAATGACAAGAAGTTGAACCTTATTAGATTTCACTTGCTTAATGCCTTCATGGTAATTCTCCAATATTTACCAAATGTAATAAAAAAGTAAGATAATGTTGAATCTTGCCATACTCTTTAAGGGATAAAGAACTTATTAGGAGTTTCATGGCTTTCTTATTTTTTCCATTTGCTCTCCTTTGAATATCAATCCTATCATCTTTTAGGATGATCTCTTATTCTCCTTTGGAGTTTTTTCTTGTCACTAGTGTCCATTCTTTTCAAACAAACTTTCAAAGATCTACTTTTTCAATGTCAAGATAGACCACCATCTTGAATTTCCAATTTGCATAGTTAGCTCCAACAAAAAAGGGCTTGAGACTATGAAATCCTTCATTTGCCATCGTTTGATCTTTACTACTTCTTTTTTAGCCCGAATGCTAGATTTAGCTATAATACCAAATTTTGCCTAAAACTATAACCAATAAGGAGTGTTTAATTAGTTAGCAAATAATAATTTGCGTAAGGAAATTTACCCAAGAATAATTAGTGAAAGAGAGAAATATTTGACACATAAGATTTATAGAGATTCGGGTATTAATGAACCCTACTCCTCTCTCCAATCTCAATTGGATATTTCACTAACACTCAAAGTGTTACAAGTGGAGTCCAAGCTCACTCCCAACTATGGTGTTTTACTCTTTTAGCTAACACATAACCCAAAAACCTTTGTGCTTTAATGGCTAACACAACAACCAAATCTTTGTGTTTTTAATAGCTCACACAAAAACCTTTACAAGTGTTTCACTCACAACCTAACTCATTCAAACTCACTTTTAAGTAATTGATTACGAGAATGAAAACACTTACTAACTAAAAGAGCTCAACAAACTGAGCTAAAATGGTTTTTACAACAAAGATTATAAAAATCAAATTTGAATAATTGTACAAAAGGCTTTACAAAGATTGAATGTTTAATTTATTTTTGTCTTGCCTTGGGAAGTTCATAAATGAGTTATATTTATACTTTATGTGGGAAATAAAGCTGTTTTGGATGAAAATAATGTAAAACTAGCCGTTGAATCACTTTTTCATTCACACCTATCGACATTAAATATGCAGGTTCATATACATGATTTTTCATGGTGAAGCTGTGATTGAAGTGGTAAAGCTGGGCGTGAATGATTTTGTCCAAGGATGCACAATCTTTCATGGGCATAACTATTTCTTCACAAGCGTGACTGTTCTAGCTTCATGATTTGGCCATTGCTTCACAACTATGAAAATTTGAACCTAAGAGAATTGGCGCAAAGGATTTTCATAGGTGTGGCTTTACTAGTAATGGGCTTGAAATTGATGTTTTATGGTGGCGGTGATTATTGATCACAGGCGTTACTTAATTCACGGGCATGATGAACTTGTCTTGGGTGTGAATCTTTGCTAATTTTCAATCTTTTGAACTTCAATATATTTGAATAAACTTGCTTCAAGGTCTTAGGAATATATAACCTATCTAAAACACATAGAACACAACAAAAGTTAAATTCCTTATTGCTCAATGTTTTGTGATCATCAAAATGATGAAAATACCTCTCAAGGTTCAATAATCTCTCCTTTTTTTGGTGACAAATAATTGTGCAATATGTTGCTTAAGGAGAAATAAATTTCTCCCCCCCCCTCTCAAAAGATGCTTAATAAGTATGAATTATAAAGAGCACAAGGATACCACATTTCAAACCATAAACATGTAAGAGAAGAAGTTTCAACAGAGATCAAATAAGCATTAATCATAACATTTATGCCAAGTATATGAAAGGTATATGTTAAGTATATTTTATGTTAAATGACATTCATGTTAAGGGTATGCAAAGTATAAGGTTTACATATTGCATTTCTTCTCCCCCTTTGTCACAATCAAAAAGAAACAAGTAACAAATATAAGAGAAAAAAGGAGATAGTACAAAGCAAATCTCATTTGTTCTTTTCATAATAAAAAAAGATACATGTATGAGTTTGAGTACAAACAAGATATGCTTTTCTATCTAAAGAAAAACTTAAAGCTGGGATAGTCATGGCTCGAAGCTATATATTGCTCGCAAATACTGGCAATCTACTCCTTTAGACTATCAACTCTAGACTCGACGAAGTCTTTGAGGTCCTCTAACTTCTTATCAACTAATTGGTCAAAGGAATCTATGCTTGCTTGAAGCATGTTTAATTTAGGAGTGATTAAAGTCATTAGTTATTGAGCCAAATCCTGCTAAGCCGCTGAAGATGTATTGCCAGTTGCTGGGGCATTAGGTATACTCGTGGAAATAGCAGGAGGCTCAATTCTAGCCCTTTCTTTTGTTGTGGCCCTTGAAGACTAGCTTTAAATTATTTGGGGTCCTCTGGCTCCCATGCTATTTATCCTTCTAGTGTGATGAAATGATAATACACCTTATCCTTATAGATGATCTTGATAGCAACTCCTATCTTGATAAAAAAAAAATTCGACATTAATCTAGAAATTGGAGTATAGGTCTCATCATAATCTATGTCTTCCTTTTAGTTGTACCATTTGGCAACCAATCTAGCTTTATTTCTAGTTATATGACTTTGCTCATCTAACTTGTTCCTAAAGACCCATTTACTACCAATGTTGGATAGTCATTAAGTCTTGGAACTAAGGTCCAAACCTTATTTCTCTCAAATTGGTTGAGTTCCTCTTGTATAAAAATCACCCAACTCTCATTAATAAAGCTTTATCAATATTCCTTGGCTCAATTTGATAGACAAAAGCAAGATTAGATCTAGTACTTACACCCTTGGTGGGATCACCAATGATTTACTTCATGGGGTGGTTTCTTATAAATTTCCACTTCTTTTAAAGCTCTTAGGTGCCTTGCTATTGAGCTTCAGGTAGTAGATTATCTTAATGCTCCTCTTATTATTGCTCTTCCTTATCATCATTATCATCTTTCTTTGAGGTCTCACCATTCTCTTCATAATTAAGATTAAGTTTTTCCATTGTACCTATAATATCATCAAGAGCACTACCTTTCACAAGATCACGTTTACTAGATTCATAAAAAACAACACGCATAGACTCTTCTACAACTAATGATCTTTTATTATAAATTCTATAAGCTTTGCAAGTTGTGGAGTATCCTAATAAGATAACTTCATCGAATTTAGAATCAAAATTTTCAAGGTTATCCTTGGTATTTAATATAAAACATTTCCATCCAAATACTCTAAAATATGAGATAAAGGGTTTTCTTCAATTCCATAGCTCAAAGGAGGTTTTATTTAAGATTGGCCTTTTGAAAACACGGTTAGAAATATAACATGCAGTATTAGTCGCTTCGGCCCAAAAGTATATTGATAAACCATAATCATTGAGCATTGTTCTTGCTATTTCAATTATAGTTCTATTTCCTTTCAATAACCCCATTTTATTAAGGTATTCTAGGAGTTGAAAAATTATGAGAAATACCATATTCTAAACAAAAATTTTCAAATTATTTTCCATGATCACTTCCTATTTTAGAAATGAAATACCATTTTTCATTTTGAATTCTTTTGGTGAAGTTTTTAAAGGATTCAAAAACATTACTCTTTTTAGCTAAGAAAATTACCCAAATGAATCTAGAGTAATCATCAATAATGATAAAAGCATAGTGTTTACCTCCTAAACTAGCAACTCTAGTAGGTCCAAAAAGATCTAGATACAAAAAGTTGTTAAGGTCTAGAGATACTTACTACATTCTTAGAATTGAATAATATTTTGTGTTGTTTTCCTCTTTGATATAGTTCACAAGTCTTATCCTTCACAAATTTGACTTTTGGTAGTCCATCCACTAGTTCTCTTTTGCTAAGGCAATGAATTAAGTTCATGCTTGCATGACCAAGCCTTCTATGTCATAGCCAAGATTCATCGCTAATTGTCATAAGACACTTAGAGGAAAGGTTACAGAGCTTGTGTAAATCTATTATATAAGTATTTTCATCTCTATCTCCTTTGAACATCTTTTGACCATTTGGGGTGGTCACAAAAGATTCATTAGAGGTAAAGGTGACTTGGTTTTTCTTATAACATAATTGACTTACACTTAATAAATTATGCTTTAAGCCATTAATAAGTAAAATATTTTCAATTAAAAAACCATTATTTAAACTAATTGAGCCAATGTCAATTACCTTACCCTTGACATTATTTCCAAAGATTACCTCAACATCAATTCTTTTGATTTGAGTGAAAAGGCTTTTATTTCTAGTCATAGCATCCACTATCCACTAGCCAAGCATTTTCTTTTGACGTGAACATGAGGCACAACTACAAAATAACAATTTAAGTTTGGTTCTTAGGTACCCAAATGAACTTGGGTCCTTGGGAGTTAGCACTAGAAGATTCCCAATGAGCCTTCCTTAAAAAACAATAGTTGTTTATATGCCCAAGCTTCTTACAATAGTGGCATTGTTTGGATTTAAATATGCTTTGCCACTTTACACTAGGTTTAGGATTTACTATCTTTCTAGGAACAATATGTGCATAATGACATAAACATGCATGTTTTGGTGTGTGCTTTCCTTGGTGCACTTTTCTTGTATATGAAAGCTTGATTAACCTTTTGAGGTTTTGTCTTGGGCCATGTAATCCTTGGTTACTTTATTTTAGTAGAGAATTTTATGTGTGCTTTGCCATTAGTCCTGGAGGCTATTACCTCAATAGCAGAGTTTTATGGTGTGCTAGATCTAATAAATATAGTTCTAGGTAGGGTAGATGATGATGCTCCATTGAAGCCTAAGTCATGTCTCACCAAGGGAGGTCTTTGAGATACAATTAAGGTATCCAAATTCTCTTTCCCTTTGTGAAATTTTTAGATAGAGTTTTTAAGCTTTTCAACCTCATTTTTTAAAAGCATTGTTTTCTTTTATTAGAGAATTGGTTAAAGGTTTTGATGAAAAATTATCCAATGACTTCTTTAAGTATTCATTTAAGGTTTTTAGCTCTTCAACTACCTTTTGAAGGTTATTAAAATCATTTTTAAGTTTAGAGCTATTTTTTCTATAAAGATCAAGTTTCATTTTGTACCTTTCTATCTCTAGGTTTTATACTTCAACTATATCATCATCAATTAAATCTTAAGGCATCACAAGGTTGTGATGTAGATCATATCTCATCAATGGATTTATCCTCAATAACCATGAAGCACAAGTTAGACACCTCATCTTCTTCTTTTTCTTCAATGAATGTTGAGGACTCATCATCCTAAATGGCTTTATGACCCTTTTCTTCATCTTCTTTATTGGATCTCTCTTTGTACTTTTTAGCTTGGGGCACTCTAACTTGATGTGACCTTTCTTTCTACATTTATAGCATTTGACTTCCTTCTTGCTTTTGTTAGATGAGGAGTTTCTAGGAGAGAATCTTGAAGCTTT
This sequence comes from Triadica sebifera, assembly GCA_023653625.1. Taxonomy (NCBI): domain Eukaryota; kingdom Viridiplantae; phylum Streptophyta; class Magnoliopsida; order Malpighiales; family Euphorbiaceae; genus Triadica; species Triadica sebifera. The sequence goes on from CM042900.1 coordinate 8,851,856, forward strand.
TTGCTTGTAGTTCTTGATTGAGCCATACTTATTGGTTATCAATCTCTTGATCCTCCTTGAAAGTAAAGTTATTTGCTCATCTCCTTCATCAACTAACTCCTCATCACTAAGAAGAGCTTCATCTCTAGGCAAGGAAGTTAAATTTTTGAGTGCTATAGGTATTTTCCTTTCCTTTTCTCCTTCATTCTCATTTTCCCTTACTAAAGCCATCTCATGAGTGAGAAGTTTACCAATTAGCACATCGGTGGGGATTACGCTCAAGTTTTTATTAGCTTCTTTTATACCCATAACTCTTGAGCCATAATCTCTCATTGGAAGACTCTTCAATATCTTGTTGTTTATGTCTTCCAAACTATAGTTCTTTCCAAGCTTCCTCAAACCATTAATAATGGCAAGAAAACGATTGGTCATTTCAATTATGGCTTTATTTGGCTTCAGCTTGAAGAGCTCATACTCAGTGACAAAAAGTTAAAACCTTTCTTGGACTTCACTTGCTTTGTGCCTTCATGGTAATTCTCCAATGTTTTTGAAATGGAATAAGCAGTAAGACAATATTGAATCCTACCACACTCTTTAAGGGATAAAAAACTTATTATGATTGTCATGGCTTTCTTATATTTTTCCATTTTCTCTCCTTTGAATTTTAGTCCAATCATCTTTTGAGATGATCTCTTCGTCTCCTTCAGAGTTCCTTCTTGTCGGAGATGTCCATTCTTTTTGAACAAACTCCCAAACATCTTCTTCTTCACTGTCAAGATAGACCTTCATCTTGAATTTCCAATTTGCATAGTTAGCTCGATCAAATAAGGGCTTGAGACTATGAAATCCTTCATTGACCATCATTTAATCTTTACTAGTGCTTGTTAAGCTTGAATACTAGACTTAGTTCTAGTCCCAAAACAATAACCAATAAAGAGGGTTGAATTAGTTGGCATATAAAAATTTGATTAAGGAAATTTACCCCAGAATAATTAGTGAGAGAGAAAGAGATATTTGACACACAAGATTTATAAAGGTTCAGGTATTAATGAACCCTACTCCTCTCTCCAATCTCAATTGGGTATTTCAATAACACTCAAAGTGTTACAAATGGAGTCCAAGCTGATTCCCAACTATGGTGTTTTACTCTCTTGGCTAATACCTAACCCATAAACTCTTATGTTTTAATGACTAACACAATAACCAAATCCTTGTATTTTTTTTAATGGCTCACACAAAAACCCTTACAAGTGTTTCATTGACAAATTAACTCACTCAAACTCACTTTTAAGTGATTGATTATAAGAATAAAAACACTTACTAACCAAATGAACTCAACAAAATGAGCTAAAATGGTTTTTACAATAAAGATTATTAAAATTAGATTTGGGTAGTTGTACAAAAGGCTTTACAAAAATTGAATGTTTAATTTCTTGTTATCTAACCCTGGGAAGTTAATAAATATATAGTATTTATACTTCCTTTAAGAAATAAAGCCGTTTTAGGTGCAATTAATGCATAACTAGTCGTTGAACCACTTTTCCTTTTGCGTCTGTTAATATTAAATATGTAGGTTCACAGGTGTAACTATTCTTGGTGAAGCTGTGACTAAAGTGGTGAAGCTAGCTGTGAATGTGTGAACGCTTCTGTCTAAGAATGCACAATCTTTCACGAGCATGACTGTTCTAGCTTTACGGCTTGGCCATTGCTTCACAACCGTAAACATTTGAATTTGAGAGAATTGACACTAAAGATTTTCACAAGCATGGCTTTACTAGTAAAGGGCATGAAACTGATGTTTCATGGTAGTGGTGATTATTGATCTCAGGCATTATTAATTCACGGGCATGATGAACTTTGTCATAGGAGTGAATCTTTACTGATTTTCAATCTATTGAACTTCAATTAATTTGAATCAACTTGCTTCAAGGGCTTAAGAATATATAACTTGTTTAACACACCTAGAATACATTAAAGGTTAAATTCCTTATTGCTCAATTATTTGTGATCATCAAAATGATGGAAATACCCTTCAAAGTTCAACATTTATGCACCATGCTATATTTAGGAAATTTGAGAGTAACAAGATGTCCAAGGTTAAGTTATTATTGTTATGGTGTATGCATTCTAAAACTAGAGTTTGTACCCCTTCTTTCATTTTTAGGCACATGCTTTAGACCATTAAACATCCTAAGGTTGCACTCGACTTAGGACATATTATCATTGTCTTTGTTGAATATTTTTGTATTTTAAATATTTATGTTAATGATCTAATAATGATACTTAGCAAATGAGATTTTGATAGTATTACTCTGTAAAGATCTAACCTTGCCATTAAGAAAGGAGATACTATTATATGGTTAGTAATACCATATGAAAGAGGTGAATCTTCATAATAGGTTGAAGACAAAACCTAATGAACAGCAACTTGTTGAACAACTAAGTAGGGATGCACAATCTTTTATACTTGAGGTGCAATAGGTGATGTAACACTTTGAACATATGGATCATCGTTTAGATCATTTGGAGCGCACTAATTCCCAACATACTCTTCTCTTATGCCAAATTCTATATTGTCTTCCTCCTCCACTTCTGTAATCCATTTTACACTTCAAGGGAATAATCTTTTTCCTATAGCTTATTTCTTTTCTAAATCGTGATTCATTGAGGACAATGTCTCATATAAGTGTGGGGGGAAGGAATTTTATCTTTTGGGATGTATTTTCATAGTTGTTAGTAATTTATGTGTTTTAAACTTTTATGTTCGGTTTCTTTCTTTTATTTTCTCATCCATAAGTTTATGAATGAATGCTAAATTATATCCTTATTAGATTTGCATTGTTTGATGAGTTTAGGATAATCTTAATGCTAGTGGCATGCTTATGTTTCAAGACATCTAGTTTAATTATTTATTGCCTCATGTATCTAGTGTTAGTAATCTAATTAGGCTATGAATTAGTAAATATTAGCTACTAGTGTGTTAAGTCCCTAAGTACAATAAAGGAAACAAGAAAAAAAATTGAATAATAGAGTTAATAAAAATACCAAGATGAAGGATAAGATGCACTCACCTTATCTACTCCACTATCTTTGGATTACCCAAGTAGTCAGGGATATGAGTATGCAAAGCACCCTAAATGAGTGCAATATTTTTATAAAAAAAACTACAAATCAAAATTAAAGGGTGAAATACACTATGACTTAGAGAAGAATTATTAAACTCTAAGTAAAAGTAAGATGATATGCAAAAGTAAAGAAATGGGACATTGGAAGGATCAGATATGCTTGGATGTGATTATGCATTAATTAAATTAAAGATATTACTATTTTTAACATATTATTGTGTATGAAATAAATTTTGTATAACTTATTTTTATGTTTTATTATGTATGAGATAAGTCATACTGTATTATGCATGAAATATGTTATATTTTTATAAAATTTTACATAGATCGGTTCAATCCTAGATAAACCTTAAACCTTTGATACGTTGCCTTTTCCGGTTCATTGGAAGGATCATATATGCTAACCTTGCTTTTTTACTATATATATTTAAGGCAATGTTATAATTGAGTGAGTTTGTTTTTGAATATAAATATGAAATCAATATTAGGATGATCTTGAACATCATTCACTATATAATTATGATATAGATCAGGTTGGTGCATTAGTGAGACTTAGAGATGATAGAGAGTGAGATCAAGTATATTAGTTAAATGTGTTTTATGTTTTGAATATATTTTCATTTTAGGTATTGTTTGAGGACAAACAATATTTAAGTGTAGAGAAATTTGATGTATTTTTGTTTAGTATAGTTTTTATTTATGTATTTAATCATATGTTTTTAGCATATTTTAGGTACTTAGTTATTTATTTTTATGTTTGCAAGTATTACAAGAAATGATGCTGGCATGTGAAGGGAGTGGCACGTGCATGATAACATGTCACGCTTATAAGGAGGCCTCCTAATACAACTTCCTGTCACAAATGTGCAATGGTGTTTCAAGTGCTCGATGTAGTTCTTATGTCCCAGAAATAAAGCTTTGGCTCGGGTATGATGATTTTAAAGCTCAATATTTTGTTATGGGCATACGTATGCAATGCGGGTACGTCGAGGCATGACTCCAATCCACTATCGCAAACATGCTGAGATGTTGCTATGCTATTCCAGCTATCGCTGAGGTGGTAACTCTACATACACATGACGATTATCGAGGCTACAGAGTTCAGTTGTTTGGATATATCTATATTGATCAAGTGAGGTCTAGACTTTGAAGATTTATATTGATTTGAAGAGAACTACTTTTTAGGGATGATTATGATTTCTTCAACTTAGAATGGATTATGTTTTTAGAGTTAGATTGCAATTAGGACTATTAGGTTATGAATTCAGACTTCAAGTAGAATTTTAGAGATAAATTTTTAGCAACAGTATCTTTGTTTTTTGTTTTGGCTTCCAACATAGTAACTTTCAACTTAATGATCCAATTGAGGGAGCATTTTTAGTTTTTTTTATATCTTTACTTTCTGTGATAATGTTTAACTTAGTTATCAATAATAACATGATCAGTATTATAATGATGTTATGCTAAATCAATTAATGGGTGTTTAGTAAGTAACCCTAATTGTATAAACCTTTATCTATCTTTTTAATGAATGAATGAATGATTTCTTTTATTTTCAATTGTGTTTATTTAATTTTTTATTTAATAATTGTCTAATCACTAGTTGTTAAATTTTAAATAGAAATCTTATGGTTATGTTATTAGGAACATCACCTTTAATTTAACATAAAAATTGGATTGAACACTAGTTAAATAATTAGTTTGATTAATTAATGGTTTAAGGTGAGATCCACTGAAATATGAATTCATGATTTCTAAATTGTTAAGGGGAGTGCAAGTTAGGGGATGCAATCTAAGTACTTCTTTATTTTCATTGTGTTTATTTTCATTAGTTAAATTCACCAAATTTTAATTATTGATAATTTTACTTTTATTAGTTTAACCAATTTATTGAATCTTGACTAAAGTATTTAAGATTTAATATTCTTATTCATTTGTAATCTGTTGCCCAGATATTGAGCCAAGAAGGGGGGTTGAATTGGAGATTAAAAATTTAACTTTTAAGTGCGGAAATGAAAATTAAGTTTAGTAGGGATAGAAGAATATGACACAAGAATTTTTATAGAGGTTCGAGTGTTAACAAGCCATACTCCTCTCCCCAATCTCAATTGGGATATTCACTAATACTCTAAGTGTTACAATGGATTTTTACAAGCTCACTCCCAACTATGGTATTTCTAACAATGGATCACATCTAACCCAAAAATCCCTTGTGTTTTAATGGCTCACACAAATAACCAATTCCTTGTGTTTTAAAGGCTCACACAAATAACCCTTACAAGTGTTCTACTCTTAACCCCAAAATACCCAAACTCACTTGAGTGGATGATTACAGAGAGAAACACTTACAAATCTTTAATGCTCAGAAAATAATGAGCAAAAAGATTTTCACAGAGAATAAGTGTGTTTTGAAAGTTTTAAATGCACAAATGGCTTACAACAAGATTTTGATTTGAAGTATTAGCTATTCTCTTATTCTAGATTCATAAATGACTTGCATTTATACTTCCATGGTGAATTATAGCCGTTTGATTGCATTTAATGTGGAAATAGCCGTTGCACCAACCTTATAATCGTGCCTAACATGTTTCTCTTTCATGTGTCACGGTCGTGACTAAGTGTGTCACGGTCTTGACTGTTCTTCCAAGTCATGACTTGAGTGGTGACCTTGGCCATGAAGCATTCTAAAAGGTTTAGTAAGTGTTGGTTCGCGGGCGTGACATTTCATCTTCACGGGCGTGACATACTTCCAAGCCGTAGTCCAAGTGGTGTCTCTGGCCGTGAAGCTCTCAAGAAGAATTTGCCATGTCTTTTCACGGGCGTGACTTTATTTCACGGGCATGACTGATATGATCATTCACGGTTGCTATCATTCTTCATGGCTGTGAACTTTAAATGTTGGTTTATTGGTGTTAAGCTTCATCACGGACGTGACATATAAGGTCACGAGCATGAACATGATTTCTTCAATTTTATCTTTTTAAGATTTATCTTCCATTATCCATTCTTGCTATCATATTCCATACCCTGTTCAATAGACTTAGAAAACAAGTATGTTAAATACATTATTGCTATTTTATTTGTTAGCATCAAAATGACGGGAAATACCCCTCAAGGTTTCTCCCCCTTTTTGATGGTGACAAATAATCTAGCAATATGTGCTTTTGAGAAGTCTCCCCCTCAAAAGATGCTTAGGATAAAGAATGCTGAAGTGCAAGAATTGTAAAAAATGATGAAGTGTAGCACCAAAATATACTTTCTAGTTTTAAGTATATGCAAGTTATATGCAAAGTATATCCAATGTATACCAAAATTTTCTTTAAAGCAGGAAGTTTATTTAAGGTATATTCAGAGTCTATCAAGTGCATATTCATTCATGTAACTTGCATCTAGGTATATGCAAAGTATATTTAAGATATATTTAAGGTGTATAAAGCTCATTTGTATACTTGCATATTCATTTTGAATCAAAATTTAAGTATTGCACTTAACTTTAAACATTATATTGCTAGGTTCTCCATTTTGATTCAAAATTAAGTATTGCATTTATCTTTAAATAATATATTGCTAGGTTCTCCCCCTTTTGTCATCAACAAAAAAAATATCAAAAAGATGAAACACAATGGAAAATAGAAGCAAATATATTAATTTTAAAAGACAAGTACCAAAGAGATTAAAAAGTCTGAAAGGAAAATAGAATTTCCTACAACAAACAAGCATAACAAGGCTAACATAAACATCTAGCCTAACATCTAGCCGGGCATCCTATCTCTAAGACGAGCAACTTCTGCCTCGAGGTTCTCCATCTGAGACTCCATGAAGTCTTTGAGGTTCTCTAACCTCTCATCCATCGAAGCCTGCAATTGCTCAAACCATGGTGCCAATAGGTCAACCAATTGCTGAACCAAGTTTGATGTGGAGGCAGAGGATTGTTCGATGTCCTGCTCAACCTCTAAAGGTGCCACCTCAACTCGAGCCCTCTTCCTATGCTGGATTCCTTGGAGGCCAGCTTTGAAGTCCTCTGAGTCATTGTCTTCCCAAATGATTTCTCAGCAGTGTTGGTGAAGCAGTAATAGATGTTGTTTTCAAACACTATTCAAATAGTCATTCCCATCTTGATGAAGGACTCGACGTTCAGTCGATCTCGAGGATGCCCTAGGATGAAGTGATGTTCATCCAGCTTTAAGTATCTGAGCTTCAAGGCAATGTGGGTTACGTACCCACCAATCAGAATGTCTCCAGAGGGCTTGGTGGCAATTGACAAAAGGTGGTTCATAGACCATCGAGATAGAGCCACTGTGAGGCCTCTTCGGGCCATCTCCAGGAGAAAAAGCTTTGACTTTCGAATTGTGCCATTGTTGTCTCCTCTGGAAAAGATGCTATAGGTTATAAACCTATGCAAATACTTGTGCACTAGGGATCGGATGTGAGTGTTCTTCATCTTTTTGATGTCCCAGCTGCAATCAAGGCCAAAATGAGTCTATGCCTAAGTAGCATAGAACTCCACTTCACTGTCATTGAGGATGCCATCAGATGGAAGTTTGAATAAATCTCCAAATTATGTGGCAGAGAGGGTGTTCGGATGCTTGCATAATTGGAACTTCACCATGCCAGTAGGAGATACTTGCAAAGTGCTCAGAAACTCTAAGGTTGGCTCCTTCAGAGTTAGTTGATGGATATCAACAAATTTCTTCAGATGACAGGCCTAGAGTTGGTCTGTCATGGTTGTCTCGAGGCCTAGTGTACGAACAGTTTGCCACTCAAATGATCTTGAGGAAAGGAGTGGCCTTTTCTTAAGCACTGAGCATCTAGGATGGCAATGCTCTAGAATGATGTTCATAAGGTAATCCGTGTACCTTCTAGGAGCATGAGACTTCTTCCTAGTACCCTTGGATGAACCGGTTTCCATCTTGATTGAAAGAATAAACTTGTAAAGAGTGAAAAAGTTTGACAGAAATTTTGAGTAAACCCTAAGGAGAGATGATTTCTGATGATGGAAGTGGTTTTTAAAGATGTTTATAGATGAAATTAGTGGCTAGGGGGCCAAAATCTTCAATATGACATTCAATGTTGATAAATGAAAGCAGTTGAGAAAAGTTGGAGAGTTGGAATGTGAGAAATAACGGCAGAATTGTTATATAGCCGACATCTTCACGGGCGTGAAATACTTAGTCACGGGCGTGAAGTATCATGTTCACAGTTTGCTGAAGAGATGTTGTACCCGTGAATAAAGGCACGAAATTGATCATGGTCATGACATTTAAATGTCACTAGCATGAATGATGAACTATAACAGTGGTGAATAAATGAGTCACAGGTGTGAAGTGTTAAACTTCACTACTTGTGATCGTGAACCAAAGCGTGACACAAAGCATGAATGCTTCTGTAAGTTTTTGGTGGAAATGTTCAAGGTCGTGAAAAAGCATCACGGGCGTGAACAAAGGGTTTCACAGGGGTGATTGAAGTCATGAAACATATTCTACACTACTTTAAGCAGTGAACCATGTCGTGAAAGCTACTGGTTCTTTTGGCGATTTAGTTCACGGTCGTGAACATATATAACGGGCGTGAATTGCCTAAAATTCTCATTAAATAAATTAAGTCTAAAACAAGACTAAAACATTTTTAGGAAGATTTTATCCCTTATAACATATATTTCCATCAATTTAACTACCTTATTTCTAGTAAGATGAGACAAAAACAAGATAATCAATTAAGGTTTGGCAATTTGGCAATCACAAAGTTAATCCATCAATCATACCAAGCTCTCTTCTTATGAAATTAAATCTTTCCTCATTTAAAGACTTAGTGAAGATATCTGCCAATTGATTGTCTGTGCTTATAAATTCCAATACAACATCTTCATATTGAATATGATCTCTAATAAAATGGTGTCTAATGTCAATATGCTTACTTCCAAAATATTGAATGGGATTCTTAGAGAGATTTATTGCACTTGTATTATCACATCTAATAAGTATATGGTTCATACTATGACCATAATCCTTAAGTTGTTGTTTCATCCAAAGGATTTGTGTATAACAACATCCTGCTGCTACATACTCCACTTTAGTGGTAGAAAGAGCAACTGAAACTTGTTTCTTACTAAACCAAGAAACTAAGCACTCTCCAATAAAGTGACAAGTACCTGAAGTACTTTTTCTATCTAAAAGACTACCAACATAATCAGCATCTGAATATCCTACAATGTAAAAGGATGAATTTCTAGGATACCACAAACCTAGATGCAATGACCCATGTAAATATGTAAATATCTTATAATTCTTTTTACTGCATTTAAATGAGATTCTTTTAGACATGATTGAAATTGTGCACATAAGCATACACTATACATTATGTTGGGTCTAGAAGCAGTAAGATATAAAAGTGATTTGATCATACCTTTATAGAGCTTTTCATCTTACCCTTTTCAACCTTGTCCAATTTTGTTGATGTGCTCATTGGAGTCTTGGCATTCTTGCATCCTTCCTGTTAAACCTTGAGGGGTATTTCTGTCATTTTAATGATAACAAATAAAATAGCAATATTGTATTTAACATACTTGTCTTCTAAGTATATTATATAGGACATGGATTAAAATTGCAAGAATGGAGAATTGGAAGAATAATCCTTGAAAGACAAAATTCAAGTAGCAGCATGTTCACTGCCGTGACTCTATGAGTCACTCCGTGAATGAAGCTAACCGTCACCAAAACCAACTTTTAAAGTTCACGGCAATGAAGGAAAAACAAACCGTGAAGTGGGCATTTCAGTCACCCTCATGAATAAAGGTGTCACCCCCGTGAAGATTCATGCAATTCCATCCTGAGAGCTTCACGACCAGAGTCACCACTTGGATCACGGCTGGGAAGCTTGTCATGCCCGTGAATGAGTATGTCACGCCCATGACTCTATATGTCAAAACATTCCAGAGAGCTTCACGACCAAGGTCACGGCTTGGGAAGAAATGTCACTCCCGTGGCAAGCATAGTCACGCCCGTGAACAAAGAAAGAGAAAAATATCATACGTGATTTTTTGGTTGGTACAACGGCTACTTTCATTTTTAATGCGCCCCAATGGCTATATTCAGCCATGGGAGTATAAATGGAAGTCATTTTATGCATTAAGAACAAGAGAATGAAGACAATAACAATAAAATAGAATAGCATATACTTCGAATCTAAGCTATTTGTACTTTCATACTTTGAGAACAAAATCTATTCTCTGTAAAAATCTTTTTGCTCTTCATATTTGAGCAATTAAGATTAATAACTGGTTCTCTCTATAATCTTTACTCAAGTATGCTTTGGGTATTTCTGGGTTAAGAGTAGAATACTTGTAAGGATTAGTTGTGTGAGCCTTCAAAACACAAATTAAGAGGTTGTTTGTGTGAGTCTGTAAAAACACAAAGAGAAGGTTGTTTGTGTGATCTTGTAAAAGCACAAAGAGAAGGTTGTTTGTGTGAGCCTGTAAAACACAACAAATTGGTTATTGTGTGAGCCATTAAAACACAAGGGATTTTTGGGTTAGGTGTGAGCCATTGTGAGAAACACCATAGTTGGGAGTGAGCTTGTAAAACTCCATTGTAACACTTAGTGTGTTAGTGAAACTCCCAATTGCGATTAGGGAGAAGAGTAGGGTTTGTTAACACCTGAACCTCTATAAATCTTTGTGTCTGATTTTCGCGCTCCCTCCTAAAATTAATTACTTATTTCCACACTTTAAAGTTTAATTTTTTTGAAATTCCAATTCAACCCCCCTTCTTGGTGTAATATCTGGGAAACAATTGGTATCAGAGCTTTGTCTAGCATTGAAGCCTAAAAAGCGCTAGTAAAGAGTAAGATATGGCCAGTGAAGGATTCCAAAGTCTCAAACCTTACTTTGATGGAGCAAATTATGCCCATTGGAAGTTTAGGATGGAGACATACTTGGATTGTGAAGGAATTGAAGTCTGGGATAGTGTACGAAAAGAATGGACACCATCAACCAGAAGAGGAGCTGATGGTGAAGAAGAAATCCTATCAAGAGATGATTGGATAGAGCCTCAAAGAAGAGCAAATTTCAAAAATAAGAAGGCAATGACAATCCTATCAAGCTCATTATCTATTGAAGAATGTGGGAGAATACAACTCTGCTCAACAGCATAGAGCATGTGGAAGACATTGGAGAACTATCATGAGGGAACTAAGCAAGTCAAATCCAAGAAGATTCAACTTCTAACCTCAGAATATGAGCTCTTCAAGATGAAATCCAATGAGTCTATCAGTGACATGACCAACCGTCTTCTATCCATTATCAATGAAATGAGGAAACTTGGGAAGCATCTGAGTTTGGAAGATGTAAATAATAAAATCCTGAGAAGTCTTCCTCTTAAACACTATAGTTCAAGAGTTGTTGGCATAGAAGAAGCAAATGAAGATATAAGCATCATGAATACTGATGTGCTGATTGGCAAACTTCTCACACATGAGATGGCAGTGAAGAGAGATAGAGAGCTTGAAGTAGAGCCAAAAAAAGAAAACCCTTAGCACTCAAAGCCTTTACTTCAAAATCTCAAGAAGAAAGTGAAGATGATGAAGAAATGAGTGATGATGAAAATGAGGACATCGCTATGCTTCCAAGGAGATTAAAAAGAATCATTGAGAAGAAAATGAGCAATTCCAAAAAATTCAGACAAAGAAACCTCAAACAAACTTCTAATGACATACATAGAAGTAAGGAAGAGGTAAAATGCTATGAATGTGGAACGAAAGGACATATCAAACCAGAATGTCCAAGGCTCAAGAAGCATAAGAGCAAATACCAAAGAGACGTTGGGGAGAAAGGTTACAAAGCCATATGGGATGACGAAAGCTCTTCAAGTGAAAAAGATGATAATGAAAGTGAAGAGGTCAACCTATGCTTCATGGCTATTGAGGATCACATCTCGGACAAAGTAAGGTCACTACACTCATACTCTTTCAATAATGATAGTAGTGATAATGATAGTAATAGTGATAGTGATGATGATGATGATGATGAGCAAAGCCTAATATAAGAATTAAATATAGAATTAGAGAAATATAGAACTAAATTTAGTACCTATAGAAATAATATCTCTAATTTGAAAAATAAGATAGATGGTTTAGAAAAAAGAACATAAAGCTTAAATCATCTAATGAATCTCTTCAAAAGTCATTAGATGAATATTCATCAAGACCCTCAACAGCTTCATTGTTAAAAGAAAATAATACTTTGAAAAATGAAGTTGAGGAACTTAGAAATTCCATTTCTAAATTTCACAAAGGTAAATAGAGCTTAGATACTCTCATTGTGTCTCAAAGATCACCCTTAATTAGATATGGTCTAGGATTTAAGGACACATCATCATCTTCTCATAAAACTATATTTGTTAAATCTAAAGAATCTCACATCTCCAGACCCTGTTAGAACTGCACCAAGAAATAAGAATGTTAAACCTTATATGCAGAAAAAGAATAATCATGCCTTTATGTATAAGAAGCAAGCATCTAGAAAAATGCAAATTAATCATGATTGTGTATGCCATTGTTCTCAAAATCAGTCTAATAGAATTATGGCATTCAAATACATTGTAAGACCAAAAAACAAGTTTAGACCGAAACAATGTAATTATTGTATGAAAATTGGTCACATAAATAAACATTGTTGGATAAGGAAGGCTCATTGGGAACCTTCATGTGCTAACCTCAAAAGACCCAAACTTATTTGGGTACCCAAAAATCATACTTGATTTGTGATTCTATAGGTATGCCTCAAGTCCACAATAAACAAAAATGCTTGGCTAGTAGACAGTGGATGCTCAAGGCATATGACAGGAGACAAAAAACTTTTCAATGAAATCAAAAGTATTGATGGAGGTATAGTTACCTTTGGAAATAATGCAAAGGGTAAGGTTATTGGCATTGGTTATATTGGTGTTAATGGTACTACTTTTATTAAGGATGTCTTACTTGTTGATGGCTTAAAACATAACTTGTTAAGTGTAAGTCAATTATGTGATAAAGGAAACAAAGTAATCTTTACTTCAAATGAATGTCTTGTGATCTCTATCGATGGTCAACAAATATTCAAATGAAATAGAGATATCAATACATACATAATAAACTTACATGAACTATCTAACCATTCATCTAAGTGTCTTGTGACCACTAATGATGAATCTTGGCTGTGGCATAGAAGACTTGGTCATGCTAACATGGACTAAATACAAAGTCTCAGTACAGGAGAACTAGTAAAAGGACTGTCAAGAGTTAAATATGAAAAAAGGCAAGACATGTGATCCTTGTCAGAGAGGAAAGCAACACAAGTCATCTTTCAAAGCCAAAAACATAGTAAGTACTTCAAAACCTCTTCAACTCCTGCATTTAAACTTGTTTGGACCTACTAGAATTGCTAGCTTACGTGGAAAACATTATGCATTTGTCATCGTGGATGATTACTCTAGATTTACTTGGCTAATTTTCTCATAATTTCTCATCTCCTAGGACACCTCAACAAAATGGGGTAGTTGAAAGGAAAAATCGAACTTTAATTGAAATGGCTAGAACAATGCTTAATGAATATGAATTACCAACTTATTTTTGGGGAGAAGCCACAAACACTGCATGTTATATTTCAAATCGAGTTTTCAAAAGACCTCTTCTAAACAAAACCTCATTTGAGCTATGGAATGGAAGAAAGCCCTTGATATCATACTTTAGAGTATTTGGATGCAAGTGTTTTATATTGAACACCAAGGAAAATCTTGGAAAATTTGCCTCTAAATCTGATGAATGTATCTTTTTAGGATACTCTACAACCAGCAAAGCATATAGAGTATTTAATAAATCCATGCATGTTGTTTTTAATGAATCTAGTAGACTTGATCTTGTGAAAGATAATGTTCTTGATGATGTTGTAGGTAATATGGAAAAACTTGATATTGGAAATGGAAAAGAAGAAAATGATCAAGAAAATTTACTACAAAATGACACTCTTCCTCAACATCAAGAACAAATTGATCAAGAACTTCCAAAAGAATGGAGAATGACAAAAGATCATCCAAAAGAGCAAATAATTGGTGATTTATCAAGGAAAGTAAGTACTAGATCTCATTTCAAACATTTAGTCACTGACATTGCTTTTATTTCTCAAGTTAAGCCTAAAAATATTGATGAGGCTCTTAATGATGAAAGTTGGGTAATAGCCATGCAAGAGGAACTCAACCAATTTGACAGAAATAAGGTATGGAACCTAGTTCCTAGACCCAAGGATCATCAAATCATAGGTAGCAAATGGGTATTTAGAAACAAATTAGATGAACAAGGGTTAATAACTAGGAATAAGGCAAGACTAGTTGCAAAAGGATATAATCAGGAAGAAGGTATAAATTATGATGAAACATACCTGTAGCTAGATTAGAAGCTATAAGAATACTCTTAGCATATGCATGTCACATGAATTTCAAACTTTTTCAAATGGATGTGAAAAGTGCATTTCTAAATGGTTATATAGATGAAGAAGTGTATGTAGAACAACCACCAGGTTTTGAAAGCTATGATTTGCCAAATCATGTTTTAAAACTTTCAAAAGCTTTGTACGATTTAAAACAGGCTCCAAGAGCTTGGTATGAGAGACTAAGTTCTTTTTTATTAGAAAATAGCTTTACCAAGGGAAATGTTGACACTACACTATTCATCAAAAAGCATAAGCATGATATTCTAATTGTTCAAATTTATGTTGATGATATAATATTTGGTTCTACTAATGAGTTGTTTTGTCAAGAATTTGTTAAGAGCATGACTAGGGAATTTGAAATGAGCATGATGGGAGAACTTAAGTGTTTCCTTGGTCTACAAATAAAGCAAAGCAATGAGGGCATATTCATCAACCAATCCAAATATGCCAAAGATTTAGTCAAGAAATTTGGTATGGAAGGATGCAAAAATGCCAAGACTCCTATGAGCACATCAACAAAATTGGACAAAGATGAAAAGGGTAAGAGCATTAATGAAAAGATTTATAGAGGTATGATCGGATCACTTTTATATCTTACCGCTTCTAGACCCGATATTATGTATAGTGTTTGCTTATGTGCATGATTTCAATCATGTCCTAAAGAATCTCATTTAAATGTTGTAAAAAGAATTTTAAGATATTTACATGGATCATTGCATCTAGGTTTATGGTATCCTAGAAATTCATCTTTTTATATTATAGGATATTCAGCTGGTAGTCTTTTAGACAGGAAAAGTACTTCAGGTACTTGTCACTTCATTGGAGAATGTTTAGTTTCTTGGTTTAGCAAGAAACAAGTTTCAGTTGCTCTCTCAACTACTGAAGCTGAATATGTAGCAGTTGGATGTTGTTGTACACAAATTCTTTGGATGAAATAACAACTTAAGGACTACGGTCATGAGATGAACCATATACCTATAAAATGTGATAACACAAGTGCTATAAATATTTCAAAGAATCCTATCCAACACTCTAGAAGCAAACATATTGACATTAGACACCACTTTATTAGAGATCATGTTCAATATGGAGATGTTGCATTAGAATTTATAAGCACAGAAAAACAATTAGCAGATATTTTCACTAAGTCTCTAAATGAGGAAAGATTTAATTTCATTAGAAGAGAACTTGGTATGATTGATGGATTAACCTTGTGATTGCAAAAATGTGAAATTTTAATTATTGATCTTAAATCATATCACAAGTTATAAGATAGAAATTTTGATGAAAATTCATGTTTTAAGGAATAGAATCTTTGTTGAAATGATTTAGTGACATATATTCACACCCGTGACTTAAATGGCCCAAAGAGGCAGTGTCGTTCACGACTTGGTTCACGACATGGTTCACGACTTCAAGTGGTGAAAATTTATTTTCACGACTTGCGTCACGCTCGTGACGCATTTTCACTCCCGTGAACAATTACACCCCAAAACTCACAGAAGCTTTCACGCCTTGTGTCACGACTTGCTTCACGGGCATAAATAGTGAAATTCAACAGTTCACGCCCGTGACCATTTATTCACCCCCGTGACCGATGATCATTCACGCCCGTGATATTCAAAGATCACGCCCATGAACATATTCACGGGTGGAACACTCATTTAGCAAACCGTGAACATGACCATTCATGCCCGTGAACACTCATTTCACGCCTATGAATGTATCGAATATATAAGAGTACAACTGGTTACAACCTTCATTTCAACTCTCCAACTCCCAAAACCGCTCTCATTTACTCACATTCATTGAAACATTGAAGATTCCGGCCCCAAAGACTTATACCACCAAAAGTTCGAATCTTCAGTAAATATCATACATTTCTAGGGTTTTCCATAAATTTTCTGTCAAAAATCTTTCCAACTCCATCTTCAACAAATTTCTTCAAAAATGGAGTCTGCTTCATCCAAGGGAAAAAAAAGAAGTCTCATGCTCCTAAGAGGTATGCAGATTACCTCATGAACTACATTCTGAAGAATTGTCATCCTCGGTATGCAACTTTGAAGAAGAGACCTCTTCTGTCATCAAGGTCCTTCGAATGGCAGACAGTTTGAAGTCTCGGGCTTGAGACGGCTATGACAGAACAATTACAAGCCTGTCATCTCAAAGATTTTGTGGAGATTTATCAGCCGACCCTGAGGGAAACGACACTGGAATTCCTCAGCACATTGCAGGTTTCACCTACTAGAGTGGTGAAATTCCAACTCTGCAACAATCCCAACACCCTTAATGCCATCGAATTTGGGAAATTGTTCAGCCTACCATCTGATGGCATCCTGAATGATACTGAGGTAGAATTCTCTGCCCCACGAGCCTAGACACACTTTGGCACCGATTGTAGCTGGGATGTCAAGAAGACAAAAAGCACACATCTCAGGGCTCCAGTGCACAGGTATTTGCATAGATTCCTAACCTATAGCATATTTTCTAGGGGAGAAAGCAACAGGACTATCAGGAAGTCGGAGCTCTTTCTCCTTGAGATGGCTCGCAGAGGACTCACAGTGGCACTTTCCAGATGGTTTGCTAACCATCTTCTCTCCATTGCCACCAAGCCCACTAGAGATATTTTGATTGGGGCATATATCACCTCCCTGACAGTGATGCACAACCACCGGTGTTGACATGGAATGATTTTCTCCTGGAATTTCAGAACAATTACATGCCTGAAGCATATAAAGATGAGAAGAGGAAGGAATTCTTGAATCTGAAACAGGGGAATATGTCTATTGCGGAGTATGAAGTACAATTTAACAAGCTTTCCCATTATGCCACTTTCATGGTCTCTACTGAAAGAGACAAATGCAGGAAGTTTGAAGAGGGCCTCAAATATGAGATCAGAAACAGAATCACGACTACTGATCTTGATAGTTATGCTAGGCTCAGAGCTGCTGCAATCAGAGCTAAACGGTTAATGAAAGAAGCTGGGGAACAACAAATAAAAAGGGCATCACGTGAATTCTTTGGTGAGTCTAGCAGAAGGTTGGGGAAAAGAGGTAGATATATGCCTGCACAATCTTGTAACAGAAGTGGGTACTCCAGTTCTAGAGGTCGAGGAATGACTTTCTCTTACCCAGGCAGAGGGCAGAGCCAATATGTTGAACAGAGGCCCACATGTAGTCATTGTGGCAGAAAGCATACGGGCGAATGTAGAAGGCTCACAGGAGCATGTTATTTTTGTGGATCGATGGAGCACATGTATAGAGACTGTCCAAATAGAGCCAAACTAGCACAGACTAGCAGAGACAGAGGAGTATCTGAGACTACTGTTCAGGCACCGAGGGTCTACCCTACTAGTGGGACACAAGGCAGAGGAAGAGGCAGGGGCAAGACTGGTACACTGGGCAGAGGAGTGACCAGATCTGAAGGTCAGAGTTCTAGACCTCCTACTCAAGCCAGGGTGTTTGCTATGACTAGACAAGAGGCAGTGGATGCTCCCGAAGTAGTCACTGGTAATATTTATATTTTTGAAATATTAGCCTATGCATTGATTGACCCAGGCTCCACTCATTCATTTATATCATTGCATATGGCATCTGAATTGCATCAAATGCATGAGCCTTTGGGGATTGACATAAATGTGAGTACGCCATTGGGAACAGTGGTAGTTGTGAATAATGTCTATCGTGATTGCCTGATATGCATTGACAGAGCTGAGTTAATAGCTGATCTGATTTTATTGCCAATATATGAATTTGATGTGATACTGGGAATGGACTGGTTAACTAGACATCATGCAATAGTGAATTGCTTTACTAAGGAAGTAATTTTGGAATCACCAAACCAGCCAAGGGTAGTATTTCTAGGTGAAAGAAAACTTGTGCCTACATGTCTAGTTTCAGCTGTAAAGGCATTTCGAATGATCAAAGGGGGATGTGAAGCATATTTGGCATACGTGACTGATACTAGAACCACTGATAGCTTGCTTGAAATATACCAGTGGTAAGGGAATTTGCTGATGTATTCCCAGATGATCTACCTGGTTTACCACCAGATAGAGAGATAGAATTTACTATTGAACTAGTACCAGGAACTGCACCAATATCAAGGTCACCCTACAGAATGGCCCCAGTTGAGTTGAAAGAACTAAAGGCCCAATTGCAGGAGTTACTTGACAAAGGGTATATTAGACCTAGTGTATCACCATGGGGAGCTCCAGTGTTATTTGTTAAAAAGAAAGATGGAACTATGAGATTGTGCATCGATTACAGGCAACTGAATAAAATGACAGTGAAGAACAAATATCCGTTACCCAGAATAGATGATTTGTTTGACCAGTTGCAAGGAGCCCAAATATTCTCCAAGATCGATTTGAAATCAGGCTATTACCAGCTGAAGGTAGCAGAAGCAGATGTTCCAAAGACTGCCTTTCGAACCAGGTATGGGCATTATGAATTTTTAGTAATGCCATTTGGATTGACTAATGCTCCAGCTGCATTTATGGCTTAATGAATAAGGTGTTTCAAACATGTTTGGATAGGTTTGTGATAGTATTTATTGATAACATATTGGTGTACTCGAAGAATAGGGGAGAACATGAACAACATTTAAAAATTGTGTTGCAAACTTTGAAGGAGAAACAATTATATGCCAAATTGAGTAAATGTGAATTCTGGTTAGATCATTTGGTGTTTCTTGGACATGTGGTGTCGTGTAAGGGCATAGAGGTTGACCCAAAGAAAATTGAGGCTATGGTAAATTGGGAAGCTCCTAAAAATATTTCAGAAATGCGTAGTTTTTTGGGTTTAGCCGGATATTATCGTAGATTTGTTGACGGATTCTCCTTAATTGCTAGCCCTTTGACTAAATTGTTGAGAAAGAATGTGCCTTTCAAGTGGACTCCAGAATGTCAGAGGAGTTTCGATGAACTAAAACACAGGCTAACCTCAGCACCAGTGTTAACCATTCCTACAGGTACAGGTGGGTTTACAGTATATAGTGATGCTTCTCACCAAGGCTTGGGATGTGTGTTGATGCAACATGGTAAGGTGATAGCTTATGCATCCAGACAACTGAGACCACATGAGATCTCATATCCAGTGCATGATTTTGAACTGGTTGCAGTCGTATTTGCATTGAAGATTTGGAGGCATTATCTGTATGGTGAGACATTCCAAATCTTCACAGACCATAAAAGCTTGGGTTATTTGCTGACACAGAAAGAATTAAACATGAGGCAGAGGCGGTGGTTAGAGCTATTGAAAGATTATAACTGTACAATTGAATACCATCCAGGGAAAACCAATGTGGTAGCAGATGCATTGAGTAGGAAGGCTAGTGGCAGTGTAGCTCACTTGCAAGTATCCTCTTTTCCATATTTGATTCAATTACGATCTATGAATGTTGAATTAAATATACATGATGAAGGATCACTTATTGCTACTCTTCGAGTCAGACCTATACTAAAGGAGAGGATCAAAGAAGCACAAAGCAAAGATCCTAAATTGTGTGAGAAAATTGAATCAGTAAGGCAGGAAAACAGTAAAGATTTTCAATTGCAAGATGATGTACTGATGTTAAAGTCACGCATATATGTTCCAGACACAGAACTTGCGTCAAGAAATAATGGAAGAGGCACACAATGCACCCTATGCAATGCACCCAGGGATGACAAAGATGTATCACAGTTTAAGGCCTCATTACTGGTGGCCAAGAATGAAGAAAGATATAGCAGAATATGTTTCCAAATGTTTGACATGTCAGCAGATTAAAATTGAACATCAGGCACCAATTGGTAAGTTACATCCATTGCCAGTGCCAGAATGGAAATGGGAAAGAATAACGATGGATTTTGTCTATGGATTGCCAAGAACTCCACGGAAAAATGATGCAGTATGGGTAATTATTGACAGATTAACCAAGTCAGCACATTTTCTACCTATCAGATGGGGTTATACACTTGAGAGTTTGGCCAAATTATATGTGAATGAGATAGTCAGATTGCATGGCATTCCAGTGTCCATTGTGTCTGATAGAGATCCACGGTTTACTTCACATTTTTGGGTGAGTTTACAGAATGCATTGGGAACAAAATTGAACTTTAGCACTGCATTCCACCCACAGACTGACGGACAATCAGAAAGGACTATACAGACATTGGAAGAAATGCTTAGGGCATGTTCTATGGAATTCAGAGGTGCTTGGGATGAATATATAGCATTGATTGAATTTGCTTACAACAACCAGTATCATAGCAGTATTCAGATGGCACCATATGAAGCATTGTATGGAAGAAAGTGTCGAAGCCCTATCATTTGGGATGAAGAAGGAGCACGTGCATTAGAAGGGCCAGAGCTAGTGCAAGACACAGTGGATAAGATCAATGTTGTCAAGAACAAGCTAAAAGCAGCACAGGATAGGCAGAAAAGTTATGTTGATCAGCATAGAAGGGAGATGGAATACGAGTTGTGTGAAAAGGTATTTCTTCGTGTGTCTCCATGGAAAGGGATAATTCGATTTGGCAAAAAGGGTAAATTGAGCCCAAGGTATATAGGGCCATATGAAATTCTTGAGAAGATTGGTCCATTAGCATATAGATTGGCATTACCACCAGAGATGGCTCAGATACATAATATGTTTCATGTGAGCATGCTTAGAAGATACAGGTCAGATCCCACACATGTACTTAAAGATCAATCCATTGAGATTGCAGAGGACATGAGTTATGTTGAGGAACCAGTGCAAATCATTGGATAAAAGACTAAACAGCTAAGAAATCACGAAATACCTTTGGTTAAGGTATTATGGCGTAACCATTTACAAGAAGAGGCAACATGGGAAACAGAAGAAAATATGAAAAAGCAATATCCATACCTGTTTTCAGGTATTAATTTCGAGGACGAAATTTTTAAAAGGAGGGGAGAATTGTAACATCCTTGACCTTCCCCATATGCATTTCATCGAACATAAGCATCTTGCATACAATTCAATTGAACACATGCATCTCATACGTATTTCTATAGGAACAAGTTCATGGCATGCACTAGCTATGTGTCCTAGTATTTGGCACTTGTATCGAGTCGCACATGTGTAATTATAACCTAAATGAGGATAACAAAGTATTAGAAGTGAATTGAATAAGGTGTCTAAATTAAAGTAAGAAAAATGATTAGATTAAGATTAGTGAACATTTACATTGCTAATTTAGTTAAATGGGGTCAAATGATTAAGCTGTATTATTGTGTGAATTAGTGGAATTATAAATCTATGTAAACAATAATAATAATATAGACAAAATAAAATGAAAATGATACAAAAGGGAAATAGAAGAGAAGAGAAAAGACAAATGAGAAGAGAAAAGAGAAGAGAAGAAGAGAAAATGAGAAAATGACAAACAACAAGTTGGCTTTATCTTCATATATCTTTCCCCATTTCTGCCTCCTCACTTCAGCCCCGTTTTCTTCTTCAATTTCCTCCATTTCAGACTTAAATTCTTCCTTGTTTCACCTAGTTTTTGAAGTTAATTGATCCCTTTCAAGGTTGTTCTTGGTAAGTAATCAATTCTTATTGCTATAGGGTTTATTTGAGTTGCTTAGGTTCAATATTAGGCACTGAATTGCACCCCGATTTTGATATTAATAGAAATTGATTCTGGAAATGTGTAAAACACAAATGTTGTTCCTTTATATCTTAGATTTGTGGATATGTAAACATTTTTTCAAGATGTTATGTATAGGGAGAGATATGCCCTTCGTACTGAAACTTGTCAGGGTATAAACCCTAACCAAGTTAGCTACTGTGTGGTTTGATTTAGAATATGTTAAAGACCTTATTTGAAGTCTATAAAAACATAAAAGTTGTATATATATGTGTTTTGTATCTTTATACCAAATTTTAGGTTCATAGGGCTTGTAAATGGGGAGTTATGGTGAATGGAACCATGACTGTTCCAAGGTTTGAACTGCCTACTGAGTGCCCTGGGCAGATCCAGTACATTGGTTGGATAATTTGAGCTTGTTAGAGCTACATTATATAAATTATCAAAACATGAAAGTTATAGGAATATGTCTTATCTAAATTTTTGTACTAATTTTAGCTTAATTGGTTATCTATAGACTAAGTTATGGCCTTTGGAAGTCATACTGGTCCGGAAGCCAATTCTATTCTGGAACAGTAATATGTTTGGTATAATTAGAAGACCTTAGAAACATAATTGGTAAACTTTGTAAACATGAAACATGTTCCATATGAACCCATATAAGTTTCTGTAAAGTTTCATTAAAATAGGACTTATAGAGTGTAAGTTATGATGAACCCAAATGAGTACCCTGAAACTGCCTAAAGGAAGAAAACAAGGCAGAAAATAGAACACTCTTAGAAATTCCACCAAATATTATACAATGATCCAATTGGTCTGAAATTTGAGTATGTACTATAAATATGTGTTATTGTTAATTAGGAACAAGAATTAGAGTAATTGGTCAATTATAGAAAAAGTTATAGGCTAAACAGTCCCATAAGGTCACACTGGCTCATAGGAAAAATCTTAACTATTGACATGAACAATGCATATTAATTTGTTTAAGCCACATTAAGTCTTTCTAATCATGAGTTAATCGATTATGTTTTCATATTAGGCTCGCAACATATTGGAGAACCACAAGGAGCGGATAGACAATAAGTTAGGGGTCAGAATCAAAGGAGAACGGTGAGTCTAATTATCGATTGAATTCTTTAGTGCAAATGAATGTTGCTTGCTATGTAATTCATGTGATTGTCATGATTGGTCCTTGATAATGTAATGATGGATAATTTGTGACATTGTGGTACATATAAATGGTATACGTGTGGTATATTTGAGGTATATGTTTGGCAAATGTGATATATACACATGGTATATGTATAGTATATGCAAGGTATATGCTTGACATATGAGGTATATATGGAATATATGTATGTTGTATATGATAAAGATGAAATGGTTGATGAATGCTTAAATACAAATGCATATGCATATGGGCTAAAAAGGCGTTGTGACTAGTTAATCGATATTGTAAAGCAAAAGAAGAGGCCTATGGCCCAACAAATGTGCAAATGAAACAAATGATCAAGCTAGCTAGCAAATGCAAATGCAAATGTTCACATGGAAAATATTCACATGAAAACCCGGGGCAATGTCTGTTTAACTTAGTCACAACAAAATGAAATAAGCAAAGCATTTGCATACATGAAAAGTAATGATTATATGTTTCAAATTTATTGATACTTATATGATACTGATGAATGGAATGGAATACATGGTATATATTGGAATTGTGATTTATGACTATGAGTTGTTTGGTACTTTAGAGCTCATTGGATGGTTATTCTCACTGAGCCGCAACTCATCAATTTGCATCATTTTTCAGGTAAAGAGAAGTGATAGCTCATTTTGAGTAGCGTATAAAAGACATGGAGCACAGGTCACTGGCCGAGCCTCATCACTCTCTCTCTCCTTACATTCCACACAAGCATGAAAATATGTCATATGTGTTTTTTTTGTATTTACGTGCTTGAATAGGTATAGTCATTTTGGAATGAGTCTAAATATGTATAAATGAAATCAACTCGAAAATACTTATGTGTAAAGTTTATGTTTTGATATATGTGATATATTATATTGTGGTGAAAACCTCAGTGTTAACTTTGCAAAGTCAGTGAATAATATTACAGGATATGAGACTTGCAAGTCATTGAATGAAATTATAGGATATGAGACTTGCAAAGTCATGGAATTATATTACAGGATATGAAAAAAATTTTACTACTATTGTTAACAGGGTATTTTATCTTTCTAGTACGCCATGTATGATTACTTGATGTTTGGATAGATTATACTAAAATGCATAAGATGTGGTGTTACACTAAGCCTGCCTTCCAAACCGATAAAAGCAATCCAAAGAGAATAGAACGGAACTTAGAGATCGAGAAGATTCAATAGCAAAACAAGAATACAAGAGTTTGGGAAGAATGCTTTGTATTACTTGAAATGCTTAAATGCTTGAATGATTACAAATGAATTTACATAAGGTATATATAGGCCTCCATCTCCTCAATGGATGGCCGAGATCAATTTCCACCTACCAGATGGATGGTTAGGATTAACTCCCACCTACCAAATGAATGGCTAGGATTGATTCCCACCTACCAAATGAATGGTTAAGATCAACTCCCACCTACCAAAATGGATGGCTAGGATTGATTCCCACCTAACAAATGGAGGGCTAGGATTAATTCCTACCTACCGAAATGGACGGTCACGATCCAATTAATCTAACGGTTTACAATGGCCTTCTAGAATATTACATATGTGCGGAAAAATGTAAATGTACGGGAAATCCCGTATGAACCTTCGCGGGGCGTGACATTCTCCCCCACTCAAGTTCGCGACGCCCTCGTCGCGCCTTCAAGCTTGAACCTTTCTATGTCGTCTTTGAACTGCCACAAAGTGTCTTCAGGTTCCCAGCTTGCCTCTATGTCTGGGGCATTCTTCCATTTTACCAAGTATTCCCGATAACTTGGTACACCTCTACGCCGAATTAAGCGGTCTGCCAGAATAGAATCCACTCCTCTATCAAAGGAGGTTACTACTGCAGTGGGTGCCCTTTTTGACTCTCTTCGACTTGCATCTTCTTCGTCTCCATGATAAGGCTTCAACATACTTACATGAAAGACTGGATATATTTTAAGCTTTGGAGGGAGTTGTAGCTTGTAAGACACCTTACCAACCTGCTTAAGGACAGGAAATGGCCTTTCGTATTTCCGTACCAACCCCTTGTGAACTTTTCGCAAGGACTTGAACTGTTGTGGTAATAATTTGACAAGGACCAAATCTCCTTCCCGAAATTCAACCATTCTTCTTTTCTTGTCAGCCCACTTCTTCATATTTTTGGATGCCTTGTTCAAATAGGCTCGGGCTAACTCAGCTTGCTCATGCCATGCCTTAGCAAATTTGAAAGCTGCAGGACTCCTTCCTTCATAGCTTGTAGCCAAAGCATGAGGAGTCATAGGTTGTTGTCCCGTAATGATCTCGAAGGGACTCTTGCCAGTGGATTCACTTTGCTGCAAGTTATAAGAGAATTGGGCTACATCCAGCAGCTTAGCCCAATCATGTTGGTTGGCACTAACAAAGTGCCTCAGATATAGCTCCAGTAGTGCATTGGCACGTTCCGTCTGCCCATCGCTTTGTGGATGAAAACTGGTGGAGAAGTTTAAGTCTGATCCCAGCAGCTTGAACAATTCTGTCCAGAACTTCCCAGTAAATCGTGGGTCTCGGTCACTCACGATATTTAATGGAATTCCCCAATGCTTCACAACATGTTTGAGGAACAACCGTGCAGTCTCATCAGCAGTGCAATCCGCCGAGGCAGGTATGAATGTTGCATACTTACTGAAGCGATCAATGACCACTATTATACTGCCAAAGCCTTCTAATTTTGGCAAGCAAGTGATGAAGTCCATCAAGACACTCTCCCATGGTCTTTCCGAAATAGGCAACGGTTCTAGTAAGCCACCGGGTGCACGTTGCTCTATTTTGTCTTGTTGGCAAACAAGACAAGTTCTTACATAGGCTTCAACATCATCCCGCAGTTGAGGCCAATAGTAAATAGACTTGATCAAGGCAAGGGTTCGTTTCATGCCTGGGTGTCCAGCCCATAGTGAATCATGGCATTCCTTGATCATCTCTTTTCTCAAGTTCCCCCACTTAGGAACGTATATGCGATTTTTCTTGGCATAGAGTAGTCTGTCACTCTGCCAAAATCGCCTTGTCTTTCCTTCCTTGATGAGGACTAGGAGGTTTTGAGCCAGGGTATCATGCTCCAACCCTTCTTTGATCTTTTCCAGCAAGGGGCTGCTTGGTCTACTCAAAGCTGCTAGTTCCGCCTTTCGACTTAGTGCATCAACCACCATATTGGCCTTACCAGGCTTGTATTCAAGCTTGTAGTCAAATTCTGCCAAAAAGTCTTGCCATCGAGCTTGTTTGGGACTCAACTTCTTCTGAGTTTGGAAGTAGCTAGTTGCTACATTGTCTGTCATGATCACAAAGTGAGAACCCAACAAGTAGTGTCGCCACACCCTTAGACAGTGGATGATAGCTGTCATCTCCTTTTCCTGCACCGCGTAGCGACGTTCAGTTTCATTGAGCTTACGGCTCTCATATGCTATCGGGTGCCCATCTTGCATCAATACTCCACCAATGGCAAAGTCTGAGGCATCTGTATGCAATTCGTACATCTTACACGGGTCTGGCAAGTACAACACTAGTTCTTCGGTAATGGCCCTTTTCAAGTCATCAAACGAGGCTTGGCACTTGTTTGTCCACTCCCAAGTAGTGTTCTTCTTGAGTATGTCGGTTAGTGGAGCTGCTCTTGCTGAATATGACTTGATGAATCTCCGGTAGTAGTTCACAAGTCCAAGGAAAGACCGTAACTCAGGGACCTTAGTAAGAGGTTCCCATTCTTGGATGGCTTTCACCTTGTCTCCATCCATCATCAGTTTCCTATCTTTTATCCCATGACCCAAGAACATCACCTCATCTTGGGCAAAGGAACATTTCTCCCTTTTAACATATAGCTCATTTTCTCTGAGGACCTCGAACACCTTCTTCAAATGCTCAAGATGTTCTTCCATAGTCCGGCTATATATTACAATATCATCAAGATATACTACCACGAACCGATCGAGGTAGGGATGGAAGAGTTTATTCATGAGAGTGCAAAAGGTAGCAGGTGCATTGGTGAGACCAAATGGCATAACAAGGAACTCATAAGCACCGTACCTTGTTACACATGTAGTTTTTGGCTCATCCCCTTTTGCTATGCGCACCTGGTAGTATCTCGACCGCAAATCCAACTTTGAGAAGTATCTTGCATTCCCCAATTGATCAAACAAATCAGCAATGAGTGGGATAGGATACTTGTTCTTTACCGTGATTTTGTTTAGAGCACGGTAGTCAATGCACATTCTCAGTGAACCATCCTTCTTTTTCTGAAAAAGCACAGGGGCACCAAATGGGGCTTTGGATGGTCTAATGAAACCAGCATCCAATAGCTCGTTGAGTTGCTTCCGCAATTCTGCCAACTCTGAGTTTTCCATCCGGTAAAGACTCATTGCTGGTGGTCTTGTGCCAGGCTCCAGCTCAATTTCATGGTCCACCTCCCTCATTGGGGGTAATTGTTTTGGCAACGCCTCCGGCATCACATCTTGGAACTCATCCAAGACAACTTGCACCTCCGTCGGCAAGCTTAGTTGTGGTGATGCTTCATCATCATCATACTCTTTTAGAATGTCCAAGTAACTCTCTTCTTCCCTCTTCAATCCCTTCTTGAATTGAAGTGCCGAGAGAGCTTGGGTAGTAGGCTTGGTGGTCCTTTCCGTCGGTACTAGACAAGCTTTTGGTCCATCCATAATGCACATAGAGTTTGAACATGGAACAAGGAAAGCTCTCACCTGGTCTAAGAACTCCATACCGAATACCACCGAGAAATCATCCATGGGTGCCACAGATAAATCCACTTGGCCAGTCCATGCACTGAGACTGACCTTCACTCCGCGGGCAATTTCTTAGAGAGGTTGTGCCACTGAGTTAACTGCTTTGAGGGAGCCACCTCCGTTGGCAACCTTGAGACCGAGTTTCTTAGCTTCCTCTAATGAAACAAAGTTGTGGGATGCACCTGTGTCGACCAGGGCTTTGGCGACTTTCCCATTGATGGATGCATCCACAAACATGAGTCCCTTAGGGGACGTCGGGGCACTTTGCAATGCACTAAGCAACCACAAAGATCCCATCTTCGCACCTTCATCTGCCTCACTTCTGTCTTGGTCATGAGTGGAGGCAACTAAAGCATTCAATGTCTTTCTTTTGGGACATTCTCGTGCCCAATGCGGTTCGTCACATATGAAGCACGTCGCACGGGGCTTTGAGGCACCACGTTCTTCCCTTTCCTTCCCCTTGTCTAGTGGCTTGAATGAGGAGCTTTCTCTGTGATTTTTGTAGCTTTGACTCTTAGCATGGCCTCTCCCATTCTTTGCTCCAACAAACTTTCTATCAACTGGCCTCTGGCCTTCTTTGTTTGAGGAGTAATCGATAAGACTTTCAGCAACGGCAATGGCCGAAGATAAGTCTTGGACACCACGTCGTTTGAGCTCAAGATTAGCCCATGATTGGAGACCATCCATGAACAAGAATAATGCATCTTTGTCTGATGTATCAGGAACTTCTAGCAACAAGGTTGTGAACTCCTTTATATATTCCCTTATGCTACCCATCTGTTTTAGTCATCGAAGCCGGCCTCTCGCCTCTTCCTCAGCATTTACGGGGAAGAATTGGCTTTTGAACTCCCTTTTGAAGTCCTCAAATGTATCAATTGTGCACGCCCCATGTTGCACATCTCCATGCCTTCGTCTCCACCACAACATAGTAGTGTCGGTCAAGTACATGGCAGTTGTTCGGATTTTGCTGGCATGGTCCGTTACGCCAGTAGCCTCAAAGTATTGATCCAGCCCTCATAGGAAGTTCTCAACTTCCCTAGCATTCCAAGCACCATTGAAAGTCTTTGGCTTGGGAACTTCCACTTTCTCAGCCTCAATGATAGTGGTTGTATTGGTTCCCGAGGCCATAGCCCGTTTGCATAGTGCTAGATCACCACCCATATCCTCAACTCTAAGCAACACATTGGAAATTTCTCTTTGGAAGAGATCACGTACCTTGGCAAGTTCGGATTTCAGCCCATCAATCTCTTGCCTTAATCCACCGTCTAGCTCGTTGAGTGACATCTTGACCGCTGCATGGATCTCCGCATCTTCGGCCTCCAAGCCGCTGCAACGTTCCTCCAAGTTGTCTACTCGGTCGAACAACTCCCCCAAGTTGTCCTGAGCACTCACAACACGTGCTTCCAAGTTAGAAAGCATATCTTTCGACTTGGCTCGAGATTCTTTAGATGGTTTCCGAACTTCCTCACGACCACGTTCCATTGATGGAACTTCCACGTTAGGTGTAGCTGGGGTAGTAGCCTTCATTATGCCAAAGGTAGTAAAGCTTCGAACCTTGTCTCTGATACCAACTGTCACAACCCTAGAGTTCAACTAGCAATCGTGCGGCACTTAGCACGGTCCGTTGCACTAAGCCTGCCTTCCAAACCGATAAAAGCACTCCAAAGAGAATAGAACGGAACTTAGAGATCGAGAAGATTCAATAGCAAAACAAGAATACAAGAGTTTGGGAAGAATGCTTTGTATTACTTGAAATGCTTAAATGCTTGAATGATTACAAATGAATTTACATAAGGTATATATAGGCCTCCACCTCCTCAATGGATGGTCGAGATCAATTCCCACCTACCAGATGGATGGTTAGGATTAACTCCCACCTACCAAATGAATGGCTAGGATTGATTCCCACCTACCAAATGAATGGTTAAGAATAACTCCCACCTACCAAAATGGATGGCTAGGATTGATTCCCACCTAACAAATGGAGGGCTAGGATTAATTCCTACCTACCGAAATGGACGGCCACGATCCAATTAATCTAACGGTTTACAATGACCTTCTAGAATATTACATATGTGCGGAAAAATGTAAATGTACGGGAAATCCCGTATGAACCTTCGCGGGGCGTGACATTAAGCTCTTGGCTACATGGGAATAATCAAAGCAAAACTAAATAAAGTTTTCACCTTGAAGAACAAGTTCCAAACATGAGCCTCTCACTTCTCCCTTTCTTTGGCTACTTATCTTCTCTTCTCTTCTTCTGATTATATATATTTTTCGAAACCGACCCCAAACCTTTCTCTATTTAAGGTCTTGGGCTCCCCACGCTTGTATGGAAGAGTTACTATTACTTCGTCTCTTTATCTTACTTGTAAATGATATTTGGAGGAAGAAATTTTCGAGACATCCATGAAAATTTGAAGAATGGATGGGTACAAATATAAAATTGAAAGAAATAGTTATGAGTGTTTCGGTTTGTTGATGAAGAGAGGAAGAAAGAGGGAAGATTGAAAATGAAATGAGGAAGAAGAAGCAAGATGGGAGGAAAGGAGAAGAAGGATTAAATAGTGGAGATGACAAAAATTAAATCTGATGGTGGTCTTTTTAAGATGATTGTGATTGAGGGTTTTCCCATCACATGTCATCCATTTATTCTTTTTCATGGTCTTATGACCGAATTTCAACTTCTTCTCTCTCTCTTATTATTATTATTATTATTATTATTATCATCATTTTTATTTATTTTCCCAAATTTGTTAAATCTCTTAATTCTAAGCCAAACATAATTTAATCTTCAACAATTAAATATACCATTATTCATAAATTAATTTTCACTATAAATTTTATTTCTTTAATTTTGTGCCCTAAACATATAAGTTTTGACACCAAATAATACTGAGAGTCCGCCTTAATATTTTTACTTCACGGTGTACTCCGTTTGCGATTTACTAACAGTGCAAAAATTGCGTATTTTACAGTCGGACGTCATTTTCATCGATTCTCGTAAAAATTTTAGCATAACATATTTAAAATAAGATTTCTCACTTATTTTGCAGTCTCAATTTAGATTTCGTTCATATTGACTCAATTTCAATCGTGCACACGCATGATTTTCAGTAGGTCCGGCGCGTTTGGTCGCGAAATATCCGTATCAACCATGGCCTAAATTGATGGATGTGACATTTTTATTGAAAAATATTGCAATAATTCATATAAACATAAGTTACTAAATATATTAGTATAATATTAATATAATATAAATTAATAAATAATAGCTATATAATTAATTTATTAATATTTATTAGTACATGCTAATATAATTAATTTTAATATATTGTATAATACTTTTATTTATATATAAACTTATATTATATATATTTAAAAATATTATAGCATGTATTTGAATAATAATACTAAAATTATTAAATATTTTATATATTTTTAAATGTGTCTAACTATTAATTTTTTTTTGTATAAAAAAAGTATTGATATAGTTATAATATATATTCATTTATTTTAAATTTATATATTTTTATATCTATATTATTTCATGTTTAATAGTATTATATTCAAAATTAACGGCACCATTGTACCAAAAATCTTATTGAAGTAGCATTTGTACCAAAAATCATTATTTATAGGGATGAAGAGACTAATGATCTGTTTCATATTGCATTTATTAAAAATTTTTATTTTTAAATTTTTTAAATTTCAAAAATTAATTTTAGAGAAAAATATATAAATAAATATTTTTTCGAGAAACAAATTCTAAAAAAATATTTATAAAAAATTAAAAAAATTAATTAATTAAATAAAAAAAATTTAAATTTACTTAACAAACATCTAACAGTAATCCTAAATAGTACATAAAATATTTAGCAAATGGTGGTAGATATAAAGTAAACTAATTATTTTTTGATAGAGACCAGTCAAACGTATTTAATGGGCTTGAGGTTCAACCTAATCCACCAAATCGTAACAGATCAAAACTTTCTCCTCAAATTACTGAGCCGAAACCCTAACTCCATGAAAGTAGCTATGTGGAGAAATTTCTCACTTTATACTCCCAATCTTCTTCTACCTGCAAAATCCAAAATAAATTTTGACCCATTAATTTCTGTATATATCTCCTCGGTTCGTTCTATACACAGATCATACTCTTCTTAGTCCGATTCATCTAGTGATGCAAACTTCGCTCAGACCCATAAGCGAAATGGTTCCCTCGATGATGTTGACGGCGTCAACTACCAAGATAAAAAAAAAAACTGAAATTCAGCTTCTGAATTTAGTTGGGTTCTGTTTCTAATCTGGGAAAATACTGGAATAGATTTTGGAACTAGAGGGTTTTGTTTCATTCTTAATTTTTTTTTTGTTTTTGCATAAATTAAAAGATTATATGCTCGCAGAGCTGAACAGGCGGATAGAGAGGTTTTATGAAGGGGATGAAGATGCCATGCCATCAATATTCGAAGATACTGAAAAAACTGAGACCAAATTCTCCCAACGAGGATGTAAAGGAAGAACATTTCGATTTTGATTTGGACAAACTGCACGATTCTGAATCCGATGATGAGAATGGAAGATGATATATCACTCCCAAAGGTTTTTGTTATTTGATATCTATGGCAATATATATTTTTTTAATTTCCTGTTTTCCTTGCGAATCATAGTAAGGTTCCTGAACTTTGGGTCTGATAATCATCTAATCAATTTGTAATATAAAGTGCCATAACTTTAATTTTCTTTCAATGGCTATCTTTTTTGCCACAAAATCAAATTGTTTGTGATCTTTTGATCCTTTTCTTTTTCTTTTTTTTTAAAAAAAAAGCTATTAAGCCCTTTAATTTTATATTGTGTTTACATGGGTCTAAAGTGGGGACTTTATAGCAAATGTGTGATAGATTAGGACCCAAAATAATATATTTTAGTACACATTAGGTCACTGAACTATTATTTTTTTCTATTGAGTCATCGCTAATGTATAATTTTTAGAAACTCAATAGAACACAATAAACATTTAAGGATCAAATCAAAAGATTGTAATTAAGGATGGCTATTGAAAGCGAATCAAAGTTTTAGGAGTTTTTCTTTATAAATTAATCTTAGTGTATGATTGAATTATAAGGCTCAAAGCTCAGAGACTGCAGGTGCAATTAGCCCGTAAATTCTATGTTATTCTATGTTATTACAGCACTAGGTTAAGGGTTTTCAAATATCGCAGTTAAGAAAGCATTCTGCTCATGGTCACGTAGGAATATGAGCATGTGAAAAAAAGACAAGAAGGCATATTCTGACTAAGATTCCAAATTGATAAAAAGGCAAGAAAAGAAGTAAAGAAAGCTTCTTTGGAAGTTTTCTCTGCAGTTTTTATCACCATAACTATAGCATCCACTGTTGTTCTTAATTCTTATTATTGGAATCTCTCATCTTCATTATTGGGAAAGATAGCACCGCAAAACCTACTTGCCCCTTGCTTGCTCTTTCAATCACCTTCGCTTTTCTTTGTCATACTGGCTGAACAATTCAAGATTAAACAAAGATAAAAAAGAATGGGGGCAAGGCTGCAACCTTCTTCTTCGGCTTCTTCAAATTATTGTTCTTCCACTTCATCAAAGGAAGAAGTATCAGATTGTTCCTATAAAGCTGTAGAGTTTGCTTGTGCATGCTTATTCTTTGTTTCCTGTCCTCTATGCATTCCTTGGTACTGTATCAAGATACCCTGCAAGATTGGATGGAAAGCTGCAAAAAATGCTACAAACTGGACTTGTTGCGGATCGCAGAAGAAAGTATATGCGTCATATTCATCATTTTCGGATATAGAATTTGATAGTTTGCCAAGTAATATTGTTAAATTTCAGAGCTCTTCTGCATTTTCTAACAGGAGGAGGGTGTATAGATAGAATGATTTGCAATATACAGTATACTCTGCAAGCTTATTTTAAGCGGCTAGTTTGCCTTTCATCATGTCTTGTAATTTCAAAGTTTTGTTCATCATTTAGTTTAGATTCTGCTTTTTCAAATGTTTTTTCATGGAATGATTGATATTGATTCCAATCATATGGCTATTGTTTGCATTTCTTGCAAGATATTTGCATATGTATCAGGAAATGTTTTAATCAAATTATGTCAATTTCTTGTTGAATTGTTCTTCTTGTAATTTGTTTCTCCTTTACCCCATTGGAATATTATTTAATCATGGATAGATAGATTGATTTATTTATATCTTGTTGGCATTCCCCTTGGAGTAGAACAAACGAAAGACTTATTATTAGGTTTTTTTTTCCCCCTAAAAGTCAATTAGTTTAATTTTTATAACTCAAAGTAGTTTTTAAAATAGACCCTCTCCATCCATCTCAATTCGATAAGCTTATTTTCATTTTTACACTGATTAAGAAAATGTAGTTAATATCATTATAAATATACATCTTACCTAATATAATTCTATATTAATTAGGATATTATTGACAAATTAAGATAATAACTCATATTTGTTGATAATATGACACATTAAATAGAAATATAAAAATATAATAGAGAATTAGAAAATAACTATATTTAAAAATAAAAAAAAAAAGGAAGTGAACTATCCTTCTAGGACAAATAAAAAATAGAAAAGAAATGAAGCCTATTAAATTGAGATGGAGAGTATTGAATTTTTCAACCAAAGAGAAAAATACTATATTAATAAATATTCGGAAAAAACACATAAAAGGTATTAAACTAATAAATTAGTAAAGGGTGTGCAAAAAAAAACAGAGAAGGCATTAAAATAGCAAAAGTTATGTCGTTGTCAAGAATGGGATTCGAACGCATGCCCTTTCGGACCAGTACCTGAAACTGGCGCCTTAGACCAACTCGGCCATCTTGACTGTCGTGACGTCCCATGATCTTTAATTTATATGTTAAATAAATTTTTTAGCCCACGAAATTAGGCATATTTAGAAAGCCAATTTGGCCAATGTTGCGGATCTTTATGGGCTAAAGGACCAAGAAAAAAAATTCTTTTACACAGGTAACTATAATATGTGGCTCTTCCAAATATTTGAGTCAAACTCTGCTACTGGTCAATACCTTTTACGTTGTTCTTATTTTTTATTTTTCTTTCCATAAAGTCAATTCTATTTTCCAATTGAAGAACATAAATTTTCTCTTTTTGAGATTTTAAAGATATATATACAAATCAAGCAAAAAAAAAAAAAACAGTAAACAAATTGCTCTAGCAATGCAATGCATGAAAATTTGGATCATGAGAATAAAAACTTATTAACCTCACGAAGAATAATTGCATTCATTAATTTCGGTATCGGATATAAATACTTTCGGTATTTACACTCAATTGTGATTATATTTAAGTAATTTTTTGGTAAAATTTTCTAATAAAAATCATAATTTATACTATTTTCAATTTATGTACCTCAAAGTCAAGCTTATAACTATGACTCGTTGGTTTTAGGCTTTTAGTTTAATTTTTAAAAGCATACTTATATAAGCTCCATATTATCATATTATATATAAAAGTAAAGATGCGTTTTTTTTTTTTTCACTAAAAGATCATTGCATATAAAAAAAAATTGATTATAATTCAAACCGAAATAATTTTTTGTTTCAATTTAATAAGTCATGTGAAAAGAAACTGTTTACACTACCGGCCCTAGAAGTATAATTCTGCTAGGAAAGAAATTTTAGGTAAATATGAATTAATCTAAGCCGATTAGGATTAAGTCCTATGTAGATTAGGATAAAAATTTGTCAGAGTTGGAATATGTTTGTTGTATCAGATTAAGATAAAAATTATTGTTTAAGATAGGATTTTCAATCCCAAAAGGATTCAAATTATTGTACTATAAATATTGAGCTTCTTTGGTAATGAAATACAACACATCATACATTCAACAAATAAGTCTTTACTTATATATCGTTAGCCTTAATTTTACCTTTAATTTTAGCATTTTCCATGATCTATTGTTTATTATCCCGTACTTCCTAAGCCGAGTGGCCTTGAGGTAGAGTTCAATTGATTGTTGCAACTCCTATAGAAAGTAACCTCAAGACTCTATCCTTGCTTAGCGAATCTTATAGGTCTTTTAACCTAATTTGGTATTTTACAAGTACTACCCCATCGTACACTATTCATTCTTATTAGATTTTACCTGGTGAGATGATTTCTTGGGTGAACATCTTTATGGCGACCATAGTAGGAGTCTTTATATGGTATATTTGTACAATACTATATATCAAGAAAAACCAAAGAATAAAGTTGAAAATATGGTGGAATAAAAGAAGGACAATTCAATTGAGGAGAAGGGAAGCAACAGTAAGTCTTTAGTTTTTTCCTTCCGAGTACCCTTTTTCTTCTGACAATTATACTATCTATGACTACCCTTCTAAAACCAGTGTGAGAGGAAACCACCCACACTATAGTCATTAAATTAAGATAAAAAAAAATTGTCATACATCGACTATAATTGTATTTACTCACGTAACATACGTATAAAAAGTTATAAGGGTGTCACATTCTCCTTGATGACTTACTAGCTATTGTCAAATGATCTACAGTAGATAAACGTGATGGTTGAATCGGCTGGGTGGAAAGGTCATATTCATTCCCAAATTCTACATCAAAACTGATTGCTCTTGTTATGGTAGCAAAAAGACGTAAATTATAAAGTAAAAGACATAGATGAATGTAATTAATATATTTTATAAATAAATAAAATTTTGGATGCTTGTGCTGGTAATAATTTTTATTTCAACATCTGTAATATTTTTTTTCAAAAAAGAAATTGTACTTCATTTCATTAATTTTATAAAACAGTTAGTCGGATAATACTCACTTACCTTGCTGAACGGAAGTGGGGTAAGGGGATGTTACAGTATAGGTTATATATATACATATTCTAATAGATAAAGTGCATATTGCATGAATATAGTATATTGTCATATTTATATACACCACTAAGCCTAATGCTTAGCGTAAGAGTTCCTCTCACACAGATATAGCGAAAAATAGTCCAATAATAGTAGAAAAAGCTAACGGAAACCTAATCCAACACAGTAGCTATATCCTAACACCGTGGGTTCCGTATTTTTGTTTATCATTCTATGTATTTTCTTTTATGATATATGTAACTAAACTTAACTTTTAAGTAAGGATGAACATTTTGTAAATAATACTATGGTATATAAAGCATGTAGTTATCTTTTATCATACTTTCATTTTATGTTTGATTTTAGAAAAAATATGAAAGATAAATAAATAAATAAATAAAATATTATCGTATAAGTTACCTATGTTAAATTTACCTTGATTTATATATATTTTATCTAAAGAGCAAGCGTAACATCCCTTTATTCGGGCATTTGTTTTTGGGGTAAGGGGGTTTTACATTTAACTTATGGGCATTACATTTTAAAAATACTTTACTGGTGTGAACTACATGTTCATAGCCCTAAAGGTCTATTCATGGGTACCCCCTACCTATGAACAAACTGTGAATTAGTTCATGAATGCTATTGTCCATAAATTGCACATCTCTTCATGGGCATGAAGAATTAGTCACAGGCGTGACTTCCGCGATTCATGGTTGTGAGTCAAGTGGTGACTTAAGCCATGACATATTATGCCTGAAATGGACAGTTCTTGATTGATTATTCATGATAGTGAACCCTATATCACAGGAATGAATCTGGGTTTTCCAGTAATTAAACCATAAAATAAGGCATTTAATACATGTTACATGCAAAAGCTCTAATGGATACCCAATGGCAACCTCTTTTTGTCAACACTCTCATCAATTCATGCATTTAAACATATTCGAATATTAGTTAAACATATAATCATTCCAATTTAAATTTTTCATGCTCATTAATCTTTCTAATAAGTGTGTATGATCTATATGCATTTATGCATCATTACTTGTAACATTCTCGACTTTCCACATATGCATTTTTACATGTATTTCATTTGGATATATTCATTTACATATATTTTACTTGAACAAGTGCATTTTATATGTATTTTAATAGGCACAAGTTCACAACATGCACTAGTTATGTGCCTGAGTATTTTGTAATTGTGCTTAATTCCATGTATCCATTTTATAATTTAGTTAAGGATGACATGAAATTAAAATTTATGTAAATAAAATTATTAGATTGAATTAATAAAGACAAATGAAAAGAAACAAAAAAGGAAAACAAAAAAGGGAAAATGACAAAAGTGAGGAGGTGGGAGGTGGACATTATCTTCCTTCTCACTATTCTACCCCCCCATTTCAGATTTGTTTCTTCTTCTTCTTCTCCCATTTTAACCTTCATTTATTCCTTATTTCACTTAATTTTTGCAGCAAATTGATCGCTTGAAAGTTTATTCTTGGTAAGTAATCTTCTCTCCATTGTTTTAGTGTTGGTTTGAGTTGTTAGGGTTGAGAGGCAATAGTGTTTTACACTGCGATTTTGATACCAATTGAAACTAATTCTGGAGAAGTTTAAAATATGAAATTTTTTCCTTTATGTTTTAGGTTTATGGATATATAAATATTTTTTCAAAATTTGGTGTATAGGAAGATATCCTCTCTTGATTGAAACTAGTCTAGGTGTGAATTGTAGCTGAGTTAGCTACTATATTAATTGGTTTGGAATAGAGTCTGTATTTTAGGAAGCTCAAAACATGCAAGTTGTAGATACATGTGTTATCTATATTTATACCAAATTTTAGATTCATATGTCTTATGGATGTTGAGTTATAAGGAATGAAACCATGACTCTTTCATAGTTTGAACTATCAGCTTAGTGCCCTAGGCAGATCCGACAAATTGTTTTGCCATTTTGATCTTCTTAGAGATGGATTCTATAAATTATCAAAGTATGAAAGTTATATGTATACGTATTAGCTTAAATATGATACTAATTTAAACTTAATATGTTATGTATAGAGTAAGATATGACCTTCACAAGCCATACTGGTCTATAAGCCAACTATGTTCTAAATCAGTGACATGTTTCTTATAATTTGAAGACCTTAGAGACATAATTGATAAAAGTTATAAATATAAAAAATGTTCAATCTTAACCTATCCAAGTGTCAACCAAGTTTTATTATAATCTTACTTACATATTGTAAGATATAAAGGACCAAACTTGGTATCCTTCAACTGCCTAAGGGCTAAAAACATGGCAGAAAATATAACACAATTGGAAATTCCATCAAAAATTGTACAATGCTCCATTGCTCTAAAATTTTAGTATGTTATATAATTATATATTAAATTTAATTAGAAGCAAGAATCAGATTGATTGGTCAAGTATAGAAAAAGTTATTGACTAATCAATTTCATAATGTTACACTGCCCCATAGGAAAAACCCTAACTATGTATATAAATTATGCACATTAATTTGTTTAAGCCATATTAAGTTTCTTTAGTCATAAATTAATCGATTATATTTCCATAGTAGGCTCACAACATATTGGAGACCCACAAGAAGGGGATATATAATAAGTTAAGGGTCAGAATCAAATGAGAGAGGTGAGTATAGTTATCAAATGATTTTCTTTAGTGCATATAAATATTGCTTACTATGTGATATGTGAGATGATTTATAGTTATGTGATTCATATAATTGTCATAATTTGACCTTGAAAATATGATAATGGATAATTTGTGACATA
Organism: Triadica sebifera; assembly: GCA_023653625.1. NCBI lineage: Eukaryota > Viridiplantae > Streptophyta > Magnoliopsida > Malpighiales > Euphorbiaceae > Triadica > Triadica sebifera. The sequence goes on from CM042900.1 coordinate 8,891,614, forward strand.
TGTGGTACATATAAGTAGTATATGTGTGGTATATTTGAGATATATTTTTGGCATAGGTGATATATACATGGTTTATGCATTGTATATGTGAAGTATATGTGTGGCATATGTGATATATATGTAATATATGTATGGTATATATGATAAAGATATAATGGTTGATGAATTCTTAGTTACAAATGCATATGCATATGGACTAAAAAGGTGTTGTGACTAGTTCGATATTGTAAAGCAAAAGAAGAGGCATATGGCCTAAAAAATGTGCAAATGAAATAAATGATCAAGCTAGCTAGCAAATATAAATGTTTACATGACAAATGTTCTCATGGAAACCTAGGGAAATATTTATTTAACTTGGTCACAACAAAATGAAATAAGCAAAGCATATGCATACGTAAAAAGTAATGATTATATGCTTTAATTTTACTAATATCTATATGATAATGGTGAATGGAATGGAACACATAATATGAAATAGGTGGTAATTTATTACTATGGTGAACAAAATGGAACACATAATATTCAATAGGTTCCATGGGAACATACATTTGCATAAGATCACAATAACATATGTATCATATGTGTTGAACATTATGTAGTGATATAATTCTATGTATTTTAGGGCCATCATAAGGCATTATTCACCATGGAGGGAGAGGCCAGCCAAAATGCATTCTCATGAGGCATGTAACATTCAGTGATTTAGGCCCCGATTGCGCGTGACCGTAGTGGGGTCCACTGGTTCAATCGGAGTCTAAATTTAAACCCATAAAAAAATTACTAATAATAAGAGAAAATAATTAAGGGTATTATTATTTGGGAATTAAAAAGATTTGGGGTAGAATTAGAAAACAATAAAATTTTCTATGGACAAAATTGGTATTATGGAGATTGTTTGGGAAAAAATTGTAAATATGGAGCAAGATGTGGCAAATATGGAATTGCACAAAGTTTAAATGTTAATTAAGATTAATTAACTTAATGAACCAATAAGAATTAAAATTAATTTTAATTGGTGGGACCCACTTCTTAATTTAGGTATAAAAGTAAAAAAGGAAGACAAATTCCACATTCTTCTATGACTTTCTCTTCTTCATATTTTCTTCCATTTTGGCCGTCCACTTCTCCATCCCAAAAGCCACCATTTTGCTGTAAATTAAGTTTGAAAAAGTGAGCAAATAAATTAGTTTTGAGAGAGGAAAAATCAGAATTTAAGAGTTCTTACTACAAAGGTACCAAAGGAGCAAGAAGGAAGGAGGAAAGAAGAAGAGAAAGGGAGAAGAATTTGGGGCAGATTCTACCAGCCCTATAACTCTATTAAGGTGAGTTTATTCTTCTTAAATTTAACTTTTTTCCTTCCATTTGGGATCCATATTGATGATAGATGTGATTAGGGTTGGTAGAGATAGGTTATGTTGCAAGATTGAACTTAGAAAATTTAAGTTTGTGATTAGTTGATGGAAGTGTAATTAAACTTTGAATTAATGATATTTGATGTTAGGTAATTATTTTATGTCTTAAATATTGAAGAAAATATAATGTTGAAGGATGAATGAGGGGCTGCCATAGTTAAATAAATTTGGGAGAAATTAAAATTAACATAGAAACACCACAATTGGTGATAGATTAAAGGTGAATTGAATGTTTAATTGAAGAAAATAAATTGGGAACTAGGATGTATTTTTTGGGCAGCCATGACATGTGAAGAAGGAATTTTAACCTTAGTACATTTTAGCTCAATTAAGGTGTAAAACATATTAGGAGCATTAGAATATTATGTAGACATGAAAAGCATTGAAATTGAATGTTGGAATTGAGTTATGGTATGGTTGTGTAGGAAAAATAAGTGAACAAGTGAGAGACCCTCAAGAGGGTGACAAAGGCAAGGAGAAAGCTAGCTAATAAGAGAAGAAAAAGAAGGATTAAGGGAAGAACCAAGGCTAATAAGGTATGTGCTTCATTAATAAAAATTTTGCATGTTGTTAATATGTATGAAATTATATGTTAAGGTTTGTTATGTTTGTGTTGTTGGGATGTTATGTGTTTTGTTGTGACTTTTGATATTATATATGGAAATGAGACCCAATGGTGTGAAATAATTGAGACATATGAATGTATTTGTAATTTTGAAAATTTTATTATTAAAATGAATGCAAATGATGAATGTGGTTGAAATATGGATTGATGTCAATTGATGGCTCGAGAATAGAATTCCAGGAACAGCTCTGTCTATTTTGATGATAACTTGAGTTATAGAACTCCGTTTTATATGTTCTTTGTTGGAAATGAAAGCTAAGACACAGGGATTTAATAGTTATTTAGACTATAATATCTAATTATGTCTAGAGTTTTCCAGTTAAATGCATGAAATTTAAACCTAGAATCTGTCTAGAAAAATTCTGGGCAGAAAATTCTGTGATGATGCAGTAGTGAATTAATCATAACTTTTGATAGAAAATTGGGATTTACGTGATTCTTGGTGCATCTGAAAGCTAAGACAATAAGATAAAAATGGTTAGAAGGATATAACTTCAAATTCGAATTATATATGGGCTAAAAATGAAGCCCAAAAATAAGTCCGAAATCTGTCATAGGTAAAAACATACAATATTGGGCTTTTTGCATGTGTTGTTATAACTATATGTAATAATCCATGCAAATATTTACTTTGATGGTAATTATAAATGTTTAACAAATTATTTATGTATGAGATTTTATTTCAATAATAATGGAAATAAAGAAAAAAAATAAATAAGCATAATTATGATAGGTAAATAATGTTGACATTTTTGAAATATAGTGAATTAATATAAAAATAGTTAAGTCCAATAACACCTAGTCTAGAACTAGAATAGGAAATAGTTTGACATGCCAATAAGGGGATTTAAGGCACTCGGTGCCAAATATGAAAGCCGGTAATGACAATTTATAAATGCGTTCGGCGCAAAATTATTAAGCCGGTAATAACAATATAACAAAAGCCGTAATGACATTATTATAAAAGCGCTCGGCGCTATATTATGAAAGCCAGGAATGACAACCCCGTTATTCCTATTAATTAGTTCGGTTATAGGTGTTATGGGCACAAATAAATAATAATAATAATAATAATAATAATAATAATAATAATAATAATAATAATAATAATAATAATAATAATAATAATAATAATAATAATAATAATAATAATATCGAAGTATGTGATTTTTTTATTTATAAATGTTATATGAATTAAAGTTATTAGATATTGAGTGTTTGCAGAAATTTATTGATTTTATATAATTCTTTATTTTATGTCTTATTTATTAAATGGGTAATTAATATGTGAGAAAATATATATGTATGTAAAATTTTTATCATTGAAGCACCACTATAGGTATGCCTCAAGTCCATAATAAACAAAAATGCTTGGCTAGCAGATAGTGGATGCTCAAGGAATATGATCAGAGACAAAAAACTTTTCAATGAAATCAAAAGTATTGATGGGGGTAAAGTAACCTTTGGAAATAATGCTAAGGGTAAGGCAATTGGCATTGACTCTATTGGTATTAATGGTACTACTTTCATTAAAGATGTCTTACTTGTTGATGGTTTGAAACATAACTTGTTAAGTGTAAGTCAATTATGTGATAAGGGAAACAAAGTAATCTTTTCTTCCAACGAATGTCTTGTAACCTCTATTAATGGCCAAGAGATATTTAAAGGAAGTAGAGATGTTAATACCTACATAATAGACTTACACAAAATATCTGACCTTTCCTCTAAGTGTCTTGTGACTACTAGTGATGAATCTTGGCTGTGGCATAGAAGGCTTGGTCATGCAAGCATGGATCTAATTCAAAGCCTCAGCAAAGGAGAGCTGGTAAAGGGGCTACCAAAAGTCAAATTTGAAAAGGACAAGACATGTGAACCTTGTCACAGAGGAAAACAACACAAGTCATCCTTCAAATCCAAAAACATAGTAAGTACCTCAAAACCTCTACAACTCCTGCATCTAGATCTTTTTGGACCAACTAGAATTGAAAGTTTAAGAGGTAAACATTATGCCTTTGTCATCGTCGATGACTACTCTAGATTCACTTGGGTAATTTTCTTAGCTCAGAAAAGTGATGCCATTGAAACTTTATGAGAATTTGCTAAAAGAGTTCAAAATGAAAAAAGACATTGTATTTCAAAGATAAGAAGTGATCATGACAAAGAATTTGAAAATGAAAACTTTGAAAATTTTTGTCTAGAACATGACATTTCACAAAATTTTTCCTCTCTAAGGACACCTCAACAAAATGGGGTGGTCAAAAGGAAAAATCAAACTTTAATTGAAATGGCTCGAACAATGCTCAATGAGTATGGTTTACCAACTTACTTTTGGGCCGATGCCACAAATACTGCATGTTACATTTCAATTCGAGTTTTCAAAAGACCTCTCTTAAACAAAACCTAATTTGAGCTATGGAAAGGAAGAAAGCCCATGATATCATAGTTTAGAGTATTTGGATGCAAGTGTTTCATATTGAATACCAAGGACAACCTTGGAAAATTTGCCTCCAAATATGATGAGGGTATATTTTTAGGATACTCCACCATAAGTAAAGCTTATAGAGTCTTTAATAAAAAGTCATTAGCTGTTGAAGAATCTATGCATGTTGTTTTTGATGAATCTAGTAAGCTTGATCTTGTGAAAGGTAGTGTTCTTGATGTGTTGTAGGTACAATGGAAAGACTTTATCTTGAAAATGAAAGAGAAGAAAATGATCATGAAAATTCACATCAAGATGACTATCTACCTCCAGCTCAAGAGGAAAACAAGCAAGAGCTCCTAAAGGAATGGAGATTAACAAAAGATCACCCCAAAAAGCAAATCATTGGTGATCCTACAAAGGGAGTAAGCACTAGATCTCATCTCAAACCTTTAGATTCTAATCTTGCATTTGTCTCTCAAATTGAGCCAAAAAATATTAATGAGGCTCTTAATGATGAAAGTTGGGTGATTGCTATGCAAGAGGAACTCAACCAATTTGAGAGAAGTAAGGTATGGACCTTAGTTTCTAAACCCAAAGAGCATCAAATCATTGGAAGCAAATGAGTATTTAGAAATAAACTAGATGAACAAGGTTCAATAACTAGGAATAAGGCTAGGTTAGTTGCAAAAAGATATAATCAAGAAGAAGGAACAGATTATGATGAGACTTATGCTCCTGTAGCCAGATTAGAAGCCATAAGAATACTTTTAGCATATGTATGCCATATGAATTTCAAACTCTTTCAAATGGATGTCAAAAGTGCTTTTTTAAATGGTTTTATAGAAGAAGAAGTTTGTGTAGAACAACCATCGGATTCTGAAAGCTATAATATGCCCAACCATGTATTTAAACTTTCAAAAACTTTATATGGTTTGAAACTAGCCCCAAAAGCTTGGTATGAAAGAATAAGTTCTTTTCTCTGAGAAAATAATTTTACAAAGGGGAATGTTGACACTACATTATTCATTAAAAAACATAAGCATGACACTCTAATTGTTCAAATTTATGTTGATGACATCATATTTGGGTATACTAATGAATTGCTTTGCCAAGAATTTGCTAAGTGTATGACTAGGGAATTCGAAATTAGCATGATGGGTAAGCTAAAATTCTTCTTCGGTCTACAAATAAAATAAGAAAATGAGGGGGAATATTCATCAATCAATCCAAATATGCCAAAGACTTAATTAAGAAATTTAGAATGGAAGGATGCAAAAATGCCAAGACTTCAATGAGCATATCAATAAAATTGGACAAGGACGAAAAGGGTAAGGGCATTAATGAAATGCTCTATAGAGGTATGATTGGATCACTCTTATATCTTATTGCCTCTAGACCCGATATAATGTATAGTGTATGCTTATGTGCTCACTTTCAATCATATCCTAAAGAGTCACATTTAAATGCTGTAAAAAGAATTTTAAAATATTTACATGGCTCATTGAATCTAGATTTATGGTATCCTAGAAATTCATCCTTTCACATTATAGGATATTCAGATGCTGATTATGCTGGAAATCTCTTGGATAAAAAGAGTACTTCAGGTACTTGTCACTTTATTGGTGAATGCTTAGTTTCTTGGTTTAGCAAGAAACAAGTTTCAATTGCTCTTTCCACCACTGAAGCGGAGTATGTGGCTGCAGGATGTTGTTGTACACAAATTCTTTTGATGAAACAACAACTTAAGGATTATGGTCATAGTATAGACCATATACCTATTAAATGTGACAATACAAGTGCTATAAATCTATCTAAGAATCCCATTCAACACTCTAGAAGTAAGCATATTGACATAAGACATCATTTTATTAGAGATCATGTTCAAAATGGAGATGTTGTATTGGAATTTATAGACACAGACAATCAATTGGCAGATATCTTCACTAAGTCTCTAAATGAAGAAAAATTTAACTTCATAAGAAGAGAGCTTGGTATGATTGATGGATTAACTTTATCATTGCCAAATTTGTCAAACCTTGATTGTTAATCTTATGTTATTGTCTCATTTTTTAAGGTATGAAATGACTAACTTGATAGAAATATATGTTATAGGAAATAGAAGTACCTTAGAAATCCTTTGGTCTTGTTTTAAACGTAGTTTTATTTAAATAAGGATTTTAGGCAATTCACGCTTGTGATCATAATCGCCAAAAGCTCTAGTAGCTTTCATGCCTTGCTCCATGACATACTTCACGGTTGAAGGTAGTGAAGACTATATTTCATGCCCATAACCTTTTTCTGTCACCCCCGAGAACATTTCCACCAAAAACTTACAGAAACATTCACACTTTGTGTCACGCTCTGTCTCACAGTCACAAGTAGTGAAAATTGTACTTCACGACTGTGACTCATTTGTCACCACCGTGAAATTTCATCATTCACACCCGTGAATCGAGCTGAATTGATAGCTGATTTGATCTTATTGACACTATATGAATTTGATGTGATATTGGAAATGGACTGGTTAACTAAACATCATGCAATAGTGAATTGATTTACTAAGGAAGTAATTTTAGAATTACCGAACCACAGTGAAATTTCATCATTCACAGCTAGGACGTCAAGAAGACGAAAAGCACCCACCTTCGATCACCAGTGCACAAGTACTTGCATATATTTCTAACCTATAGCATTTTTTCTAAAGGAGACAGCAACAGATCGATTCGAAAATCCGAGCTCTTTCTCCTGGAGATGGCCCAAAGAGGCCTAACAGTGGCTTTATCTCGATGGTTTGCAAACCATCTACTGTTTATTGTCACGAAGCCCTCCGGAGACATTTTGATGTGTGGGTACGTGACTCACCTTGCTATAAAGCTTGGGTATTTGAACCTTATACCAGCACATCCCGAAGACCGACTAGACGTCGAGTCATTTATCAAAATGGGAGCGACGGTTCGCATAGTTCATAAGAACAACATCTACTACTACTTCACCAACACAGCTGGTGAGATTATTTGGGAGGACAATGATTCGGACTACTTCAAAGCTGGCCACCATGGAATCCACACCGAACTTGGCTCAGTAGGTGGCTGACCTATTGGCACCATGTTTTGACCAATTGCAGGCTTCGATTGATGAGAGGTTAGAGAACCTCAAGGATTTCATAGAGTCTCGCATAGAGAGCCTCGAGGCGGAAGTAGCTCGCCTTAGAGATGGGATGTCCGGCTCCAAATCTAGCTAGACTATTTTATTTTTTCTCGTTGTGTTAATTTCTAGTCTTTCTAATGTAGGATTTTAAATTACTTTTCAAAAACTTTGTACTTTTTTATTTGATCTCAATATAATTGCATTAGTATTCCCTTATGATTTATCTCTTATATTCTTTTTGTTGATGACTAAAGGGGGAGAACCTAGCAATATAATTGAATTAAATGAATATGCAAGTTTAAATGAATATGCAAGTTATACTTTGAATATACCTTCAATATACTTTGCATATACTTAACTAGTTATAAGCAAAAATTTGGTATACTTTGCATATACCTTGCATATACCTAAACTAGGAAGCAAACATCCATGCTATACTTCATCATTCTTAACAATTCTTGCACTTCAGTAATTTTTTTATCTTAAGCATCTTTTGAGGGGGAGACTTCTCAAAAGCATATATTGCTAGATTATTTGTCTCCATCAAAAAAGGGGAGATTGTTGAATCTTGAGGGGTATTTCTGTCATTTTAATGCTAACAAATAAAATAGAAATAATGTATTTAACATACTTGTTTTCTAAGTTTATTGAACAGGGTATAAAACATGATGCAAAAATGGAGAATGGAAGACTAACCTTAAAAAGACAAAAATTGAAGAAATAGCATGTTCATGCCTATGACCTTTTATGTCACGACCATGATAAAACTTAGCACGAACTACCCAATATTTAAAGTTCACAGCCATGAAGGAGCATAACAACCGTGAATGATCATATCAATCACGCTCGTGAGAAAATATGTCAAATTCCTCCAGAGAGCTTCACGGCCAGAGTCACCACTTGGACCACAGCTTGGAAAGATGTTCACGCCTATAAAAGAATAATGTCACGCCGGTGATCAAACACTTCAAATCCTTTCAGAATGCTTCACGGCCAAAGTCACCACTCAAGTCACGGCTTGGAAGAACATTCACGACCGTGACACACATATTCACAACCGTGAAAGAGGAAAGAGAAACATGTCAGGTGTAAAATTAAGAGTTGGTGCAACGACTATTTTTGCATTAAATGCAACCAAACGGCTATAATTCGTCATGGAAGTATAAATGCAAGTCATTTATGAATCCAGAAGAAGAGAATAGCAAATACTTCAAATCAAAATCTTGTTGTAGCCATTTTGTGCATTTACTACTTTCAAACAAACATTAATTCTCTGTAAAAAATCTTTTTGCTTATTATTTTCTGAGCATTATAGATTTGTGAGTGTTTCTCTTTGTAATCTACTACTCAAGTGAGTTTGGGTATATTGGGTTAAGAGTAGAACACTTGTAAGGGTTATTTGTGTGAGCCATTAAGACACAAGAAATTGGTTTATTATGTGAGCCATTAAAACATAAGGGATTTCTGGGTTAGGTGTGATCCATTGATAGAAACACCATAGTTGGGAGTGAGCTTGTAAAACTCCATTATAACACTTAGTGTGTTAGTGAAACTCCCAATTGAGATTGGGGAGAGGAGTAGGGTTTGTTAACACCTGAACCTCTATAAAAATTCTTGTGTGATATCTTCCTATCCCTACTCTACCTAAATTTTCTTTCTGCACTTAAAAGTTAAGAATTTTTAATAACCAATTCAACCCCCCTTCTTGGTTCAATTTCTGGGCAATAGGGACATTAGTAGCTGTGAATAATATATGTCGTGATTGCTTGATATGCATTGATAGAGCTGAATTGATAGCTGATTTGATCTTATTGCCACTATATGAATTTGATGTGATATTGGAAATGGACTGGTTAACTAAACATCATGCAATAGTGAAATGATTTACTAAGGAAGTAATTTTAGAATTACCGAACCAACCAAGGATTGTACTTTTGGGTGAAAGAAAACTTCTTCCTACATGTCTAATCTTAGTTGTAAAAGCATTCCGGATGATCAGAAGAGCATATGAGGCATATTTGGCATATGTGACTGATACTATAACCATTGATAGCTTGCTTGAAAATATACTAGTGGTGAGGAAATATTCTGATGTATTCCCATATGATCTACCTGGTTTACCACCAGATACAAAGATATAATTCACTATTGAACTAGTACCAATAACAACACCAATATCGAGTGTATCACCTTGGGGAGCTCCAATATTATATGTTAAAAAGAAATATGGAACTATGAGATTGTGCATTGATTACAGGCAACTGAACAAAATGATAGTCAAGAACAAATATCTGTTGCCCAAAATAGATGATTTGTTTGACCAGTTGCAAGGAGCCCAAATATTCTCCAAGATTGATTTGAAATTAGGCTATTACCAGTTGAAGGTAGCAGAAGCAGATGTTCCAAAGATTGCCTTTTGAACCAAATATGGACATTATGAATTTTTAGTAATGCCATTTGGGTTGACTAATGCTCCAGCTACATTTATGGATTTAATGAATAAAGTGTTTCAACCATATTTGGATAAGTTTGTGATAGAATTTATTGATGAAATATTGATGTACTCAAAGAATAAGCGAGAACATGAACAATATTTAAAAATTGTGTTGCAAACTTTAAGGGAGAAAAAATTATACGCCAAACTAAGCAAATATGAGTTTTGGTTAGATCATTTGGTGTTTCTTGGATGTGTGGTGTTAGGCAAGGGCATAGAGGTAGATCCAAAAAAATAAAGGCCATTGTAAATTGGGAGGCTCCTAAAAATATTTCAGAAGTGCATAGTTTTTTGGGTTTAGCCGGATACTACTGCATATTCCTTGATGGATTCTCCTTAATTGCTAGCCCTTTGACTAAATTACTTAGAAAGAATGTGCCTTTCAAATGGGCTCCAGAATGTCAAAGGAGTTTTGATGAGCTAAAATAGAGGTTAACCTCAACACTAGTGTTAGTTATTTCTACAGGTACAGGTAGATTTATGGTATATAGTGACGCTTCTCACCAAGGCTTAGGATGTATATTGATGCAACATGGTAAGATGATAGCTTATGCGTCTAGACAATTAAGACTACATGATATCTCATATCCATTACCTGATCTAGAATTGGCTGCAATTGTATTTGCATTGAAGATTTGGAGGCATTATCTATTGTGAGACATTCCAGATCTTTACAGACCATAAAAATTTGGGTTACTTATTGACATAGAAAGAGTTAAACATGAGACAAAGGCAATGGTTAGAGCTATTGAAAGATTATGATTGCACAATTGAATATCTTCTAGGGAAAACTAATGTAGTAGCTGATACATTGAGCAGAAAGTCTAGTAGCAGTGTAGCTCACTTGCGAGCATACTCTTTTCCATATTTGATTCAATTACAATCAATGAATGTTGAATTAAATATTTATGATGGAGGATCACTAATTGCTACTCTTCAAGTCAGAGCTACACCAAAGGAGAGGATCAAAGAAGCATAAGGTAGAGATCTTTTATTGTGTGAGAAAATTGAGATGATAAAGCAGTGAAACAATACAGAGTTTTATTTGTAGGATGATACACTGATGTTGAAGTCAGGCATATGTGTTCTAGACACTGATAATTTGCACTAGAAAATAATGGAAGAGGCACACAATGCAACCTATGCAATGCACCCAGGGATGACCAAGATGTATCACAACTTAAGACCTCATTATTGATGGCCAAGAATGAAGAAATACATAGCAGAATATGTTTCTAAATGCTTGACATGTTAGCAGATTAAAATTGAACATCAGACACCAGTTGGCAAACTACATCCATTGTCAATGCCATAATGGAATGGGAGAAAATAACAATGGATTTTGTTTATGGATTGCCAAGAACCCCACAAACAAATGATGCAGTATAGGTAATTATTGACAAATTAACCAAGTTAGCACATTTTTTTACCTATCAAATGGGAGTGTACACTTGAGAGTTTAGCAAAATCATATGTGAATCACATAATCAGATTACATGACATTCCAGTATCTATTGTGTCTGATAGAGATCCACGGTTTACTTCATATTTTTGGGTGAGTTTACAAGATGCACTGGGAACAAAATTGAACTTCAGTATTGCATTCCACCCACAAACTGATGGACAATCAGAGAGGATTATACCAATATTAGAAGAAATGTTCAGAGCATGTTCTATGGAATTCAGAGGTGCTTGTGATGAATATATAACATTGATTGAATTTGCTTACAATAGCCAGTATTATAGCAGTATCCAGATGGCACCAAATGAGGCTTTGTATGGCAGAAAGTGTAGAATTCTCATCATTTGGGATGTAGAAGGAGCACATGCATTAGAAGGGCCAGAGAGAGTACAAGACATAGTGGATAAGATCACGATTGTCAAGAACAAGCTAAAGGCAATACAAGATAAACAAAAAAGTTATATTGATCAGTATAAAAGGGATATGGAATACGAGTTAGGTAAAAAGGTATTTCTACGAGTATCTCCATGGAAAGGGGTAATTCGATTCGGCAAGAAGGGTAAATTGAGCCTAACGTATATAGGACCTTATAAAATTCTTGAGAAGGTTAGTCCACTCGCGTATATGTTGGCTTTACCACCCGACATGGCATAGATTCATAATGTGTTCCATGTGAGCATGCTTAGAAGGTACAGTTCAGATCCTACACATGTACTTAAAGATCAAGTCATTGAGATAGTATATGATATGAGTTATGTTGAGGAACCAATGGAAATAATTGGATACAAGACTAAACATCTAAGAAGCCGAGAAATACCATTAGTTAAGGTATTATGGCATAACCATTCACTAGAAGAAGCAACATGGAAAATAGAAGAAAATATGAAAATACAATATCCACACCTATTTTCAGGTATTAAATTTTGAGAACGAAATTTTTAAAAAGAGAAGAGAATTGTAACATCTTCGACTTTTCACATATGCATTTTTACATGCATTTCATTTGGACATATTAATTTGCATATATTTTACTTTAACACGAGCATTTCATATGTATTTTGTAGGGACAAGTTCACGATACACACTAACTATATGTCTGAGTATTTTGCAATTGTGCTGAATTGCACGTGTTCATTTAATAATTTAGTTGAGGATGACATGAAATTGAAATTTATGTGAATAATATTATTAGATTGAGTTAATAAAGAGAAATGAAAAGAAACAAAATAAAAACAAAAAAGGAAAAATGACAAAAGTGAGGAGGTGGGAGGTGGACCTTATCTTCCTCCTCGCTATTCTGCTCCCCTCACTTCAGATTCGTTTCTTCTTCTTCTTCTTCTTCCCCAATTTTAGCCTTTATTTATTCCTTATTTTATTTAAGTTTTATAGAAAATTGATCCCTTACAAGTTTATTCTTGGTAAGTAATCTTCTCTCCATTGTTCTAGTATTGGTTTGAGCTGTTAGGGTTGAGTTGCAGTAGTATTATGCACCGAGCTTTTGATACCAATGGAAACTGATTCTAGAAAATTTTAAAACATTAAATTCATTCCTTTATGTCTTAGGTTTATGGATATATAAATAGTTTTTCAACATTTGGTGTATATGAATATAAATCCTCTCTTGATTCAAACTGGTCCGGGTGTAAACTCTAGCTGAATTAGCTACTGTGTTTGTTAGTTTTGAATATGATAGAGCATGTATTTTAGGAAGCTCAAAACATGAAAGTTGTATATAAATGTATTATCTATATGTATACCAAATTTTAGGTTCATATGAAATATTGATGTTGAATTATGGTGAATGAAACCATGACTATTTCATAGTTTGAAATGCCTGCTTAATGCCCTAGGCAGATCTAGCAAATTGTTTGGCCATTTTGAGCTCCTTAGAGATGGATTATGTAAATTATCAAAACATGAAAGTTATAGGTATATGTCTTATCTTATATTTGATACTAATTTAAATATAATATGTTATTTATAGAGTAAGACATGACCTTCACAAGTCATAGTAGTCTAGAAGCCAACTTTGTTCTGGACTAGTGAAATGTTTCTTATAATTTGAGGATCTTAGAGACATAATTGATAAAAGTTGTAAATAGAAAAGAAATTTTCAATTTTAACCTATCTAAATGTCTACCAAGTTTCATGATAATCTGACTTACATATTGTAAGATATGAAGGACCAAATTTGGTACCCTAACACTGTCTAAGGGTAGAAAATATATCACAATTGGAAATTCCACCGAAATTTCTACAATGCTCCAATTGCTTTGAAATTTTAGTATGTTATATATTTATATATTAAATTTAATTAGAAGCAATACTTAGATTGATTGGTCAAGTATAGAAAAATATATTAGCTAATAAGTCCTATAAGGTTAGATTGCCTCTTAGGGAAAACCCTAACTATGTATATGAACTATGCACATTAATTTGTTTAAGCCACATTAAGTTTATTTAGTCATAAATTAATTGATTATATTTCTATATTAGGCTCACATTATATTGGAGACCCACAAGGAGGGGATAAACAATAAGTTAAGGGTTGGGATTAAAGGAGAAAGGTGAGTATAGTTATCAAACGATTTCTTTAGTGCAAATGAATATTGTGTATTATGTGAGATGATTTATAATTATGTGATTCATATGATTATCATGATTTGACATTGATAATAAGATTATGGATAATTTATGACATATGTGATACATATAAGTGGTATATATGTGGTATATTTGAAATATAAGTTTGGCATACGTGATATATACATGGTTTATGTAAAGTATATGTGAAGTATATGTGTGGCATATGTGGTATATATGTGATACATATATAGTATATGTGATAAAGATATAATGGTTGATGAATGCTTAGATACAAATGCATATGCATATGGACTAAAAAGGCATTGTGACTAGTTAATTGATATTGTAAAGCGAAAGAAGAGGCCTATGACCCAACAAATGTGTAAATCAAACAAATGATCAAGCTAGCTAGCAAATCCAAATGTTCATATGAAAAATGTTCATATAGAAACCTAGGACAATGTCTATTTAATTTGGTCAGAACAAAATGAAATAAGCAAAGCATATGTATACGTAAAATGTAATGATTATATGCTTCAATTTTATTAATATATATATGATAATGGTGAATGGAATGGAATACATAATATGAAATGGTTGGTAATTTATTACTATGAGTTGTTTGGTACTTTAGAGCTCATTTGATGATTATTCTCATTGAACTGTAACTCATCAATTTGCATTATTTTTTGGGTAGAGAAAAGTGATAGCTTATTTTGAGTGACATATATAATACATGGAGCACAGGTCATTAGCCTAGCCTCACCACTCTCTCTCCTTGCATTCCACACAAACATGGGATCATATCATCTATATTTTGGATTTATGTCAATATACATGTATATTTACTTAGAGTTGTATAATGATATGTAAATGGATGCAACTAGTAAACCTTAGATCTAAAGTTTAAGTTTTAATACATGTGAGAAATGTTGATTTGCATATTTATTGAATGATGATATAGATGTGATGGAAAAAAATTACTATTAATGTTAACAGGTTCGTTTAACATATCTGTATGTCATATGTGATTATTAGACACAAAGATATGTTTTAATAAAATGCATAAGACATGATGTTACATTACTTACCTCATTCGACCATTAGAGGCATCCTTATTCATCATGCTCATAATTGCACCATTGTCATACTTATTACAAGATCTTATTCAAACCTTCTTACCAACATATTATGCCTAACTTAGCAATTGTTTATATAACATTCATTTCTCATGTTCTCATGACATTAAATACTCTTTCATTCTCATTATAACCAATACTCAACATTTATAGCATTCATAATAACTCATTCTAAACATCCTTAGCCATCATGACACTTTTCATTATATACTTAATTTATCATGACATTCATTACACTTTAAAACACATTATAATCAACAGCTAACATTTATGACATAGATAGCACTTAAGGCCTTTAGCCAATCATTTCATACAATTAGAACTTTCATCCTATAATTAATACATTTTCTTGCCACTACGCATAAATTAAATGCATTTTAACATACAAAGACTCCCCATGTAGAATTTAGATGCAACATATATACATACCTCTATGGAGGCTCAACTTGGATGGCGGATTTCGAACTCTTATTCCTTCCTCTAGATTTATCTCCTCAATACAAATCTCCTTTCACTTTTCTCTCTCAAAAAACTAGGTAAAATTTGATCTTTGCTTTAGGTTTGGTGTTTTAAGTCTTAAAATTAAAGGAAAACAAAGGCATTAATCTCTAGTATGAAGAAAAAATAAATGCTAGAGTTTGCTTTTGTATTTTGGGCATGAAAGAGAGAAAAAATGACTATTCATGTGTTATACATGACAATATTCATGAGCATGACCCAATCTGTCACAGGCGTGAACCATCTCAAAACATCATTATGGGCGTGATGTTAAAGTCACGGGCGTGAACACAAAAACATCATTTTTGGTCATCTAAGTCTCAACTAACTTAGCATCAATCTTAATTTTTAATTTCCTTGTCAATTATGCCCATTTAATTGTTCCATGACTTTCCCATTTTAGTCCAACTATCTCTCGGCCATATTTCCCTTTCCATACAATTCATAACTTCCCTTCTGAACTACCTCAACAAAGCAAATTCATGGCTTAATTAACTTAATTCCCCACTTAATTGGGCTTTAGATCCCTTTTTTACTCTCGGCTTTGATATGTTTTTGGCTAACTACTTCTTAACTTCCATCTTATTAACTCATTGTTTCACTAAAATATGGATTAATCCCATTTAGTTTGGTTTCCATTCCTCTTTACATAATTCGGTCATATTAAGATTTTAAGCCATTCCCAAAAATTCCAATAAAGTCTCGGGTTCATTGGGTTCTTTTCCTTGGTTTGGCCAACTTAGCCTTCAACAACTTCTAATTTCTTTTTTCAATTGATCTTTAATTAAGTTTATTCTTAGGTTACTTAGCACCACAAGGGCCTAATAAACCTTTCCTTATTCAAGTTTACTTCTAAATAATCTTATTTTCATCAAATTGGCAGCAACACAAAAGGGTTCTTCACTATGCATGTCTCGGTCACCTCCTACTCTAACACATGCCACCTTGCTTCAAAACCAACAAAAGAAGAAAGCAAAAAATTTTGGATCAGATATCCACCTCACACTTTAAATTACATGAAAATAAAAGAACAAAAGAAAATTAAGACTTTGAGATTTAAAACTCACGGCCAAAAATGGAACTTAAGCTCACCTTTGCAAAATCTTCAAAGCCGTGGACTTCAAGCTTCCTTTACTCTTTCCTATGCAAGACTCTCTCTTGATCCTAATGTTGCATGCAAAGATTTTTAATACTTCATCTAGCTTTGATCGAACCAAAAAGCTTCCCTCCTTTTCCATAGTTGTCTCGGCCTCACTAAATTCAATTGGAAATGGCTTTGTGGCTTTGTTCTTCAAATTTTTACGATACCTTAACTCTCATATTCACTTCAAGCACGTTTAGTTTGGAAGAAGATATAAGGAATAAAGAAAATATCAAGAATTTGGTTCGGTTGGTGAAAGAGAAGTGGACGGTGGTGAATAAATGAAAAGGAAACTAAAATGGCTTATAAAAGAAAAATGATCCACCTTTTCCCATATTTGCCTCCTTATATATATGTATCACCTTTCTTTTTAATTGCATGCATACCACGGGTAATGCAAGAGAGATTTATTTGATTAATTAATATTTAATTAGATTAATAAATCTTGCTTGAAGTTAATTATGTTCAAAGTTTCAATCAAGCTCTTAATCTTTTATCTTTTCAAATTAATCCCCACTCTATTTTTATTTTCTCCAATTTCACACTTCAAATTAATTAATCTTCTACAATTATATATATCAATATTCTTGTTATAATTTAATTAATGTCATGGTGTCCTCAGTTTTACAAATCGCACACAAAAATGAAAATCGTATTTTTAGGTTTATTGCAATTAGGCTTCTTCCAATTCCGCATCTTTATCTTCAAATTCAATAATAGGCAATATATTCAATCACATCCCAAAATTAAGTCTTTTCTTTACTTGACATTAGAAGTACTAAAAGTATGGTTACTGTTATTTCTCGCTATCCTTTATACTACAACATATTTACATACTGCTGCTACTTGATCAAATGAAGCTTGTTTCTACATCGATGAAAATGCGAAGCAGAAACCATGCCGAAATAGCAACCAAACATTTACAGAAATGCAAATACTTTCAAATGCTAGAAGAAATTGGAACAATTGCATTTCTGAGATAATTAGAAATTCATGAATCACTAATAAGTAAGAGAAGGTGAACTTCACAAAAATAATTCTTAAGAGGACATCAATTTTCTTAAAACTTCTACCAAATTGGATTTATTTCACAGTAACTTCACACTTCATTGAAACAAAATAAGAAAGAAATTGAAATCATTAGTAGGATCAACATAGATAGCTAGTCTCTTTCTTCTTTTCCTCTGAAGAAAATTCGGTTCCTTAATTTGCAAACAAGAATGGTGGAACTATGAATGAAGACAATAACTTATGTCTATAAATGAACCAATCCATATCTCAAATTAAAAATGCTGAAAATTCAGATGTAGCGATATGATAACAGCAGGATTTGAGATCAAGCTCCTGACATACACCCACTTCCCCCACTAAATTACACTAATCATCTTTACATGTAGCAACGACACTTGGATTTTACTATTTTTCCCATATATAAGAAATAAAATTCTTTCACTTATAAACTTATTTTGTTAGAACAACTTCCTTTCTTGTTTTATGAATATAATCCTAATTTTGCAAAGACGCCTACTCTCGTTATTTTAGAAATTTAGTGACGACAAGAAGTTATATATGTTCATTAGAAATTTAACTTGCCCCTTGTAAAACTAATTTTGCAAAAATAATTTCTCTCCCGATTTAGAAATTTAGCAAGGACATATGCCGTTGCTGTTTTTGCATGAGAAGTAAGGCTCTCGGAGTTATGAACCCTATTTTGTGAGGGTCGCCTCTCTCACTGTTTTCAATATTTATCAAGGATAGTAAGCCCTTGCTGACTGCGCCACCTATAATGCTCTAATTTTGCGAGGGCCACCGCCCTCACTATTATAGAAATTTACCGAGTGCACATAGCTCCTACTATTTTCAACAAGTAATTGGACTTCCAGATTTATGAACCTAATTTGCAAGGCACATTTTTGTCGCTTAAAGCATTGCTAAATTTGTATTCCTTTTGCGAGGGATATTTTCCGCTACTATTATCGGTAAAATGCATGCAAATCTTTTTTTCTTGCCAAAATTAGCTTGGGCTAGCAATTTTTGGTGCTATGTCCTTGGTAAAAAAAAAGAAATTGTGCCATTTTGAGCACAATTTATTTCCCTGTCGCAAAAATGCTCGATATATAGTCATTTTTTGGAGGAATTTGTAGCCACTGCTTTTTTTTAGTTGCAATATATATATTAGTTCAATTTCGACTACGAACCTTTGACCTATAATTCTTTATTTTTACTAATTATTTAATAGAATCGGTTATGAAAACCTTAAGAAAAGATCCATCATAAAATATTAATGATAGATTTTATGATTATTTGGAGTAATCTTGTTGTAAATACCCTTGAATGTAAAATCTCACACTAATTTTAAGGCGTCATTTATAACATAACCATAGCCGTCGCTAATAATTCTGTCCCTAATCCGACAGCTCTCGTAGTATATTTCACAAACTTTCTCATAATAACGATAATATGCCTTTTTTTTTTTTATAAAATTGATATTGGCTCCAAAATTTCCCACCCTTCGCACTTTTCAAATTTCGAAGTTTTTTAGAAGTGCATAATATTATCTTCAGTAAACCCTTTAATTTCTTCCTTTCGAAGTGAATGCAAATTACTAAAGGTATATATGAAGTTTTTGCTTTTCATTTGTATATACAAGATTCTTTTGTCAACTTGATGGGAAAGTAATTAATTTTTTTTCTAAATGGGAATATAATCCCCATAATTGCATTAATTAATACAATGTAATTGTATTTGGGGATTAATTATTTAATTTAATTTATCTGTTCTTCTCCTTGACTGGGCCCCTGGGTATCTTATTAAGAACCCTTGAATTGAACCTTCCATATATTTTCTTCACTTCTCGGAATAAACTAACTGAAAAATCATCAACCTCTGCCTCGTATCGGTTGTATAGAAATGGCAGTGTTATTAGGCATATATGAACTTCACCATCCACATGCATCGGCAAAAGAAAGTTATATATACTTAATTAAATTAGCAAAGAATATTTAAGCTGAAAATCATCATGGGTAATATCTCATTATTGGATTAAAAAGTGAATAATTCTTACCTAGGTAAAGGAAATTCAAGAAGGTGAAGTAGTCTCCAATCACCGATAATATGTAAAGAGACACAACAGTCTGGTATAGCCAACAGTACATTAATTATTTAAAGATGGAATATTAGTTATATTATTCATTACTAGAAGATATAAAAGGAACTGCTGATATGACAAATTAACATGACAATATGCTTATATATTAATAATCACTCCATAGATTTTGTGATAAATTTTTTTAGCTGCAAATACAATTGTCACTAAATATTCTTTATGGCAATGAATTTTTAAAATTGTCACTATATATGAGTTTTTGTGAAAATAATATTTATGTTGTCAACTTCCCAAAAAAGCTTGTCACTACTACTTCTGTTTGTGGTGATGATTGATATTTTGTCACAATTAGCTATCATGAAAACGTTTCCCACCTATTTTTTTAGGGAAATAATTTGGTGATAAAATAATGATAATTATGACAAATAAAAAAGCGACAAAAAATAATATATTATAATAAGACACAATTTGTCACTAATATAATTTACTATGTTGTGATTTAGAAATATTTTTTAACAATACATCCAGTTTTATATATTGAGACAAATATATTTGTCACTTTATATTTGAGAGAAGGGAGGAAGGAATTTTTTAGATTTTTTTTAATTTTAGTTGGAATAATATTTTGTCATTAGTAACAAAGTAAGAAATATATTTTGTCATGAATAAATATATTGACAAATTTTATTTTATTATAAAAGAAACTTGTGATAATTGCATTTTGTTAATATATCTTATATGTTCTAGGTCTGGGGGTATGGAACTAGTTCAACCAAGTGGCACAAAAAGGCGAAAGAAATTAATGACCCTTATTTGATTCATGATAAAGGAATAAAGTTATGTCTTTGCTATCAGCTTAAATTTTTAGAACAATGATAAGTGTTCTTTCCAATTATGCATAATTGAGTAGAAGAATTAATACCATGATAGATAACCTCTTAGAAAGTGATCGGTTCATGCTAGCTAAGTGATCGGTTCATGCTAGCTAAGTGATCGGTTAAGCATGCTTGAATAGGATTAATACTGAAAAGGGTGATCCTTTGGAAATACCTTAGTCTAATCGCATCATTTGGTAGTCGAGTCTAATTTTACTTTCATGTGTCAATTTCGAGAACGAACCTCCTTAAAGAGAGAGAGAATGATACGTTCTAGATCTAGGGGTATAGAACGGATCTAACTACATGATCCACAAAGTCGAAAAAGACTTATGACCATTGTTTAATAGAATGTATAAATTGTAATAAATATTAGTTTTTTTAGAAATATTTTGTCATGGTATCTTATTTTTTATGACAAAACGTTAATGCGACAATAACTATTACAACTAGTGACACACTTTTTGTTACTAATGATGTGCCTTATCTGACTAATATTAGTTCTATCGATAAGTATTAAAATTAGTGACAAACAAGAATTTTGTCATTATATACATATTAAGACCAGCTTATTGTGACCACCTCTATGAGAAATAAACTTTGTCACAGTTGATATATTTTGACAAAATATATAGAGACTTATTATGACCAATAATTTTCTCGCAACACGCCTAAATTCTTGGAGTGTTCTATCATAAAAGATTTACTCTCTCAGCGCACTGAATAACCAATATTTATTAATTTTTAGTTAGGTAAAAGAAATTAAACTGGTTGCTAGTAAAGATAGATATTATTAGAGACAACATCTCATATCACTAATATATGAAAAGTGATCAACGCCGATAAATAATTGTAGATAAACTAACAATAAAATGGGTTAAGACATTTTATTTTATAGCAATAGTATATGACAATTATTAAGTTCAAATTCTTATATAAAGCGCTTTAAAAGGTTAAAACAGCTTGGGCAAGTTAATTTCCTATTTTAGTAGAAGAGTCATTTAGCCATATGTAAAACTTCAGACAAGTTAATTTCCTATTAAAGTAGAAGAGTCACCCATTTAGAAGCTGTTAAAACAATTTGGTCTGGTACTCATTGAGCCAGGTTAATTTAATATTTAAGTAGAAGAGCCACCCATTCAGCCGTATGAGGTTAAAACAGTTTAGCCATATTAATTTCCTACTTAAGTAAAAGTGCATCTATATTTTGCAAGAAGAGACAGAGTTCCACGTTGCAAACATGGGTTTATAATTATCAACAATTAAAGCCAATTTGAAGCGATTATGAACTAAAATTATTAATCTCAATCCAAAATTTTAGAATTGATTAATGATTAATTGTAAGCAGTACATACCAGAATGAAAAGTGTTGGATCCTTTCCACATGCAACGTCAAGGAGCTTTGATAGGAAGAGATTGAACCTCTCATGGAAGGCTGAAGCCACTTGGTGAAATGCCTGTTCATCAAATATATTCTTAGGGATCTTTGGTGCACTCCTGAAAAAATGTGTTTATTAATTTGTTACTCTACTCTAATTCTTTTTTCTAAAAAGAAAAGATAAATGAATCTTCTGAATTAAGAAGAAAGAAAAAAAAAATACACAAATTACCAATTGAAAAGTTCAGCTGCATTGCACCATATGAAGACAATAAGCATGGAGGTGATGGAGATGTGACAGAAAAGTGTCACAAAATTATACTCTGCCACCTCAAAAAGAAACCATACCACTGTTATCCCAATGGTGAGCGCCGCCGACACATTTTTATTTCTCCACAATAATATATCCGCAACTGCAAATATAGCAAACACGATAATGTTAATTTAGAATTGTAGAATTTAGATATCGTTCAAAAACTACTCAAACCAAATATTTAAAATGTATTTTAATTAATATTCTGATAAAAATGTGTTTTAATTAATATCAAATCAATCATCCAATAATACTAGTAAAATTCTTTGAGAATATTTTATTTTTCTAAAAAAAGGTGGTTGTACCTTTTCCTCCTCCTAGAACATCATGTATTGGCCTTTGCCTACCAAACAGCTTCCCTCTAGGCATTGCTTCATCATCGAATGAATAAGAAGACATTGTGGTGCTTATGGATTTTTTTTTTCTCTATGTCAGAGGTAATAAATTTAATATGTGGATATATAAATTAAAGTCGGACAAGACTATATATATGAAAAATGAGGGGTCCTAATCTTAGTGGTAAAGTAAGCTTAAACTAAAGAAAGGAATGGCTTGGGGACTTAGACTTTTGCTTGCAAGTTGCTTTGCATGGCCGCTACTGATGAAAATAAAGTTGCTTTATTTAATTATTATTATTACTGTTTTCTGGAGTGATGAAAACAAAGTAGCTAATTGGTCATGTTATATGGAACCAACTAGCTACTTCATCAAAAGGATCAGTGTTTACACTGGAAGAAGTCCAGCCGTATTTCTTTCGTTTTCCAGCATTTTTCGGTTCTCTAAGTTCATTTTCAGGCTTCCGGACCGACTTTCTTGCTATTGAAATTTATTTTCAAATCTAGAAATGTTTCTTGCATTTTTAGTTTTCATAATCAGATAATCACATATCAAAGAAATAAAAATCCAGTACTTACACTACTTCTACTTATTGCACAAGAATAATATATTTTTAGGGATTTATTGCGATGACAATTTTCATTAAAGCTATCAATTATTTTTTGTAACCCTTTTTCATCGATATTTTCTAATACTAATTGTAAATTTATCAATCTATAAAATTTTCATTTTCTTTAGTGGACTTTTTAACTTATGATTAGATTATTGCTTATTCATATAAAATATAGCAACAAAAAAAGCTAAGAATACGAAAAGTTCAATGATAAATGAGTATTTACCTTTTATCAAAAATTTATAATAGTATAGTATGTCCTAGTGCCACCCATTTGCCCTTACCTTGTCCTTTCTTTTTTCCATTAGCAGAATCTTTTTATAAAATAAGAAACAATAAAATGAGAACAATAATGAATAAATGACGAAAGTGATAGCTAATACATTTATTATCAAATAGGAATCATCTTAATCTTGGAAAGAGTTAAATTCTATCAACTATAAATTCTGTTTACCATAGTAGTGATAGCTAACTATAGGAAACAAATGTAGAAAAGTAGAGTCAAACGAAAATGAGAATGAAACTAAATCTTCAATGGCTATTATTTGACACTAGCTTTTTGCTATATAGTTGAATCAAACCCTTTCCGCATAATGTAAAACCCTCTTACCTTGCTGTATGACAGTTGAGTGTGAGAGTACTACGTAGCCTATAATGCCATGCTGAAGTCAGATTAGTTTAATCAGTTGTTGATTTAAGCCTATTGGTTTTATTTAGCATATAGTTTACCAAGTTATTTATTTTTCGTTTAAAATTTCTTGGAAATTTTGGCAGAGTTTTGACTGATTTTCCAACATTTTGTATTTGTCGTAGCCTATACCTATAACTGTATAACTCAAATAAGTAATCCATCCAACAACACATTCCCATTTTTATGCCAATCCATGGCATTTGGCAACATCCACAAATTGAAACATGCGCTATGTCTTAGATGAATTCAAGTTCAAATATAATATACTAAATCCCCTTCTATAATATTAGCACCATAGTTAAGTTTATAAATTTAGATCAAGTTTATAAACTTATAAACTTTAATTTACAAAGCCTTTGGTTTTCCAAATTATATTCCAATTCACCAAACAAAAGTTCAACCCAAACTTATTATTACATGCCATAAAAATGTTTAGTTGCATTACATCCCAAATTAGAAACCAACCATAAAGTGCACAGTGACTCTGTCTTTTTATGCTGGCCCAGTCCTTTCTTCTGCCAGCCACTAGTCTTTATCTATAAGCTCTCTGTTACCTAAGCGTGAGAAAAACTACACATGTTAAGCATAAAGCCTAGTGGTACACTTGTGGAAAATACAAGATAATTCCAATCCA
Organism: Triadica sebifera; assembly: GCA_023653625.1. Classification (NCBI taxonomy): domain Eukaryota; kingdom Viridiplantae; phylum Streptophyta; class Magnoliopsida; order Malpighiales; family Euphorbiaceae; genus Triadica; species Triadica sebifera. The sequence goes on from CM042900.1 coordinate 8,916,486, forward strand.
TTTATATGCATTTATCACATACAACAAGATTTATAATCTGTTATGTTAAAATAATTTAATTTAGGCATACTAATAATGAACTACTATAATTTGCTAACATACAACTTTTAAACAACCAAGGAAATTACAATTCATAAACAATAGAGTTCAAGACACATAAATTCACTATTAGCATCACATACATTATTATTCTTTTTAGTTTCCCTTTTCAGTTGCCCACGATACCTACTCTAGTACTATTTGATCGGATATCAGGTTATGGCTGATTGTAGCCGCATGTATGACTGAGCATAGTCTAGTTTAATTTTTTTTGATAATATGGCTAGTCGCAGCCTTGTTTTTCAATATGTAAGATCCATTGGGGAATTAGTAATATTGGCGCCAAATAACTCGGAATATGATCAAGTTTTCTTGTCGTGAATAAGGTCATCGCCAACCAGCACCAAATTGGTGAAAAAATAAGGAAAAAAACAAAAATTGTGTAAAAATTTTCATCTCCAACCGAATACCAAAATGGTGTAAAAAATGGTACTAGCTACAGTACCGCACCATATTTGGCGTTGCACTATAGCTATGTCATTTCATATTAAAAAAAAAAAGAAAGTAAGTTGCAGGAGAAAGAAGAAGGAGGAGGAAGAAGAAGAAGAAGAAGAAAGGGAAAGGGAGAGAGAGAAAGAAGGGGCACGGTTTTGTTGGGTTTTTTTTAAGTTAAATAATTTTATTTATATTTAAAAATAAAATTTTTAATTTTTAATTACCAAATTTTATATTTTTTTATAAATAATTTGATTATATTTGAATAAATAAAATTTTAATTAGTAAATATATTTTAATTAATATTAAAATATATTTAATTGAAAAATTAAATAAAAATAATGTTAGTAAATTGAAAATTAATTAATTATAAATTGATGTTTAATTAATAGTAATATTTAAATTGATTTTTTTTCTTGTTCATAATTAAATTGTAATTTAATTAAATTATATTATAATTTTTTTAATATTATATAATTTTAAGTGCATAACAATTTAATTTCTTAATTGAATATAATTGAACAAAAAAAATTAAATAAAATGTAAAAAATATATAAATATAAAATGCATATATTATAATTTAAAACAATAATACATTTATTACTAACACATAATAAGATTACAAAATATTAAAACTAAACTAATAATGGAAATTTAAAATGTCTAACATAAATAAACAAAATACAATAATTAATTATTTAATAATATGGAAGACCGGTTCCAGATCCGCCAATATGATTAAAATAATATCCAAACTCATTAGATGCTGAAGGTGGTTGTTTTTGATGTTGTTGAGATCGTTTGTCTAAAATTCGTATTTGTTCAGCTTTGATATATGTACGAATTCTTGGATTGCTAATAGTATTTAAGTCTCGCATCAAAATTTTATTTTCTTCTTTTAATTCTTTTAATGCCAGATTTCTGCTTTGAATTTCAAGGTGTTGTTGTCGAGTCGAACTATTCTTCTTCAACATCTCTAAAAGTTGTCGATTTTCCTCTTTGAGACTGTTAATGACAGATGACATTTGTTCATTATTTTTTCTCTTCAATTTGACATTTTTGATCTCAATTGGTCGTTCTGATGACGAACCGCCAATCATCATTTAAATTAAAAAAAATGATAACAACCCGGGAGATGCCGATATTAGAGATTCAGGAGTGAAATTATCTGATTCTGATGAAATATAATTTAAATTTTGCTTTCGATTTATTTTTCTTGATGTGCTGACATTATCTTTAAATTTTTTAAAAATTTTCACCATATTCCATACATGGTCAAATTTGAATCCCTTTTGCAACTGTCATCTTGCATCAATAATATTTTAGCTCTATTTATCTACAAATAATTTGAACTATAACATTTTAGTTTTTCAGATATATAATAATAAAAAATAAAAATATTTGCAAAAAAAAAACTCACAATATCTTTATCTGATGCACCACTTGGATGCATATTTTCAACTTGTCGGATGTAAGAATTCAATTTTCAAACAGCTTTCTCTATAGTTTGAATTCGGGATTGCACAGATCTTTTATTACGATACTCCCAACATTCAGTTCTTGCGCTGTTATATGTATCTTCTACATGAGACTAAAATTGACTTGAAGATTGGTTCACACCCGCAATAGGGTCTTGAGAAATGTCCATATAAACTTGACACAGTAGCACATCTTCATCAACACTGTAAGAAGAAGATCTAATAGACATATTTGCAAATAGTGTTTGAAGTAGAGTTTGTAGTAGAGTAATGAAATACAAAATATAAGTTGGGCAAATAATATAAGATGTATACACATACATATATATCATGTGATACGGATAAAGTATAGATAATGAATATCTAGTCGATTTTTATCTGTATGATGGATTTCAAGATAATCTTAGCCGTCAGATGAATTTCATCCTTATCTAAATCTTATCATAATTGTTGTCATAATCTTAGCAGTCGAATGAATTTCATCTTAATTTTAGCCGTCAGATGGATTTCATCATAATCTTAGTCGTCGGATGGATTTCATCATAATCTTAGCCGTTGGATTAATTTATTCCTTATTTAAATCTTATCACAATTGCTGTCATAATCTTAGCCGTCAGATGGATTTCATCATAATCTTAGTCGTCAGATATATTTCATCATAATCTTAGCTGTTGGATTAATTTATTCCTTATCTAAATCTTATCACAATTGTTGTCATAATCTTAGCCGTCGGATGGATTTCATCATAATCTTAGCCATTGGATTAATTTATTCCTTATCTAAATCTTATCACAATTGTTGTCATAATCTTAGTCGTCAGATGGATTTCATCATAATCTTAGTCGTTAGATAGATTTCATCATAATCTTAGCCGTTGAATTAATTTATTTCTTATCTAAATCTTATCACAATTGTTGTCATAATCTTAGCCGTTGGATTAATTTATTCCTTATCTAAATCTTATCACAATTGTTGTCATAATTTTAGCCGTCAGATGGATTTCATCATAATCTTAGCCGTTGGATTAATTTATTCCTTATCTAAATCTTATCATAATTGCTGTCATAATCTTAGCCGTCGGATGAATTTCATCATAATTTTAGCCGTCAGATGAATTTCATCATAATCTTAGCCATTGGATTAATTTATTCCTTATCTAAATCTTATCACAATTGCTGTCATAATCTTAGCCGTCGGATGAATTTCATCATAATCTTAGCCTTCTGATGGATTTCATCATAATCTTAGCTGTTGGATTAATTTATTCCTTATCTAAATCTTATCACAATTGTTGTCATAATCTTAGCCGTTGGATGGATTTCATCATAATCTTAGTCGTCAGATTATATTTTTTATCCTTAGGATTTCATCAAATTGTTTCTATAAATAAAACCCTTATTTATGAAATTTATTCATACTCATTATCATTTACGTATCAAATATTTGTATCCATACTCTCCAAATCGTAATTTATTTAATGATTATTTTTCTGATCATCCACGATACAGTGAAGATATGTTTCGTCGCCGATATCGTATGTCTCAGAGTTTATTCTTATGTATTATTGATGCAATTAAAGATCATCATAACTACTTCCAATAACGAAGAGATGGCTTGGGTAGAGTTGGATTATCAACTTTACAAAAAGTCACAGCAGTGTTTCGAATGTTAGCATATAGTTTACCAGCAGATGCTACTGATGAATACGTTAAAATTGGTGAGTCAACCACAATTGAAAGTTTAAAACGATTTTGTCGTGCTATCGTAGAAATCTTTGCAGAGAGATATCTTAGATCACCTAATGCTAATGACATCGCTAGACTACTCTATGTTTGTCATCAACGTGGTTTTCCAGGAATGTTAGGCAGCCTTGATTGTATGCATTGGAAGTGGAAAAATTGTCCAACAGTATGGGTCGGACAATATGCAGGTCGAAGTGGATCACCAACAATTATTCTTGAAGCTGTAGCGGATTATGATCTATGGATATGACATGCATATTTTGGTATGCCGGGCACAAATAATGACATTAATATCTTGGAGTCATCACATTTATTTTCTAATCTTACTCAAGGTATTGTTCCTCCCGCTCATTATGTTATTCAAGGAAAAGAATATAATATGAGTTATTATTTAGCTGATAATATATATCCAAAATCGTCCACCATTGTGCAAACAATTCATGAGCCGCGCGGTCCGAAGAAAAGGTATTTTGCAATGAGACAGGAGGCTTGTAGAAAAGATGTTGAGCGTGCGTTTGGAGTTCTGCAATCATGATTTGCAATGATTGCAGGGCCAACACGATTTTGGAGAAAAGAAGTGTTGCATGATATAATAACTGCATGCATTATCATGCACAATATGATAATTGAGGATGAACGTGATCTAAACGCACCAATTAATGAAACAGTGAATGCACCCGATCCTATTGTTGAAATGACAGTGGATGAAAATTTTCGATTTCAACAATTTCTTGCTCGATATAAACAAATCAAAAATAAAGATGCTCATATTGCGTTTCGTAATGCATTAATAGAACATTTGTGGGAGCAATATACTAATTTAGATGATTGAATTAATAGTAATATTATTTTTTTTATTGTAATCTTGTATTATTAATTATTCAATGTCAAATTTTTTTATTGCATTTTTAATAAATCTGCATTTTATTTAATATTTTTTTAATTAAAAATTTTATTAATATTTGATATTAAATTGAATTTGTATTTTATAATATTATTAAATAATAAAATTTTTAATATTGGATGAATATATTAAAAAAATAATTATTTTGTAAAATAATTATGTAGTCTAAAATTAATAAAAAATAATATAAAATAAAGTATAAAGAGGAATATATATATAATATTCTTTTTGGTGTAAAAAATGATGTAATTGATTGGAGATAAATTTACTGTAGTTACACCATTTTGATGTAAAAGTTACACCATTTTGGCGCAATGGGTTGGAGATGGCTTAAGTCATGGTACCATTTATTATCCCCTAATGGCAAGTTATTCTATCCAATCATAGTTCTAACCTGGGTGTGAATTGGCTTTTAAATTGCTTTCTAGTTTCGTTCTTATTAACAACATAAACCAATAATTTCCACACACACCACATTATATAGATTTAGGTACTTATCACTTTCTTTTGTTTTTTTAGATGTGAGATTTTCTGCACATTAGTAGACCATTTAGGTCTTGGCTACTATATATCCACAACATGTCACACATGACATGTCCTCATTATTTTGGTTTATCATTGTCTCTAAATTTTATATTTTTCTTAAGAGGGAAATATTTTTTGGCTATCTTGTCATTTGATCTCCATACTAGCTTCAGCCAAGCCCATATCAACACACGCATACTCCATTTTATTACATTTACTAAGCATGCACAAATCATTATACCCACTAGTTAATCATTCGCATGTTACATAAATTTGCATTGTAGTTATTTTTACACTAGTTCATTCAATCTTGAATTCAAACAAAGGCATGATACTTCATTTTTTAATAATTAAGCCATGATATGAAGATATTGTTGTGGAAATCAGGTTAGTTTCCACCAAAGTAAATAATTATGTCAAAAATTAAGACAAAAAAAATTCCCAGGTAGTTGCTGGAGTCACAAATGGTCTCCCTTAAAAACCAACTTCCTTAGACTCTTAGAGTCTTAGTGACAAAATTTTTCTCAGATAATTTAAAGCACAATATATCACAAAGTAAATGATCCGACAATAGCTATTAAATAGACAATAAAGAGAACACTAGAATTTAACGAGGTTCGGCCAATTATGCCTACGTCCTCAGACACTACTAAAATAATATTCCACTATTTCAAAGAAATATTACAAAGTAAAATATTAAAAGAGAGAGAAAATACAACCAATCTTAGAAGTAGGAGATTGATGTTTGGAATGAATTGTTAAGAGGGGGATGAAACCCTTTTATAAGCTAATGCTATGGTGGAAAAAGAATATCTTTCCGATGTGGGATTGCCACATTTCAACAAATCTCCACCTTGGCGATCTCACAATTCCAAACAAACATTCTCTTTACAAATTTCAGTAATATCTCTAAATGCGCTTTAAAGCGCCCAATTTCAAATTCTAAGAACATTTATCAAGTCAAAGCAATGTTAGAACTTGTTACCTGTCACAACTTTTGTTGTCATATCTTCTAGATTTTCAGCAGTCAGAATCTTCTGAAGTAGTATCCTACCATCTTCAAGAATTTCCCGTACAAAATGATATCGAACATCGATATGCTTCGTCCTTGTATGATAAACTTGATTATTTGCTAAACAAATAGCACTTTGACTGTCATAATGTACTTTGACATGTTTTTAACCAATTCCTAAGTCATTCAGCAATCCCTGAAGCCAAATTGCCTCCTTAACAGCTTCTGAAACTGCCATGTACTCTGCATCTGTTGTAGACAAAGCAACTGTTGATTGTAAGGTGGACTTCCAACTAACCGGTGCCTTCACAAGTGTGAACACATAACTGGTAGTAGATCGATATTTGTCTAAATCACCTGCATAGTCGGAATCACAATATCCAACTATATACTGACCAATTTGCTCATCCTGCTCAAACATTATACCAATATTTGTAGTATTTTGAATATACCGTAGAAATCATTTCACAGCTTGCTAATGTCCTTTGCTAGGATCATGCATGTACCTGCTCACAACTCCAACTACTTGTGAAATGTCAGGCCTTGTACACACCATTGCATACATCAAGCTACCAACAACATTTGCATATGGAACCTTTTACATATATTCTCGGTCTTCATCACTTTTCAGAGAAAAAATGCACTGAGCTTAAAATGAGGAGCAAATGGAGTACTAACTGGTTTTATCTTCTCATTTATCCTAGAACGCTTTAGTACTTTTCTCAGATATTATTTTTGAGTCAAACAAAGTCTCCCCAATTTTCTGTCTCTGCATATCTTCATACCGAGAATCTTCTTAGCTTCCCTTAAATCCTTCATTTCAAATTCCTGATTTAGTTGAGCCTTTAACTTCTGAATCTCTCATTCATCTTTTGAAGCTATCAGCATATCATCAACATAAAGGAGAATATAGATAAAGAAACCATCTCGTAGCTTGTGCAAATATACACAATGATCATATTTGCTTCTTGTGTATTTCTGCCTTATCATAAACTTGTCAAATCATTTGTACCATTGTCTTGGAGATTGCTTCAATCCATACAACGATTTGCTCAACTTGCACACCAAAATTTCTTTTCCATCAACTTTAAATCCTTTTGGCTGAGTCATGTAGATTTCTTCTTCTAAGTCTCCATATAAAAATGCAATTTTTATATCGAGCTGAACTAATTCCAGATCCAATTGTGTTACCAAGGCCAACAATATTCTAATGGAGGAATGTTTTACAACTGGAGAAAACACTTCATTATAATCAATTCCCTCCTTCTGAGTGTAGCCTTTAGCTACCAATCTTGCCTTGTAGTAGATATCATTCTTATCAGGAAATCTATCTTTCTTTGCATAAACCCATTTACAACCAATCATTTTTTTTCCCTTTGGCAGACTTGCTAACTTCCATGTCTGATTCTTTTCAAGGGACTGCATATCTTCTTCCATAGCCTTTCTCCACTTTTCTTCTTCTGAGCTTTGAATAGCTTCACAATAAGTGGAAAGAATCTCATCATCTATTGAAGATGTGTAATTAGTCATATCTTCAAGTCGAGTAGGTTTCTTAATATTCCTTTTCGGCTTTCGTAGTGCAATTGGCTTAAGTTGCCGAGGATGTTCTTATGCTGAAACCTCTGCTTCCTCATCTGATCCATTTTCTACCATTATCTCCTCTTCTGTCATATGAGTAATTTTATCAGACTTTACAATTGCTGAATCAACAATTCTTCTTCTATCAAACTCCACCTATTTGGGAGTTCCCTCCACCTGCTGTGGAGAACCATCTGTCTGCTCCTCTATTACCTTTTTTAATACGGTAGACTCATCAAAGGTAACATCTCTACTAAAGATTATTTTCTTCGTCTCTAGGCACAACAGTCGATATCCTTTGATACCAAAGGATATCCCCATAAAGATAGCTTTCTTTTTCCTTGGATCTAACTTCGATTCCTTAATAAGATAGTATGCAGTGGAACCAAACACATGTAAGGAATTATAATCTATAACAGGTTTTCCATACCACACCTCCAAAGGTATTTTGCCATTGATAGCAGTTGATGGAAAACAATTAATGAGATGACATGCGTATGTTATAGCCTCAGCCCAAAACTGTTTACCTAATCCAACATTAGACAACATACACCGAACTTTCTCTAGTAGAGTTCGGTTCATATGTTTAGCCACCCCATTCTGTTGTGGTGTATTTTTGACAGTGAAATGTCGAACAATTCCTTCATTTCTTCAAACTTTCATGAAGGGATCACTTGTGTACTCTCCGCCATTGTCTGTTTGAAGACACTTGATCTTTCTGCCCATCTAAGTTTCTACCATCTTCTTCCAGATGAGAAAAACTCCCAACACTTCATCCTTTATCTTCATTGTATACACTCATACTCTTCTTGAACAATCATCAACAAAGGTAACATAGTAGTGTTTACCTCCCATTGAAGCAGTTTTGAAAGGACCCCATACATCTGAGTGAACATAATCCATAATATCCTTGGTATCACGGATTGCAGCGCCAAGCTTCACTCTCATCTGCTTCCCTTTGATGCAATGTTCACAGACGTCTAATCTGCAGGTTCGTACTCCTTGCAATAATCCTTAATTTGCCAGAAGTTTCAAGGATTTTACACCTGTATGCCCCAAGCGCATATGCCACAATCTGGTTGTTTCTAGCTCTTGGTCATCACTAGAAACTGCTGCTATTGTTCCAACAACTATATTACCTTCATAGTAATACAAGTTGTTACTCCTTTGAACTCTTTTCATCACCACAAGTGCTCCATATATAACCTTCATTACTTCATTTTTAATGACTATAGTGAAACCCTTTCTCCCAAGGATTCATATAGAAATGAGGTTTTTCATCAGAATGGGCACATATCTTACGTTTGTCAGAGTTCTGATTGATCCATCATGATTCCTCAACTGGACTGAACCAATTCCAGTTGTTTTGCAAGGACTGTCATTTGCTGCATAGACAACTCCACTTTCGATTTCTTTATAATCGAAAAACCATTCCCGATTGGGACACATATAGTGGCTAAAACCTGAATCCAGGATCCAAGCAGTCGAACTGCTTATTGATGGCATCAATGCTAATGAAAAATCCGAATCATCACATTCAGCTACATTTGAATCTGCAACAGCCTTGCCTTTGCCAGATTTGCTTCTCAACTTAGGACAATCTTTCTTCCAGTGCCCATTTTCTCGACAAAAGGCACATTCATCTTTGCCCACTCTGGACTTTGATCTTTCTTTCTTTCTCCTGTTCTTATTTTTCGAACGACCTCTTACTATCAAAGCTTCTGCTGTTCCACTGGTGCTATCCTTCTTATCTTTTCTTCTCAATTCATAGTTGTATAGTGCAGTACATACTTCACTAAGAAACACCTCAGCTTTCCCATGGAGTAGAGTAGTTTCTAGAAACTCAAACTCCTCAGGAAAGGATCCCAACAACATTAGGGCCAGATCTTCATCTTCAAAAGTCACATCCAAAATCATCAAATCTGCTACAAGTTGATTGAAATTGGTGATGTAATCATTCATCGTGATACCAGGAATATATGTGAATCTGAAAAGCTTTTTCTTCATATGGAGCTTATTTTGACTGCTCTTTTTCAAGAATTTTTCCTCTAGTGCCTTCCACAATTTACTTGCAGAAGTTGTTTTTACAAAAGGATACTTCTGCTCTCTGGACAGGCACGTTTGAATTGTACCACATGTCAAATGATTGATTGTCTTCCATTCCTTCTCATCTGCACCTTATGGCTTTTCTCCCTCAATGGCAATGTCTAAGCCTTGCTGAAATAAGGCATTTAAAACTTCACCTTGCCACATGCCGAAATGACCTGTACCATCAAAAATCTCCACTGCAATTCTCGTATTTGCCACAACAGTTTTCGCCAAAATTAATGAAGTAAAAGTTGTTGTGTCCATCGTGGATTTTTGTTCGTCTCTTACCATTTCTTCTTTAAGACTATTTAATAGCTTTCAAATGCGAAATACCCAAGAATCCAAGGAAACCTTTCTGATGTGGAAGATCAGCTTACGCCGGAACCACAGAGCATATAACTCAGTAACCTTGGCTCTAATACCAATTGTTGTGGAAATCAGGTTAGTTTCCACCAAAGTGAATAATTGTGCCAAAAATTAAGACAAAGAAAAATTCCCAGGTAGTTGCTGGAGTCACAAATGGTCTCCCTTAAAAACCAACTTTCTTAGACTTTTAAAGTCTTGGTGACAAAATTTTTCTCAGATAATTTAAAGCACAATATATCACAAAGTAAATGACCCGACAATAGCTATTAAATAGACAATAAAGAGAACACCAGAATTTAATGAGGTTCGGCTAATTATGCCTACGTCATCGGACACTACTAAAATAATATTCCACTATTTCAAAGAAATATTACAAAGTGAAATATTAAAAGAGAGAGAGAAAATACAACCAATCTTAGAAGTAGGGGATTGATGTTTGGGATGAATTGTTAAGAGGGGGATGAAACCCTTTTATAAGCTAATGCTATTGTGGAAAAAGAATATCTTTCCAATGTGGATTGCCACATTTCAATAGATATTCATCCCAAACTTTTTCCATTATTTATCTAACAACATTAGCTCATTCACGAAATAAACATGGAAAGAAAATAACTAACCAGCTTGCATCTTCCTTTTTAGTGCCACAACCAAGCATAAAATTAAAGTGAAAATTACAATTCTCTCCCCATCATAAGGTCACATTGGTTCTAGGACTTTTAGCACACATACTTAACACATCAAAGCAAACAATTACTCTTGTAACTAAAACTCGACCAGCCTTGCCATTTAACATATATTTCCTTCTAAAGTCGCAACATATGGAAGTCTAGCCATTATTAATCTTCAATTCTAATTTTGCACATATTTAACGAACTTACATAATGTGTTTAGCTTAAGTTAACCAACAATGTTCACCATAAGTTTTACACATGCATTTAAGTTTGGTTAAACCAAATCAATAATTCCTTTCCCAACAATGTTTCAGACTAAAATAGATGTAAGCTATTCAATTGCCAAACCTAAGATAGATGCCAAATCTCAACCTTCACTTTCATTTGAACAAGTGCTCAAAGCACTCTTAAAGACCCAGTAGATGATCAAGCACCTTCACTTGGATTGTAATGCCTGCCAATTAGGGCTTACAAGATATGTTGATGATCAAAGAGAGAAAGTGGATAAATTAAGGTTTTAAAGGATGGAAAAAGTGGAAAAGGGTGTTTTAATGCCTGTAAATGGATATTTATGCCTGAAAAAGTCTTGAGTTTTCAAAATGATAGAATTAGAAGTAATCATGATCATGAGTAAGTTATCACGGTCGTGAATGTCGCGGATGAGGGTCTTTCAGTGAGAGGTTTGTCACGGATGTGGCATGGGGTGTTCGCGCCCATGAAGAATTCTTCACACCTATGAACAGTAGTCACTAGAATAGGTGACTAAAGCCATATTTGTTCTCTCTCCTATGCCCCTATTTCTACCCTTACCTGCTCCCCACTGCCCCTAATCTTTCTAGACACATCACCATATTGTCTTTCATCTTCTCCTTCCTCTATTAACATAAAACTCCATTTCTAAACCTTGTGAGAAGCTTGGAGAAACTAGAAAGCAAATAGAAGAGTTGGAGTGTTCTTAAAAGAGTGTTCTTGACGAGAGCATAGGGAGAACTAAGCTTGAGAGGAGATGTTTCTTCATATTTTCATGGTTTTTGATATGGTAGAGTTGAAGAGTATCAAACACAAAAAGAAAAGGATAAGCTAAGATGGATCTTGAAGGGTTTATGAAGGATCCTCAGTTAAAGTTTAGTACATATGTCTATTGAAATCTAGATATATGTTTCTTAAAGTATGTTAAGTGTTGGTTTTGAGTGATATGAATGTCAAATGCTTTTGATCTGTGAGATAAAGTGATAATATGTTAGAAGGTCATAAATGTTATGTATCGATAAATTTTTTGATGGTTTTGGCTTGATTTGTTATTAAATCTTTCTTTTTATGTTATGGCATATTTATAATATGGATTTGATGTTGAATGTTGATAGGAGTGATTAACATCGGTCAATCTTATAGCCTTGCACATATGTGGTGAAAATGCTATGTTTTAGCATTGATGTATGCTGAAAAATCCAAATTCATGCCTTTGGCAAGGGTTTCACAATTGAGTCATGCCTAGACACGAAATTCATTTAGAATAGATCCACAGAGTCACACCCATGATTACTTCTTCACACCTGTGAAAAAGGTGCACATTTTGGACAGAGACTTTTGTGACCACATTTATAGTTTAGTTCATGGGTAAGGGTACTTGTGAATGGAATCTTCATGGCCAAGCTTGTTAAAATGACACATGTGTTTTCTTTAATAATGTAAAGTGAAGGTTATGCACATGTATGTTATATAAGATACTAGATGCATGAAACATATGATTCTATGAATGTTAATACATGACATAATATTTATATGAACACAAAATGAATAGTTAAGGAAAAAATATGGTATATGATATGAGTATGCATGAAATCTATTATATGAATGATCATAAGTGTTTATCATATTGATATGGGAATGTCATAGGATATAATATGAGGATTTCATGAACGATAAATGCGTCAAAGCATGGTTATATGTGATAACAGTATTGAAAAGGAAATAATATAAAAGATGTAAATGACTTTTTCTCTAATCTAGGACATGGCCTAGGATAGGTGGCATGCCATTGAAGGGGTTACAGTACCGTAAAATATATAATTTTAAGAACAAGGTAGTTGAAGCTCAGGTTAAAGCACCTTTGTATCTCGGTTCCATGTGATTGTTAGGATAAGATGGCTGAAGCTCTGAGAGCACCTTTAATTCTATTTATACCCAGTCAAGGTGGTCGAAGCTCTAGGAGTGCCCTTTACTTGAAAAGCTCAAACGAGCACTTTACAGTTAGTGGACAAGGGTTGAAACTCAAGTTCGAGTGCACCTATTCCACAACCCACATCTGGATAGTCCGACTTAGAGTTTTGGACAAAACAAAATAAAAGGAATAAGTACTTGGAAATAGATGAAAAATGGAATGTGATGATTTAACTATTAATGATGTTTTATATGGAAATGATATAGGTGATGTAACGCACGCAAGTTAGGGCCTGGGATTAATATGTTAAATAAAGGTATATTAAGAGTATATGGGAAGTATATATGTGGTTATTGGTGTTATAGGAACCTTAATATATTGAAATAATAGAAAAAAAGTGAAGTTTCCAGCATTCACGCCCGTGATAGAGTTAATCACGATCGTGAATGTTGTGAAATTTAGATTTTGAAGCTGAAAAGCTTCATAGCTATGACACCATGGTCCACACCTGTGAAAGTTCATAGTTTATATATGGAATTTTTGTGTTTTGACAGAAAAAATCACTTAATTACACTTAAAACCCTAGCCAACAACATTCTGAAACCCAAGAAACCCTTCTCCATCAATTCTTTCCATTGCTAGTTGATTAAACAAGAAATCATCACTATAAAAGAGAATAAAATGGATTAAAAGAAAGGTTCTTACCATAGTTATCCAAATTGGAATTTAAGAAGTTATAGAACACAGTTGGACTCTTAATTCAATTTTTTTCGCAAACAAATGTAATAAATCATGTCACCATTGTCCTTTGATTTAATTTAATTTGGTTTTAGGGGAGAGTAGGTTTATAGGCTTAAAAACTAATGAAAAGTTAAGGTTTTGATAATTTATGGCATAAATAGGTTAAATGGTAGATATATAACATAATTATGGTCTCTGTTTCATGTTAAGGGTTGAGACCAATGGTGGAGAACTCCAAAGAGGTAGTAGATGTAAAAGAAATGAGTTTTAGGGCTCCAATATTAAGGTTTATACATATACTTATTTTAATTCATTTATAATATGCTTGTGATGTGAATTATGAATTGTAATGTGTTTAGTAACAAGAAATATTGATATGGTATATGCTGAAATTGAGGCAAATGGATTGTAATGTTTTGTGATGCATAATAATGTTGATATGTTGATAATTGATGTTGGAATGTTGATAAATAAAGTATGGAGCCTAGCTTGAATGATTGAACATGACCATATGCATTTTTATGGTTGATTTTATATTCTGGAATATGAAAAGTGTCGATAGGTGTGGCTAACATTGGTAAGCTTTAGCATTTTGCATTATTGTGTGTAAAATTAGTTGAAAATGGTGCTAGAAATATATTTATGTATGATCTATCATGCCCGTGAAGCCAAGCTTCATGTCAATGAAGGTATTTCAATCCTATGAAACTTAGTTTCACTCCCGTGAAAAGTATAAATTTTATGCCTGTGAATAAATATTCATGCTCTTGAAAGATCATAAGCCAGTTATGGTTGAATCATAGGTAGACAACCCATGATAGAAGGTTTCACGTCCGTGAATATACCATTTATGCCCATGAATGTCCTATATAACTTGTAAATTGATTGATGTGATGAAATGACATGAGTATGATATACACACACTTGCTATAATCAAATGAGGTTAATTGCAATATGATGTCATGACTATGAAACATGTGAATGCACTAGGTACTATGAATGTAACGGCTGGATCTACTGGAATCCGGGTCTCAGCCCATTGCCACAGTAGTCCACCCGCTGTCTCACTGAGACCAACGGGCTGCCGGGATCCATGGCCCAATACCTCCAACCCATCACTAGAATCGCACTCAAGGTGTTTGCCACAGTAGGTTGTTGGAGGCAAGAGTCGAACCCTTGACATGGTACAATTGGTAGTCTCTTACTGAGGCTAAAGGGAGGTCAAGGGTTCGACTCTTGCCTCCAACAACCTACTGTGGTAAACACCTCGAGTGTAATTCCAGTGATGGGTTGGAGGTATTGGGCCATAGACCCCGGCAGCCCGTTGGTCTCAGTGAGACAGCGGGTGGACTACTGTGGCAATGGGCTGAGACCCAAATTCTAGTAGATCCAGTCATTGCATAAAATGGTACAATTGGTAGTCTCTTACTGAGGCTAAAGGGAGGTCAAGGGTTCGACTCTTGCCTCTAACAACCTACTGTGGCAAACACCTTGAGTGCGATTCCAGTGATGGGTTGGAGGTATTGGGCCATGGACCCCGGCAGCCCATTGGTCTCAGTGAGACAGCGGGTGGACTACTGTGGCAATGGGCTGAGACCCGAATTCCAGTAGATCCAGCCGTTACAATGAATATCATAACGATATTGTGGAATTATAGAATATATCGTAAATGATATTAATTATCCAAAAAATGAATACATATGCCCACTTTCTATATGAAGACTAGCTAGGATAGGTGGCATGCCATTGAAGAGATTACGGTATCGTAGAAGATATATGCATGCAATTATTACATTGCTCATCAAGAGGGCTAAGCTCATATTAGAGCGCTCCTGATTTGAGAAGCTCAGTGTATCATATCCGGATTAGGGACAAGGTGGCTTAAACTCGTGTCAGAGCACCCTTGTACCCATATGCATATAGTCATTACTCATTAGAGTGGCTTAAGCTTGTGTTAGAGCACTCCTAATTTAAGAAGTATGGTAGCAATACAGATAGAAATAGTAGTGAGCAAGGTGACTTAAGCTCATGTTCGCACTTATTTTTTACAACCTGCATCCAGGTGGTTTGGGTCTAAAGTATTGGGCTAAGAAATTGGAGTTTGGTAATACAGTATACTGAAATTAGCATTGCCATAAAGATAAATAGAATTCAATGAATCAAAATACAGTCACATCCTGGAAAAAGGATTTTGGCAACCAGTAATCATATAAATGATGTTAAAAGCTTGTTATTTCATATTATGATGAAATTCAATATGACTACGATTGATATTCAATATGATAATATGAAATGGATTCACCTATAATAATTATGCCACATATGTAATTAGATCATAATATTTAATATGTATGTTTTACTTCGATATATATATGGTATGGCTAAATGTGTTGATATTACATGTTTTGAATATTATGATAGTATGGTATAATATAGACAAGTCGACATGAATAAAGTAAGTCAAAATGTGTTATGTATATGATCGTATGGACAAGTACATAGGTATGTTCTGATTATGAATGTTATGATAAATGTGAATGCATGTTAGAATTTAAATGATTATATGTACCACTAAGCGTTTGATAGCTTAGCATGTGGGTTTTTCTGCACACATGTTTGAGCCAATAGACTATTGAGTTGATAAGAAGAGAAGATCAAGCCAGTCAAAGTTGACCCGTGTGGGTCTATGTCTATTATTTATTTCATTTATGATTATTCCACATGACATAGGATAGAGACATAATTATTGAAACTTGTTTTAATAAGGATGTGTAATCAATTTCATTTATGTTTAATAAGGATGATCTTGTAATAAATGTGGTTGTTGTCCAAACCAGATATGGCTTCATTTTAAGTTAATATCTAGATACAATAAAGGTTTATCACATATTATGTCAGATGAATGTTTAAAATTACATATTATGTAATACAGTGAATGTGACATAGAGAGAAGTTAGAAAAGTTTTAATTCAGACAAACAGATTCAATCTAATCATGTGGCATCCATCTATACAACGAAGTTCACCATTGGCTATGCGAGTGGGTGCTACATTTAGTGGTATTAGAGCCAGATTTAGGGGGTTCTAGACCTATATGATTATGGGGTTATCATGCATACATACATGTGTCTAACTCTGACTATGGCCACTTCTCTATCAATTTGTAGGAATAGAGTGAGATGGCATTAGAATCGAATGACATGGCTGAGAGCTAGATCTTTCAATTTAATTGGGCACCAAACCACCCCAGTGCAGCTAATATTCTGGGCCCAGGTGTAGTACCAGTCCCTAATGCACAGACTCATAAACAAGCTAACCAAGACCGAATTCCATTAATGTAGTAGATGGTAGGACTGCTACAGCAGATAGTTAGGATAGTACCATCAGCACTAGCTCCTCCAACTCCACCACCGAGGCTAAGGGTACAGCTGGACAAGCTCTGTAAGTTTGGAGCAATTGATTTTCTAGGAACAAAGAATGATGATCCTATTGCTGCAGAATATTTGATTGAAAAGATCGAGAGGGTATGTGATGAATTTGAGGTGGCCACTAATCAAAAGGCCAAGTATGCTATATCCTTGTTACAGAAAGACACCTATGACTGGTGAAAAATAGCCTTGCTGAAACCAGATGTTCTACAGCCTATGACATGGGACTTTTTTGTGGCGAAATTCAAGGAACAATATGTTCTTCTGATTTATATGGATGAGATAAAGAGGGAGTTTCTAAACTTCAGGCAAGGAAAGATGATAATGACTGAGTATCAGAGAGACTTTACTCAATTGTGTAAATATGCCTCAAAGATGATCACCAGTGAGAGGGATAAGTGCTGACGGTTTAAGTATGGTCTCAATGTAGAGATAGGCAATTTTATTGCCACACTTCAGCATAACAACTTCACCAAACTGATTGCATTCACTGTTAGTATGGAAAAAAGGAAGAGAAAGAGAGATGAGGAAGCATTTAGACAGATAGTGACCCAACCTTCAAGTAAAAGGGTTTATTTCACTTACAGTCTCATGGCAAGAGTCTAGGACAAAATAAAGGTTATACTCAGAGAGGTTCATACAGGAGGGGACAACCCTTTAGGACTACATATGGAGTAGGTAGAAATCAGACACAAGCTACCAGAGATAGTATTCAGTTTGTGGCACTTGCCATAAGAGTCATAAAGGATAGTATTGGAAAAAACAGGTGTTTGTTTCTAATGTGGATTAAATGAACACATGAGGAGAGATTGCCCTATGATGACTGGCAGTGCTCCTGTACAAACTATACGATCAACTCCAACTCAACCCAGGCAGAAGAATAAAGGTCATATAGGACCTACCTAGGTAGCCTTTGAGACTGTCAATAGGCCAGGACCAGGGCAAGCCTCCAGCTAAAGCTTATGCTATGGGGACCAGAGAGGACCAGGAGGATACTAATGTGATTGTTGGTATGTTTTCTTTTTATGACTCTTATATATGTGCATTGATTGATCTGGGTTCAAAACACTCATATATATATACACAAACACTCCTAGACAACATAATATGATCAGTGAGAATCTCTAATATGAAATTGAGGTCATAAACATTTTTAGGGCACAACATGGTAGTGAATCTGGTATATAGAGATTGTTCTTTGATTGTACAAGGGAGAGAGTTCCTGACAGACTTAATAGAGTTGCCTTTTCAGGAATTTGATGCCATATTAGGCATGGATTCACCGGCGCAGCACGGTGCAATTGTAAATTGTAAGGAAAAATTTATAATTATGAAAACTGCAGAACAGATAGATGTGAAAGTGGATGGTGAGTTGTTCCCACAACTTCCACAAGTTATTTCAATGATGAAGGTAGAGAAAATGATGAGGAAAGGATGCAAAGCCTTTTTGGCAAATATGGTTGATACTAAAAAGAGAGGTCCGAAACTAAAAGATATCCCCACAGTAAATGAATTCCCAAATGTGATTCCTAAAGATATACTGAGATTACCACCATAAAGAGAGGTCAAGTTCTCTATAGAGCTCACCCTAGGCATAACATCTATATCAACAACAACATATAGAATGGCACCATCCGAGCTGAATAAGCTTAAGGCGCAATAGTAAAAATTGTTAGAGAAAGGGTACTGGTGTTATTTGTGAAAAATAAAAATGGGTCTATACGGTTATGCATAGACTACAAATAGCTGAATAAGGTGACAGTCAAGAATAGATATCAATTACCATAGATTGATGACCTACTTGATTAGTTGAAGGATGCATATGTGTTTTCGAAAATTGATTTGAGATCAGGGTATTACCAGCTAAGAGTAAAAGCAGAAGATATAGCTAAGACAATGTTCAGAACTAGATATGGGCATTATGAATTTGTGGTTATGCCTTTTAGGTTAACCAATTCTCCAATAGTCTTTATGGACTTGATGAATAAGGTGATTAGACCCTACTTAGGCCAATGTATTGTGGTCTTTATTGATAATATTTTGCTGTATTCTAAGACACCTAACGAGCATGATCAACACCTAAGAATAGTGTTGTAGACACTTGAGGAACATAAATTGTAGGCTAAGTTCTCAAAATGTGAATTTTAGCTTGATGATATAGCTTTTCTAGGGAACTTTATGTCATCAGATGGTTTATAAGTTTATGTTAGCAAGGTAGAGGTTGTTGTGGAAATGACATGAGTATGATATACACACACTTGTAGGCTAAGTTCTCAAAATTATCAACACCCATGAATATACCATTCATGCCTATGAATATCTTGTATCCAAAAAATTGTAAATTGATTGATGTGATGAAATGACATGAGTATGATATACACACACTTGTATAATCAAATAAGGTTAATTGCAATAAGATGCCATGATTATGAAACATGTGAATGCACTAGGTGCTATAAATATCAGAACAATATTGTGGAATTATGGAATGTACCATAAATGATGTTAATTATCCAGAAAATGAATACATATACCCATTCTCTATTCGAGGTCTAACTAGGATAGATGGAATGCCATTGAGGGGGTTACGGTACCAAAGAATATATATATATATATATATATATATATATATATATATATATATATATATATTCAATTATTACTTTCTCATCAGCGTGGCTTAAGCACGTGTTAGAGTGCTCTTGATTTGAGAAGCTTAGTGGTAGCAATATAAATAGATACAGTAGTGAGCAAAGTGGCTGAAGATCGTATTAGAGTGCTCATATTTTACAACCCACATCTAAGTGGTCTAGGTCTAGAGTATTGGGCTAAGAAATTGGAATTTGGTAATACAGTATACTAAAAAGTGTAAGGAAAATCATTGTCATAAAGATAAACAAAATTCAGTTAATCAAAATACAGTCACATCCTGGAAAAGGATTGTGGAAACCAGTAATCATATAAATGATCTTAAAAGCCTGTTATTTCATATTATGATGAAATTTAGTATAACTATGATCGATATTCAGTATGATAATATGAAATGGATTCACCTATGATAATTATGCCATGTATGTAATTAGATCATGATATTTAATATGTATGTTTTACTTCGATATATATATGGTATGGATGAGTGTGTTGATATTACATATTTTGAATTTTGTGATAGTATGGTATAATATGGATAAGTCATCATGAATAAAGTAAGTCAAAATATTTTATGTATATGATGGTATGGACAAGTACACAGGTATGCTAAGATTATAAATACTATGATAAATGTGAATGCATGTTAGAATTTAAATGATTATATATGCTACTAAGCTCTCGGTAGCTTAGCATGTGGGTTTCTCTGCATGCAGGTTTAGAGCCAGTAAACTATTGAGTTGACAAGAAGAGAAGATCAAGTCAGTTAGGCAAGTCAGAGTTGACCCATATGAGTTTATTTCTGTTATTTATCTCATTCATTTCATTTATGATTATTCCTCATGACATGAGATAGAGACAAATTTATTAAAACATGTTTTAAGAAGGATGTGTAATCGATTTCATTTATTTTTAATAAAGATGATCATGTAATAAGGGTGGTTGTTGCCCAAGTCAGATATGGCTTGATTTTTGGTTAATATCTAAATACAAGAAAAGTTTATCACATATTATGTCAAATGAATGTTTAAAATTGCACAATGTGTAATATGGTGAACGTGACGTAGCAATAAGTTAGAAAAGTTTTAATTCAGACAAGTAGATTCTGATCTAGTCATATGGCACCCATTTGTACAGCGAGGACCAACCTTGGTTGTGCGAATTGGTGCTACATTTGGTGGTATCAGAGCTATATTTAAGTGGTTTTAGACCTAAGTGATTATAGGGTTATCATGCATACATACATATGTCCCGTCTAACTCTGACTATGGCTACTTCTCTACCAACTTGTAGGACTAGAGTGAAATGGCATTAGAATCAAATGACATGGAATGGGGCACTGAACTACTCTAGTGTAGCTAGTATTCTTCATTTAAGTGCAGTACCAGTCCCTGACCCACAAGCTCCTGAACAAGCTAACGAGGACCAGATTCCATTAATACAGCAGATGGCAAGACTACTGCAACAGATAGTTAGAGTTGTACCACCAGCACTAGCTCCTCCACCTCCACCACCACCGAGGCTAAGGGTACAGCTAGACAAGCTCTGTAAGTTTAAAGCTATTAATTTTCTAGGAATAAAGGATGATGATCCTATTCCTGTGTAATATTATATTGAAAAGATAGAGAGGGTTTGTGATGAATTTTGAGGTGGCCACTGATCAAAAGCCAAGTATGTTATATCCTTGTTATAGAAAGATGCTTATGAGTGATGGAGGACAGTCTTATTGAAGATAGCCTATTACTTGGGACTTTTTCATAGCGAAATTCAAGGACCAATATATTCCTCTGATTTATATGGATGAGAAGAGGGAGATTTTGAGCATTAGGCAGGGAAAGATGACAGTGACTAAGTATTAGAAAACATTGACTCAATTATGTAAACATGCCTCAGAGAGGATCACTAATGAAAGGGACAAATGCAAAAGGTTTAAGCATGGTCTCAATGTAGAGATAGGCAATTTTGTTGCTTCACTTCAGCATGACATCTTTACTAAGCTGATTGCAGCTGATGTTAGTGTGGAACAAAGGAAGAGAAAAAGAGCTGAGGAAGCATGTAGACAAATAGTGACCCAACCTTCAGACAAAAGAGTTGATTTCACTCATAGTCTCATAGTAGGAGTTAGGGACATAATAGAGGTTATACTCAGAGAGGTTCATATAGGAGGGGGCAGCCCTCTAGGACTACATCTGCAGCAGGTAGATATCAGATGCAGGCTACCAGAGATAGTATTCCAGTTTGTGGCACCTTCCATAAGAGTCATAAAGGAGAGTGTTGGAAAAATGCAGGAGCTTGTTTCAGATGTTGACTAAAGGAACACATAAAGAAAGATTATCCTCTGATGACTGGTAGTGCACCTATATAGACTACATGTTCAGCTCCAGCTCAGCCCAGACAACAAACCAAGGGTCGTACAAGACCTACCTAGGTAGTCTCTAAGACTGTCAATAGGCCAGGACCAAGTCGAGCTCTATGTAGAGCTTGTGCTATGAGGCCCAGAGAGGACTAGAAGGCTACTAATGTGATTGTCGGTATGTTTTCTCTTTATGACTCTGATATATGTGCATTGATTGATTTGGGTTTAACACACTTATATATATACACAAACACTTCTAGACAATACAATATATTCAGTGAGAATCATGAATATTAAATTGAGGTCATCAACCTTTCAGGACATAACATGATAGTGAATCGGGTATATAGAGGTTGTTCTTTGATTGTACAAGGGAAAGAGTCCCCGAAAGACTTGATAGAGTTGCCTTTTTGGGAATTTGATGCCATATTGGGCATGGATTGACTAGCAAAACATGGTATAGTTGTAGACTACAAGGAAAATTTTGTAATGTTGAAAACTACCGAACAGGGAGATATGAGAGTGGAAGGTGAGTTGTTCCCACAACTTCCATGAGTTATTTTAATGATGAGGAAAGGATACGAAGCCTTTTTGGTTATTGTGGTTGATACTAGAAAGGGAGGTCCAGAACTTTAAGATATCCCCATAGTAAATGAATTTCCCAATGTATTCCCTAAAGATATACCAAGATTACAACCATACAGAGAGGTTGTGCCCTCTATAGAGCTCACCCTAGGCACAACACCTATATCAACAGTGCTAAACAAAATGGGACCATTTGAGCTGAAAGAGCTTAAGGCTTAGCTGTAGGAATTATTATAGAAAGGGTATATTAGGCCAAGTGTATCTCCATGAGGTGCGCTGGTGTTATTTGTGAAAAGAAATATAGGTATATGAGGTTATGCATAGACTACAAATAGTTGAACAAGGTGACAGTTATGAACAAATATTTGTTACCATGGATTGATGACCTATTTGATCAGTTTTAGGACACATGTGTGTTTTTTAAAATTGATTCAAGATTAGGGTATCACCAGCTGAGAGTTAGGGAAATCGATATAGCTAAGATGACGTTTGAAACCAGATACAGGCATTAGGAGTTTTTGGTTATGCCTTTTGGGTTAACCAATGCTCCAGTAGTTTTTTATGGATTTAATCAATAAGGTGTTCAGACCCTACTTGTGGAGATAGCTGCGTCAGTGTCTAAGGGGGAGAGATCAAATTATACAATTGAGTCTGATGGTGGAATATACTATCAGGGCTATTTATCCGTGCCCAGTGTTCTTGAGCTGAGAGAAGATATTATAGGAAGCATATGAGGCCAGGTATACTATGCATTTTGGAAGCATGAAGATGTATTACGACATGAAGAGTAAGTGCTGGTGGACAGGTATGAAATGAGATATCACAGAGTACACAAGTAGATGCCTAACATGTCAACAGGTCAAGACAAAACATCAGGTACCATCAAGACTACTGCAACCTATCAATGTACTAGAAATGAAATAGGAGCAGATTACTATGGACTTCATGATAGGATTTCCAGTAACTCTTCAAAAATATGATATCATATAGGTTATTGCGGATAGGCTTATGAATTCAGCTCACTTCTTGCCTATTATGAGGGATTTTCCTTTGAATAGGCTAGCAGAACTTTATGTCAATAAGATAGTACGACTTCATGGAATGCCATACTCCATTGTTTCAGATAGGGATCCCAGGTTTACTTCTCAATTTTAGGTAGTGTGTAGAGAGCTTTGGGCACCAAGCTCAGTTTCAATACAGTTTTTCACCCTCAGACAAATGGTCAATCAGAGCGGGTCATACAGTTCCTAGAGGATATGATGAGGAGTTGTGTGATTGAATTCGAAGGTAGTTAGGATGAATATATTCCATTGAAGGAATTTGCTTATAACAATAGCTATAAGTCTAGTATGAAGATGGCTCCTTATGAGGCACTATATGGAAGAAAGTGTCAAACACCTTTGTGTTGGACAAAGCTCAATGATAAGACTTGGAGGGCCAGACTTGGTACAGAAGATAGAGGAAAAGGAATGGGTTATTTAGGAAAGATTGAAGGTAGCTTCTAATAAACATAAGTCATATATAGATATCAAGAGAAAAGATGTCGAGTCTGCAGTGCGAAACAAGGTTTTCCTTAAAGTCTCTCTATGTATAAAGGTTCTGAGATTCAGAAAGAAAGAAAAATTGAGCCTAAGATTCATTGGGCCTTTTGAGATGTTAGTAAGAGTGGAACCAGTTGCTTATAGGCTTGCTCTACCACCAGAGTTGAGCAAGATCCATAATGTTTTCCATATCTATATATTAAGGAGATACAAATCCGATCCTTCTCATATTGTTTCAGTTAAGGACATTGAGGTGAGATCAGATTTGACCTATGAGGAAGAATCAATGCAGATTTTTGCCAGAGCAATCGAAAAACTGAAAAACAAATGAGTACCATTAGTCAAGATATTATAAAGAAACCATGCAATAGAAGAGGCTACATGGTAAAGTAAAGAGATGATGAAAGCCCAGTATCCACAAATGTTCAGAGACAATACATAAGGTAATTTTGAGGATAAAATTTCTTTAAAGAGGAGAGAAATGTAACACCCCCATGTTAGGGTCTGGGATTAATATGTCAAATAAAGGTATATCAAGGGTATATGGAAGTATATATGTGGTTAAGGGTGTTAGGAACCTTAATATAGTGAAAATAATAAGAAAAAATAAAGTTTCTGGTGTTCACGCCCGTGATAGTTTTAATCACGGATGTGAATGTTGTAAAATTCAGATTCTAAAGTTGATAAGCTTCATGGTTGTGACACTATGGTTCACAACCGTGACACTATGATTCACACCTATGAAAGTTTACAGTTCATAAATGGCAATTTTGTGTTTTGACATAAAAACACATGTAATTGCATTCAAACCCTTGCCACCAACACTCTGAAACCCCAGAAACCCTTCTCTGTCAATCCTGTTCGTTCTTAGTTAACTAAACACAAAATCCTCACCATAAAAGAGAATAAAATATATTAAAAGCAAGCTTTTTACCATAGTTATCAAAATTAGAATTGAAGAAGTTTAGAACACGTTTTAGACTATTATATCAATCTCTTTTCGAAAATAGAGATAAGAAATCATGTCACCATTGTCCTTTGATTTGATTTAATTCGGTTTTAAGACTAAGGTTCATAAACTTAAAAATTAATGAAAAGTTAAGGTTTTGATAATTTATGGCATAAATAGGTTAAATGGCAGATATAAAACAAAATTATTGTCTTTGTTTTGTGTTAGGGGTTAAGATCGATGGTGGAGAACTCCACTAGAGGCAGTCGATGCAAGAGAAATGAGTTTTAGGGCTCCAATATTAAGGTTTGTACATATACTCATTTCAATTCATTTATAATGTGTTTGTGATGTGAATTATGAATTATGATGTGTTTAGTGATAATAAATATTGATATGGTATATGCTAGAATTGAGGCAAATGGATTGTAATGTTCTGTGACACATAATAATGTTGATATGCTGATAATTGACGTGGAATGTTGATAAATAAGGCATGAAGACTAGTTTGAATGATTGAACATCACCATATGCATGTTTATGGTTGATTTTATATTATGGAATATGATAAGTGTTGATAGGTGTGGCTAACATTGGTTAGCTTTAGCATTTTGCATGATTTTGTGTAAAATTGGTTGAAAATGGTGTTGAAATTATATTTCTGTATGATTTATCATGCCTATGAAGCCAAGCTTCACACCCATGAAGATATTTCTTGCCCTTGAAGCTAAGCTTCACTCCCGTGAAATGTACGAATTGCACGTCTGTGAACAAATGTTCACATCCATGAATGATCATGAGTTGTGACAGCTGAGTCATAGGTAGACAACCCGTGATAGAAGGTTTCACGCTTGTGAATATACCATTCATGCCTGTGAATGCCCTAAATCCTAAACTTGTAAATTGGTTGATGTCATGAAATGAAATGAGTATGATATACACACACCTAGTATGATCAAATGAGGTTAATTGCAATATGATGCCATGATTATGAAATATGTGAATGCACTTGGTGCTATAAATATTAGAACAATATTACAGAATTATAGAATATACTGTAAATGATGTTAATTATCTAGAAAATGAATACATATGCCCATTCTCTATTTAAGGACAAGCTAGGATAGTTAGCATGCCATTGAGGGGGTTATGATACCTTCGAATATATATATGCATGTGATTATTACATTACTCATCAGTGTATCTTAAGCTCCTGTTAGAGTGCTCCTGATTTGTGAAGCTCAGTGGTAACATATCTGGATTAGGGACAAGGTGGCTTAAGCTTATGTCAGAGCACCCTTGTACCCATATGCATGCAGTCATTACTCATCAGGATGGCTTAAACTCATATTAGAGTGTTCCTGATTTGAGAAACCTAGTGGTAGCAATACAGACATATGCAGTAGTGAGAAGAATGGCCTAAACTCATGTTAGAGCGATCCTATTTCACAATCAGCATCCAGGTAGTACGGGTCTAGAGGATTGGGCTAAGAAATTAGAATTTGGTAATACAATATACTAAAATTGTAAGACAAAGCATTTCCATAAAGATAAATAGAATTCAATGAATTAGAATATAGTCACATCTTGGAAAAGATTTGTGGCTACCAGAAATCATATAAATGATGTTAAAAGCTTGCTATTTCATATTATGATGAAATTCAGTATGACTATGATTGATATTCAATATGATAATATGAAATGAATTTACCTATGATAATTATGCCATGCATGTAATTAGATCATGATAGTTAATATGTATGTTTTACTTATATATATATATATATATATATATATATATATATATATATGGTATGGTTGAGTATGTGATATTACATGTTTCGAATATTATGGTAGTATAGTATAATATAGACAAGTCAGCATGAATAAAGTAAGTCAAGATTTGTTATGTATATGATGGTATGACAAGTACGCTGGTATGTTCTGATTATGAATGCTATGATAAATGTGATTGTATGTTAGAATTTAAATGATTATATGTACCATTAAGTTTTCGGTAAATTAGCATGTGGGTTTCTTTGCATGCAGGTTTGAAGCCAGCAGACTGTTAAGTTGACAAGAAGAGATGATCAAGCCAGTTAGAGAAGTCAGAGTTGACCCGTGTGGGTCTGTTTCTAGTATTTTTCTCATTGATTTCATTTATGATTATTCCACATGACATGAGAGAGAGACAAATTTATTGAAACATGTTTTTAATAAGGATGTGTAATTGATTTCATTTATGTTTAATAAAGATGATCGTGTAATAAGGGTGGTTATTGCCCATGCTAGATTTGGCCTGATTTTTGGTTAATTTCTAGATACATGAAAGATTTATCACATATTATGTCATATGAGTGTTTAAAATTGCATATTATGAACGTGACATAGAGATAAGTTAAAAAAGTTTAATTCAGATAGGTAGATTCAGATCTAGTCATGTGATGTCTGCCTGTACAATGAGGTTCACCTTTGGTTGTGTGGGTGGGTGCTATAGGTGATATGTGAACTTTAGCCTATTATTGTTTATACTTTTATGTGAACCAACTTGATATGTATGCATGTGAATACGAACAAAAAGGTAAGGATCACAAAAAGTGTATATTTCTATGCGTGATTACTGTGAACACAGTCATAATAGTATGATATAAATGTTAAATATGTAAGTTCAAGATACAAGATTTTATGCATGAACACAAGGTATGTAATATGAGTATAAGTATGAGCATATAGAATACATGTGGTAGGTTATTCATGTTTTAGATTTACATGAAATAAGGTGAATACATTATATAATCGTACATATATATGTTGTTTGTTTGTATCCACATATGCACAACTAGGCATGAGTTGCTTAGTGTGTGAGTGTTTCTCATACACAAGTTGTAGCTAGTTAGATGATAATTGATATAGATTAAGAGTCTAATAGAAGAGTCATAGAACAAGACACATTTGGATGGATGATACACTGACGATGTTTTGGTTTTTAAGTTTTCTAGTTTTATAATAGTTTTGTATTTCCCCTTTTCAGGGTAATATTTGTAAACCTGAGGCTATGTAAAGCCTATAAAGTATTTTTAATGTAATGAAATAGTCAAATTTGATTCCTCTTTTACTTTTCTTTATGTGTATTTTAAAATAATTATCATGGTCATAATACAAACAAGGTGTTTTAAAGGAAATTTTAATTTTAATCGGATTTAAAAAAAAGGTTCAATAACATTCACTTATATAATTGGTTTAATGCTAATTGTATTAGTGGGTGTTACATGGATATTTTGGAGTTTTAAAGGAAGCAAGATATGAAAGAGTTTCAAGAAACTTTTGAGAGTGATGAAGGAGAAGGAAATTATCAGATGAGCCACTAATGTAAGAGGGAAATAAGGAAGAGGAAAAGGGTGACATGGAAAGGACCCCTAAACCTTAATGTGTTTGAATTTGCATTCAATTTTGTATTCTTTTCACCTTGTGGCATAATATAAAAAAATATGATCAAATATCGCTTTATCTTTCTCTTGTCTTTTTTCTTTTCCTTATCTAAATGTATTTTTAATTATTTAATGAATTTATCTTTTTTCCTTTCTCTCTCTATTTATCCATTATTTTTCATGATTCTTTATCTCTTTTGCTCTTGACAAAAGAGGGAGAAATGTAGTCAAAAATTGGAAATTCGATTTTACTTTGGTCTTAAGAATTGAGCACTAAATTTTAATTGAACTATTTTGGTATGTGAATTTCATAAAATTGATCTTGACAAGTGAGGAGCTAGCTTGGTACGTGAATTTCATAATTGAGCAGTAAGTTTCAATTTTTGCTCAATTTGATTATTAAAAATCAAAAAAAGGGAGATTGTTGACATAAGTTGATAAATCTCTATTTTGATCTTGATAATCAAATTGAAAGTTATTAAAATGTTTATTAAGTTTTGTTGTTTGTGGGATATGAAGTTTTTATTCCAATTGAAGTGATTTGCTTAATTAAATTTGTGAGTGCTTTAAAGAACCTTAATGTCATTGAGATTACAATGGCTATACATGATGAGCATTTTACATCCACATCTCATCAATAGCAACCACACTTTTTATCAAGCCAAAAGACTGTTAAGAAACAATAAAGATCGTGGTGAATAGCGTAACCATAAAAAGTGCCCCAAATAGATGTTTCATGACCTTATTAAAAAAGTAGTTATCACGACATTTAAAAACACCAAGACTAGTGAAGGGAAACAAATCCAAGCCAACCATATGTCTAAAAGATTCAAAGACATATTAATTTCGCGATCACTCCCTCATATGTCGTGATTACAAATTCAAATAAGGCAAAAGCCCCATTTGGACAGTAACTGTCACAATGTGAACTTTAATCGTTGCTACTGTTAGAGGAGTACTCTAAAGGTAATCACCTTTAGCACTTATTATACAAATTTATTTGATTAATAAAAGGCTTTTTCATTAATTTGATGTTCATTTGATATATGAATTAATAGGGATCTTAAATCAATTAATGAAGTCTTTGATACATAACATAGCATGAAGGAAATCATGATGAGATCATGATATTGATATTCTTATAATGTGTAACTATGTTAGTATCAAAATTATCCCTAGTCATAGGATTAATGAGATGGGACATTGTTAATCCGGACAGACTAGTACATGTTACACTCCCCGATTGGATCGAGTAGTAAATCTCATAATCTGTAAACTTAAGATGTTTAGAGTTAACATGTGGATGCTTGCTAAGTGTAACTAAGTACATTTGATCACCAGTTATGAGACAATTATATGGATAATCTATTCAAATGTCAATGATAATCGCATCATAGCAATGGTGTAAGTATCCTTAGACTTGAGGTACTCAAGGATATCTTGGATACTTATTCTGTATTTTGACACTATTCCTTGTTGCCTTAAGGAGGTTGCTCATAGAGTGGTGATTGGATACAACATGAGGTATTTGAAGGCAATTGGGTAACAGACAAAGGATTCATTACTCTTGATAGAAGAAGTCTATACCCATGGTTTCTTGTCGTGGTCATTACTCGAGAATCTCTGGCAGGAGTGGAAATGTCATAAAGATAGTCTTAAATGACATATCTAATAGAGTAATGAGCCTCAGGGACAAGAACTAATATTACTTGGATTAGACGTGATGTAGTCAGTCTAGAGGGAGTTGACACATGTCCATACTCTGAACCAAGTGGGATATAGAATGGTGAAAGGAATAATTGCAGGGAAATTGTCTATGGAAAGGTTCGTAGTCAAACCACTGATTTTCCGGTCATTTGGGGGTCATGATGTGTTGCTAGATACTGCTCATGACTTGCTTAAATTAATTATTAATTTAAGTGGCCAACATAACTGGGAACTTAATGGGTCACACGCATTAAAGATATAGAGAATGAGTAAAATAGTTTTGGATGGGATCCAAAATATGAGATAATTATTTTGGGATGGATCACAATGAGATCGAATGGAAAAACTCATTCGGGAGATTCACAGGCCTGCGCAGGCTAGTGTCACAACCCTATACTTCAACTAGCAATTGTGCGACACTTAGTACAGTCCGTTGCACTAAGCCTTCCATCCAAACCGATAAAACACTCCAAAGAGAATAAAAAGGGACTCAGAGATTTAGAGGATTCCCGAGCAAAACAAGAACATAAGAGTTTGGGAAGAATGCTTTATGTTACTTGAAATGCTTGATTGCTTGAATGATTACAAATGAATGTACATAAGGTATATATAGGCCTCCACCTCCTCAATGGATGGCCGAGATTAATTCCCATCTACCAGATGGATGGTTAGGATTAACTCCCACCTACCAAATGAATGGCTAGGATTGATTCCCATCTACCAAATGGATGGTTAAGATTAACTCCCACCTACCAAAATGGATGGCTAAGATTGATTCCCACCTACCAAATGGAGGGCTAGGATTAATTCCTACCTACCGAAATGGACGGTCATGATCCATTTAATCTAACGGTTTACAATGGCCTTCTAGAATATTACATATGTGTGGGAAAATGTAAATGTGCGGGAAATCCTGTATGAACCTTCGCGGTGCATGACATTCTCCCCCACTCAAGTTCGCGACGCCCTCGTCGGGCCTTCAAGCTTGAACCTTTCTATGTCATTTTTGAACTGCCACAAAGTGTCTTCAGGTTACCAGCTTGCCTCTATGTCTGGGGCATTCTTCCATTTGACCAAGTATTCCCGATAACTTGGTACACCTCTACGCCTAATTAGGTGGTCTGCCAAAATGGAATCCACTCCTCTATCAAAGGAGGTTACTACTGTAGTGGGTACCCTCTTTGACTCTCATCGACTTGCATCTTCCTTGTCTCCATGATAAGGCTTCAACTTGCTTACATGAAAGATTGGATAGATCTTAAGCTTGGGAGGGAGTTGTAGCTTGTAAGACACCTTACCAACCTGCTTAAGGACAGGAAATGGCCCTTCGTATTTCTGTACCAACCCCTTGTGAACCTTCCGCAAGGACTTGAACTGTTGTGGTAATAATTTGACAAGGACCAAATCTCCTTCCCAAAATTCGACCATCCTCATTTTCTGGTCAGCCCACTTCTTCATTTTTTTGGATGCCTTGTTCAAATAGGCTCGGGCCAACTCAACTTGCTCATGCCATGCCTTAGCAAATTTGAAAGCTGCAGGACTCTTCCCTTCATAGCTTGTGGCCAAAGCATGAGGGGTCATAGGTTGTTGTCCCGTAATGATCTCGAAGGGACTCTTGCCGGTGGATTCACTTTGCTGCAAGTTGTAAGAGAATTGGGCTACATCCAGCAACTTAGCCCAATCATATTGGTTGGCACTAACAAAGTACCTCAGATATAGCTCCAGTAGTGCATTGGCACGTTCCGTCTGCCCATCGCTTTGCGGATGAAAACTGGTGGAGAAGTTTAAGTCCGATCCCAGCAGCTTGAACAACTTTCTCCAGAACTTCCCAGTAAATTGTGGGTCTCGATCACTCATGATATTAGATGGGATTCCCCAATGCTTCACAACATGCTTGAGGAACAACCGTGCAGTCTCATCTGCAGTGCAATCCGCCGAGGCAGGTATGAAGGTTGCATATTTGCTGAAGCGGTCAATGACCACTATTATACTGCCAAAGCCTTCTGATTTTGGCAAGCAATTGATGAAGTCCATTGACACACTCTCCCATGGTCTCTCCGGAATAGGCAGCGGTTCTAGCAAGCCACTGGGTGCACGCTTCTCTATTTTGAACAAGACAAGTTCTCACGTAGGCTTCAACATCATCCCGTAGTTGAGGCCAATAGTAAATAGACTTGATCAAGGCAAGGGTGCATTTCATGCATGGGTGTCCAGCCCATAGTCAATCATGACATTCCTTGATCATCTCTTTTCTCAAGTTCCCCCACTTAGGAACGTAGATGCGATTTTTCTTGGCATAAAGTAGTCCGTCACTCTGCCAAAATTGCCTTGTCTTTCCTTCTTTGATGAGGACTAGGAGGTTTTGATCCAGGGCATCATGCTCCAACCCTTCTTTGATATTTTCCAGCAAGGGACTACTTGGTCTACTCAAAGCTGCTAATTCTGCCTTTCGACTTAGTGCGTCAGCCACCACATTGGCCTTACCGGGCTTGTATTCAAGCTTGTAGTCAAATTATGCCAAAAAGTCTTGCCATCGAGCTTGTTTGGGACTCAACTTCTTTTGAGTTTGGAAGTAGCTAGTTGCTACATTGTCTGTCATGATCACAAAATGAGAACCCAACAAGTAGTGTCGCCACACCCTTAGACAATGGATGATAGTTGTCATCTCCTTTTCCTGCACCGTGTAGCGGCGTTCAGTTTCATTGCTATTGGATGCCCTTCTTGCATCAACACTCCACCAATGGAAAAGTCTGAGGCATCTATATGCAACTCGTACATCTTACAGGGGTCTGGCAAGTAAAGCACTGGTTCTTCCGTAATGGCCCTTTTTAAGTCATCAAACGAGGCTTCGCACTTGTTTGTCCACTCCCAAGTATTGTTCTTCTTGAGTAGGTCAGTTAATGGGGCTGCTCTTGCTGAATATGACTTGATGAATCTCTGGTAGTAGTTCACAAGTCCAAGGAAAGACCTTAACTCGGGGACCTTAGTGGGAGGTTCCCATTCTTGGATGGCTTTCACCTTGTCTCCATCCATCATCAGCTTCCCATCATTTATCCTATGACCTAAGAACATCACCTCATCTTGGGCAAAGGAACATTTCTCCCTCTTAACATATAGCTCATTTTCTCTGAGGACCTCGAACACCTTCTTATAGTCCGGCTATATATCACAATATCATCAAGATATACTACCACGAACCGATCGAGGTAGGGATGGAAAATTTTATTCATGAGAGTGCAAAAGGTAGCAGGTGCATTAGTGAGACCAAAGGGCATAACAAGGAACTCATAAGCACCGTACCTTGTTACACATGTAGTCTTCGGCTCATCCCCTTTTGCTATGCGCACCTGGTAGTATCCCGACTGCAAGTCCAACTTGGAGAAGTATCTAGCATTCCCCAATTGATCAAACAAATCAGCAATGAGTGGGATAGGATACTTGTTCTTTACCGTGATCTTGTTTAGAGTCTGGTAGTCAATGCACATTCTGAGTGAACCATCCTTCTTTTTCTGAAAAAGCACGGGGGTGCCAAATGGGGCTTTGGATGGTCTAATGAAACCAGCGTCCAATAGCTCATTGAGTTGCTTTCGTAGTTCTGCCAACTCCGAGTTTGCCATCTGGTAAGGACTCATTGCTGGTGGTCTTGTACCAGGCTCCAGCTCAATTTCATGGTCCACCTCCCTCCTTGGGGGTAACTGTTTTGGCAACGCCTCAGGCATCACATCCTGGAACTCATCCAAGACAACTTGCACCTCCATCGACAAGCTTGATTGTGGTGATGCTTCGTCATCATCATACTCTTTAAGAATGGCCAAGTAACTCTCTTCCTCTCTCTTCAATCCCTTCTTGAATTGAAGTGCTGAGAGAGCTTGGGTAGTAGGCTTGATGGTCCTTTCCGTCGGTACTAGACAAGCCTTTGGTCCATCCATAATGCACATAGAGTTTGAACATGGAACAAGGAAAGCTCTAACTTGGTCCAAGAACTCCATGCCGAATACCACCGAGAAATCATATATGGGTGCCACAGATAAATCCACTTGGCCAGTCCATGCACCAAGACTGACCTTCACTCCGCGGGCAATTCCTTGGAGAGGTTGTGCCACCGAGTTAACTGCTTTGAGGGAGCCACCTCCATTGGCAACCTTGAGAACGAGTGTCTTGGCTTCCTCCAGTGAAACAAAGTTGTGAGATGCACCTGTGTCGACCAAGGCTTTGGCGACTTTCCCATTGATGGTTGCATTTATAAACATGAGTCCCTTGGGGGACGTCGGGGCACTTTGCAATGCACTAAGCAGCCGCAAAGATCCCATCTTCGCACCTTCATCTGCCTCACTTCTGTCTTGATCATGAGTGGAGGCAACTAAAGCATTCAATGTCTTCCTTTTGGGACATTCTCACGCCCAATGCGGTCCATCGCATATGAAGCACATCACACGAGGCTTTGAGGCACCACGTTCTTCCCTTTCCTTTCCCTTGTCTCGCGGCTTGAATGAGGAGCTTTCTTTGTGATTTTTGTAGTTTTGACTCTTAGCATGGCCTCCCCCATTCCTTCCTCCACCAAACTTTCTATCAGTTGGCCTCTGGCCTTCTTTGTTTGAGCAGTAATCAATAAGACTTTCAGCAACGGCAATGGTCGAAGATAAGTCTTGGACACCACGTCATTTGAGCTCAAGGTTAGCCCATGATTGGAGACCATCCATGAATAAGAATAATGCATCTTTGTCTGATGTGTCAGGGACTTCTAGCAGCAAGGTTCTGAACTCCTTCACATATTCCCTTATGCTACCCATCTGCTTTAGTCGTCGAAGCCGGCCCCTCGCCTCTTCCTCAGTATTTACGGGGAAGAATTGGCTTTTGAACTCCCTTTTGAAGTCCTCAAAGGTATCAATTGTGCACACCCCACGTTGCACATCTCCATGCCTTCGTCTCCACCACAGCATAGCAGTGTCGGTCAAGTACATGGCAGTAGTTCGGATTGTACTGGCATGGTCCGTTATGCCAGTAGCCTCGAAGTATTGATCCAGCCCCCATAGGAAGTTCTCAACTTCCCTAGCATTCTGAACACCATTGAAAGTCTTTGGCTTGGGAACTTTCACTTTCTTGGCCTCAATGATGGTGGTTGTATTAGTTCCCGAAGCCATAGCCTGTTTGCATAGTGCTATATCACCACCCTTATCCTCAACTCTAAGCAACACATTGGAAATTTCTCTTTGGAAGAGATCACGTACCTTGACAAGTTCGGACTTCAGCCCATCGATCTTTTGCCTTAACTTATCGTCTAGCTCATTGAGGGACATCTTGATCGCTGCATGGATCTCTGCATCCTAGGCCTCTAAGCCGCTGCAAAATTCCTCCAAGTTGTCCACTCGGTCGAACAACTCTCCCAAGTTGTCCTGAGCACTCACAACACGTGCTTCCAAGCAAGAAATCATGTCTTTCGACTTGGATCGAGATTATTTAGATGGTTTTCGAACTTCCTCACGACCACGCTCCATTGGTGGAACTTCCACGCTAGGTGTAGCTGGGGGAGTAGCCTTCATTATGCCAAAGATAGTAAAGCTTCAAACCTTGGCTCTGATACCAACTGTCACGACCCTATACTTCAACTAGCAATCATACGGCACTTAGCACGGTCTGTTGCACTAAGCCTGCCTTCCAAACCAATAAAACACTCTAAAGAGAATAAAAAGGGACTTAGAGATTTAGAGGATTCCCGAGCAAAACAAGAACACAAGAGTTTGTGAAGAATGCTTTGTATTACTTGAAATGCTTGATTTCTTGAATGATTACAAATGAATTTACATAAGGTATATATAGGCCTCCACCTCATCAATGGATGGCTGAGATCAATTCCCACATACCAGATGGATGGTTAAGATTAACTCCCACCAACCAAATGAATGACTAGGATTGATTCCCATCTACCAAATGGATGGTTAAGATTAACTCCCACTACCAAAATGGATGGCTAGGATTGATTCCCACCTACCAAATAGAGGGCTAGGATTAATTCCTACCTACCGAAATGGATGGCCACGATCCATTTAATCTAACGGTTTACAATGGCCTTCTAGAATATTACATATGTGTGGGAAAATGTAAATGTGCGGGAAATCCCGTATGAACCTTCGCAGTGCGTGACACTAGGCAGACTACTGGCTTTCCTAGCAAGCCAGTTAGGTTACCCAGCGGCAGCCCGCAGCAGTCCCAGCACGCACACTGCTGCCTCCCATTGGCCAACGGGTAAATTTGGCCTTAATTGGGCGAATTATGGCCATTAAGCATATTTACTATTCATTCAAGTTTTTTTTTCTCCATTTTTTGACTTTTGATCTATTCTTTAAATTTGATTCAAATAGAAAAGAAATAAAATGGTAGAAAATAGACATGAAAATATTTATTTTATGAAAAAAATATTTTTAAGACAATAAAATTCTTTCAAGAATACTTTCAAAGCTAGCACTTTGAATTATTCAAACAATTTTCTTTCTATAGTTTCTTCTTCATTATTCACGTGAATTATTATTAGAGACATTCTAGTGTGGATTGTTGTGATTTGCTACAACCCAACAAGGTGACGATTTGAATAACAAATAAGAAATTACAAGGTATAATTTCTAACCTCTATGTTTATATAAATTAGTTTTAATGACACAAGTATAATATTTTATTTCGGATTTTGAAAATTTTATTTTACAGCTGCATTTATAAATGTAATTCATTCTTCAAAATCCAACAGTGGTCTCAGAGCCCCATCATGTCCATTAAAATTAATTTTAATTAAAAGTGCAATGGGATTGTATGGCTTTGATAATTTTGGATCAATAGGTTTTGAAAATTTGAAATTAATTTATAAAATATGTTTTACATATTTTTTTTCTCTAATCTGATCATGGGATGATTAAAAATGATTATTTTGATTGAAAAATGATTTGAATGTGATTCAAATAATTAATTTCGGATTTATTTCAAAAATGCCTAAAATTGCCTTGTTTATGAACATGTGTTGTTGTTTGGCTTACTTGATGGGGCTTGTTATATTTTTCTTATAAATTGATTATGAAAAAATTTATTTAGATATATTGAGAATGTTCTTATGCCTCTAGAAGTGTCTAATAATTAATTAGAATTATTTTAGTTAATTTTTCAAACAAACACAAAAACGGGATTATTTTAGCATACACGGTGGGGCTGTTTTTTTTTTTATTTTTTTGTGTTTATTTTGTTTTCAGCACCTTAAAATATTTTTTATGTGATTAAAAATATGTTATTTTGATGTTAGATGCATGCCAAAATTATTTTGCACGCATTTGAAATTTTTAAAAAATTTTAAATATCGAATGAGTAGTTTTGAACGTCTATGTGTGTTGGTTCGTTTGTCCTCGTAATTTTGGCTTGTGCCAAAAATATTTTAATGAACTTGAGCTGGCCTAAAGATGATTGTTTATCTTCTTCCTCATCTTGTCTTACCACCATATCTCCATTTCTTCTTAGTTTCTTCATCTTTGTTTCCCAAATTTCCATCATTCAAGCTTAAATAAGTGTAAGGGGAGCAAGTTGGAGTAAAAGAAAATATTTTTTGGTAGAAATATCAAGTTGGACAAAATTCATGAAACTAAAAAGAGGCACGCTGATAGGGTGGGAGCCGAACGTGTATAAGGGAAAAGAGTCAGTGGATGTGGATTATGGAACAGGGGTTTTGCCTAAAACTCTAAGTCAAACTATCCATATATGGTTATGAAATAGGGACACTCATACTCAAGCCTTAGCTACCCTGTCTACTAATTGTGAGTGTGCTCGTCTAAACTTCTCAAGTTAATGGTGATCTTACATGGGCTTTAGCAAACTTGACTAAGTATAAAATAGGATCAAATGCGCTCTTACCTGAGCTTCAACCACCTTGTCCTCATAATATAATAATCATATGTAACTTAGGATTAAGGGCGCTTTTACTTGAGCTTCAACTATCTTATTTCAATATAAAATCCTATGATATTTTAAAATCCTCTAAATGGTATGTGTCATATATCCTATGTCAAGTTCTAGATTAGAGAAAATGACATTTAAGAACATATCACTTTTTCTTCTTGTTTCCATTATCATTTCATGCTCTTAATCATTTACCATTCATGCATTAACATCATTCATCACTTGTTTAATTCAACTCAACATAAGCTCATAGCAACATGTCATTTCATACCAATTCTAAGATTTCATAAATATTCATATTTTTATGCACCAACTCTTTAAATTATGTCCATAGCATGTGATTAACCAAATACATCATATAGCATCATAAAATAATGCTGCATATTATATATTTACAATGCTTCACAAGCGTGAAGAATGTGTCACGAATGTGAACTAAGCTATGAACACCGCCACGAACCAAAATGTGAATGATTCTACCCAAGATGGGCATGTTCTGTATGAAGGTTTATGGGCATAACTCTTACTACTTGGGTTAGATATTCACGGGCGCGACCAATGTGTCAGGTGTGAAATTCTAGGTTTTCACAATAGAAAACCCGAGCCAAAAATAGACCACATTGAATAATCATGCAAGGGTTTTTAAGATTGACCAATGTCAATCACTCCTATCAACATTCAACAACATTTCATATTATAATCATACCATAACACACACACAAAAAAAGCATTTAAATGACAAATCATGCTCAAAGGTCTTTTTAATTAACTTGAACTTGCGAACTCATTTTCATGGCATATTAACATAATTAACATATTATTACTTTATCTCAAAAATTAGTGGCATTTAACACTTACATCACTTAAAACCAAACACTTAACATACTTAAGAAAGATTCTTTTAGATTTAAATATACAGATGTACTAACTTTTAATTAATGATCCTCTTTAAACTCTTCAAGATCCATCCTAACTTATTCTCCCTTCTTTGTGTTTGTTTCTCATTAACTTTACCATCTTTAAGCCCACACAAATATGAAGAAACATCTACCCTCAAACTTAGTTCTTCCTCTCCTCTCATCAAGATAACTTGTCTCAAGAACACTCTACCATTTTCTTTGTTTTCTAGTCTTCTCAGAGTTTTTCACAAGGTTTAGCAATGGAGTTCGAAGCTAATAGCGGGAGGAGAAAATGAAGAAGAAGTCTCTGGTGTGTATGGATGGGTAAGAAGGTGGTAGAGAGCATATAATGGCAAAAAAAAGGCATGGGAGAGAGAGAAAAATATGAATCTAACTCACCTACTCTACACATTGTTGTTCACATGTATGAAGCCTTATTCATGAGAGTAAACACTCCCCTATTAATGTCATGACAAACCTTTCACGGGAGTAACCTTGAGCCACAACATTCATGGTCATGAAATCCCATTCATGAGTGTGAACACCCTTCAAAACTCTACCATTTTGAAGCACAACACTTTTTGCGGGCATGAAAAAACCTTTCGTAACTGTTTTTAACCATTTTAAACCTCTAATCTACCTACTCTCTCTTTAATCACTAACATATCTTATATGCCCTAATTACCAGGCATTACATAACAAGTAAAGAAACTTAATACGTAACTTTACTTTAATACATATGTAATGTATATGGCATGCAACTATATATATATATATATATATATATATATATATATATATATATATATATATATATATATATATATTTGTGTGTGTGTGTGTATGTGATAAGTATGTATGCTATGGCATGTGCTTTGCTTTTTGTTATTTATTAGGAAGGCATGGTAGGATGGAATGTGTGATAATTGTAAGCATGTTACGTATAATAATTATATTGGAAGGGCCTAACTTATTATTAAATGATAATAATATAATTACTATAAGCCTAATTTTGTAAAGCCTGACCATTGAGTATAACTCAGAATGAGAGTTTGTTTTCTCTTGCATAGGCAGTGGATAGGAAATAAGAGAAAACTGTGAATCCAATGAACCCCACAGGAGGAGCACAATAGCAGTAGTAGTAACCACTTAGTCATGGTTGGTCTATACTTTTTGTTTATGTCATGTATATAAGACAAACATTACATATATTGTAATACCCTCTCACCCTAATAATACGTGTCTCGATAAAAGAGTATTATTTTAACTTCATCAGTTAAAATATGGTTTCATATATATATAAAGGGTAGTAGCTTGTATATTTTTCTCTCTCTATTAGTTATTAGTTATTATCATTATTTTTTATAGTATAAAAGAAATCATAATAAAGAAATAAAGCACATTTTATATAATAAAGTATTATTCACAAAAATGTGCAATTATTTTATAAATATTGTAAAAGAAACTTCAAAACATAAATACAAAAAGTTGTGTAATCCACGGTGTCAAGACTAAGCTGCTTTACTGGATCGGATTACCGTTAGTTT
Source organism: Triadica sebifera (assembly GCA_023653625.1). Lineage (NCBI taxonomy): Eukaryota > Viridiplantae > Streptophyta > Magnoliopsida > Malpighiales > Euphorbiaceae > Triadica > Triadica sebifera. Next base: position 8,957,303 of record CM042900.1, read on the forward strand.
TCTCTACTATCTTCAGATTATTCCTTTATATATCTACGTGAGAGAAACTCACACGTTAAGCTCTAGGCTTAGTAGTGCATATAAATAAGGTAATAAATTATACTCATGCAATATACCATAATGTGTCATCATACATATATATCCGATTACATAATCTATTTATTTATTTTTTATATATATTTATTTATTTTTGCATATTCTTTATACATATACAAATATGAATTTTTTATATGCAAGCATTACATAATCATCATATGCAAATAAATTATTCTTTAGATTGATATTTATAAACAACTAATTCATATATAAAATTCTTTATACCAAATTAATATGTTTATGCCCATAACACCTAGAAACCAATAATCAAGATAACAGAGTTGGTCATCCAGGCATAATAAAGTTGTCACTCGGGCATAATGGTATGCACTTTTAAGTGTCATCATCGGCATTAATATGAGGGTCATCACTAGTATTAATATATATGTCATCACCGGTATTAATATGAGTGTCATCACCGGTATCAATATATGTCTCATCACTAGTATTAATATGAGTGTCATCACCAGTATTAATAGTCCCCTGATTGGTATGCCAAACTATCTAACACTCTAGTTCTGGACTATGTGTAACATTCAGTGATTTAGGCTCCGATTGCGCGTGAGCGTAGTGAGGCGCGCAAGTTCAATCGGAGTCTAAATTTGAACCCATAAAAAAATGACTAATAATAAGGAAAAATAATTAAGGGTATTAGTATTTGGAAATTAATAATATTAGTGCTAGAATTACAAAAAAAAATAAAATTACCTATGGACAAAATAGGTATTATGGCAATTGTTTGGGAAAAACGTTTGAATATAGAGGGAGATGTGGTAAATATAGAATTTCTCAAAGTTTAAATGTTAATTAAGATTAATTAAGTTAATGAACCAATGAGAATTAGGATTAATTTTAATTAGTGGGACCCACACCTTAATCAAGGTATAAAAAGTCAAAAAGAAAAACAAAATTCTACATTCTTCCATAACTTTTCTTCATCTTCATCTTTTCTCCTCCCTTTTTCGTCCCCCTCCTTACCCAAAACCTCCATTTTTGCTTCAGCCACACATTGAAAAAGAGAGAAAAAAAATAGTTTTGAGAGAGGAAAATTTTGAATTGAGTAGTTCTTGCCATAAAAGGAGCAAAGGAGCAAGAAGGAATGAAGAAAAAAGAAGAAAAAAGGAGAAGCGTTGGGACAAAATTTTGGTCCACTTGGAAGATCCTTTGTGATGTCCCACTCATATATTAGGAATAATCTCACATATATAAGAAGGATGCCACAAGCTTAACTAGATAATCTGCTCGAATTGAATTTATTTTTTTCATTTTAAATAACTTAATCTATTTATTTATATTGGTTTAGGAAAGTTGTTCCAATTAACAATATATATTTATCCTTATATTGTATACACATATGGCACCCGATAATGTTACATAATTATTTACATACACAATATTAATATATGAGACATGTCTACCACACCATATACATAGTCAAACTAAAACAAAATAATATATAACGAACCCTCTAACTATGCTTATTGTGTCTCTGCTGATATGGGCTTGGACTTCTTCCTGATCAACTCCACTATCTACTATCTACAACTTCAATTCCTGCGTGAGAAGAACCCACGCTAAGCTATCTCTAGGTTAATGGTACATATAAGTATTAAAGTTTCTCCAAGCAGTCAGACAAATGCATGTCTTAAATAAAATCATGGCATATCAAATTTTATTGCATATTTGTCATATAAAATAAATAAATACATAACATAAAACAAATAAACAAAATAACATTATTCAATTTGCACCACCTCTTACATTTTACACTTTGTTACTTACATCAATTAATTAAATTTCATATTTTATTCTATGAATTATTAGCCCAAAATCTCGTTCCCGGACTGTCCGGATACGGGGTGTGAAATAGGGGCGCTCGCAGAGCTTAAGCCACCTTACTCACTATAATCTCAAGTCAATGGTGCTCGCGGAGCTTCAGTCACCTTGACCTAGTAAAATCATTTATCTGTGTATAAATAGGAGCAGGGGGCGCTCTCGGAGCTATAGTCACCTTGTCCTTAAATCATATCAATATCGGTACCAAACTTCACCCTAATGGTGCACCATCTATCCTATGTTAGTTTTCAGGTAGAGAAATGGGCAATTAACACCACTAATTACTTGTTTCTATAACCAATACTCATTTCATATTAACATAATAATATAAGCATAATTTATTTCAAACCCATATAATAGCATGATATTTTATAAAATATTAGCATAATGCTAAGTTCATAGTTAATAACATTTCTATAATGTTGAAACATGCCATAATATATTATTTCATCGTGGTGAAAAATAATTCATGTCATGCACATACAATCATGCATAAGGGGCAAACTAGAATAATTATATGTACAAACCTCGATACGGTTTTTCTTTTCCAAAATATAAGCTCAGAGTTTGTTCACTTTTATTGGTCTTCTTCTTGTTGAAATCCTAATTTAAAAATATAATTAATTAATACCTTGATAAAATATTTATTCTTAATATAATTTAAATAAATAACTACAATTTCTTTTAAGCTAGAACAAGACCTTTAAGGACTATTGGATCAATAACTTTTTCTACACTTATCCAATTTATATGATTCCTAGTCCTGATTAAATATAACATGTAAAAATAAAATATACTAAAATTGCAAAATATTTGAACCTTTACATAATTTTTGGTATAATGTTAAATATTGTCGTATTTTCTGCCCTTAGGCAGTTTCGAGGTACCCAATTCACAAATTCATAGATTTCAATGTGTAGCTTCAATCATTCTGAAACATTTTATACAGTTATATAAGTCAATTTGGAACATTTGTTATATTTAACTTATTTCCTGATTCGGTCTCTAAGATTCTCAAATATTGGAGAATCTATAACTTGTTTAACATAGAGTATCAACCCAACCAGTTCAATTTTTTAGCTCATAACTCGCAAAATACATGACATTTTAAGGTGTGACTTTCACAGGAATTTAGAGAAGACAAAATTAAAAATGTTATGTTTTTAACTTTGGCTAATTCGATTTTAAACTAGGTGAAATATAAGGACAAAGTTACTAGAGCTACATAGGTACCAGAACAGTACTCAATTAAGGAGTAGATATAATTCATTTCACTATAACTCAATCTCCACAATAGCAATTTCTACAAAATTTGGTAGTGACCTAAATAACACATATACCTACAACTTTCATATTTTAAAACACCTCAGATTAAGCCACTTAGATGATCAATTTTTACAAAAACTGTAGGTTATTTAGTTGATACATCTCCCTAAACCAAATGCACCCCAATGATCATTTCTCTTTATATACTCAAAATAATTCAATAACATTTTGTATAACGATACACAAGATATAGATAAACAACTTTTATGTTTAACACTTCCCAAAATTCGATTCATAAGATAATCAAAAAAATAAATGAAGTACACTACAGAACATAATCCAAAAGATTCTAATAATACAATAATCATGGGAAAAATATTTCTTACCAAAATCAGATTTATTTGGACTTATTTTTGATGCAAATCTTGAAGGAAAGAATGAATAATTTGAGTTGTGATATGGAAGAAGGAAAAGGGATGATGAAGAAGAAGAAGGAAAGAGGTGAAATTGGAAGGAATGGGGTAAAGTCTCAATTGACTTCCCCTCCCCTCCCACTTTCCCGATTTTGTCTTTCCCTTTTTTTTTATGCTGTCCCTTGTACTGTTCACTTTTCTGTTTTCTTTTTTATTTTACATTTATTATTATTATTATTATTATTATTATTATTATTATTATTATTATTATTATTATTATTATTATTATTATTATCTTCATATATTTACTTATCTAGTCATTTTAATTTTTTTTACCAAAAATACAATTTAATTATTTTGTCTAATTTATTCAAATTCATCATGGTTATCAATTTAATTTAATTTAATTTATAATTTAATCATTTATTTCATATATTTTAATCTATATTATCTATCATGTTTTTTTTCCTATTTATACCATATACTTATTGTAATTAAATCCTAATTAATGGGTGTTACAATTTTATTCCCCTTAAGATGTTTCGTCCTCGAAACATACCTAATGCATCGTCACTGAACAGGTGAGGAGCTTTTATCACTTCCTCACTTTCCCATGTTGCTTCTTCAATTGCATGATTCATCCATAGTACTTTCACTAATGGTACTCACTTGTTCCTCAACTCCTTAATTTCTCTTGCTAAAATTTGCACTGGTTCTTCTTCATATGCCAAATCTTATCTCATCTTAATTCTTTCAGCAGGTAAGATGTGATTAGGATTTGATCTATATCATCTTAACATTGAAATATGGAAGACATCATGTATTTGACTCAACTCCGGTGTTAGAGCGAGTCTATAAGCAACAGGTCCAACTCTTTCTAATATTTCATAAGGTCCGATGAACCTTGGACTTAACTTGCCTTTCTTCCCAAATCGCAGAACTTTCTTCCAGGGAGATATTTTAAGAAAAACTTTTCACCCTCTGCATATTCAATGTCCCGTCTCTTGAGGTCAGCGTATGATATTTGTCTATCTGTAGCTGTTTTAAGTCTTTCGCGAATGACTCTCACTTTTTCTTCCATTTCTTGCACTAGTTCTGGTCCCATAAGCTTCCTTTCATTAAGCTATGTACAACATAGAGGTGTTCAACACTTCCTACCATAAAGTGCCTCATATAGAGCCATCTGGATACTAGACTGATAACTGTTATTATAGGTGAATTCCATTAAAGGAAGATATTTGTCCCAGCTACCTTTAAATTCGATGACACAACTTCTCATCATATCTTTTAGAATCTGAATGACTCTTTCTGATTGTCCATCTGTCTGCGAATGAAAAGTTATGCTGAAATTGAGCTTAATACCTAGAGCTCGTTGTAGACTACCATAAAATTGAGATGTGAAGCAGGGATCTCTGTCAGACACAATAGAAATAGGCACTCCATGAAGTCATACAACTTCATTCATATAAATTTCTGCCAATTTATTCAGTGGATAGTCCTTTCTGATGGGTAAGAAATGTGCTGACTTTTTAAATCTATCCACTATGACCCATACAGTATCATGTTTCTTTAGAGTAAAAGGCAATCCAGTCACAAAATCCATAGTGATCCGTTCCCACTTCCATTCTGGAATAGAAATTAGATGTAGCAACCCTGAAGGTACTTGATGTTCCGCCTTAACCTGCTGACAAGTCAAACATTTTGAAGTGTATTATGTGATGTCCTTTTTCATACCTGCCCACCAGTATCTGCTCTTCAACTCTTGGTACATCTTGTTACTCCCTGGGTGCATAGCATATTTGCTTTCATGGGCCTCTCTAAGAATCCTCTGTCCAAGATCTTCTACATCAGACACACATAATCTGTCTTGATAGAACAGTCGACCATCTAAGTCCATAGTGAATCCAGGTCTCTCCCCTTTAGATATCAACTTAACTAATTCAATTAGCTTTCTATCTTGTCTTTGTGCATCCTTGATTTCCTGCATAAGAGTGGGTTGAAGGTGCAACTCCGCCACCATTTTTCTCCTTAAAGAATTTGCTACTACATTAGCTTTGCCTGGATGATAGTCAATCACACAATTATAATCCTTTATTAGTTCTAGCCATCTTCTCTGCCTCAAATTCAATTCTTTCTGTAAGGGAAGATATTTTAAACTCTTGTGATCTGTGTAAATGAAACACTTCTCCCCATATAAATAATGGCGCCAAATCTTCAATGCAAAAACTATAGCTGCCAACTCCAGATCATGGGTAGAATAATTCTTCTCATGCAGCTTTAACTGTCTAAAAGCATAAGCAACAACTTTACCATCTTGTATCAATACACAACCCAATCCATTATGAGAAGCATCACTATAAATGACATACTCCTTATTAGGGATCAGCTGTGTCAAAACAGGGGCCTTAGTAAGCATACTTTTGAGCTTATCAAAACTAGCTTGACACTTATCTGTCCACTCAAATTTAACATCCTTTCTCAATTGTCTTGTTAAAGTAGAAGTCATCATTGCAAAACCCTTGACAAATCTCCGATAATACGTAACACCACATCTTATGCAATTAAGTATAACCTATCTCCGTATCAAATAATCACACATAGCATGCTGGAAAAACAAAATATCCTGTTATTAGTGATAGTAAATTTTTTTTTATATCCTATAATATCATTCAATGACTTTGCAAGTCAACACTAAGGCTTTCGCCACAATATGATATATCACATATATAAAAACATAAACTTTGCACATAAGTATTTACGAGTTACTTTCGTTTATACATTTTTAAAACTCATTCCAAACTGACTATACATATTCAACCATGTAAATACAAAATGCTTTGCTTATTTCATTTTGTTGTGACCAAGTTAAACAGACATTGCCCTGGGTTTCCATGTGAACATTTGTCATGTGAACATTTTCATTTGCTAGCTAGCTTGATCATTTGTTTCATTTGAACATTTGTTGGGTCATAGGCCTTTTCTTTTGCTTTACAATATCGATTAACTAGTCACAACGCCTTTTAAGTCCATATGCATATGGAATTGTACTTAAGCATTCATCAACCATTGTATCTTATCACATATAACATACATATACTGCATATATGCCTCATATTCCACGCATATACCTTGTATATACTATACATATACCATGTATATATATCACATATGTCAAACATATACCTCACATATACCACAAGTATACCATTTGTATGTACCATAATGTCAAAAATTAACCATCATCGTATTATCAAGGACCAATCATGACAATCATATGAATCACATAGCAAGCAACATTCATTTGCATTAAAGAATTCAATTGATAATTAGACTCACCTTTCTTCTTTGATTCCGACCCCTAACTTATTGTCTATCCGCTTCTTATGGGTTTCCAATATTTTGCGAACCTAATATGAAAAAATAATCGATTAACTCATGATTAGGGATACTTAATGTGTCTTAAACAAATTAATATGTATTGTTCATATCAACAGTGTGACCTTATGGGACTGTTTAGCCTATAACATTTTCTATACTTGACCAATTAATCTGATTCTTATTCCTAATTACAATTAACATATAATTATATAACATATTAAAATTGCATACCAATTGGATCATTGTACATGTTTTGGTGGAATTTCTAAATGTATTATGTTTTCTGCCTTGTTTTCTGCCTTTAGGCAGTTTCAGGGTACCCACTTTGGTTCATCATAACTTATAATCTATTAGTAATATTTTAATGAAACTTTATAGACACTTATATAGGTTCAAATGGAACATGTTTCTTGTTAACTTTTATCAATTATGTCTCTAAGGTCTTAAAATTATAACAAACATTTCATTGGTCCAGAATAGAATTGGCTTCTGGAATAGTATGACTTCCAAAGGCCATAACGTAGTCTATACATAACATATCAAACTGAAATGAGTACCATAATTTAGCTAAGACATATACCTATAACTTTAATGTTTTGATAATTTACAGAATCTAGCTCTAATGAGTTCTAATGAGCTCAAATTAGCAAAACCATTTGCTGGATCTGCCCAGGGCACTCAGTAGGCAGTTCAAACCATGGAACAATCATGGTTCCATTCACCATAACTCAAAATTTAAAAGACATATGAACCTAAAATTTGGTATAAAGATACATAACACATATATCTACAACTTTTATGTTTCCAATACTTCAAATAATAGCTTTAGAATATTCAAAACTAACAAACACAGTACCTAACTTACTTAGGGTTCACATCCAGACCAGTTTCGGTACAAAGAGGATATATCATTCTATACACAACATCTTGAACAACGGTTTACATATACCTAAATCTTAGACATTAAGTAACAAATTTTGTGTTTTACACTTTTCCAGAATCAATTTCTATTAATATAAAAATTGGGGTGCAATTCAGTGCCTATGAATGAACCCTAGCAACTCAAATCAACCTTATAGCAATAAGAATTGATTACTTACCAAGAAAAAACTTGCAAGGGATTAATTTGCCTCAAAAACCAAGTGAAACAAGGAAGAATTGATTTCTGGAATGAAGGAAGATGAAGAAGAAAATGGGATGGAGTGAGGAGGCAGAAATGGGGAGGAAGATAAAGCTAACTTTTTTTAGTTATCCTCATTTAGGTTATAAGTACACACGTGTGACTCGATACAATTGCTAAATACTAGGACACATAGCTAGTGCGTGCCATGAACTTGTTTCTAAGAAAATATATATGAAATGCATGTGTTCTATTGGATTATATAGAAAATGCATATGTTCAAATGAAATGCATGTGGATATGCATGTGGGGAAGGTCGAGGATGTTATAATTCTCCCCTCCTTTTAATACCTGAAAACTGGTGTGGATATTGCTTTTTTATATTTTCTTCTGTTTCCCATGTTGCCTCTTCTAGTAAATGGTTACGCCATAATACCTTAACTAAAGGTATTTCTTGGTTTCTTAGTTGTTTAGTCTTGTATCCAATGATTTCTACTGGTTCCTCAACATAACTCATGTCCTCCGCAATCTTAATGGCATGATCTTTAAGTACATATGTAGGATCTGACCTGTATCTTCTAAGCATGCTCACATGAAATACATTATGAATCTAAGCCATCTCTAATGGTAACACCAATCTGCATGCCAGTGGACCAACCTTTTCAAGAATTTTATAAGGTCCTATGTATCTTGGGCTCAATTTACCTTTCTTGCCAAATCGGATTACCCCTTTCCATGGAGATACTCGTAGAAATACCTTTTCACCCAACTCATATTCCATTTCCCTTCTATGTTTATCAGCATAACTTTTTTGTCTGTCTTGTGCTACCTTTAGCTTATTTTTGACAATTTTTATTTTATCCATTGTATCTTGTACTATCTCTGGCCCTTCTAATGCATGTGCACCTTCTTCATCTCATATGATAGGGCTTCTGCACTTTCTGCCATACAATGCCTCATATGGAGCCATCTGAATACTGCTATAATATTGGTTATTGTATGCAAACTCCACCAATGCTATATACTCATCCCAGGCTCCCTTAAATTCCATAGAACATGCTCTAAGCATTTCTTCTAATGTCTGTATAGTTCTCTCTGATTGTCCATCAGTCTGTGGGTGGAATGCAGTACTGAAATTCAATTTTGTTCCCAATGCATCTTGTAAACTCACCTAAAAATGTGAAGTAAACTGTGGATCTCTATCAAACACAATGGACACTGGAATGCCATGCAATCTGACTATCTCATTCACATATAATTTTGCCAAACTCTCAAGTGTACACCCCCATCTGATAGGTAGAACATGTGCTGACTTGGTTAATCTATCAACAATTACTCATACTGCATCATTTTTTCGTGGGGTTCTTGGCAATCCATAAACAAAATCCATCGTTATTTTCTCCCATTTCCATTCTGGCACTAGCAATGGAAGTAACTTACCAATTGGTGCTTGGTGTTCAATCTTAATCTACTGACATGTCAAGCATTTGGAAATGTATTCAGCTATGTCTTTCTTCATTCCTGGCCACCAGTAATGAGGTCTTAAACTGTGATACATCTTAGTCATCCCTGGATCGATTGCATAAGGTGCATTGTGTGCTTCTTCCATTATTTTCTGGCACAAGTTCTTAGTTTTTGGAACACATATGCATGACTTTAACATCAGTGTATCATTCTGCAAAAGAAACTTTGTACTATTTCCCTGCCTTATCATATCAACTTTCTCAGATAATTGAGGATCTTTGTTTTGTGCTTCTTTGATCCTCTCCTTTAGTATAGGTCTGACTTGAAGAGTAGCAATCAGTGATCCTTCATCATGTATATTTAATTCAACATTCAAAGATCATAATTGAATCAAATATGGAAAATAGGATACTTGCAAGTGAGCTACACTGCTACTAGCCTTCCTACTCAATGCATCTGCTACCACATTGGCTTTCCCTGGATGGTATTCAATTGTACAGTCATAATCTTTCAATAGCTCTAACCACGTCTCTGCCTCATGTTTAATTCTTTTTGTGTCAGCAAATAACATAAGCTTTTATGGTCTGTGAAGATCTGGAATGTCTCACCACACAGATAATGTCTCCAAATCTTCAATGAAAATACAACTGCAGCCAATTTTAAATCATGCACTGGATATGAGATCTCATATGGTCTCAGTTGCCTAGATGCATAAGCTATCACCTTACCATGTTGCATTAATACACATCCCAAGCCTTGGTGAGAAGCATCACTATATACTGTAAATCCACCTGTACCCGTAGGAATAGCTAGAACTGGTGCTGAGGTTAGCCTATGTTTTAGTTCATCGAAACTCCTCTGACATTCTGGATTCCACTTGAAAGGCACATTCTTTCTCAACAATTTAGTTAAAGGGCTAGCAATTAAGGAGAATGCATCAACAAATCTATGATAGTATCCGGCTAAACCCATAAAACTATGCATTTTTTGAAATATTTTAGGAGCTTCCCAATTTACCATAGCCTCAATTTTCTTTGGGTCAACCTCTAAACCCTTACATGACACCACATGTGCAAAAAATACCAAATGATCTAACTAGAATTCGCATTTACTCAATTTGGCATATAATTGTTTCTTCCTCAAAGTTTGCAACACAATTTTTAAATGTTGTTCATGTTCTCCCCCATTCTTTGAGTATACCAATATGTCATCAATAAATACTATCACAAACGTATCTAGATATGGTTGAAAAACCTTATTCATTAATGCCATAAATGCAGCTGGAGCATTAGTCAACCCAAATGGCATTACTAAAAATTCATAATGTCCATACCTGGTTCGAAAGGCAGACTTTGGAACATTCGCTTCTGCTACCTTCAACTGGTAATAGCCTGATTTCAAATCAATCTTGGAGAATATTTGGGCTCTTGCAATTGTTCAAACAAATCATTTATTCTGGGCAACGGATATTTGTTCTTCACTGTCATTTTATTCAGTTGCCTATAATCGATGCACAAGCTCATTGTTCCATCTTTCTTTTGAACAAATAATACTGGAGCTCCCCAAGGTGACACACTAGGTCTAATATACCCTTTGTCAAGTAACTCCTGTAATTGGGCCTTCAGTTCTTTCAACTCAACTGGGGCCATTCTGTAGGGTGACCTTGATATTGGTGTTGTTCCTGGTACTAGTTCAATAGTGAATTCTATCTCTCTATCTGGTGGTAAACCAGGTAGATCATCTGGGAATACATCAGCAAATTCCCTTACCACTGGTATATTTTCAAGCAAGCTATCAGTGGTTCTAGTATCAGTCACATATGCTAAATATGCTTCACATCCCCCTTTGATCATTCAAAATGCCTTTACAGCTGAGACTAAGCATGTAGGTACAAGTTTTCTTTCACCTAGAAATACTATCGTTGGCTAGTTTGGTGATTCCAAAATTACTTCCTTATTAAATAAATTCACTATTACATGATGTCTAGTTAACCAGTCCATTCCTAATATCACATCAAATTCATATATCGGCAATAAAATCATATCAGCTATTAACTCAGCTTTATCAATGCATATCAAGCAATCACGACACACATTATTCACAACTACTACTGTTCCCAATGGAGTACTCATATTTATGTCAATCCCCAAAGGCTCATGCATTTTATGCAATTTAGATGTCATATGCAATGATATAAATGAATGAGTGGAGCCTGGTTCAATCAATGCATATGCTAATATATCATAAATGTAAATATCACCGGCAACTACTTCGGGAGCATCCACCGCCTCCTGTCTATTCATAGCAAACACCCTGGCCTAAGTAGGGGGTCTCTGACCTTCAGATCTGATCAGTCCTCAGCCCATTGTACCAGTCCTGCCCCTGCCTCTTCCTCTGCCCTGTGTCCCACTAGTAGGGTAGACCCTCGGTGCCTCAACAGTAGTCTCAGATACTCCTCTACCTCTGCTGGTCTCTGCTAGTTTGGCTCTATTTGGACAGTCTCTATACATGTGCTCCATCAATCCATAGAAATAACATGCTCCTGTAAGCCTTCTACATTCGCCCGTATGTTGTCTACCATAATGAGTACATATGGGCCTCTGTTCAATATATTGGCTTTGCCCTCTACCTAGGTAAAAAGAAGTCATACTCACCAAAGAACTCACGTGATGGCCCTTTTATTTGTTGTTCCCAGCTTCTTTCATTAACCGTTCAGCTCTGATTGCAGCAGCTCTGAGTCTGGCATAACTATCAAAATCAGTAGTTATGGTTCTGTTTCTAATCTTATATTTGAGGCCCTCCTTAAACTTCCTGCATTTGTCTCTTTTAGTAGAGACCATAAAGGTGGCGTAATGGGAAAGTCTGTTGAACTGCACCTCATACTCAACAACAGACATGTTCCCCTATTTTAGATTCAAAAATTTCTTTCTCTTCTCATCTTTATATGCCTCAAGCATGTAATTGTTCTGAAATTCCTGGAGCAAATCATTCCATGTCAAAATCGGTGGTTGTGCATCACTGTCGAGGACTGTCTCCCACAATTCATAAGCATTGCCTTGAAGCAAAGATACTGCATAATCAAATTTCTCCTTTGGAGTGCATCTCATCATATTCAGTACCCTCTGTGTCCTTTTCAGCCATGTCTCAGCTTCTGCTGGGTCTGTTGTGCGGTTGAAATTAGTTGCACCATGTTTCCTCAGCTTGTCATAACGTCTTTCCTTGTACATTTCACGACCATATACTTCATGTTCTAGGTTTTCATGGGTTACTTCTGCAAAAGATGACTGTGATCCATGTACTGGAGCTCTAGCTCCTAGTGCTGGTTGATCTCTATGTAAATAAGGTGATGCCTCATGAGAATGCATTTTGGCCGGCCTCTCCCTCCTTGGTGATTAATGTCTTATGATGTCCCTAAAATATATATAAAATTATGTCACTACATAATGTTCAACATATATGATGCACATGTTATCATACTCTTATGCATATGCATGTTCCCATGGAACCTATCCCTGCTCTGATACCAAAAATTTAACACCACATCTTATGTAATTAAGTATAACCTATTTTTATATCAAATAATCACACATAACATGCTGGAAAAACAAAATATCCTGTTATTAGTGATAGTAAATTTTATTTTTATATCCTGTAATATCATTCAATGATTTTGCAAGTCAACACTAAGGCTTTCTCCACAATACGATACATCACATATATTAAAATATAAGCTTTGCACATAAGTATTTATGAGTTGCTTTCGTTTATACATTTTTAAAACCCATTCAAAACTGACTATACATATTCAACCATGTAAATACAAAATGCAGATGACATATTTTCATGCTCGAGTGGTATGCAAGGAGAGAGAGTGATGAGGCTCGGCCAGTGACCTATGCTCTATTTCTTCTATACGCGACTCAAAATGAGCTATCCCTTTTCTTTACCTAAAAAATGACGCAAATTGATGAGTTACGGCTCAGTGAGAATAATTATCCAATGAGCTCTAAAGTACCAAATAACTCATAGTAATAAATCACAAATCCAACACATACCATGTATTCCATTCCATTCGTCAGTATCATATAAATATCAATAAAGTTGAAACATATAATCATTACTCCTTACGTATGGAAATGCTTTGCTTATTTCATTTTGTTGTGACCAAGATAAACAAACATTGCCCCGAGTTTCCATGTGAACATTTGCATTTGCTAGTTAGCTTGATCATTTGTTTCATTTGCACATTTGTTGGGCCATAGGCCTCTTCTTTTGCTTTACAATATCGATTAACTAGTCACAACACCTTTTAAGTCCATATGCATATGCACTTGTACTTAATCATTCATCAACCATTGTATCTTATCACATATAACATACATATACTGCATATATGCCTCATATTCCACGCATATACCTTGTATATACTATACATATACCATGTATATATATCACATATGTCAAACATATACCTCAAATATACCACAAGTATACCATTTGTATGTACCACAATGTCACAAATCATCCATCATCATATTATCAAGGACCAATCATGACATTCATATGAATCACATAGCAAGCAACATTCATTTGCACTAAAGAATTCAATTAATAATTAGACTCACCTTTCTACTTTGATTCTGACCCCTAACTTATTGTATATCCGCTCCTTGTGCGTCTCCAATATGTTGCAAGCCTAATATGAAAAAATAATTGATTAATTCATGATTAGGGAGATTTAATGTGTCTTAAACAAATTAATATGTATTGTTCATATCAATAGTTAAGATTTTTCCCATGAGGCAGTGTGACCTTATGGGACTGTTTAGCCTATAACATTTTCTATACTTGACCAATTAATCTGATTTTTATTCCTAATTAAAAATAACACATAATTATATAACATATTAAAATTTCATACCAATTGGATCATGTACATGGTTTGATTGAATTTCTAAATGTATTCTGTTTTCTACCTTGTTTTCTGCCTTTAGGCAGTTTCAGGGTACCCACTTTGGTTTATCATAACTTATAATCTATAAGTAATATTTTAATGAAAATTTACAGACACTTATATGGGTTCAAATGGAACATTTTTCATGTTAACTTTTCTCAATTATGTCTCTAAGGTCTTAAAATTATAACAAATATTTCACTGGTCCAGAATAGAATTGGCTTCCGGAATAGTATGACTTCCAAAGGCCATAACGTAGTCTATAGATAACATATCAAGCTGCAATGAGTGCCATAATTTAGCTAAGACATACACCTATAACGTTAATTCTTTGATAATATATAGAATCTAGCTCTAACGAGCTCAAATTAGCCAAACCATTTGCTAGATCTGCTAGGGCACTCAGTACGCAGTTCAAACCATGGAACAGTCATGGTTCCATTCACCATAACTCAAAATGTAAAAGACATATGAACCTAAACTTTGGTATAAATATACATAACACATATATCTACAACTTTTATGTTTTGAAATACTTCAAATAATGGCTTTATAATATTCAAAACTAACAAACACAGTAGCTTACTTACTTAGGGTTCACATCCGGACCAGTTTTAGTACAAAGAGCATATATCATTCTATACACAACATCTTGCAAAACGGTTTACATATACATAAATCTTAGACATTAAGGAACAAATTTTGTGTTTTACACTTTTCCAGATATTAATATCAAAATCGGGGTGCAATTCAGTGCCTATTAATGAACCTTAAGAACTCAAATCAACCTTATAGCAATAAGAATTGATTACTTACCAAGAACAAACTTGCAAGGTATCAATTTGCCTCAAAAACAAAGTGAAACAAGGAAGAATTGATTTCTGGAATGGAGGAAGATGAAGAAGAAAATGGGATGGAGTGAGGAGGCAGAAATGGGGAGGAAGATAAAGCTAACTTTTTTTGTTTTTTGTCTTTTATCTTTTTCTCTTCTTCTCATCTCCTTTCTCTTCTCTCTTCTCTTTTCTCTTCTCTTTTTTTTATTTTTATTTTTTTTCATTTTCATTTTATTTTTTCTATATTATTATTATTATTATTATTTACATATATTTATAATTCCACTAATTCACACAATAATACAGCTTAATCATTTGGCCCGATTTAACTAAATTAACAATGTAAATGTTTACTAATCTTAATCTAGTCATTTTTCTTACTTTAATTTAGTCACCTTATTCAATTTATTTCTAATACTTTGTTATCCTCATTTAGGTTATAACTACACACGTGTGACTCGATACAATTGCTAAATACTAGGACACGTAGCTAGTGCGTGCCATGAACTTGTTTCTAAGAAAATATGTATGAAATGCATGTATTCAATTGGATTATATGGAAGATGCATATGTTCAAATGAAATGCATGTGGATATGCATGTGGGGAAGGTCAAGGTTGTTACATAATATCCAGCTAAACCCAAGAAACTTCTGACCTCGGTCACATTCCGTGAAGGTTTCCAACTCACAATTGCCTCAACCTTGCTAGAATCCACTTTAATGCCTTCTGTAGAGATAATATGTCCCAAAAATGTCAGCTCCTTTAACCAAAAATCACATTTTGAGAGTTTGGCATAAAGCTTATATTCTCTGAGAGTTTGAAACACTATTCTCAAATGTTTTTCATGTTCTTCTAAATCTTTAGAATATACCAAAATATCATCAATGAACACGACAACAAATTGATCAAGATGTGGCCTGAAGATCTTATTCATAAGATCCATAAATGCTGCTGGAGCATTGGTTAGCCCACATGGCATAACCAAAAACTCATAATGACCATATCTGGTTTTAAATGCAGTTTTAGCAATATCCTCCGTCTTCACCCTTAATTGATGATAGCCAGATATTAAGTCTATCTTGGAAAATACTCCTGCACCTTTCAGTTGGTCAAAGAGATCATCAATCCGCAGTAATAGGTACTTGTTCTTAATGGTCACCTTGTTCAACTGTCGATAATCAATACATAGCCTCAAAGATTCATCCTTCTTTTTCACAAAAAATACCGGTGCACCCCATAGGGATGTACTTGGTCTAATGAAACCCTTATCAAAGAGTTCTTGTAATTGTGTCTTAAGTTCTTTCATCTCTGATGGGGCCATTCTATATGGTGTCTTTGATATAGGCATAGTTCCTGGAACAAGATCAATAGTAAACTCTACCTCTCTCTCTGGAGGCAACCCAGGTAAGTCATCAGGAAACACATCTGGAAATTCATTTACCACCGGAATATTTTCAAGATTTGAACTTCCTTTTCTGGTATCAATCACATGGGCCAAATAAGCTTCACACCCTTTTTTCATCAATCTCCTAGCTTTCATTATGGATATGACTCGAGGATGTTGTCAAAATAATTCACCTTTCACAATAATTTCCTCTTGATTTTC
Source organism: Triadica sebifera (assembly GCA_023653625.1). Classification (NCBI taxonomy): domain Eukaryota; kingdom Viridiplantae; phylum Streptophyta; class Magnoliopsida; order Malpighiales; family Euphorbiaceae; genus Triadica; species Triadica sebifera. The sequence goes on from CM042900.1 coordinate 8,974,270, forward strand.
TATCTTAAGTACCACAAATTTAGACTTGTAATCCACCACTGCTTCGTGACATGAGAGCCAATCCATGCCTAATATGACATCATACTCATGGAAAGGCAACTCAATCAAGTCTGCAGAAAACTCCTTTCCATGCACAACTAAAGGACAATTCCTAAATACTTTATTCACTATTACACTGTGACCCAAAGGATTCTTAACTTCAATTCCATATTCTAGGTTTTGTTTAATCATACTATGCTAACTAGGTATACTAGTGCAAATATAGGAATGTGTGGAACTCGGATCTATGAGTGCACAAATGTCAAAATCATATAATGAAAACATACCAACAATAACATTCGTTGCTACCTGATCTTCCTTAGCTTTCATGCATAGGCTCGGGCTGGAGCTCTGCTGGATCCAGGTCTATTCACTATCTTTGAAACAGCCTGCCTCGGTCGGCTTGGCCCCCCTCTGAACTAAACTCCAGGCTGAGTCTGAGCTGACCTAGTAGTCTGAGTAGGAGTACCACCTGTCAAGAGTGGGCAATCCCTCCATATATGTTCCTTAGACCCACATCTTAAACAAGCATCTGTGACACACCAACATTCCCCTCGATGGCTCCTATTGTAAATGGTACATACCGGTATAGCTTCCTTGCCAACCTGAGGTTGTGAACTGGCTGTAGCAAAAGGTGCCTTATACGGCGGTCCCCTTTTGAAAGACCCTGTTTGTTAATAGCTAAAACCCTTTCCTTGTCCTTTATTTTGTGAACGACTAGTAAATAAATGACTCTTCTTCCCAGTGAATTGACTCTCAGGAGTAGCTGACTTTTTAGAAGATTCTTTTATTTTCCTCTTTTTCCTTTTTTCAAGGTTGAGTGCTGCAGAAACTAACTAAGAAAAATTGTTATGCTGAAGAGCAGTCACAATATCTCCAACCTCTTTATTAAGGACATCTTCAAATCTTCTGCATTTATCTCTTTCATTTGCAACTAATTCATGGGCATACTTGCTCAGTCTAGTAAAATCCCGCTTATACTCAATCACTGACATTTTACCTTGCTTGAGATTTATGAACTCTTTCTTTTTTCTCATCAATATAGATCAACGGAATATATTGCTCTTTAAATTTAGAGAGGAAGGAATCCCATGAGATCGGTTCCACCATATCTGGCTTGGCAAGAACTGATTTCGACCAATCATATGCCTCATCTTGGAGTAGAGAAGTAGCAAATCTAGCTTTGTCATTTGCTTCCACTTGCAACTCTTTAAAAATTCTTTCAGACTATTCCAACCAATACTCAGCTGCAATTGGATCTTTATCTCTCTTACCATAGAAATCCAAAGCCCCATACTTACGAAGCTTATCAATTGTTACTTTTCGTTTAGGTGGCGGCACTGGGGTAGGCTGAGGAATGGATCGTACCATCTGTTGGAATAATCCAGTCATCTGCTGTATAAATGAATTTTGACCAGGACCAATCTGTTCTGCTCCCTGTGGTGGGGGATTTGGAGCAACATTTTTCCTTTACACGCTCGCTGCATTAGGCTGATGAGGAGTCCTAGTATCAAGAGAGCTAGTACTCTCAGCCATATCCCGTTCATCCGAAGACATCTTCCTACAATCCTACAAGTTGCCAAAAAGCAAGCCCATATCCGAATTATATGAGACATGTATATTTAAACCTAATATCTCATTTCACACCTAGGCCTAGAAATGCCTAAACCTGCTCTGATACCACTAAATGTGACATCCCACTTATATATTAGGAATAATCTCATATATATAAGAAGGATGCCACAAACTTAACTCGATAATCTGCTCGAATTGAATTTTTTTTTCATTTTAAATAACTTAATCTATTTATTTATATTGGTTTAGGCAAGTTGTTCTAATTAACAATATATATTTATCCTTATATTGTATACACATATGGCACCCAATTATGTTACATAATTATTTACATACACAATATTAATATATGACACATATCTACCACACCATATACATAGTCAAACTAAAAAAAATTAATAGATATCTAGCCCTCTAACTATGCTTCTTGTGTCTCTGCTGATATGGGCTTGGACTTCTTCCTGATCAACTCCACTATCTACAACTTCAATTCCTACGTGAGAAGAACCCACGCTAAGCTATCTCTAGCTTAGTGGTACATATAAGTATTAAAGTTTCCCCAAGCAGTCACACAAATGCATGTTTCAAATAAAATAATTGCATATCAAATTTTATTGCATATTTGTCATATAAAATAAATAAATACATAACATAAAAAAATAAACAAAATAACATTATTCAATAATTAAATTTGCACCACCTCATGTAAGCATTTTACACTTTGTTACTTACATCAATTAATTAAATTTCATATTTTATTCTATGAATTATTAGCCCAAAATCTCGTTCCCGAACTGTCCGGATACAGGGTGTGAAATAGGGGCACTCGCGGAGCTTAAGCCACCCTACTCACTATAATCTCAAGTCAAGGGCGCTCACGGAGCTTAAGCCACCCTACTCACTATAATCTCAAGTCAAGGGCGCTCGCGGAGCTTCAACCACCTTGACCTAGTAAAATCATTTATCTGTGTGTAAATAGGAGCAGGGGTGCTCTCAGAGCTATAGCCACCCTGTCCTTAAATCATATCAATATCGGTACCGAACTTCCCCCTAATGGTGCATCATCTATCCTATGTCAGTCCTCAGGTAGAGAAATGGGCAATTAACACCACTAATTACTTGTTTCTATAACTAATACTCATTTCATATTAACATAATAATATAAGCATAATTTATTTCAAACCCATATAATAGCATGATATTTTATAAAATATTAGCATAATGTTAAGTTCATAGTTAATAACATTTCTATAATGTTAAAACATGCCATAATATATTATTTCATCATGGTGACAAATAATTCATGTCATGCACATACAATCATGCATAAGTTGCAAACTAGAATAATTATATATACAAACTTCGATACGGTTTTTCTTTTCCAAAATATAAGTTCAGAGCTTGTTCAATTTTTTTGGTCTTCTTCTTGTTGAAATCCTAATTTAAAAATATAATTAATTAATACCTTGATAAAATATTTATTCTTAATATAATTTAAATAAATAACTACAATTTCTTTTAAGCTAGAACAAGACCTCTAAGGACTGTTGGATCAATAACTCTTTCTAAACTTATCCAATTTATATGATTCTTAATCTTGATTAAATATAACATGTAAAACTAAAATATACTAAAATTTCAGAAGTTTTTAACCTTTACATAATTTTTGGTATAATTTTAAATATTGCCCTGTTTTCTACCTTTAGGCAGTTTCGAGGTATCTAATTCAAAAATTCGTAGCTTTCAATGTATAGCTTCAATTATTCTGAAATTTTTATACAGTTATATAAGTGAATTTGGAATATTTTTCATGTTTAACTTATTTCCAGATTCGGTCTCTAAGGTTCTCAACTATTGGAGGATCTATAACAGGTTCAACATAGAGTATCAATCCAACTAATTCAATTTTTCAGCTCATAACTCACAAAATACATGACATTTTAAGGTGGGACTTTCACAGGAATTTGGATAAGAGATAGAATTAAAACTTTCATGTTTTGAACTTTTCTAATTCGATCTAAAAATAGGTGAAATATAAGGATGAAGTTACTAGAGGTGCACAGGTAACAGAACACTACTCAATCAAGGAGCAGATATAATTCATTTCACTATAACTCAACCTCCACAAGAGAAATTTATACAAAATTTGGTAGAGATTTAAATAATACATATAACTACAACTTTTAGGTTTTACAAAACCTGAGATTAAGCCACTAAGATGATCAATTTCTACAAAAACTATAGGTTATTTAGTTGATACATCTCCCTGAACCAGTTTCACCTCAATGATCCAATAAACTTTCGCAGAAAGATACAAAAGACATAGATTAACAACTTCTATGTTTAACACTTCCCCAAATTCAATTCACAAGATAATCAAAAAAAAATAAACGAAGTACACTGCAAAACATAATCCAAAAAGTTCTAATAACACAATAATTATGGGAAAAATATTTCTTACCAAGATCAGATTTATTTGGACTGATTGTTTATACAAATCCTGAAGGAAAGGATGAATAATTTGAGTTGTGATATGGAGGAAGGAAAAGGGATGATGAAGAAGAAGAAGGAAAGAGGTGAAGTTGGAAGGAATGGGGTAAAGTCTCAATTGACTTCCCCTCCCCTCCCACTTTCCCGATTTTGTCTTTCCCCCCCTTTTTTTTCTGCTGTCCCTTTTACTGTTCACTTTTCTATTTTTTTTACTTTTTATTATTATTATTATTATTATTATTATTATTATTATTATTATTATTATTATTATTATTATTATTATTATTATTATTATTATTATCATCATCATCATCATCATCATCATCTTCATATATTTACTTATCTAGTCATTTTAAATTTTTTTTTACCAAAAATATAATTTAATTATTTGATCTAATTTATTCAAATTCATCATGGCTATCAATTTAATTTATTTTAATTTCTAATTTAACCATTTATTTCATCTATTTTAATCTATATTATCTATCATGTTTTTTCCTATTTATACCACATACTTATTCTAATTAAATCCTAATTAATGGGCGTTACATCCTTAAGGTGAGTTTATTCTCCTTAAATTCAATATGTTTCTTTCCATTTGAGACCTATAAGGATTATAGATGTGATTAGGTTTGATAGATATAGGTTATGTTGTAAGATTGAAATTAGAAAATTAAATTTGTGATCAGTTGATGAAAGTGTAGTTACACTTTGAATTAATGATAATTGATGTTAGTTAATTGTTTTATGACTTAAAAACTAAAGAAAATATGATGTTAATGGATGAATGAGGGGCTACCATAGTTAAAGAAATTTGGGAAAAATTGAAATTAGTGTAGAAGCACAACAATTGGTGATAGATTAAGTATGATTTGAGTGTTGAATTGAAGAAAATGAATTGGGAACTCGGATATGGTTTTTGGGCAGCCATGACATATTAAGAGGGAAGTTTAACCTTAGTACATTTTGGCTAAATTAAGGTGTAAAATATATTAGGAGCATTAGAATATTATGTGGACATGAGAAACTTTAAAAATGGATATTGGAATTGAGATATGGTATAGTTGTGTAGGAAAATCAAATGAAAAAGTGAGAGGCCCTCAAGAGGGTGATAAAAGCAAAAAGAAAGCTAGCTAATAAGGGAAAAAAAAGAAGGATGAAGGGAAGAGTCAAGACTGATTAGGTATGTGCTTCATTGATAAAAATCTTACATGTTGTTAATATGTATGTAATTATGAATTAAGGTTTGATATGTTTGTGTTTGTGTTTGTGTTATGTTATGTGATTTGTTATGGCTTTTAATATTTTATACGGCAATGGGATCAAATGATGTAAAATAATTGAGACATATGAATGTAATTAAAATTTGGAAATTTTAGTATCAAAATGAATGCAAATGAATGTAGTTGAAAAGTGGATTGATGCTAATTGATGACCCTGTTGTATGGATTCTAGAACAATCTTGACTATTTTGATTATTGTTGAACCTTGAGGGGTATTTTCATCATTTTGATGATAACAAATAAAATAACAATATTGTATTTAACATACTTGTTTTCTAAGTCTATTAAACAGGGTATGGAATAAAATAGCAAGAATGAAGAATGGAAGATTAATCCTTGAAAGATAAAATTAAAGAAGCAATATCATTCACGCCCGTGATCCTATGTGTCACACCCGTGAGTAAGCCTAGCGCCAACAAACCAACATTTAAAGTTCACGGCCATGAAGGAAGACAAAAAACCGTGAATGAACATTTAAGTCACACCCGTGAAAGAAATGCCACGCCCGTGAACCTACATGACAAATTCTTCCAGAGAGCTTCACGACCAAAGTCACCACTTGGACCATGGCTTGGAAGGTTGTCACGCCCGTGACCCAATATTTCAAAACCTTCCAGAATGCTTCACGGCTAAGGTCACCACTTGTAACGTCACACCTTATGCATTTAAGTATAACCTATTTCTGTATCAAATAATCACATACTGCATGTTCGAAAGAGAAAATACCCTGATAACAGTGGTAGTAAAAAAATTTTTTCATATCATATCCTGTAAAATCAACTAATGCCTTTACAAGTCTTATATCTTGCAATTCTACTCAATGACTTTGCAAGTCTCATATCCTGTAATATCACTCAATGACTTTTCAAGTAAACATTAAAAACCACAATACGATATATCACATATATTAAAACATAAACTTTCCATCCGAAGGATTACGGGTTGTTTCCATTTATACATTTCAAAACTAATCTAGAGTGATAATACATATTCAAGCATATAAGTCCAAAATACAGATGACAAGTTTTCATGCTCGTGTGGAATGCAAGGAGAGAGTGATGAGGCTCGGCCAGTGACCTGTGCTCCATGTCTTTTATATGCTACTCAAAATGAGCTATCACTTTTCTTTACCTGAAAAATGATGCAAATTGATGAGTTGCGGCTCAGTGAGAATAACCATCCAATGAGCTCTAAAGTACCAAACAACTCATAGTAATAAATCACAATTCCAATATATACCACATATCCCATTCCATTCATCAGTATCATATATGTATCAATAAAGTTGAAACATATAATCATTACACTTTATGTATGCAAATGCTTTGCTTATTTCATTATGTTGTGACCAAGTTAAACAGACATTGCCCCGGGTTTCCATGTGAACATTTGCATTTGCATTTGCTAGCTAGCTTGATCATTTGTTTCATTTGCACATTTGTTAGGGCCCATAGGCCTCTTCTTCTGCTTTACAATATCGATTAACTAGTTACAATGCCTTTTTAGTCCATATGCATATGCACTTGTATTTAAGCATTCATCAACCATTGTATCTTATCACATATAATATACATATACCACATATATACCTCATATGCCACACATATACCTTGCATATATTATACATATACCATGTATATATATCACATATGTCAAACATATACTTCAAATATACCACAACTATACCATTTATATGTACCACAATGTCACAAATTATCCATCATTACATTATCAAGGACCAATCATGACAATCATATGAATCACATAGCAACCAACATTCATTTGCACTAAAGAATTCAATCGATAATTAGACTCACCGTTCTCCTTTAATTTCGACCCCTAACTTATTGTCTATCCGCTCCTTGTGGGTCTCCAATATGTTGTGAGCCTAATATGAAAACATAATCGATTAACTCATGATTAGGAAGACTTAATGTGGCTTAAACAAATTAATATGCATTGTTCATATCAATAGTTAAGATTTTTCCTATGAGGCAGTATGACCTTATGGGACTGTTTAGCCTATAACCTTTTCTATACTTGACCAATTAATCTGCTTCTTGTTCCAAATTAAAACTAACATATAGAGAACATATTAAAATTTCAGACCAATTGGATCATTTTACAATACTTTGTGGAATTTCTAAGTGTGTTATGTTTTCTACCTTTAGGCAGTTTCAGGGTACTCATTTGGGTCCATCATAACTTATAATCTATAAGTCATATTTTAATAAAACTTTACAGACACTTATATGGGTTCATATGGAACATGTTTCATATTTACAACCTTTATCAATTATGTATCTAAGGTCATCCAAATATAACAAACAATTTACTGGTCTAGAATAAAATTGGCTTCCGGACCAGTATGGCTTCCAAAGGCCATATATTAGTCTATAAATAACCAATGAAGATGAAATTATTACCAAACTTTAGCTAAGACATATACCTATAACATTTATGTTTTGAGAATTTACCGTATCTAGCTCTAACATGCTCAAATTAGCCAAATAATGTATTGGATCTGCCTATGGCACTCAGTAGGCAGTTCAAATCATGGAACAGTCATGGTTCCATTCACCATAACTCACCATTTACAAGACCTATGAACCTGAAATTTGGTATACTGATACAAAACACATATATCTACAACGTTTATGTTTTGAGATACTACCAATAATGGTTTTAACATATTCAAAATCAAAGTACACAATTGCTAACTTGGTTAGGGTTCACACCCTAACCAGTTTTAGTAGAGAGAGCATATCTCTTCCTATACATAACAACTTGCAACAATGTTTACATATCCACAAATTTAAGACATAAAGGAACAACTTTTGTGTTTACACTTTTCCAGCATCAATTTCTATTAATATCAATATCGGGGTGCAATTCAGTGCCTAATATTGAACCTAAGCAACTCAAATCAACCCTATAGCAATAAGAATTGATTACTTACGAAGAACAACCTTGCAAGGGATCAATATGCTTCAAAAACTAAGTGAAACAAGGATGAATTGAAGAAGAAGTCGGGCTGGAGAAGAAGGAAGAAATGGGAAGATAAAGCTAACTTTTTGTTTTTGTCTTTTTATCTTTTTCTCATCTCTTTTCTCCTTTCTCTTCTCTTCTCTTTTATTTCTCTTTTGTGTCATTTTCATTTTATTTTGTCTATATTATTATTATTATTTACATATATTTATAATTCCACTAATTCACACAATGATACAACTTAATCATTTGACCCGATTTAACTAAATTAGCAATGTAAATGTTTACTAATCTTAATCTAATCATTTTGCTTACTTTAATTTAGTCACCTTATTCAAATCATTTCTAATACTTTGTTATCCTTATTTAGGTTATAAGGATACATGTGTGACTCGATATAATTGCCAAATACTAGGACACGTAGCTAGTGTGTGCCATGAACTTGTTTCTAAGAAAATATGTGTGAAATGCACGTGTTCAATTTTGGGAAGGCAACTCATCATATAGTAATTCATCATCTACTTATGATTCTGTATCTGAAAACTCAGCTGCAAAGAGCGTCTGTGGGTCCAATTCTTCATCTAGTGAGAAAAATGCTTTTATGTCTGCACCATCAAGATTTACCTGAGAGACTTGATGGATCTTCTGGATAATTTTTGTAGCTTTTTTAGGCTTGTTAGGACAATTCTTTGCAAAATTTCCTTTCTTTCCATAAACATAACATCGATAACTTTTCTTGAATCTCTGTTTGCATCTTTTGAAGAATTTAAACTTTTTCTCTTATGTCTCGGATGTTGGAAATCACCTAGGGGGGCTCCATTTTATGGTTCATGTTCAATGAAATGCATGTGGGGAAGGTCAAGGATGTTACAATTCTCCCCTCCTTTTAAAAATTTCGTTCTCGAAATTTAATACCTGGAATTAGGTGTGGATATTGCCTTTTCACATTTTCTTCTGTTTCCCATGTTGCCTCTTCTAGTAAATGGTTACGCCATAATACCTTAACCAATGGTATTTCTCAGTTTCTTAGCTGTTTAGTCTTGTATCCAATGATTTGCACTAGTTCCTCAACATAACTCATGTCCTCTACAATCTCAATGGCTTGATCTTTAAGTACATGTGTAGGATTTTACCTGTATCTTCTAAGCATGCTCACATGAAACATATTATGAATCTGAGCCATCTCGGGTGGTAAAGCCAACCTATAAGCCAATGGACCAATCTTCTCAAGAATTTCATAAGGCCCTATGTACCTTGGGCTCAATTTACCCTTCTTGCCAAATCGAATTATCCTTTTCCATGGAGATATATGAAGAAACACTTTTTCACCTAACTCGTATTCCATCTCCCTTCTATGCTGATCAGCATCACTTTTCTGCCTGTCCTGTGTTGCCTTTAGCTTGTTCTTGACAACCTTGATCTTATCCACTGTGTCTTGCACTATCTCTGGCCCTTCTAATGCACGTGCTCCTTCTTCATCCCAAATGATAGGGTTTCGGCACTTTCTGCCATACAATGCCTCATATGGTGCCATCTGGATACTACTATGATACTGGTTGTTGTAAGCAAATTCAATCAATGTTATATTTTCATCCCAATCACCTCTGAATTCCATAGAACATGCTCTGAGCATTTCTTCTAATGTCTGTATAGTCCTCTCTGATTGTTCGTCAGTTTGTGGGTGGAATGCAATACTGAAGTTCAATTTTGTTCCCAATGCATTCTGTAAACTCACCCAAAAATGTGAAGTAAACCGTGGATCTCTATCAGACACAATGGACACTGGAATGCCATGCAATCTGACTATCTCATTCACATATAATTTGGCCAAACTCTCAAGTGTACAGCCCCATCTGATAGGTAGAAAATGTGCCGACTTGGTTAATCTGTCAATAATTACCCATACTGCATCATTTTTCTGTGGAGTTCTTGGCAATCCATAGACAAAATCCATCGTTATTCTTTCCCATTTCCATTCTGGCACTGGCAATGGATGTAACTTACCCATTGGTGCTTGGTGTTCAATCTTAATCTGCTGACATGTTAAGCATTTGAAAACATATTCTGCTATGTCTTTCTTCATTCTTGGCCACCAATAATGAGGCCTTAAACTGTGATACATCTTTGTCATCCCTAGGTGCATTGCATACGATGCATTGTGTGCCTCTTCCATTATTTCCTGACGCAAGTTCTCAGTGTCTGGAACATATATGCGTGATTTTAACATCAGTGTATCATTCTGCAAATGAAACTCTGTATTATTTCCCTGCCTTATCATATCAACTTTCTCACATAATTGAGGATCTTTGTTTTGTGCTTCTTTGATCCTCTCCTTTAGTATAGGTCTGACTTGAAGAGTAGCAATCAGTAATCCTTCATCATGTATATTTAATTCAACATTCATAGATCGTAATTGAATCAAATATGGAAAAAAGGATACTTGCAAGTGAGCTACACTGCTACAAGCCTTCCTACTCAATGCATCTGCTACCACATTAGCTTTCCCTAGATGGTATTCAATTGTACAGTCATAATCTTTCAATAGCTCTAACCACCGTCTCTGCCTCATGTTTAATTCTTTCTGTGTCAGCAAATAACCTAAGCTTTTATGGTATGTGAAGATTTGGAATGTCTCACCATACAGATAATGCCTCCAAATCTTCAATACAAATACAACTGCAGCCAATTCTAAATCATACACTGGATATGAGATTTCATGTGGTCTCGGTTGCCTAGATGCATAAGCTATCACCTTACCATGTTGCATTAATACACATCCCAAGCCTTGATGAGAAGCATCACTATATATCGTAAATCCACCTGTATCTATAGGGATGGTTAACACTGGTGCTGAGGTTAGTCTGTATTTTAGTTCATCAAAACTCCTCTGACATTCTGGAGTCCACTTGAAAGGCACATTCTTTCTTAACAATTTAGTCAAAGGGCTAGCAATTAAGGAGAATCCATCAACAAATCTGCGATAGTATCCGGCTAAACCCAGAAAATTACGCATTTCTGAATTATTTTTAGGAGCTTCCCAATTTACCATAGCCTCAATTTTCTTTGGATCAACCTCTATGCCCTTACACGACACTACATGTCCAAGAAATACCAAATGATCTAACCAGAATTCGCATTTACTCAATTTGGCATATAATTGTTTCTCCCTCAAAGTTTGCAACACAACTTTTAAATGTTATTCATGTTCTCCCCTATTCTTTGAGTACACCAATATGTCATCAATAAATACTATCACAAACCTATCCTGATATTGTTGAAACACCTTATTCATTAAAGCCATAAATGCAGCTGGAGCATTAGTCAATCCAAATGGCATTACTAAAAATTCATAATGTCCATACCTAGTTCGAAAGGCGGTCTTTGGAACATATGCTTCTGCTACCTTCAACTGGTAATAGCCTAATTTCAAATTAATCTTGGAGAATATTTGGGCTCCTTGTAACTGGTCAAATAGATCATCTATTATGGGCAACGAATATTTGTTCTTCACTGTCATTTTGTTCAGTTGCCTGTAATCGATGCACAATCTCATTGTTCCATCTTTCTTTTTAACAAATAATACTGGAGCTCCCTATGGTGATACACTAGGTCTAATATACCCTTTGTCAAGTAACTCCTGCAATTGGGCCTTCAGTTCTTTCAACTCAACTGGGGCCATTCTGTAGGGTGACCTTGATATTGGTGTTGTTCCTGGTACTAGTTCAATAGTGAATTCTATCTCTCTATCTGGTGGTAAACCAGGTAGATCATCTGGGAATACATCAGCAAATTCCCTTACCACTGGTATATTTTCAAGCAAGCTATCAGTGGTTCTAGTATCAGTCACATATGCCAAGTATGCTTTACATCCCCCTTTGATCATTCGAAATGCCTTTACAGCTGAGACTAGACATGTAGGCACAGGTTTTCTTTCACCTAGAAATACTACCCTTGGCTGGTTGGGTGATTCTAGAATTACTTCCTTAGTAAAGCAATTCACTATTGCATGATGTCTAGTTAACCAGTCCATTCCCAATATCACATCAAATTCATATATTGGCAATAAGATCAAATCAGCTATCAGTTTAGCTTCATCAATGCATATCAAGCAATCACGACAGACATTATTCACAACTACTATTGTTCCCAATGGAGTACTCATATTTATCTCAATCCTCAAAGGCTCATGCTTTTGATGCAGTTTAGATGCCATATACAATGATATAAATGAATGAGTGGAGCCTGGGTCAATCAATGCATATGTTAACATATCATAAATGTAAATATTACCGGTAACTACTTCAGGAGCATCCACCGCCTCTTATCTAGTCATAGCAAACACCTTGGCCTGAGTAGGGGGTCTAGAACTCTGACCTTCAGATCTGGTTATTCCTCTGCCCATTGTACCAATCCTGCCCCTACCTCTTCCTCTACCCTATGTCCCACTAGTTGGGTAGACCCTCGGTGCCTCAACTGTAGTCTCAGATACTCATCTACCTCTGCTGGTCTCTGCTAGTTTGGCTCTATTTGGATAGTCTCTATACATGTGCTCCATCGATCCACAGAAATAACATGCTCCTGTGAGCCTTCTACATTCGCCCGTATGCTGTCTACCACAATGACTACATGTGGGCCTTTGTTCAACATAGTGGCTCTGCCCTCTGCTTGGGTAAGAGAAAGTCATGACTCGACCTCTAGAACTGGAGTATCCACTTCTGTTACTAGATTGTGTAGGAATATATCTACCTCTTTTTCCCGACCTTCCACTAGACTCACCAAAGAACTCACGTGCTGCCCTTTTAATTTGTTGCTCCCCAGCTTCTTTCATTAACCGTTCAGCTCTGATTGCTGCAGCTCTGAGTCTGGCATAACTATCAAGATCAGTAGTCGTGATTCTGTTTTTGATCTCATATTTGAGGCCCTCCTCAAACTTCCTGCATTTGTCTCTTTCAGTGGAGACCATGAAGGTGGCATAATGGGAAAGTTTATTAAACTGTACTTCATACTCCGCAACAGACATATTCCCCTGTTTCAGATTCATGAATTCCTTCCTCTTCTCATCCTTATATGCTTCAGGCATGTAATTGTTCTGAATTTCCAGGATGAAATCATTCCATGTCAACACCGGTGGTTGTGCATCACTGTTGGAGACTGTCTCCCACCATTCATAAGCATTTCCTTGCAGTAAGGATACTGCATAATCGAATTTCTCATCTGGGGTACATATCATCATATTCAGTACCTTCTGTGTCCTTTTCAGCCATATCTCAGCTTCTGCTAGGTCTGTTGTGCCATTGAAATCAGTTGCACCACGTTTCCTCAACTTGTCATAACGTCTTTCCTTGTACATTTCAGGACCACGCACTTCCTGATCTGGGTGTTCATAGGGTGCCTCTACATGACATGACTGTGATGCATGTGCTGGAGCTCTAGCTCCTAGTGCTGGTTGATCTCTATGTAAATGAGGTGATGCCTCATGAGAATGCATTTCAGCCGGCCTCTCCCTCCTTGGTGAATTATGTCTTATGATGTCCCTAAATTAAATGAAATTATGTCACTACATAATGTTAAACACATAGGATGCATATGTTATCATGCTCTTATGCTTATGCATGTTCCCATGGAACCCATCCCTGCTCTGATACCAAATATGTAACGTCACACCTTATGCATTTAAGTATAACCTATTTCTGTATCAAATAATCACATATTGTATGTTGGAAAGAGAAAATACCCTGATAACAGTGGTAGTAAAAAAAAATTTTCATATCATATCCTGTAAATTCAACTAATGCCTTTATAAGTCTTATATCCTGTAATTATATTCAATGACTTTGCAAGTCTCATATCCTGTAATATCACTCAATGACTTTTCAAGTAAACATTAAAAACCACAATACAATATATCACATATATTAAAACATAAACTTTCCATCCGAAGGATTATGGGTTGTTTCCATTTATACATTTCAAAACTAATCTAGAGCGATAATACATATTCAAACATATAAGTCCAAAATACAGATGACATGTTTTCATGCTCGTGTGGAATGCAAAGAGAGAGAGTGATAAGGCTCGGCCAGTGACCTATGCTCCATGTCTTTTATACGCTACTCAAAATGAGCTATCACTTTTCTTTACTTGAAAAATGATGCAAATTGATGAGTTGCGGCTCAGTGAGAATAACCATCCAATGAGCTCTAAAGTACCAAACAACTCATAGTAATAAATCACAATTCCAATATATACCACATATCCCATTCCATTCATCAGTATCATATATGTATCAATAAAGTTGAAACATATAATCATTACTCTTTATGTATGCAAATGCTTTGCTTATTTCATTATGTTGTGACCAAGTTAAACAGACATTGCCCCGGGTTTCCATGTGAACATTTGCATTTGCATTTGCTAGCTAGCTTGATCATTTGTTTCATTTGCACATTTGTTGGGCCATAGGCCTCTTCTTTTGCTTTACAATATCGATTAACTAGTCACAACGCCTTTTTAGTCCATATGCATATGCACTTGTATTTAAGCATTCATCAACCATTGTATCTTATCACATATAATATACATATACCACATATATACCTCATATGCCACACATATACCTTGCATATACTATACATATACAATGTATATATATCACATATGTCAAACATATACTTCAAATATACCACAAGCATACCATTTATTTGTACCACAATGTCACAAATTATCCATCATTACATTATCAAGGACCAATCATGACAATCATATGAATCACATAGCAAGCAATATTCATTTGCACTAAAGAATTCAATCGATAATTAGACTCACCGTTCTCCTTTAATTCTGACCCCCTAACTTATTGTCTATCCACTCCTTGTGGGTCTCCAATATGTTGCGAGCCTAATATGAAAACATAATCGATTAACTCATGATTAGGGAGACTTAATGTGGCTTCAACAAATTAATATGCATTGTTCATGTCAATAGTTAAGATTTTTCCTATGAGGCAGTGTGACCTTATGGGACTGTTTAGCCTATAACCTTTTCTATACTTGACTAATTAATTTGATTCTTATTCCTAATTAAAATTACATATAATTATAAAACATATTAAAATTTCAGACCAATTGGATCATTTTACAATACTTTGTGGAATTTCTAAGTGTGTTCTGTTTTCTGCCTTGTTTTCTGCCTTTAGGCAGTTTCAGGGTACTCATTTGGGTCCATCATAACTTATAATATATAAGTCATATTTTATGAAAATTTACAGACACTTATATGGCTTCATATGTAACATTTGTCATGTTTACAACTGTTATCAATTATGTATCTAAGGTCATCCAAATATAACCAACATTTTACTGGTCTAGAATAGAATTGGCTTCCAGACCAGTATGATTTCCAAAGGCCATAAATTAGGCTATACATAACCAATGAAGATGAAAGTAGTACTAAATTTAGCTAAGGCATATACCTATAACTTTCATGTTTTAATAATGTACTGAATCTAGCTCTAACAGGCTCCAAGGAGCCAAACAATGTACTAGCTCTGCCCAGGGCACTCAGTAGGCAGTTTAAACCATGGAACAGTCATGGTTCCATTCACCATAACTCACCATTTACAATACCTATGAACCTCCAATTTGGTATACCAATACAAAACACATATATCTACAACTTTTATGTTTTGTGTTACTTCAAATAATAGCTTTAACATATTCGAAATCAAAGCACACAGAAGCTAACTTGGTTAGGGTTCACACCCTAACCAGTTTCAGTAGCGAGAGCATATCGATTCCTATACATAACATCTTACAAAAATGTTTACATATCCATATATTTAAGACATAAAGGAACAACTTTTGTGTTTTACACTTTTCCATAATCAATTTCTATTAATATCCAAATCGGGGTGCATTTCAGTGCCTAGTATTGAACCTAAGCAACTCAAATCAACCCTATAGCAATAAGAATTGATTACTTACCAAGAACAACCTTGCAAGGGATCAATATGCTTCAAAAACTAAGTGCAACAAGGATGAATTGAAGTCTGAAATGGATGAAATTGAAGAAGAAGTCGGGCTGGAGAAGAAGGCAGAAATGGGAAGATAACGCTAACTTTTTGTTTTTGTCTTTTTATCTTTTTCTCATCTCTTTTCTCATCTCTTTTCTCCTTTCTCTTCTCCTTTCTCTTCTCTTCTCTTTTATTTCTCTTTTGTGTCATTTTCATTTTATTTTGTCTATATTATTATTATTATTTACATATATTTATAATTCCACTAATTCACACAATGATACAACTTAATCATTTGACCCGATTTAACTAAATTAGCAATGTAAATGTTTACTAATCTTAATCTAATCATTTTGCTTACTTTAATTTAGTCACCTTATTCAATTCATTTCTAATACTTTGTATCCTTTTTTAGGTTATAAGGATACACATGTGACTCGATATAATTGCCAAATACTAGGACACGTAGCTAGTGCGTGCCATGAACTTGTTTCTAAGAAAATATGTGTGAAATACACATGTTCAATTGAATTGTATGCAAGATGCTTATGTTCAATAAAATGCATGTGGGAAAGGTCAAGAATGTTACACCACTTCAGTCACGGCTTGGAAGAACAATCACGACCGTGACACACAGAGTCACGCCCGTGAAAGATGAAAGAGAAAAATGTCAGGCGCGATAATTTGGATTTGGTGCAATGACTAGTTTCGTATTAAATGCATTCTAACGGCTATAATTCACCATGAAAGTATAAATGAAAGTCATTTATGCATTCAGTAAAAGAGGATAGCTAATACTTTGAATCAAAATCTTGTTGTAAGCTATTTGTACAATTTAATACTTTCAAAACAAATATTTATTCTCTATGAAAATATTTTTGCTCATCATTTATTGAGCAATAAATATTTGTAAGTATTTCTCTCTGTAATCATTTTTTACTCTAGTGAGTTTTGGGTATTTATGGGTTAAGAGTAGAACACTTGTAAGGGTTAGTTGTGTGAGCTTCTAAAACACAAAGAAAAGTTGTTTGTGTGAGCCTGTAAAACACAAGGTAAAGGTTGTTTGTGTGAGCCTGTAAAACACAAGGAATTGGTTATTGTGTGAGCCATCAAAACACAAGGGATTTCTGGGTTAGGTGTGAGCCATTGTGAGAAACACCATAGTTGGGAGTGAGCTTGTAAAAATCCATTGTAATACTTAGTGTGTTAGTGAAACTCCCAATTGCGATTGGGGAGAGGAGTAGGGTTTGTTAACACCCGAAGCTCTATAAAAATTCTTGTGTCAAATTTCTCTATCCCTCCTAAACTTAATTTTTATTTCCGCACTTTAAAGTTAAATTTTTAAAACTGCCCAACAAGAATGTGGAAGAATACAACACTGCCCAACAGCCTACAGCATGTGGAAGACATTGGAAAATTATCATGAAAGAACTAAGCAAGACAAATCCAAGAAGATTCAACTTCTTACCTCAGAATATGAGCTCTTTAAGATGAAATCCAATGAGTCAATCACTGACATGACCAACCATCTTCTAGCCATTATAAATGGAATGAGGAAACTTGGGAAGCATCTGAGCTTGGAAGATGTAAACAACAAAATCCTAAGAAGTCTTCCTCTCAAAGACTATAGTTGAAGAGTTGCTGGCATAGAAGAAGCAAATGAAGACATGAGCATCATGAATACTGATGTGCTTATTGGCAAACCTCTCACACATGAAATGGCAGTGAAAAGAGATAAAGAGCTTGAAACAAAGCCAGAGAAAAGAAAGCCTTTAGCACTAAAAGCCTCTACTTCAAAATCTCAAGAAGAAAGTGAAGATGATGAAGAAATGAGTGATGATGAGAATGAGGACATTGCTATGCTTTCAAGAAGGCTAAAAAGAATCATTGAGAAGAAAATGAGCAACTCCAGAAAATTCAGGCAAAGAAACCTCAAACAAACTTCTAATTATGCAAAAATAAGTAAGGAATAGGTAAAGTGCTATGAGTGTGGAAAGAAAGGGCATATTAAATCAGAATGTCCAAGCCTCAAGAAGCATAAGAGCAAATACCAAAGAGACAATAGAGAGAAAGGTCACAAAGCCACATGGGATGATGAAAGCTCTTCAAGAGAAAAAGATGACAATGAAAGCGAAGAGGTCAACCTATGCTTCATGTCTCGGACAAGGTATGCCTCAAGTCCACAATAAACAAAAATGCTTGGCTAGTAGACAATGGATGCTCAAGGCATATGACAGGAGACAAAGATCTCTTCAATGAAATCAAAAGTATTGATGGAGGTAAAGTTACCTTTGGAAACAATGCTAAGGGTAAGGTAATTGGCATTGGTTCTATTGGTATTAGTGGTACTACTTTTATTAAAGATGTCTTATTTGTTGATGGCTTGAAACATAACTTGTTGAGTTTTAGTCAATTATGTGATAAAGGAAACAAAGTAATCTTTACTTCCAATGAATGTCTTGTGACCTCTATCGATAGTCAAGAGATATTTAAAGGAAATAGAGATATCAACACATACATAATAGACTTTCACGAAATATCTAACCATTCCTCTAAGTGTCTTATGACTACTAGTGATGAATCTTGGTTGTGGCATAGAAGGCTTGGTCATGCAAACATAGACTTTATTCAAAGCCTCAGCACAGGAGAACTAGTAAAGGGACTACCAAAAGTAAAATTTGAAAAAGACAAGACATGTGAACCTTGCCAAAGTGGGAAGTAACACAAGTCATCCTTCAAAGCCAAAAACCTAGTAAGTACCTCAAAACCTCTACAACTCCTGCATTTAGATTTATTTGGACCTACTAGAATTGCTAGCTTATGAGGTAAACATTATGCCTTTGTCATCGTAAATGATTACTCTAGATTTACTTGGGTGATTTTCTTAGCTCAAAAGAGTGATGCTTTTGAAAATTTCAAAAACTTTGCTAAAAGAGTTCAAAATGAAAAAGGATATTGTATTTCAAAGATAAGAAGTGACCATGACAAAGAATTTGAAAATGAAAACTTTGAAAGTTTTTGTCTTGAACATGACATTTCACAGAATTTTTCATCTCCTAAGACACCTCAACAAAATGGGGTAGTTGAAAGGAAAAATCGAACTTTAATTGAAATGGCTAGAACAATGCTCAATGAGTATGGTCTACCAACTTAATTTGGGGAAGAAGCCATAAACACTGCTTGTTATATTTCAAATCGAGTTTTCAAAAGACCTCTTTTAAACAAAACCTCATTTGAGCTATGGATGGAAAAAAGCCCTTGATATCATACTTTAGAGTATTTGGATGCAAGTGCTTCATATTGAATACCAAGTATTTTTAGGATACTTTACAACTAGCAAAGCATACAGAGTATTTAATAAAAGATCATTACCTGTTGAAGAATCTATGCATGTTGTTTTTAATGAATCTAGTAGACTTAATCTTGTGAAAGGTAGTGTTCTTGATGATGTTGTAGGAACTATGGAAAGACTTGATCTTGGAAATGGAAAATAAGAAAATGATCAAGAAGATTCACATCAAGACGATTCTCTACCTTAAGCTTAAGAAGAAAACGAGCAAGAACTCCCAAAGGAATGGAGAATTACAAAACATCATCCCAATGAGCAAATCATTGGTGATCCTTCAAAGGGAGTAAGTACTAGATCCCATTTCAAACATTTAGCCCTGACCTTGCTTTTATTTCTCAAATTGAGCCTAAAAATGTTGATAAGGCTCTTAATAATGAAAATTGGGTGATTGCAATGCAAGAGGAACTCAACCAATTTGAGAGAAGTAAGGTATGGACCTTAGTACCTAGACCCAATGATCATCAAATTATAGGTAGCAAATGGGTATTTAGAAATAAACTAGATGAACAAGGTTCAATAACTAGGAATAAGGCTAGATTAGTTGCAAAAGGATATAATTAGGAAGAAGGTATAGATTATGATGAAACCTATGCACCTGTAGCTAGATTAGAAGCCATAAGAATACTTTTAGCATATGCATGTCACATGAATTTCAAACTCTTTCAAATGGATGTGAAAAGTGCATTTCTAAATGGTTATATAGAAAAAGAAGTTTATGTAGAACAACCACCAGGTTTTGAAAGCTATGATTTTCCAAATCATGTTTTTAAACTTTCAAAAGCTTTATATGGTTTGAAACAAGCCCCAAGAGCTTGGTATGAAAGACTAAGTTCTTTTCTCTTAGAAAATAACTTTACAAAGGGGAATGTTGACACCACATTATTCATTAAAAAGCATAAGCATGATATTCTAATTGTTCAAATTTATGTCGATGATATCATATTTGGTTCTACTAATGAATTGCTTTGTCAAGAATTTGTTAAGTGTATGACTAGGGAATTTGAAATGAGCATGATAGGGGAGCTTAAATATTTCCTTGGTCTATAAATAAAACAAGACAATGAGGGCATATTTATCAACCAATCCAAATATGCCAAAGATTTAGTTAAGAAATTTGGAATGGAAGGTTGCAAGAATGCCAAGACTCCAATGAGCACATCAACAAAACTGGACAAGGATGAAAAGGGTAAGAGCATTAATGAAAAGCTCTATACAGGTATGATCAGATCACTTTTATATCTTACTGCTTCTAGACCCAACATAATGTATAGTGTATGCTTGTGTGCACGATTTCAATCATGTCCAAAAGAGTCTCATTTACATGCAGTGAAAAGAATTTTAAGATATTTACATGGCTCATCGCATCTAGGTTTGTGGTATCCTAGAAATTTATCCTTTTATATTGTAGGATATTCAGATGCAGATTATGTTGGTAATCTTTTAGATAGAAAAAGTAATTCAAGTACTTGTCACTTTATTAGAGAGTGCTTAGTTTCTTGGTTTAGCAAGAAACAAGTTTCAGTTGTTTTTTCTACTGCTGAAGCAGAGTATGTAGCAGCAGGATATTGTTGTACACAAATCCTTTGGATGAAACAACAACTTAAGGATTATGGTCATGATATGAATCATATACCTATCAGATGTGACAAAGAATCCCATTCAACATTCTAGAAATCTATCAAAGAATCCCATTCAACATTCTAGAAGTAAGCATATTGACATTAGACACCACTTTATTAGAGATCATGTTCAATATGGAGATGTTGCATTGGAATTCATAAGCACAGAAAATCAATTGGCAGATATATTCACTAAGTCTCTAAATGAGGAAGGATTTAATTTCATAAGAAGAGAACTTGGTATGATTGATGGATTAACCTTGTGATTGCCAAATTGTCAAACCTTAAGTGATAATTTTGCTTTTGTATCATCTTACTAGATATAAGGTAGTAAATTTGATGGAAATTTATGTTATAAGGGAAAGAATCTTCATAGAAATGATTTAGTCTTGTTTTAGGACTTAATTTTATTTGATGAAAACTTTATGCAATTCATGCCCGTGACATATGTTCACGCCCGTGAATTAAATAGCCAAAAGAACCAGTAGCTTTCACGATTTGATTCATGACATGGTTCACGGCTTCAAGTAGTGAAGCCTATGTTCACGGCCCTATGAAAAGCCTTATTCATGCCCATGACGCATTTTCACGCCCGTGAACATTTTCACCAAAAACTTACAGAAGCGTTCACGCTTTGTGTCATGCCTTGTTTCACGGGCATAAGTAGTAAAATTCAACACTTCACGCCCATGATGCATGGTTCACCACCGTGATAGTTCATCATTCACGCCCGTGATATTCAAATATCACGATCGTGAACAATTTTACGCCTTTCCTCTCGGGTAGAGCACCCTTTCAGCAAATCGTGGACACAACACTTCACGCCCGTGAAGGGGTCGGCTATATAAAATTTATGCCGGTTATTTTTCATATTTCAACTTTCCAACTTCTTGAAACTACTCTCATTTACACACATTGAATGGTACATTGAAGATTATGGCCCCCTAGTCACACATTTCTTCTATAAATACCATCAAAAACCCCTTTCATCATCACAAATCATCTCTCCTTAGGGTTTTCTCACAAATTCTGTCAAATTTCTTCAATAGTTCTAAAGTTCATTTCTTCAATCAACATGGAAACCAGCTCATCAAAGGGTACTAGGAAGAAATCTCATGCTCCCAAGAGGTATTCAGATTACCTAATGAACATAATCCCGGAGAATTGCCATCCTAGGTACTCAACACTTAAGAAAAGGCCTCTCATTTCATCAAGGTCTTTTGAGTGGCAGACTGTACGCACTCTCAGGCTTGAGACAGCGATGACAGAGCAACTCCAGGCCTGTCATTTGAAGGATTTTTTCGACATTCATCATCCCACCTTGAGGGAGCCTACTTTGGAATTCTTGAGCACTTTGCAAGTGTCTCCCACTGGCATAGTGAAATTTCAACTGTGCAGGAATCCGAACACTCTCTCTGCCACAGAATTAAGGGATTTATTTAACCTACCCTCGGATGGCATCCTCAACAACAGCGAAGTGGAGTTCTATGCAACTCAAGCATGGACTCACTTTGGTACGGATTGCAGCTGGGACGTAAAAAAGACCAAGAGCACTCATCTCTGGTCCCCAGTGCATAAATATCTGCATAGGTTTCTAACCTATAGCCTATTTGCTCGAGGAGACAGCAATGGCACCATTCGAAAGTCCGAGCTTTTTCTCTTGGAGATGGCCCGAAGAAGCCTCACAGTAGCACTTTCTCGATGATTTACAAACCATCTCCTGTCCATTGCCACCAAGCCCTCCAGAGACATACTTATTGATGGGTATGTAACCTATATGGCCTTAAAGCTTGGATATCTGAAGCTAGATGACCATCACTATAATCTCATGCTAGGGCATCCTCGAGACCGATTGGATGTAGAGTCCTTCATCAAGATGGGAGTGGTTGTTCGAATTGTCCATAAGAACAATATTTACTACCGCTTCATCGACACTGCTGGGGAGATTATATGGGAAGATAATGACTCAGAGGATTTTAAAGTTGGCCTCCAAGGTTTCCAGCAGAAGAAAAGGGCTCAAGTTGAGATGGCACCTCATGAGGTTGAGCAGGACATCGGCCAATCCTCTGCCCCCACACCGAATTTGGCGCAGCAGGTGGTTGACCTCCTAGCACCAAGATTTGAGCAGCTGCAGGCTTTCATGGATGAGAGGTTGGAAAACCTCAAGGACTTCATGGAGTCTAGGATGGACAGCCTCGAGGCTGAAGTTGCTCGTCTTAGGGACAGGATGTCTAGATAGATGTTAGGCTAGATTGTAGCCTTGATATGGTTGTTTGGTTGTTTGTTTTTAAGGAAATTTTAAATTTCCTTTCTGAATTTAAATTACTCTTGTTTGTATTTTTTTTTAATTAATATAATTGTTTTTTTTTCCATTATGGTTTATCTTTATTCTTTTTGTTGATGACAAAAGTGGGAGAAACTAGCAATATACTAAGATAAGTGCAACTAAGATAAGTGCAAGCAATACTTAATTTTTGAATCAAAATGGAAAACTTAGCAATATAAAATTAAGTAGGGAGAAACTAGCAATATATTGAATTAAGTGCAATAATGAAATTTTGATTCAAAATGAATATGCAAAGTATGCAAATGAGCCTTATACACCTTACATATATCTTAAGTATACTCTGCATATACCTTGATGCAAGTTACATAATTCAATATGCACTTGATATACTCTAAATATACCTTACATATACTTCATTCTTTAAAGAGAAATTTGGTATACATTGGATATACTTTGCATATAACTTGCATATACTTAAAACTAGAAAGTTTATTTTGATGCTACATTTCATCATTCTCTACAATTCTTGCACTTCATCATTTTTTATCCTAAGCATCTTTTGAGGGGGAGACTTCTAAAAACACATATTGCTAGATTATTTGTCACCTTCAAAAAGGGGGAGATTGTTGAACCTTTAGGAGTATTTCTATCATTTTTTTCTAAGAAATATTATATTTAACATACTTATTTTCTAAGTCTATTAAATAGGGCATGGAATAAAATAGCAAGAATGGAGAATGGAAGATTAATCCTTGAAAGATAAAATTAAAGAAGCAGCATCATTCACGTTTGTGATCCTATGTGTCACGCCCGTGAGTAAGCCAAGCGCCAACAAACCAACATTTGAAGTTCACGGCCATGAAGTAAGACAACAAACCGTGAATGAACATTTAAGTCATGTCCGTGAAAGAAATGTCACGCTCGTGAACCTATATGATAAATTCTTCTAGAGAGCTTCACGACCAAAGTCACCACTTGGACCACGGCTTGGAAGGTTTTCACGTCCGTGAAGATATATGTCACGCCCATGACCCAATATTTCAAAACCTTCAGAATGCTTCACGGCCAAGGTCACAACTTCAGTCACGGCTTGGAAGAACAGTCACGACCGTGACACACAGAGTCACGCCCGTGAAAGATGAAAGAGAAAAATGTCAAGCGTGATTATTTGGGTTGGTGCAATGGCTAGTTTCGTATTAAATGCATTCTAATGGCTATAATTCACCATGGAAGTATAAATGCAAGTCATTTATGCATTCAGTAAAAGAGGATAGCTAATACTTTGAATCAAAAATCTTATTGTAAGCTATTTGTACAATTTAATACTTTCAAAACAAATATTTATTCTATGTG
This sequence comes from Triadica sebifera, assembly GCA_023653625.1. Lineage (NCBI taxonomy): Eukaryota > Viridiplantae > Streptophyta > Magnoliopsida > Malpighiales > Euphorbiaceae > Triadica > Triadica sebifera. Next base: position 8,999,264 of record CM042900.1, read on the forward strand.
AAAATCTTTTTGCTCATCATTTATTGAGAAATAAAGATTTGTAAGTGTTTCTCTCTGTAATCATTTTTTACTCAAGTAAGTTTTGGGTATTTCTGGGTTAAGAGGAGAACACTTGTAAGGGTTAGTTGTGTGAGCCTTTAAAACACAAGATATAAGATTGTTTGTGTGATCCTGCAAAAACACAAAAGTAAAGGTTATTTGTGTGAGCCTGTAAAATACAAGGAATTGGTTATTGTGTGAGCCATCAAAACACAAGGCATTTCTGGGTTAGGTGTGAGCCATTGTGAGAAACACCATAGTTGGGAATGAGCTTGTAAAACTCTATTGTAACACATGGTGTGTTAGTAAAACTCCCAATTGCGATTGGGAAGAGGAGTAGGGTTTGTTAACACCCGAACTTCTATAAAAATCCTTGTGTCAAATTTCTCTATCCCTCCTAAACTTAATTTTTATTTCTACACTTTAAAGTTAAATTTTTAAAACTCCAATTTAACCCCCCTTCTTGGCTCAATATCTGGGCAACAATTATAACTTGAGTTTTGGAATTCCGTTTTGTATGTTCTTTACTAAAAATGAAAGTTAAGACACAAGGCTTTTATTTTTATTTAGACCATAAAATCTAATTTCTCTAGATTTGTCTTGAAATATATATGAAGTTCAAACCTAGAATCTGTCCAGAATATTCTGGGCAAAAATTTTTGTGATGATGTAGTATTCAATTGATCATAACTTTTGATATAAAACTAGAATTTGAGTAATTTTTAATGCATCTGCAAGCTAAGACAATAAGCTAAAAATTGTTAGAAGAACAAAACTTCCAATTCGAATTATAAGTGGGCTAAAAAGGAATCCCAAAAATAGGTATGAAATCTGCCATAAATAAAAATATGAAATATTCGACTTTTGCATGTGTTGTGATAATTATATGTAATAATTAATGTTAATATTTACTTTAATAATAATTATAAATGTTTAAAAAATTATTTATGTGTAAGATTTTAGTGCAATAATAATGGAAATAAAGAATAAAAATAAATAAGCATAATTATGATAATTGAATAATATTGTCATTTTTGAAAATATTGTGAATTAATATAAAAATAGTTAAGCCCTATACACCTAATCTCGAACTAGAATAGAAAATAGTTTGACATGTCAATCAAGGGATTTTTGGCACTCGGTGCCAAATATAAAAGCCAATAATGGCAAATTTGTAAACGCACTCGGCGTAAAATTATTAAGCCGGTAATAGCAAAATTATGGAAGCCGGTAATTACATTATTATAAAAGCGTTCGGCGCAATATTATGAAAGCCGGAAATGACAACCCTATTATTCCTATTATTTAGTTCAGTTATAAGTGTTATGGGCACAACAAAAGAAAAATAAAAAATAATAATAATGTTAAAGTATGTCATTTTGCTAATGTTATATGAATTAAATTTGTTAACTATTACATGTTGAATGAAATTTATTTGATTTTATATAATTTTTTATTTTATACCTTATTTATTAAATGGTTAATTAATATGAAAGAAAATATGTGCATGTAAATTTTTATCATTGAAGTACCACTATGTTAGTAGCTTAGCGCGGGTGGTTTTCTCTCGTGCAGGTTTTGGAAGGGTAGCCTTAGATAATAGAATTGTCAAAAGAAGAACGCACCTGAAAGGAAGCAGCAAAAGCTTTGGTTTTCTTTTTGGTATATTTTATCAAAAATTTTGTAAATTAAATTATGATTTTATTTCCTATAATGTGTATTATAGACATGAATTATAATGTAAATTAATGTACTTTATACATAAATAAAATTTTGAGTATTTATGCTTATAATAATTTTTATTTTAGTGTCTGCAATATTTTCTTAAAAAAAATTTTACTTCACTTCATTAATTTTAGAAAACAGTAAGACGGGTAATGCTCACTTTCCTTGCTGAACTACAATGGGGTAAAGGGGTGTTACACTATGTGTTCAAGATCTTAATTATTGTCATTAAAATTCATAATTTTTAAATTCACACATTTAATGCATTTAATGCCTCAGTTAATCATATAATTACTCAATAAAAATATCATTTTCATAATATAATAAGTTTAACATTATTTTTCACTCTAAATTTCTCAATTCATATTATGCTCTGTTACTGGCAGATTCTATTCTCTATTTTGGACCTATTAATAACATAATTAAATTATAAGATCTTCTTAATAATTTTAGCCCTGAATCTTAGCTTTAATATAAAACTTAAATCACTAAATTTGGAATTTTTTGGCAAAAAATATGATCAATAAACACTAAGTGGTCATTAAAATCGTTGTCCATAATTTTATAGACAATTTTCTAGTCCTATTTTTGTGCCAAAACTAAGTATAGTTACGTTCAATATGACATTTTGTGTTCTCATAAAAGTTTTAGCTTTCAAACCCAACAAATAAAATATAAATCAGAATATCAAAGTTTAAGTTATAGTAAAATATGTACAAACTGCTCCATAGAATCTAGTAAAAAACACATCAACATATAATTCAATTTTTACCAAATATAACCGTAAGTCTAGCAAACATGCATCCCTAGAATTTTTATTACCAAATACTACTAATTAATGATTATTTACAAGCCAAATACTCAAATCATGCAAATTTATAATAAAATATAGGTTATTGCCTTAAGTTATGCACTTACTTTTTTTTTCTTTTTTTTCTTTGGTCTTTTATATATCCTTCTCCTTTCCCTTATCTTTTCTCTCTTCTTGAGTACCTAAAATATACAAGAAACTCATCAAATACCTTTATTCCATCATATATTTCTAACCCTTATTTTCTCTCTCTACAACCCCTAATATCTCTTTCTTCAAGAACAAGCTCTAGATGAGCTTAAAACCTCATCTTCCTTTAAAGAAACTTAAAGAGAAGATGAAGAACAATTTACTTCAAGTTTTTTCCTTCTATGGCTGAAATTTTTGAGGTTTCTCTATCCTATTTTTTGCTTATTTCTCCTTCTTTTTACTTCCCCAAGCTTTCTTAAGCTTTTCTATGCATGAAAACTTACTTTTCCATGTCTTTCTCTCTTTAAAACGATGTTTGGCTATGGTGGAAAGATGGAGGAATGTAGGAGACACTTCAAGTGAAGAAATTTCTAGATTAAAAGTGATAAGGAAGAAAGAAAAAGAAGAAAGAAAAAAGAAAAAGACAAGAATTAAACAATGGGTCTCATTTTCATATAAATATCTAGATACTTACGTTAATTAATTTCTTAATGTACGACACTTGGTTTTTCCAGCCATCACATGTATTTAATATCCATAATCTTTCATTTAATTAATAATTATCTCACTTAATCCTCTAATATTTGATATATTGCAAATTGATCCTAAAACTTTTCAAATTTTGCATTTAGGTCCTTCATTGTCAACTAACATATTTAAATACTTTAAACACTTTATTAAGTATTTTTCATAATTTCTCCAATCAAAATCTGAATTTAGACTCTGATCAGTCTAACGTGTCAATTTAACGAATATGACATCTTCTCCCCCTTAAAATAAATTTCATCCTCGAAATTTTACTTGCTTATTCTGTGTTGAAGAACTGAGGATATTGCTTCCTCATTATCTCTTCGCTTTCCCATATGGCTTCTTCAGTAGCATGATTCTTCCACAGTATTTTAACTAGAGAAACTCTCTTGCTCTGAAAAACTTTTTCTTCTCGTGCTAAAATAGCTATTAGTTCCTCTTCTTCATAGCATCGAAATATGAAAAACATTATGGATTTTAACCAACTCTGGTGGAAGTGCTCACCGATATGCCATTGGTCTAATTCTTTCCAAAATCTTATAGGGACCAATGAACGTCGGACTTAACTTTCCTTTTCTACCGAATCTCAATACTTTCTTCCAAGGAAAAACTTTGAGAAACACTTTATCTCCCACAGCATACTCTATGTCTTACACTAACTCTAGCCCTATCAACTTTTTTTCACTCAACTCAGTCTAACAAACTAATGTCCTACACTTTCTTCCATCCAATTCCTTATAAAGAGCCATACCTATACTTGTCTAATGACTGTTGTTATAAGCAAACTCCATAAGTGGTAGATATTGATCCCAACTTTCTTCAAACTCAAGCACACAACTTCTCATCATGTCTTCTAATAACTAGATTACCCGCTCAGATTGTCCATCCGTTTATGGATGAAAGGTTGTACTAAAACTGAGTCAAGTTTCCAAAGATTGTTGCAGGCTCTTCTAGAATTGTGACATAAAGCGAGGATCTCTGTTGGAGATGATAGACATTGGTACTCCATGAATTCTTACTTTCTCATTCATATAGATCTCACCCATTTTGTTCAATGTATAATCCATTCAAACTAGTAAAAAATGTGTTGACTTTATTAGTCGATCCACTATCACCCACACTGCATTATGCTTCCTCTGAGTCATTAGTAAATCAGACATGAAATCCATTATGATTCTTTTCCACTTCCATTTTGGTATTTGTATTGGTTGTAGCAATCCTGTGGGTAACTGGTGTTCTGGTTGCACTTGTTAATAGGTCAGACACTTAGCAACACATTATATGATATCTTTCTTCATTCTTGACCACCAGTATTGAGTTTTCAAGTCTTGATACATCCTATTCCCTTCTGGATGCATTGTATATACCGTTTCATGTGCTTCTTTTAAAATATCAAACTTCATCTCTTCTATATTAGGCACACAAATCCTATTCCTAAAGTACATTGTGTCATCTTTCATCAATGAAAATTCAGGTTTTTCTTCCTTTTTCAGTGCCTCAACTATCTCTACTAGTTTCTCATCTTGCTTCTGACCATCTTTGATCCTCTGCATCAAAGTGGATTGTACTGGCATCTTAGCTAAAATCTTTCTGCTTTGTGCATCTACAACCACATTTGCTTTTCCTAGTTGATAGTCAATCACACAGTTATAATCTTTAATAAACTTCAACCATCTTTGTTGTCTCAGATTTAACTCTTTCTATAAGGGAAGGTACTTAAGAATTTTGTGATATGTATAGATAAAGCATCTTTCCCCATACAGATAATGTCTTTAGATTTTCAAACCAACACTAATAGTAGCTAACCCAAATTATGTGTTGGATAATTAAGCTCATGAGGCTTAAGCTATCTTGAGGCGTAAGCAATCACCTTTCCTTCTTGCATAAGAACACAACCTAAACTATTATGGCTAGCATCACTATGCACAACAAAGTATTTTCTAGGAGTAGGCTGAGTCAAAACAGGTGCTTTAGTCAGCATCATCTTAAGTCTATCAAAACTTGCTTGACACCTATTTGTCCACCCAAAACATACTTATTTTCTCAACAATCTAGTCAAATGAGTCGCTATGGATGAAAATTCATTCACAAACCTCCTATAATATCCAACTAATCCGAGAAAACTTCTCACTTCTATCATATTACGAGGTGATTTCCAATTAAGAATAGCTTCGATATTACTAGGATCAACCCGAATACCTTCTGCTGAAAACTGCGTGACCTAGAAAACTGACTGCTTCAAGCCAAAACTTGCACTTTGATAACCTTGTATACAATCATTTCTTCCTCAATGTTTGCAGCACTATTCTAAGATGTTGATCATGTTCTTCTCAGTCTCTAGAGTACACAAGGATGTCATCAATAAGCACCACTACAAGTTGATCAAGATATGGCCTGAACACTCTATTCATCAGGTCTATAAAAGCTACTGGTGAATTCGTTAATCCAAAGGGCATAACTAAGAACTCATAATGACCATATCGAGTCTTGAATATCATCTTAGGTACATCTGACACCTTAACCTTCTGCTGATGATACCCCAATTGAAGATCTATTTTCAAAAATACAGCTACACCTTTCAATTGATCAAATAAATCATCAATCCTGGATAACAAGTATTTATTCTTAACAATCACCCTATTAAGCTGCATGTAATCGATGCAGAGACATAAGGTGTTATCTTTCTTCTTGACAAATAATATTGGAGCACCCCATGGTGATACACTAGGTCCATAAATCCCTTATCTAACAATTTTTGGAACTGTATCTTCAACTTTTTCAACTCGGCTGGCGCCATCCTATATGGTGTAATGGAAATAGGAGTGGTGTCGGATACCAAATCGATAGAAAACTCGATTTCTTTATCCAGTGGCAACCCTGGCAACTCCTCTAAAAACACATCAAGAAACTCACTAACAGTAGGAATATCTACCAACTTTAGACTTGCTTTTTTCATATTAATCACATACGCTAAGTATGTTTTGCATCCCTTACTGATGAGTTTCTGAGTTTTCAATACTAATATCACATTGTTTGGATATCCTCTATTCTCATCCATCACCACTATCACATTTTATTCAGGAATTTTAATGATCATCTATCTCCTCCCACAATCCATTACCACTCCATAACAAGCTAACAAATCCATTCCTAATATCACATCGAACTCGTGGAATGGTAAATCTATCAAGTCTACTGGGAACTGCCTACCTTAAATTTTAATTGGGTAACCCCTAAACACCTTGCTAACCTTCACAATATGCCCTAATGGGTTAGTCATGAGAATCTCAAATTATAGAGCCTATGGTTATAAACCCACTCAACCCCGTGGTGGTGAGCATATATATAAATGCGTCGATCTCGGATCTATCAATGCATGCATGCTAGAATCAAAGAGAAGGAATTTATCAATTATGACATCGGGTGCATCCTACTCCTCTCGACCTCGCATAGCATACACCCTAGTTAGGGCATATCTACTACCTTTCGGACTCTCAACTATTTCTAATCTAAACTAACTAGGCCCTGATCGGCCTCCTCTGCCTTGCCCTCGACCTGACTTCTTCCTTTCCCAGAAGCCTCATCTGTATCAGCTTAGTGCCTCTGCATACTGTAATAGAGGATAATTTCTTATCATATGATCTTTGGAGCCATACCTCAAGCATGCACTTATCATTTACCTACACTCTCCTGAATGAGGACAACTACTGTTGAACCTTGAAGGGTAATTCCGTCATTTTGATGCTAACAAATAAAATAGCAATAATGTATTTAACAAATGCTTATGTTCTCAGTTTGTTGAATAGGGTATGGAATATAATGCAAGAATGAAAGACAACCTTTAAAGGTCAAAATAAGAAAAAATAGCATGTTTACGCCCGTGATTGATTATGTCACGCCTGTAATATAGCTTAGTGTCAACTCTCCAACATTAAAGTTCACGGCCATGAAGGATCATACCAACCGTGGATGATCAAATTAGTCATGCCTGTGAAAGATAGTCACGCCCGTGAGATAACATGTCAAATTCTTCTAGAGAGCTTCACAACCAAAGTCATCACTTGGACCACGGCTTGGAAGAATATTCATGCCCATGAAAGTATAAAATCATGCCCATGATTAGACACTTAAAATTCCTCCAGAGAGCTTCACGGCCAGAGTCACCACTTGAGCCACAGCTTGGAAGAACATTCACGACCGTGACACATATATTCATAACTGTGAATGAGGAAAGAGAAACATGTCAGGCGCGAAATTAAGAGTTGGTTCAATGGCTATTTTTGCATTAAATGCATCCAAACGGCTATAATTCGCTAAGAAAGTATAAATGCAAGTCATTTATGAATCCTAAACAAGAGAAAAACAATTACTTTTGAATCAAAAATCTTGTTGTAGCCATTGTGCATTAATTATTTTTAACAAAACTTTTATTCTCTGTGAAAACCTATTTGCTCATAAATTTTGAGCATTATAGGTTGGTGAGTGTTTTCATTATAATCAATTACTCAAGTGAGTTTGGGTATATTGGGTTAAGAGTGAAACACTTATAAGGGTTAATTGTGTGAGCCATAAACACAAGGAATTGGTTTATTGTGTGAGCCATTAAAACACAAGAGAATTTATGGGTTAGGTGTTAGCCATTGATAGAAATACAATAGTTGGGAGTGAGCTTGTAAAACTCCATTGTAACACTTAGTGTGTTAGTGAAACTCCAAATTGAAATTGGAGAGAGGAGTAGGGTTTGTTAATACCCGAACCTCTATAAATCTTGTGTGTGATATCTCTTCATCCCTACTCTATTTAATTTTATTTCACACTTAAAGTTAAGAATTTTTTTATTTAATATCCAATTTAACCCCCTTTCTTGGTTTATTATCTGGGCAACAACCACAATGCTAACATTCTGATAGAGGTAGAGATCTATGTAGTGCCTGTGTTGGTGCACTAGTTGCCAAAGAAATAGATCTCGCGAGTCAACCCTACATGAAAGAAGAAGGCATGCTCGAACCCCTAACCTGAAATCGATCACTGAAAGATCTGGCTCTCTTACCACTTAATGGTCCTCCACTCGACTGTGACATGGGCTTCCTTAACCCTCTATCTTGTGATGGCTATTGTGCTATTATAACTCTCTCAACTATTCTGGAAGATGCTAGCAAACTAGGATAACTCATCAGGCATAGGGATGAAACTTATAGCTTGATCGGGTCTCTTAATCTGCCTACAAATCATCAGCATTTATCAGCTTTCATGGATACAATGGTACCAGCAGATTTGCAAAGATGTGTGAATTCTCTCTCATATTCTGACACCGATATATTCCTCTATTTTAAAGTCAGAAATTCCTTTTTCTTGTCATCTGTATAGATAGGGGGAATGTATTGTTCCTTGAAATTTTCTAGAAAAAACTCTCAACTCATTAGGTCAGGTGCCTCTGAATTATGTGACTCAGACCGCCACCAGTCATATGCATGATCTTGCAATAAGGAACTGCATATTCATATTTTTGCCCGTCCGTGTAATGCAGCTGATCAAAGAGTTTCTCTGCCTATTCTAACCAAAACTCTGCCATGGAGGGGTCATCTTCCCATTTACTATAGAAATCGAGTGTCTCTAACTTCCTCAGTCTCTCAAATGGTAACATAGATGGAGTTGGTTGTGATGCTCTTTGTAGCAAACCTATCATGTTCCTTATAAGCTCTATTTGTCCAATGACAGCAACAGATTGCTCCCGTGATGAGCTAGCACCAAATCTAGATGCAGTAGCTCAACGCAGACTAGGTCATGATGAAGCCTCTATTTTGGTAACTAATTACTTTGAGCTCCTTCGGCCATAATCTGTCGTGACCCTAAAGCCATACTCTACATATATCATAAAAGTAATGGCCCTAATCAGTAAACAACAACTTTTATACTCAATTATGGGTACACATATGTCATAATTATTTTGAAACAATTTTTTTAAAATTCCAAAACTGCCCAAATCAGGCTCTGCTACCAAACAGTGCAACACTCCCTCACCCTAGCAACATGTGCCTGGATAAGAGAGTGTTATTCTGACTTCATCAGTTAAAATATTATTTCATACGTATATAAAAGGTAATAGCTCATATATTTTTTTCTTTATTAGTTATTAGTTATTATCATTATTCTTTATATATGTTTATAGTATAAAAGAAATCATAATAAGGAAATAAAGTACATTTTATATAATAAAGTATTATTTACAAGACATGTAGTTATTTTACAAATATTGTAAAGAAAACTTCAAAACAAAAGTACAAAAAGTTGTGTAACCCGTAGTGTCAGGACTGAGCTGCTTTACTAGGTTAGGTTACCATTAGTTTTATCTACTATCTTTAGATTATTCTTTTTTATATCTACCGAGAGAAACTTTCACACTAATCTCTAGACTTAGTGGTGTATATAAATAAGGCAATAAACTATACTCATGCAATATGCCATAATGTGTCACCATACATATATATTCGATTAAATAATCTATTTATTTTTTACTTTTTGCACATTTTTTATACATATACAAATGTGAATTTTTCATATGCAAGCATTACGTAATCATCTTATACAAATAAATTATTCTTTAAATTCATATTTATGAATAACTAATTCATATATAAAATTATTTATACCAAGTTAACATGTTTATGCCCATAACACCTAGGAATCAATAATTAGGATAACGGGATTGGTCATCCAGGCATAATAAAGTTGTCATCCGGGCATAGTGGTATACGCTTACAAGTGTCATCACCGGCATAATATATGTGATATCACCGGTATTAATATGAGTACCATCACTAGCATTAATATATATGTCATCACCGACATTAATATGAGTGTCATTACCGACATTAATAGACCCCTGATTAGCATATCAAACTATCCAAGACTCTAGTTCTAGACTAGGTATTCAAAGGCTTAATTATTATCCTTAAAATTTATAATTCTTAAATTCATACATTTTATACATTTAATGGCTCAGTTAATCACATAATTACTCAGTAAAAATATTATTTTGCATAATATAATAAGGTCCATATTATTTTTCACATCAAATTCCTTAATTCATATTTTGTACTGTTACTGGCATAGTCTATTCTCTATTTTGGACCTTAATTTTGGACATGTTAACAGTAGAAATAAATTATAAGATCTTAAGAATTTTAGACATAAATCTTAGCTTCAATATGCAACTTGAATCACTAAATTTGGAGCTCTTTATCAAAAGATATAATCAAATGAACACTGACTGGTGATTAAAATCGTTGTCCAGAATTTCATGGATAGTTTTTTAGTCCTACTTTTATGCCAAAATTAAGCATAGTTACTTTCAAAATAACATTTTATGTTCTTATAAAAGTTTTAGCCATATTTCTTAACTTTCAAACTCAATAAAGAAAACATAAATCAGAATCCCTGATATTAAGTTATAATAAAATATGTATAGACTGCTCCATAGAATCCAGTAAAAAACACGTTAACACATAATTCAATTTTTACCAAATATAATCCTAAGTCTAACAAATATGCATCCCCATTATATTTATTACCAAATACTATTAATTAACAATTATTTACATTCCAAATCAAATCATGCAATTTTATGATAAAATATAGGTCATTGTCTTAAGTTATGCATTTACTTTTTTTTTTCCTTTCTCTTTGGTCTTTTACATATCCTTCTCCTTTCCTTTATCTTTTCTCTCTTCTTAAATATCTAAAACATACAAAAAACTCATCAAATACCTTTCTTCCATCATATATCTCTAACCCCTATTTTCTCTCTCTACAACCCCTAAAATCTCTCTCTTTAAGAATAAGCTCCAAATGAGCTTAAAACCTCATCTTACTTTAGAGAAACTTAAAGATAAGATGAAGAAAACTTTATATCAAGCTTTTTCCTTCTATGTCTGAAATTTTTGAGGTTTCTCTCTCCTATTTCTTTCTTATTTCTCCTTCTTTTTGCTTCCCTAAGCTTTCTCAAGCTTTTCTATGCATGAAAATTTACTTTTCCATGCCTTTCTAACTCTTTTCCTAAATTTCTCTCTTTAGAACAAGGTTTAGCTATGGTGGGAAGATGGAGGAATGTGGGAGACACTTTAAATGCTGAAAATTCTAGATTAAAAGTAATAAGAAAGAAGAAAGAAAGAAGAAAAAGACAAAAATTAAAAAATGGGTCTTATTTTCATATAAAATCTAGATATTTATGTTAATTAGCTTTTTAATGTATTACACTTGGTTTGGTCAGACATCACATGTATTTAATGTAACATCCTCGACTTCCCACATATGCATTATTACATGCATTTTATTTTGACATATGCATTTGAATATAATTCAATTGAACACATGCATTTCATACGTATTTTCGTAGGATCAAGTTTATGACACGCACTAGCTACGTGTCCTAGTACATTGCAATTGTGTTGAGTCACACATGTGTATTTATAATCTAAATGAGGATAAAAAGTATTAAAAAAATGAATGAAATAAGGTGACTAAATTAAAGTAAGCAAAATGACTAGATTGAGATTAAATTGCATATTATGTTGATTTGTATAATAATAATAAAAAAATAAAATAAAAAAAATAAAAGTCAGAAAAATAAATAAATAAATAAATAAATAAATAAATAAATAAATAAATAAAGAAGGAAAAAGGGGACGGATGAAACAAAGAAAAGGAAGATAAGGTGGTGGGTGGTGGCTTTTAACTTATTAGGCAGCCACCTTATCACTTCCCTTCCTCATCTTCTTCTTCTTCTTCTTCTTTGCTTCATTCCTTCCACTTCTTTTCAAGTTTCAGCCACCATTTCTTCCTTCTTTCACTCCAAAAATTGCAGGAACAAGATTAGCCAAGAGTGATTATAGGTGAGTAAACATTTATTCTTGTGTTAAGCTTGATTTTGGTGTTTAGGGTTCATTAATAGGCACTGTTTTGCAACCCGATTTTGATGAACATCTAAATTGATTCTGGACAAGTATAAAACACAAAAGTTGTTCCTTTATGTCTTATATTTATGAATATGTAAACGGTGTTTCGTGATTTGGTTTATAGAATTAGATATGCTCTTCGTACTGAAACTGGTCAGGGTGTAAACCCTAACCAAGTTAGCTACTGTGTTACTTGATTTCGAATATGTTAAAGCAATTATTTGAAGTATCTCAAAACATAAAAGTTGTAGATATATGTGTTATGTATCTGTATACCAAATTTCAGGTTCATATGTCTTGTAAATTGTGAGTTATGGTAAATGGAACCATGACTGTTCCATGGTTTGAACTGCCTATTGAGTGCCCTGGGCAGTTCCAGAAACTGTTTTGTCTAATTTGAGCTCCTTAGAGCTAGATTATGTAACTTATCAAAACATGAAAGTTATAGGTATATGTCTTAGATAAATTTTGGTACTAATTTCAGCTTAAAATGTTATGTATAGAGTAAGTTATGGCCTTTAGAAGTCATACTGGTCCGGAAGCCAATTCTGTTCTGGACCAGTGAAATGTTGCTTATAATTTGAAGACCTTAGAGGCATAATTGGTAAAAGTTGTGAACATGAAAAATGTTCCATTTGAACCCATATAAATTTATGCCAAGTTTCATTATAATCTGATTTACAGATTGTAAGATATGGACTACCCAAATTGGTACCCTGAAACTGCCAAAGGGCAGAAACAGGGCAGGAAACAGAACACTCTTAGAAATTCCACCAAAAATTGTACAATGATCCAATTGGTCTGATATTTTAATATGTTTCCTTATTATGTGTTATTTTGAATTAGGAATAAGAATCAGATTAATTGGTCAACTATAGGAAAAGTTATAGGCTTAACAGTCCCATAAGGTCACACTGCCCCATAGGAAAAAGCCTAGCTATGTATATGCATTATGCATATTAATTTGTTTAAGCCGCATTAAGTCTCCCTAATCATGAGTTAATCCATTATATTTTCATGTTAGGCTCACAACATATTGGAGACCCACAAGGAGCAGATAGACAATAAGTAAGAGTCGGGATCAAAGGAGAACGGTGAGTCTAATTATCGATTGAATTCTTAGTGCAAATGAATGTTGCTTGCTATGTGATTCATATGATTGTCATAATTTGTCCTTGATAATATGATGATGGATAATTTGTGACGTTTGTGGTTTGACATATGATTGTCATGATTGTCCTTGATAATATGATGATGGACAATATGTGACGTTTGTGGTTTGACATATGATTGTCATGATTGTCCTTGATAATATGATGATGGACAATATGTGACGTTTGTGGTTTGACATATGATTGTCATGATTGTCCTTGATAATATGATGATGGGCAATATGTGGCGTTTGTGATACGTATAAATGGTATACTTGTGGTATATTTGAGGTATATGTTTGACATAGGTGATATATATACATGGTATATGTATAGTATATGCAAGGTATATGCGTGGCATATGAGGCATATATGTGGTATATGTATGTTATATGTGATAAGATGCAATGGTTCATAAATGCTTAGTACAAATGCATATGCATATGGACTTAAAAGGCGTTGTGACTAGTTAATCAATATTGCAAAGCAAAAGAAGAGGCCTATGGCCCAACAAATGTGCAAATGAAACAAATGATCAAACTAGCTAGCAAATGCAAATACAATTGCAAATGCAAATGTTCACATGGCAAATGTTCACATGGATACCCGGGGCAATGTCTGTTTAACTTGGTCACAACAAAATGAAATAAGCAAAGCATTTGCATACATAAAGAGTAATGATTATATGTTTCAACTTTATTGATACTTATATGATACTGATGAATGGAATAGAATACCTGATATATATTGGATTTGTGATTTATTACTATGAGTTGTTTGGTACTTTAGAGCTCATTGGATGATTATTCTCACTGAGCCGCAACTCATCAATTTGCGTCATTTTTCAGGTAAAGAAAAGTGATAGCTCATTTTGAGTAGTGTATAGAAGACATGGAGCACAGGTCATTGGCCGAGCCTCATCACTCTCTCTCCTTGCATTCCACACAAGCATAAAAACATGTCATCTGTATTTTGGACTTATATGCTTGAATATGTATAGTCATTTTGGAATGAGTCTAAATATGTATAAATGAAATCAACTCGGAAATACTTATGTGTAAAGTTTATATTTTGATATATGTGATATATCGTATTGTGGTTTTAATGTTGACTTGAAAAGTCGTTTAGTAATTTTACAGGATATAAGACTTGTAAAGTCATTAGTTGATTTTACAGGATATGATATGAAAAAAAAAAATTTTTTACTACTATTGTTAACAGGGTATTTTGCCTTTTCAGTATGCAGTATGTGACTATTTGATACAGGGATAGGTTATACTTAAATGCATAAGAGGTGTGACGTTACATTTTTGGTATCAGAGCAGGGATAGGTTCCATGGGAACATGCATAAGCATAAGCGCATGATAACATATGCATCATATGTGTTGAACATTATGTAGTGACATACTTTCATTTATTTTAGGGACATCATAAGACATGATACACCAAGGAGGGAGAGGCCGGCCGAAATGCATTCTCATGAGGCATCACCTCATTTACATAGAGAGCAACCAGCAATAGGAGCTAGAGCTCCAGTACATGCATCACAGTCATCTCATGCAGAAGTACCCCATGAAAACCTAGAACAAGAAGTATATGGTCCTAAAATGTACAAGGAAAGACGGTATGACAAGCTGAGGAAACATGGTGCAACTGATTTCAATGGCACAACAGACCCAGCAAAAGCTGAGACATGGCTGAAAAGGACACAGAGGGTACTGAATATGATGAGATGTACTCCAGATGAGAAATTTGATTATGCAGTATCCTTACTGCAAGGAAATGCTTATGAATGGTGGGAGACAGTCCCTGACAGTGATGCACAACCACCAGTGTTGACATGGAATGATTTTCTCCTGGAATTTCAGAACAATTATATGCCTGAAGCATATAAAGATGAGAAGAGGAAGGAATTCCTGAATCTGAAGCAGGGGAATATGTCTATTGCGGAGTATGAAGTACAATTTAACAAGCTTTCCCATTATGCCACTTTCATGGTCTCTACTGAAAGAGACAAATGCAGGAAGTTTGAGGAGGGCCTCAAATATGAGATCAGAAACAGAATCACGACTACTGATCTTGATAGTTATGCTAGGCTTAGAGCTGCTGCAATCAGAGCTGAACGGTTAATGAAAGAAGCTGGGGAACAACAAATAAAAAGGCCATCACGTGAATTCTTTGGTGAGTCTAGCAGAAGGTTGGGGAAAAGAGGTAGATATATGCCTGCACAAGCTGGTAACAGAAGTGGGTACTCCAGTTCTAGAGGTCGAGGAATGACTTTCTCTTACCCAGGCAGAGGGCAGAGCTAATATGTTGAACAGAGGCCCACATGTAGTCATTGTGGCAGACAGCATACGGGCGAATGTAGAAGGCTCACAGGAGCATGTTATTTCTGTGGATCGATGGAGCATATGTATAGAGACTGTCCAAATAGAGCCAAACTAGCAGAGACTAGCAGAGACAGAGGAGTATCTGAGACTACTGTTGAGGCACCGAGGGTCTACCCTACTAGTGGGACACAAGGCAGAGGAAGAGGCAGGGGCAGGACTGGTACACTGGGTAGAGGAGTGACCAGATCTGAAGGTCAGAGTTCTAGACCCCCTACTCAGGCCAGGGTGTTTGCTATGACTAGACAAGAGGCAGTGGATGCTCCCGAAGTAGTCACTGGTAATATTTATATTTCTGAAATATTAGCATATGCATTGATTGACCCAGGCTCCACTCATTCATTTATATCATTGCATATGGCATCTAAACTACATCAAATGCATGAGCCTTTGGGGATTGACATAAATGTGAGTACTCCATTGGGAACAGTGGTAGTTGTGAATAATGTCTGTCGTGATTGCCTGATATGCATTGACAGAGCTGAGTTAATAGCTGATCTAATTTTATTGCCAATATATGAATTTGATGTGATACTGGGAATGGACTGGTTAACTAGACATCATGCAATAGTGAATTGCTTTACTAAGGAAGTAATTTTGGAATCACCAAACCAGCCAAGGGTAGTATTTCTAGGTGAAAGAAAACTTGTGCCTACATGTCTAGTTTCAGCAGTAAAGGCATTTCGAATGATCAAAGGGGGATGTGAAGCATATTTGGCATATGTGACTGATATTAGAACCACTGATAGCTTGCTTGAAAATATACCAGTGGTAAGGGAATTTGCTGATGTATTCCCAGATGATCTACCTGGTTTACCACCAGATAGAGAGATAGAATTCACTATTGAACTAGTACCAGGAACAACACCAATATCAAGGTCACCCTACAGAATGGCCCCAGTTGAGTTGAAAGAGCTGAAGGCCCAATTGCAGGAGTTACTTGATAAAGGGTATATCAGACCTAGTGTATCACCATGGGGAGCTCCAGTGTTATTTGTTAAAAAGAAAGATGGAACAATGAGATTATGTATCGATTACAGACAACTGAATAAAATGACAGTGAAGAACAAATATCCGTTGCCCAGAATAGATGATTTGTTTGACCAGTTGCAAGGAGCCCAAATATTCTCCAAGATTGATTTGAAATCAGGCTATTACCAGCTGAAGGTAGCAGAAGCAGATGTTCCAAAGACTGCCTTTCGAACCAGGTATGGGCATTATGAATTTTTAGTAATGCCATTTGGATTGACTAATGCTCCAGCTGCATTTATGGCTTTAATGAATAAGGTGTTTCAACCATATCTGGATAGGTTTGTGATAGTATTTATTGATGACATATTGGTGTACTCAAAGAATAGGGGAGAACATGAACAACATTTAAAAATTGTGTTGCAAACCTTAAGGGAGAAACAACTGTATGCCAAATTGAGTAAATGTGAATTCTGGTTAGATCATTTGGTGTTTCTTGGACATGTAGTATCGGGCAAGGGCATAGAAGTAGACCCAAAGAAAATAGAGGCTATGGTAAATTGGGAAGCTCCTAAAAATGTTTCAGAAATGCGTAGTTTTCTGGGTTTAGCCGGATATTATCGTAGATTTGTTGATGGATTCTCCTTAATTGCTAACCCTTTGACTAAATTGTTGAGAAAGAATGTGTCTTTCAAGTGGACTCCAGAATGTCAGAGGAGTTTCGATGAACTAAAGCACAGGCTAACCTCAGCACCAGTGTTAACCATCCCTACAGGTACAGGTGGGTTTACAGTATATAGTGATGCTTCTCACCAAGGCTTGGGATGTGTGTTGATGCAACATGGTAAGGTGATAGCTTATGCATCCAGACAACTGAGACCACATGAGATCTCCTATCCAGTGCATGATTTAGAATTGGCTGCAGTCGTATTTGCATTGAAGATTTGGAGGCATTATCTGTATGGTGAGACATTCCAAATCTTCACAGACCATAAAAGCTTGGGTTATTTGCTGACACAGAAAGAATTAAACATGAGGCAGAGACGGTGGTTAGAGCTATTGAAAGATTATGACTGTACGATTGAATACCATCCAGGGAAAGCCAATGTGGTAGCAGATGCATTAAGTAGGAAGGCTAGTGGCAGTGTAGCTCACTTGCAAGTATCCTCTTTTCCATATTTGATTCAATTACGATCTATGAATGTTGAATTAAATATACATGATGAAGGATCACTTATTGCTACTCTTCGAGTCAGACCTATACTAAAGGAGAGGATCAAAGAAGCACAAAGCAAAGATCCTAAATTGTGTGAGAAAATTGAATCAGTAAGGCAGGAAAACAGTAAAGATTTTCAATTGCAGGATGATACACTGATGTTAAAGTCACGCATATGTGTTCCAGACACTGAGAACTTGCGTCGGGAAATAATGGAAGAGGCACACAATTCACCGTATGCAATGCACCCAGGGATGACAAAGATGTATCACAGTTTAAGGCCTCATTACTGGTGGCCAAGAATGAAGAAAGACATAGCAGAATATGTTTCCAAATGCTTAACATGTCAGCAGATCAAAATTGAACATCAGGCACCAATTGGTAAGTTACATCCATTGCCAGTGCCAGAATGGAAATGGGAAAGAATAACGATGGATTTTGTCTATGGATTGCCAAGAACTCCACGGAAAAATGATGCAGTATGGGTAATTATTGACAGATTAACCAAGTCAGCACATTTTCTACCTATCAGATGGGGTTGTACACTTGAGAGTTTGGCCAAATTATATGTGAATGAGATAGTCAGATTGCATGGCATTCCAGTGTCCATTGTGTCTGATAGAGATCCACGGTTTACTTCACGTTTTTGGGTGAGTTTACAGAATGCATTGGGAACAAAATTGAACTTTAGCACTGCATTCCACCCACAGACTGACGGACAATCAGAAAGGACTATACAGACATTGGAAGAAATGCTTAGGGCATGTTCTATGGAATTCAGAGGTGCTTGGGATGAATATATAGCATTGATTGAATTTGCTTACAACAACCAGTATCATAGCAGTATCCAGATGGCACCATATGAAGCATTGTATGGCAGAAAGTGCCGAAGCCCTATCATTTGGGATGAAGAAGGAGCACGTGCATTAGAAGGGCCAGAGCTAGTGCAAGACACAGTGGATAAGATCAAGGTTGTCAAGAACAAGCTAAAGGCAGCACAGGATAGGCAGAAAAGTTATGTTGATCAGCATAGAAGGGAGATGGAATACGAGTTGGGTGAGAAGGTATTTCTTCGTGTATCTCCATGGAAAGGGATAATTCGATTTGGCCAGAAGGGTAAATTGAGCCCAAGATACATAGGGCCTTATGAAATTCTTGAGAAGATTGGTCCATTGGCTTATAGGTTGGCTTTACCACCCGAGATGGCTCAGATACATAATGTGTTTCATGTGAGCATGCTTAGAAGATACAGGTCAGATCCTACACATGTACTTAAAGATCAAGCCATTGAGATTGCAGAGAACATGAGTTATGTTGAGGAACCAGTGCAAATCATTGGATACAAGACTAAACAGCTAAGAAATCGAGAAATACCTTTGGTTAAGGTATTATGGCGTAACCATTTACAAGAAGAGGCAACATGGGAAACAGAAGAAAATATGAAAAAGCAATATCCACAACTGTTTTCAGGTATTAATTTCGAGGACGAAATTTTAAAAGGAGGGGAGAATTGTAACATCCTCGACTTCCCACATATGCATTATTACATGCATTTTATTTTGACATATGCATTTGAATATAATTCAATTGAACACATGCATTTCATACGTATTTTCGTAGGATCAAGTTTATGACACGCACTAGCTACGTGTCCTAGTACATTGCAATTGTGTTGAGTCACACATGTGTATTTATAATCTAAATGAGGATAAAAAGTATTAAAAAAATGAATGAAATAAGGTGACTAAATTAAAGTAAGCAAAATGACTAGATTGAGATTAAATTGCATATTATGTTGATTTGTATAATAATAATAAAAAAATAAAATAAAAAAAATAAAAGTCAGAAAAATAAATAAATAAATAAATAAATAAATAAATAAATAAAAAAAGAAGGAAAAAGGGGACGGATGAAACAAAGAAAAGGAAGATAAGGTGGTGGGTGGTGGCTTTTAACTTATTAGGCAGCCACCTTATCACTTCCCTTCCTCATCTTCTTCTTCTTCTTCTTCTTTGCTTCATTCCTTCCACTTCTTTTCAAGTTTCAGCCACCATTTCTTCCTTCTTTCACTCCAAAAATTGCAGGAACAAGATTAGCCAAGAGTGATTATAGGTGAGTAAACATTTATTCTTGTGTTAAGCTTGATTTTGGTGTTTAGGGTTCATTAATAGGCACTGTTTTGCAACCCGATTTTGATGAACATCTAAATTGATTCTGGACAAGTATAAAACACAAAAGTTGTTCCTTTATGTCTTATATTTATGAATATGTAAACGGTGTTTCGTGATTTGGTTTATAGAATTAGATATGCTCTTCGTACTGAAACTGGTCAGGGTGTAAACCCTAACCAAGTTAGCTACTGTGTTACTTGATTTCGAATATGTTAAAGCAATTATTTGAAGTATCTCAAAACATAAAAGTTGTAGATATATGTGTTATGTATCTGTATACCAAATTTCAGGTTCATATGTCTTGTAAATTGTGAGTTATGGTAAATGGAACCATGACTGTTCCATGGTTTGAACTGCCTATTGAGTGCCCTGGGCAGTTCCAGAAACTGTTTTGTCTAATTTGAGCTCCTTAGAGCTAGATTATGTAACTTATCAAAACATGAAAGTTATAGGTATATGTCTTAGATAAATTTTGGTACTAATTTCAGCTTAAAATGTTATGTATAGAGTAAGTTATGGCCTTTAGAAGTCATACTGGTCCGGAAGCCAATTCTGTTCTGGACCAGTGAAATGTTGCTTATAATTTGAAGACCTTAGAGGCATAATTGGTAAAAGTTGTGAACATGAAAAATGTTCCATTTGAACCCATATAAATTTATGCCAAGTTTCATTATAATCTGATTTACAGATTGTAAGATATGGACTACCCAAATTGGTACCCTGAAACTGCCAAAGGGCAGAAACAGGGCAGGAAACAGAACACTCTTAGAAATTCCACCAAAAATTGTACAATGATCCAATTGGTCTGATATTTTAATATGTTTCCTTATTATGTGTTATTTTGAATTAGGAATAAGAATCAGATTAATTGGTCAACTATAGGAAAAGTTATAGGCTTAACAGTCCCATAAGGTCACACTGCCCCATAGGAAAAAGCCTAGCTATGTATATGCATTATGCATATTAATTTGTTTAAGCCGCATTAAGTCTCCCTAATCATGAGTTAATCCATTATATTTTCATGTTAGGCTCACAACATATTGGAGACCCACAAGGAGCAGATAGACAATAAGTAAGAGTCGGGATCAAAGGAGAACGGTGAGTCTAATTATCGATTGAATTCTTAGTGCAAATGAATGTTGCTTGCTATGTGATTCATATGATTGTCATAATTTGTCCTTGATAATATGATGATGGATAATTTGTGACGTTTGTGGTTTGACATATGATTGTCATGATTGTCCTTGATAATATGATGATGGACAATATGTGACGTTTGTGGTTTGACATATGATTGTCATGATTGTCCTTGATAATATGATGATGGACAATATGTGACGTTTGTGGTTTGACATATGATTGTCATGATTGTCCTTGATAATATGATGATGGGCAATATGTGGCATTTGTGATACGTATAAATGGTATACTTGTGGTATATTTGAGGTATATGTTTGACATAGGTGATATATATACATGGTATATGTATAGTATATGCAAGGTATATGCGTGGCATATGAGGCATATATGTGGTATATGTATGTTATATGTGATAAGATGCAATGGTTCATAAATGCTTAGTACAAATGCATATGCATATGGACTTAAAAGGCGTTGTGACTAGTTAATCAATATTGCAAAGCAAAAGAAGAGGCCTATGGCCCAACAAATGTGCAAATGAAACAAATGATCAAACTAGCTAGCAAATGCAAATACAATTGCAAATGCAAATGTTCACATGGCAAATGTTCACATGGATACCCGGGGCAATGTCTGTTTAACTTGGTCACAACAAAATGAAATAAGCAAAGCATTTGCATACATAAAGAGTAATGATTATATGTTTCAACTTTATTGATACTTATATGATACTGATGAATGGAATAGAATACCTGATATATATTGGATTTGTGATTTATTACTATGAGTTGTTTGGTACTTTAGAGCTCATTGGATGATTATTCTCACTGAGCCGCAACTCATCAATTTGCGTCATTTTTCAGGTAAAGAAAAGTGATAGCTCATTTTGAGTAGTGTATAGAAGACATGGAGCACAGGTCATTGGCCGAGCCTCATCACTCTCTCTCCTTGCATTCCACACAAGCATAAAAACATGTCATCTGTATTTTGGACTTATATGCTTGAATATGTATAGTCATTTTGGAATGAGTCTAAATATGTATAAATGAAATCAACTCGGAAATACTTATGTGTAAAGTTTATATTTTGATATATGTGATATATCGTATTGTGGTTTTAATGTTGACTTGAAAAGTCGTTTAGTAATTTTACAGGATATAAGACTTGTAAAGTCATTAGTTGATTTTACAGGATATGATATGAAAAAAAAAAATTTTTACTACTATTGTTAACAGGGTATTTTGCCTTTTCAGTATGCAGTATGTGACTATTTGATACAGGGATAGGTTATACTTAAATGCATAAGAGGTGTGACGTTACATTTAATGTCCATAATCATTCATTTAGTTAATAATTATCTCACTTGATCCTCCAATTTTTGGTATATTGCAAATTGACCCCAAAACTTTCTAAATTTTGTGTTTAGATCCTTCATCGTAAAATAACATATTTAAATACTTTAAATACTTTATTAAGTATTTTTCATAATTATTTGCCATTATTTTAAGTTTTATTCGGTCAAAATCCGAATTTAGATTTCTATCGGTTTGACGTGTCAGTTTAATGACACATGCGACTCCGGCCTAAATTAGCGAATATGACATGTATCATGTATATATTAAATTCATATATCTATAAATAAGTTATATAAAAGCCTTTCGGTTGTAAATAGTAAAACTTTTGTTGTATACAATACAAGTATCTTATTTTTTATGTGGGATGTGTATATATATATATATATATATATATATATATATATATATATATATATATATAATGTACATGCATATTGGTCAACTAACTAGAAATATGATCTAATCTGATTGTAAAATAGAAGTATAAGGGAGTATTATACGTTGCCACTACCTTTGGGAATAGATTGGAGTCTCGCTACTCACATATAGGTATGTGTTAATTGTTTTTCCTTTTATGTGTTTTTTGGTAATTATATTTTTATTTATTTGCTTATCGCTGCCTAAATGGATTTGGATCATAAATTTGGATTTGGTATACATGATGTATATGTGAAGTATTTATAATATATATATATATATATATATATATATATATATTTTGTAGTTATACCTCACATATATTGTAGATATACTTTTATATATATATATATATATATATATATATATAATTATATTTTTATTTATTTGCTTATCGCTGCCTAAATGGATTTGGATCATAAATTTGGATTTGGTATACATGATGTATATGTGAAGTATTTATAATATATATATATATATATATATATATATATATATATATGAAGTATATCTATAATAAAGTATTTCATATGCCTCTCCATTCTCTTTGTCTTCATCATCTCATAATCAACATCATCTTATTTATCATCATCTTTTTCTGCTTCTTCAACATTGTTTTCTTCATCTTGAATTTCACTAACACATTTTGGCATTCTAATTTGGTAGTATTATGGTTAATCAGATAGACAAAGAGATTTTTCTTACATCAGATTTGATAGTGTTTATCGACACCAATGAAGGGCTACCTTACATCTGCAAATTCTTGGGCCTTTCCCAAATTCTCCATTTCTAAAAGTTAATCTAACATCAACTTCTTACATAAGATAGTTATGCTTTTGAACTGCCTATTCTACCTTATCTTTCACGTGCTTTTTCATTACATTTGTCAACTATAAGTAAATGATTTCATATGCATCGTGTCATTCATATTCAAAATTACAGTAAATGGAACATACAAAAAAATGAGAAATTAGAAAACGAAGCTCTATTTTTGCATTTACAATTTTTTTTTAAAAAGTTCAAATTCGAGAAAATAGAACACCATTTATACTTGGTCATAAAAAATATTAAATGATAAAAGACCAGGAGAAAGAAAAAGCCTCCTAATTTTTTTAAAAAAAAAACTAAAAGCATAAAAATAAAAATAAATATTTTTAGAAAATATAGTTTTGGTAGGCTTGGCAACTGTTCGGAACTGATAGTTCTGCGGTCCCAGAAATATAGGACCAGATCGGAATCGAAAAAGGCCCGATTTGAAATTGGTCTATTCTAATTCATAAATTGGCAGTTCGGTCGGTTTTAATTTTTTTAAAAATTATAAAATTAAGTAATTAACACAATAAAAAATAAAATTAAAATTATTAAAGTTTAGAAATTAAACTTAATTATTAGATGAATTTGAAGCAAAAAAATATTAAGTTAGAAATAAGTGAAAATTGGGAAATAAGTTGTTAGAAAGACTGAAAATTTTGAGAAATAAATGTTAACTTATAAAATATTAATTTATGTAAATTATAAATTTTTACAACTAATAAGTTATAAAAAAAATGAAAATTTTGATAAAAAAATTAACTTATTGAATATTAATTTGTGATTTTGTGTAATAAGTTATATTGTTATAAAATAAAATAAAATTTTGATTTTGAGAAATTATAAGTTAGAATTTAGAAGAATTATTTTTATTTGATAAATTAATAAATTATATAAAATATAACTAGGCTAAAAACCTAATCAATTAAAGTTTTATTTTTAAAAATAATTTAATTTTTAAAAGTTTGAATTTATATTTCAAAATTATAATGTTAATAATTGGGTTTGAACTTAATTTTTTTACCATTAATTAAGTTACCTACATATCCTCTTGGAGTTTAGAATAATAAAAAATAACATAGTTATCTTATCTTTTAAATTTTAATTGTAGACTCATTTTACCTTTTTTTAATCAGAACCGTTAGTGTCGAATGTGTTAGTCATTCCTTCAGTGGTGAAGTCATATTGGTTCTCAAATTGATATTTCTTTATTTCTTAATATCTTAATGCTGCTTTGGTCTAATCATTAATTCATGCTTGAACTTCTAGCACTTTGAAAGTTAACCTAAATCGTGTCTCATCCAAAATATTACCCGTTGCACTAAAAACTTATTCAACCGCAACAGTTGAGACTGCATTTGAAAAAATTTCTTTTCAATTTGGGAGAATACTGGATAAGTATTTTGATATCAACTTCACCAATCAAGTGCTAGAAAAATCTTTACCTATCTTATTATCACTAAACTCAAATGTAGTTGTTATATAAATATTAAATTCAGGTGAACCGGATGATGATTTTAGTTTTTTATATTTTTGCATCATCAAATGATCACCCCCTCTAATATTTATCGATTCACTCAAAACTTGAATAGTAGTGCCACTAATAGTAGTAGGAATATTATAAATCAAACTAAATTTAATAAATAAATCACAAGTGAAGTTTTTTACATCATTAATAATAGAATCAACACTAATATTATCACTTAAATCTAACAATGAATAACTCAATAATCATATAAATAATCTATTATACATCTAGGATAAAAAAAACAATATACAAGATTAATCAAGTGAATAAATTTAAAATAATTCAACCATTTATTTTTTATTATATAAATAGATTCATACAAAATTGGATCATTAATATAATATTGAAATGCATCAACAATATTAATACATTTATACAATAATAAATACACATATTAGATAATAAATACCACTTAAAAGATATATTGTATCATTAAAAAATTTAATATATCTAAAAGTTATTGCAAACATCCTAATATTGTAGATATAAATTAATTTGTGACACATTATTGAAAATAAATATGTACAATAATTCTCTATATCTATATGACTCATTGAGTAATTCATAAGTTGAATTCTAATAAGTAAGAACATTCATTGGAAATCTTTTAGGTTTTTTGTCATTTTCACAATAAAATTAAGCTCATAATTTTATTGTTTGTTGATATGACCATAAAAATAAAGTTGATACTTTAATTGCAGCAATTATACCACTCAAAAATTTTAAACAATCTTGAATACATAAATTTAACACATGACATACACATCTAACATGAAAAAATCTACCTTCAATGTTAGATTGACATAATGCTTGAAAGTCTTGAATTATCAAAATAAATTGAAAAACATTTATGAACTAATTCATGTTCATTCCAAAATATTTTTTTATCATTTTAAAAATATTATCGATGGTATGTTGATTATCAAAAACTCTAAATGCAAGCATTTTTTTTGTAATTGACATTCATCATCAGTCCAATGACATGTAATACCCATGTAAAAATGCATTTACTAATGATCACTCTAAATATTACTACAAATACAAATACATCCATTCAAAGAAGAAAATATTTTCAACTATTCTTTTTTATTTTCCTTATATAAATTATACAAAGAACGTTTAAGTATATTTCTTAATACACATTTATGTTGGGTTTTGAACATGCATCTTATATATGGCACATCAGAAATATAAAAATTTATCAAAACCAAAACCCATGGAATGCCCTATATATATTAAAATCAGATCATACAATCAATATGGAAGAAGTTGATTACCTTCGTTTATAGCTTTTCAATCTTCCAAGTTATGAGCCTTCTTTTTTAGTTGGGTTGTTGCAAACCATAACAATCCAAGACTAGATTTCCTTTAATAGTAATCCACATGAAGGAGCGAAGGAAACAACCTCGAAGGAGATGGGTTTTCAAAGCACCAAGGTGCTAGTAATGGTGATTCAACTTTTAAGGGAGATGGAAGAGAGATAACTTTTATTTCTCTAATGTGGCAGGCTCCTTTATGAGCCTTTTGAAGGGTATTTATATGTCTACTAATCATAATTAGGGTTGGACACTTAAAACTCTATGTTTGGCTTCCATTCAGAAAGAAATTTAGCATAATCGCATAACGTCGTGCTATCGAGAGGTCATAGCGTGCACGACAGCCTTGTGCAAAAGAGTTTGCAAACACGCACATGAGGGTATCCTTGCGCATGCGATAGAATGCCTTTGTATTGTCACATACACGTAAGGAATCCTCACGCGCACGACATAATGGCACTCTATACATGTCACTTGCACATGACAACCATTATGTGCATGTGACACATAACCCCTTTTGCTCTCATACACAAAACATTTTCATGCAACTTTCTCTCTCATGTTTTTGGATCCAATCCAAAACTCATTTCATAATTCCTTTATTCCTTCTATGCGTGTGACCCATTAGGTTTTCGATTATGTTGACAGCTCAAATCATCACATGATTTAAAACAAATCATGAATAGTATCTAGTAACATATCATGATCTCCAATTGACTAAAAAGTAAGTGGTATGACTATAAACTTTTTCATAGACAATTATCGTGCAATTCATCCTTTAATTAGGGATAATTTGTATATAAACACAATTGCATATGATAGGAATCTCATCATTATGATCTCATCATGAATTCCTTCATGTTGTGTTACATACCATGGACTTCATTAAACAGTTTAAGATCTATATCAATTCATATGCAATGAATATCATATAATGAAAAATTCCTTTTATTAATAATAAATGAGTACATCAAGTGCCTAAGGTAATTATCTTTAGGGCAACTCTCTCACAGTCTCCCACTTGCACTAAAACCAATCGCCTTTATACATTATACAATAAGCGAGTACATCACTACATGTTTCTTTTGGGGAAATGGCTTAGTGAGAGGATTAGTTGTATTCCGATCAGTGGGAACTCTCTCTATCTTTACATCATATCTACCTATGATTTTCTGAATCAAATGGTAATGTCTGAGTACATGTTTGGATCTTTGATGAGACTGTGGCTCCTTTGCTTGTGCAATGGCTCCATTATTATCACAATATAAGGGTATTGGATCAATAATGCTAGGAACCACTTCTAACTCTGTGATGAATTTTCTTATCCAAACCACTTTTTTAGCTATTCAGAAGCTACAATATACTTTGCTTCGGTTTTGGAATCTGCAGTCATCTCCTTTTTGGAACTCTTCTAACTGATTGCATCACCATTTAACATGTAAATATAGCCTGATAGGACTTGGAGTCATCCTTATCAGTCTAGAGGTTGGCATCTATATACTCACTTACTTTAAGCTCACCATATCCATAAATCAAGAATACATCCTTAGTTTTTCTCAAGTATTTAAGGATATTCTTGACGGCCACCCAATGCTCCTCGTCAAGATTTGACTGATATCTACTCGTGACATTAAGAGCATATAATACATCAGGTCCAGTACATAACATAACATACATAATAGATCTAATAGCTGAAACATATAGAATTCTACTCATGCATGTTTGTTCATCTTATGTCTTTAAACACATAGACTTAGAGAGAGTAATCCCATGAGTCGTTGGAATTAATCATCTCTTGGACTGTTCCATGTGAAACCTCATTAGCATCTTATATATATATAGACTGAGAAAGACTAAGCAACCTTTTAGATCTATCTCTATAGATCTTTATCTCCAGTATGTAGGTCGCTTCTCTAATGTCTTTTATGGAAAAATTATTAGAAAGACAAATTTTGACTGATTGAAGAACTGAGATGTTATTTCCTATAAGAAGTATATCATCTACATATAATACTATGAATATGACTGCAGTCCCATTAAACGTTTTGTAAACACAAGGTTCATCCACATTTTGCAAGAAACCAAACTCTTTGATTGTCTCTTCAATGATGTTCCAACTCTTAGATGCTTGCCTCAATCCATAAATAGATCTTTGTAATTTGCATACCTTTTTGTTTTCACTTGATGTTAAACCATTAGGTTGTGTCGTGTAGACATCTTTAGTCAGATTTCCATTAAAAAAAGTTATTTTCATATCCATTTGTCAAATCTCATAATCATAATGAGTAGCAATGACTAGAAGTATTCTGATGGATTTAAGCATAGCAACTGGAGAAAAAGTTTCATCATAGTCAACACATTGTCTTTGATGATATCTTTAAGCTACCAACCTAGTTTTATAAGTAACTGTATTACCTTCCATGTTGGTCTTCTTCTTGAAGACCCATTTGCATCCAATTGGTTTAATCTCTTCAGGTGGGTCAACCAAAGTCCACACTCAGTTTTCAAACATGGAATCCATCTCCTAAAATTAATTTTTATTTCCGTACTTTAAAGTTTAATTTATACTCTCATGGCTGATTATAGCCGTTAGGGTGCATTTAATACGAAACTAGCCATTGTACCAACCAAATAATCGCGTCTGATATTTTTCTCTTTCATCTTTCACGGGCATGACTATGTTTGTCACAAGCATGACTGTTCTACCAAATCGTGACTGAAGTGGTGACCTTGGTCGTGAAGCTCTCTGGAAGGTTTTGAAACATTGGGTCACGGGCGTGACAAACTTCCCAGCCGTGATCCAAGTGGTGACTTTGGTCGTGAAGCTCTCTGGATGAAATTGTCATGAAGATTCACGGGCGTGACATTTAATTCACAGGCATGACTTAAATGTACATTTCACGGCTTGTGTCTTTCTTCATGGCCGTGAACTTCAAATGTTGGTTTTGGTGATGGTTAGCTCTCTCACGGGCGTGACACATAGGGTCACGGGCGTGAACATTCTACTTCCTTAATTTTGTCTTTCAAGGATTATTCTTCCATTCTCATTCTTGCTATTTTATTGCATACCCTATTTAATAGACTTAGAAAACAAGTATGTTAAATACAATATTGCTATTTTATTTGTTATTATCAAAATGATGAAAATATCTCTTAAGGTTTAACAATCTCCCCCTTTTTGATGATGACAAATAATCTAGCAATATGTGCTTTTAAGAAGTCTCCCCCTCAAAAGATACTTAGGATAAAAATTGATAAAATGCAAGAATTGTAAGGAATGATGTAGCATTGAAATAAACTTTCTAATTTTTAATTATATGCAAGTTATATGCAAAGTATATCCAATATATACCAAAATTCTTTTTAAGGCATGAAGTACATGTAAGGTATATTTAGAGTATAACATGGCATATTCATTTATGTAACTTGCATTAAGGTATATGCAAAGTATACTTAAGATATATCTAATATGTATGAAGCTTAATTTCATACTTGCATATTAATTTTGAATCAAATTTTGAGTATTTCTAATTTTTCCCAACCTAACTCAATTTCAATGTATTTGTAGGTTCTTATTTTTTATTCAAAATTCATTTATCTTAATATATTGCTAGGTTCTCCCCCCTTTTGTCATCAACAAAAAGAATATAAAGATACCAAAAGATAAACAAAGCAAATATATTTGATTGTTAAAAAAAATTACACACCAAAAGAAATAAAAGTCAGAAAGGAAATACAACAAACAACAAAACAACAAAGAAAATAAACAAGCAAACACGCAAATTTAGGCTAACATCTAGCCTAACACCTAGCCGGACATCCTAACTCGAAGTCTAGCAACCTCTGCCTCAAGGCTGTCCATCCGCGACTCCATAAAGTCTTTGAAGTTTTCCAACCTCTCGTCCATCGAAGCCTACAGCTGCTCGAATCGTGGTGCCAAGAGGTTAACCACTTGCTGCGCCAAATTCGGTATGGAAGCTGAGGATTTTCCGATGTCCTGCTCAGCTGCTGGAGGTGCTTCCTCAACCCGAGCCCTTTTCTTCTGCTGGATCCCTTGGAGGCCGGCTTTGAAATCCTCCGTGTCATTGTCTTCCCAAATTATCTCCCTAGCAGTGTCTGTGAAACGGTATTAAATATTGTTCTCATAAATAATTCTGACAGCCGCTCCCATCTTGATAAAGGACTCGACATCCAATCGATCTCGAGGATCGTGTACTACACGTGCCACCTCGGTGCTTCACACCTTAGGCGTGACACATCACGCACATGTGGCAACTAAGTGCCACATGGTGCTCACCCATTTGATGACATTGCATCAGTTGGCTGACGTGTTAGTCCATGTGTCCCTGACACGTGGCACATTCGGCCATGTGGATTCCCCTGGTTGGTCCACAGAAACGCTGATGTGTCAATGATATGGTAAGGTGGTTGTGCGCGTGGGACCCTTTCTTGCGGCATATGGAGGCTGTCAATGATTGGCGGGTCATTTTTTATTCAATTTGTTTCTCAAAAATCTCAAAATTTAATTTCCAATTTAATGGATATTTTTCCAAAAAAATTTTATGACTATTTGATGAAGAATTTGGAGAAAAATATACAAATTGGAACATAATTATTAAAATATATGTATGTATGTATGTATGTATGTATGTATATTTTTTAGTGTCACATAAAATATATCTTATTTAATGGTGTCTAATGTTTGTTTAATTTATTCAAACGTGTAGTGAGGAATCTGATGTTTCGCGCTTTGGAGCGATTATGTGCATATAAGAAAGATCCAAAACAATCTCTTGAGAAGCTTATTGATGAGGTGTTTTATAAAATGTGGATTTTCTATGTGATGTTTAGTGAAGACTATGACTTAGCTGTGGAACAATAGATGTCTATAGTTCTTAATTCCTTACCTGATTCATGGAAACAGGAAAGGAAAGCGCTTAAAGAAAGATTAAGCAACTTAACTTATGAAAATCTTGAAAACCTGGGATGAGATTGAAATGATGCTCATCCAGCTTCAAATAGCCAAGCTTTAAGGCTATATGAGTGACATAACCACCAATGAGTATATCTCCTATGGATTTAGTGGCAATGGACAGAAGATGGTTTGCAAACCATCTAGAAAGTGCCACCGTGAGTCCTCTTCTAGCCATCTCAAAAAGGAAGAGCTCCGATTTTCGAATGGTCCCATTGCTGTCTCTCTGAGCGAATATGCTATAGGTTAAAAACATATGCAAATATTTATGCACTGGGGACCAGAGATGAGTACTCTTTGCCTTTTTGACATCCCAGCTACAATCTGTGCCAAAATGGGTCCATGCCCGAGTCGTAAAGAATTTCACTTCGCTGTCATTGAGGATGCCATCCAATGGTAAATTGAATAAGTCCCCGAATTCAGTGGCATTGAGAGTGTTTGGATTGTTGCAGAGTTGGAATTTCACCACTCCAGTAGGAGACACTTGCAAAGTGCTCAGAAATTCCAGTGTTGGCTCCCGCAATGTGGGCTGATGAATGTCCACGAATTCTTTCAAGTGACAGGCCTGGAGTTACTCTGTCATTGTCGTTTCTAGCCCGAGAGTTCGGACGGTTTTCCATTCAAAGGACCTCGATGAAAGGAGAGGCCTTTGTTTCAAGGTGGAGTACCGGGGATGGCAATGCTCCGGAATTCTATTTATGAGGTAATCTGCATACCTCCTAGGAGCATGTGACTTCTTTCTTTTTCCTTTTGATGAGTCGATTTCCATTTGATTTGCAGAAATGAACTTTGTGGAGTTTGGGAGAAAAAATTTGATAGAAAAATTTGAGGAAACCCTACAGAAGTATGATTTTTGGTGAAGGACTGAACTTTTGATGGTATTTATAGAAAAAGTTTGTGACTTGGGGGCCGGAATCTTCAATATCTCATTGAATGTGTGTAAATGAAAGCAGTTTCTAGGAGTTGAAAGGTTGAAATGAGAAAAATAACTGGCTGTTCTCTTATATGCCCGATGCATTCACGGGCGTGAATAATCGTGTTCACGGTTTGCTGAAGGGGTGTTATACCCATGAATAAAGGCATGAATATGTTCACGGTCGTGACCTTTGAATGTCACGGGTGTGAATGATGAACTGTCACAGGGGTGAAAAAATAGTCACGGGTGTGAAAGGTTGAATTTCACTACTTATGTCCGTAAAGCAAAGCGTGACTCAAAACATGAACACCTCTGTGTGTTTTGGGGTGAAAATGTTCACGGGCGTGAAAATGCATCACGGGCGTGAACAGGGCTTTTCACGGGAGTGAATGAAGTCGTGAAAATAAGCTTCACTACTTGAAGCCGTTAACGATGTCATGAATTAAGTCGTGAACGACATTGCCTCTTTTGGCTATCTAAGTCATGGGCATGAACATATGTCACGGGCGTGACTTTCCTAAAATTTTCATCAAATAAAATTAAGTCCTAGAACAAGACTAAATCATTTCTATGAAGATTCTATCCCTTATAACATAAACTTTTCATCAAATTTACTTCCTTATATCTAGTGATATGATACACAATTAAGATTATCACTTAAGATTTCATAATTTAGCAATCACAAGGTTAATCCATCAATCATACCAAGTTCTCTTCTAATGAAATTAAATCTTTCCTCATTTAGAGACTTAGTAAAAATATCTGTCAATTGATTTTCTGTGCTTATAAATTCTAATGCAACATCTCCATATTGAACATGATCTCTAATAAAGTGGTGTCTAATGTCAATATGCTTACTTCTTGAGTGTTGAATAGGATTCTTTGAAAGATTTATAGCACTTGTATTGTCACATTTAATAGGTATATGATTCATATCATGACCATAGTCCTTAAGTTGTTGTTTCATCCAAAGAATTTGAGTACAACAACATCCAGCTGCTACATACTCTGCTTCAGCAGTTGAAAGAGCAACTAAAACTTGTTTCTTGCTAAACCAAGAAACTAAATATTCTCCAATAAAGTGACAAGTACCTGAAGTACTTTTTCTATCTAAAAGACTATCAGTATAGTCTGCATCTGAATATCCTATAATATAGAAGGATGAATTTCTAGGATACCATAAACCTAGATGTAATGATCCATGTAAATATCTTAGAATCCTTTTTACTGCATTTAAATAAGATTCTTTAGGACATGATTGAAATCGTGCACACAAGCAAACACTATACATTATATTGGGTCTAGAAGCAGTAAGATATAAAAGTGATCCGATCATACCTCTATAGAGCTTTTCATTAATGCTCTTACCATTTTCATCCTTGTCCAATTTTGTTGATGTGCTTATAGGAGTCTTGGCATTTTTGCATCCTTCCATACCAAATTTTTTAATTAAATCTTTGGCATATTTGGATTGGTTAATGAATATGCCCTCATTGCTATGCTTTATTTGTAGACCAAGGAAATACTTAAGTTCTCCCATCATGCTTATTTCAAATTCCCTAGTCATACACTTAGCAAATTCTTGACAAAGCAACTCATTAGTAGAACCAAATATTATATCATCAACATAAATTTGAGCAATTAGTATATCATGCTTATGCTTTTTAATGAATAATGTGGTGTCAACATTTCCCTTTGTAAAGTTATTTTCTAATAGAAAAGGACTTAGCCTCTCATACCAAGCTCTTGGGGCTTGTTTCAAACCATATAAAGCTTTTGAAAGTTTGAAAACATGATTTGGCAAATCATAGCTTTCAAAGCCTGGTGGTTGTTCTACATATACTTCTTCTTCTATATAACCATTTAGAAATGCACTTTTCACGTCCATTTGAAAGAGTTTGAAATTCATGTGACATGCATATGCTAAGAGTATTCTTATGGCTTCTAATCTAGCTACAGGTGCATAGGTTTCATCATAATCTATACCTTCTTCCTGATTATATCCTTTTGCAACTATTCTAGCCTTATTCCTAGTTATTGAACCTTGTTCATCTAGTTTATTTCTAAATACCCATTTGCTACCTATAATTTGATGATCCTTGGGTCTAGGTACTAAGGTCCATACCTTACTTCTCTCAAATTGGTTGAGTTCCTCTTGCATGGCAATTACCCAACTTTCATCATTAAGAGCCTCATCAACATTTTTAGGCTCAATTTGAGAAATAAAAGCAATGTCAGTGACTAAATGTTTGAAATGAGATCTAGTACTTACTCCTCTTGAGAGATCACCAATGATTTGCTCTTTTGGATGATCTTTCATCATTTTCCATTCTTTTGGGAGTTCTTGTTCGTTTTCTTCTTGAGTTTGAGGTAGAGAATCATTTTGATGTGAATCTTCTTGATCATTTTCTTCTTTTCCATTTTCAAGATCAAGTATTTCCATGTTACCTACAACATCATCAAGAGCACTACTTTTCACAAGATCAAGTCTACTAGATTTATTAAAGACAACATGCATAGATTCTTCAACAGTTAATGATCTTTTGTTAAATATTCTATATGCTTTGCTAGTTGTAAAGTATATCCTAAAAAGATACCTTCATCAGATTTAGAAGCAAATTTTCCAAGATTGTCCTTGGTTTTCAATATGAAGCACTTGCATCCAAATACTTTAAAGTACGATATCAATGGTTTTCTTCTATTCCATAGCTCAAATGAGGTTTTGTTTAAAAGAGGTCTTTTGAAAACTCAATTTGAAATATAACAAGCAGTGTTTGTGGCTTCTGCCCAAAAGTAAGTTGGTAAACCATATTCAATGAGCATTATTCTAGCCATTTCAATTAAGGTTCGATTTTTCCTTTCAACTACCCCATTTTGTTTAGGTGTTCTAGGAGATGAGAAATTCTGTGAAATGCTATGTTCAAGACAAAAGCTTTCGAAGTTTTCATTTTCAAATTCTTTGTCATGATCACTTCTTATCTTTGAAATATAGTACACTTTTTCATTTTGAACTCTTTTAGCAAAGTTTTTGAAATTTTCAAAAGCATCACTCTTTTGAGCTAAGAAAATTACCCAAGTAAATCTAGAGTAATCATCTACGATGACAAATGCATAATGTTTACCTCTTAAGCTAGCAGTTTTAGTAGTTCCAAATAAGTCCAAATGCAGGAGTTGAAGAGGTTTTGAGGTACTTACTATGTTTTTGGCTTTGAAGGATGACTTATGTTGCTTTTCTTTTTGGCAAGGTTCACATGTCTTGCCTTTTTCAAATTTGACTCTTGGTAGACCTTTTACCAGTTTTCCTGTGTTGAGGCTTTGTATTAAATCCATGTTAGCATGACTAAGCCTTCTATGCCACAGCCAAGATTCATCACTAATGGTTACAAGACACTTAGAGGAATGGTTAGACAGTTCATGTAAGTTAATTATGTATGTATTGACATCTCTATTTTCTTTAAATATCTTTTGACCATAGATAGAGATCATAAGACATTCATTGGAAGTAAAGATTACTTTGTTTCCTTTATCACATAATTGACTAACACTTAACAAGTTATGTTTCAAGCCATCAACAAGTAAGACATCTTTAATAAAAGTAGTACCATTAATACCAATAGATCTAATGACAATTACCTTACCCTTAGCATTGTTTCCAAAGGTAACTTTACCTTCATAAATACTTTTGATTTCTTTGAAGAGTTCTTTATCTCCTGTCATATGCCTTGAGCATCCACTTTCTACTAGCCAAGCATTATTGTTTATTGTGGACTTGAGGCATACCTATAGAATCACAGTTCAAGTATGATTTTTAGATACCTAAATGAGCTTGGGTACTTGGGGGTTAGCACATGAAGGTTCCCAATGAGCCTTCCTTATCCAACAATGTTTATTTATGTGACCCATTTTCATACAATAATTGCATTGTTTCGGTCTAAACTTGTTTATTGGTCTTACAAGATGTTTGAATACCATATTTCTATCAAACTTATTTTGAGAATAATGACAAGCACAATCATGACTAATTGATGATTTTCTATATGCATGCTTTTTATATATAAAGGCATGATTATTCTTTTTATGTATAGAAGGTTTAGCATGGTTATTCCTTGGTGTTGTTCCAGCAAGTGTGGAGATGTGACGTTCATTTGACTTAACAAAGATGGTTTTGTGAGAAGATTATGATGTGTCCTTAAATCCTAGACCATGTCTAATTAAGGGTGATCTTTGAGACACAATGAGAGTATCTAAACTCTCTTTACCTTTGTGAAATTTAGAAATGGAATTTTTAAGTTCCTCAACTTCATTTTTCAAAGTGTTATTTTCTTTAAGCAAAGAAGCAGTTGAGGGTCTTAATGAATATTCATCTAATGACTTTTGAAAAGATTCATTAGATAATTTAAGCTTAATGTTTTCCTTTTCTAAAACATCTATTTTATTTTTTAAATTAGAGATGTTATTTCTATAAGTACTAAATTTACTTCTATATTTTTTTAATTCTAGATTTAATTCTTCTATTAGGCTTTGCTCATCATCATCATCATCACTATCATCATCATTATCACTATTATCATTGTTCAAAGAGTATGAGTGTAGTGATCTTACCTTATTTGAGATGTGATCCTCAATAGCCATGAAGCATAAGTTGACCTCTTCACTTTCATTATCATCTTTTTCACTTGAAGAGCTTTCGTCATCCCATGTGGTTTTGTGACCTTTCTCCCCATTGTCTCTTTGGTATTTGCTCTTATGCTTCTTGAGCCTTGGACATTCTGGTTTGATATGTCCTTTCTTTCCACACTCATAGCACTTTACCTCTTCCTTACTTCTTTGTGCATCATTAGAAGTTTGTTTGAGGTTTCTTTGCCTGAATTTTCTGGAGTTGCTCATTTTCTTCTCAATGATTCTTTTTAGTCTTCTTGAAAGCATAGCAATGTCCTCATTTTTATCATCACTCATTTCTTCATCATCTTCACTTTCTTCTTGAGGTTTTGAAGTAGAGGCTTTGAGTGCTAAGGGATTTCTTTTCTCTGGCTCTACTTCAAGCTCTCTATCTCTTTTCACTGCCATTTTATGTGTGAGAAGTTTGCCAATCAGCACATCAGTATTCATGATGCTCATATCTTCATTTGCTTCTTCTATGCCAGCAACTCTTGAGCCATAGTCTTTAAGAGGAAGACTTCTCAGGATTTTGTTGTTTATATCTTCTAGACTCAGATGCTTCCCAAGTTTTCTCATTCCATTTATAATGGCTAGAAGGCGGTTGGTCATGTCAGTGATTGACTCATTAGATTTCATCTTGAAGAGCTCATATTCTGAGGTCAGAAGTTGAATCTTCTTGGATTTGATTTGCTTAGTTCCTTCATGATAATTTTCCAATGTCTTCCACATGCTGTATGTTGTTGGGCAAGGTTGTATTCTTCCACATTCTTCAATAGATAATGAGCTTGATAGGATTGTCATTGCCTTCTTGTTTTTGAAATTTGCTCTTCTTTGAGGCTTTGTCCAATCATCTCTTGATAGAATTTCTTCTTCACCATCAGCTCCTCTTCTGGTTGGTGGTGTCCATTCTTTTCGTACACTATCCCAGACTTCAATTCCTTCCCTATCCAGGTATGTCTCCATCTGAAACTTCTAATGGGCATAATTTGCTCCATCAAAGTAAGGTTTGAGACTTTGGAATCCTTCACTAGCCATATCTTAATCTTTACTAGCGCTTTTTTGGCTTCGATGCTAGACAAAGCTCTGATACTAATTGTTGCCCAGATATTAAGCCAAGAAGGGGGGTTGAATTAGAGTTTCAAAAAATTAAACTTTAAAGTGCGGAAATAAAAATTAATTTTAGGAGGGATAGAGAAATTTGACACAAGGATTTTTATAGAGGTTCGGGTGTTAACAAACCCTACTCCTCTCCCCAATCGCAATTGGGAGTTTTACTAACACACTAAGTGTTACAATGGAGTTTTACAAGCTCACTCCCCAACTATGGTGTTTCTCACAATGGCTCACACCTAACCCAGAAATCCCTTGTGTTTTTATGGCTCACACAATAACTAATTCCTTGTGTTTTACAGGCTCACACAAACAACCTTTACTTTTGTGTTTTTGTAGGATCACACAAACAACCTTATATCTTGTGTTTTAAAGGCTCACACAACTAACCCTTACAAGTGTTCTCCTCTTAACCCAGAAATACCCAAAACTCACTTGAGTAATAAATGATTATAGAGAGAAACATTCATAAATCTTTATTGCTCAATAAATGATGAGCAAAAAGATTTTTATAGAGAATAGATATTGGTTATGAAAGTATTGAATGTACAAATAGCTTGTAATAAAATTTTGATTCAAAGTATTTGTTATCCTATTGTACTGAATGCATAAATGACTTGCATTTATACTACCATGGCTGATTATAATCGTTAGGGTGCATTTAATACGAAACTAGTCGTTGTACCAACCAAATAATCGCGTCTGACATTTTTCTCTTTCATCTTTCACGGGCGTGACTATGTTTGTCACGGGCGTGACTGTTCTACCAAATCATGACTGAAGTGGTGACCTTGGTCGTGAAGCTCTCTATAAGGTTTCGAAACATTGGGTCACGGGCATGACATACATCTTCATGGGTCACGAGCATGACAAACTTCCCAGCCGTGATCCAAGTGGTGACTTTGGTCGTGAAGCTCTCTGGATGAAATTGTCATGAAGATTCACGGGTGTGACATTTAATTCACTGGCGTGACTTAAATGTATATTTCACGACTTGTGTCTTCCTTCATGGCCGTGAACTTCAAATGTTGGTTTTGGTGATGGTTAGTTCTTTCACGAGCGTGACACATAGGGTCACGGGCGTGAACATGCTACTTCCTTAATTTTGGCTTTCAAGGATTATTCTTTCATTCTCCATTCTTGTTATTTTATTGCATACCCTATTTAATAGACTTAGAAAACAAGTATATTAAATACAATATTGCTATTTTATTTGTTATCATGAAAATGACGGAAATACCCCTCAAGGTTTAACAAGCTCTTTCTCTAAGAAGACAACATGCTTTGAAATAAACACGTTTTGTTCCAAAGTGTGGTAAAATTAATATCCAAATGACTCTTTTGGATATCCCACAAATAGATATTTATTAGACTTAGCTTCTAGCTTATATGACATCGTCTGCTTCACATAAGTAGGATAAACCCATACTTTCAAATGAGAAAGAATAGGTCTATTGTTAGTCCATATCTCATATGGTGTAACCTTAACTGACTTAGAAAGGACTTTATTTAACATGTAAATAAAAGTCTCTAATGCATGACCTCGAAAAGACTTAGGTAGTTTTGCAAAGCTCATCATTGACCTCACCATATCTAACAAGGTTCAGTTTCACCTTTTAGCCACACCATTATATTGTGGTGTGTAAGGTAGAGTCCATTGAGATAAAATCCCATTATCTCTTAGATAACCTTGAAACACATGGCTTAAATATTCCCCACGTCGATCTGGTCTACGTGTTTTAATACTTTTGCCAAGTTGTTTCTCTACTTCATTTCTAAATTCTTTGAACTTTTCAAAAACTTCATATTTGTATCTCATCACATACAAATACCCATATCGTAAATAATCATTAATGAAAGTAACGAAGTAGATAAAACTATCTCTGGCCTACAATAACATTGGTCCACATACATCTGTATGTACAAGGTCTAATAGCCCATTGGCACATTCACCCTTTCTACTAAAAGGTGATTTTGTCATCTTTCCTAACAAAGAAAATTCACATGTATCATATGATTCATAATCAAATGACCCTAAGTCACCATTCTTATGTAACTTAGTCATGCACCTCTAATTTATATGGCCAAGATGACAATGTCATAAATATGATAGTTTTATGTTATCCATCTTTTGTCTTTTATTATTGATATGGAGGATTGAATTAGACATGTCAAGAATGTAAATCCCATTACATAATGCGCTAGTTTCTAAAAAATACCATTCAACCATATAGAGCAACCATTGCCATTAATAGTTAAATGAAAACCTTTTCTATTTAAACAAGAAACAGATAAAAATATTCTTTGTTAAAACTGGAATATAATAAGACGCCCACTTGGGAGTGTCAATACATAAGTTCCTACAGCTAATGCAGCAACTCTTGTTCCACTGCCAACACATAGGTCTGACTCTCCTTTCTTAAGCTATCTACAGTTCCTTAGGCCTTTCATATTTGTGCATATGTGAGATCCACATTCGGTATCCAATACCTATGTGTTATTAACAAAAATAGTATTAATCTCAATAACATAAATACTTGAAGTAGAAAGTGCATCAAATGTCTTATCTTTCTTCTTCTTTGAAGACTTTAAATAAGGCTTACAGTTCATCTTTCGTTGGCAACTTTTGCCATAATGGAAGTAAGTCCCTTTTGATTCCGACTCTATGCCTTTCTTCCTCATCATCAATGTACATTGCATTAGAAATGTCCCATCTACCATCTTGGAGCTAAAGAGCAATTTAGATATCTTATATCACTCAGTTCAAGCTTGCACATCAAAAAGCTCCCTTAGATGATACATAATGGTATTTGCATCCATAGTCTCATGCTGCTTTTGAATCTCAGGAGATACAGAGGTGAGCATAATGCAACCCACCAACTCACTATCATCCATATGCTTTTTATATGTCAACTATTCATTAACAGATGCATCATTAGCAGGAGGGGAGGGAAGCAGCTCTTCCAAGACATAGGCTAATTTTTTTGGTTTTAAGAACTATTCTCAAATTCCTTAGCCAATCAAGGAAGTTCAGGCCAGTCAATTTATTAGAATCGAGAATTGAGCATAAGTTCATGTTTGATTACATTATTCTAGCAACCTAGATGTAAAAAAAGATCATGTTAGAGAATGTAATAAATGCATGAATATTAAGTCTATAATAAATGAACATTATAACTCACACTATTTTATTGTGAACCCATAACCCTCACTATAAATCCGAGAGAACCTGTTGGAAGCTCTCTTAGTGGTCAATAACCTTTGGGTATGCCTAACAAGCCAGATTAGGTTAATTGGTAGTTAGCTCATACCAATGCATCCTCTATGCAACTATTGAATCATTGGACTATCAACTTTTGATATGTGCACATCTCATGTACATTTACCCAACTTTGCCTCTAATTCACATTGATCTTGGGTTTGCCTAATAAGCCAATGTAACTAGTTAAAGTTGACCCATTAATCATGAAATCATATTTCGATATTTTGAACATATTTATATAGAGCAACTTGGGTGTGCCCAATAGCCCATACTCTAAAAGAACTCTGGTTCTTGCCATATTAATGGAAGATATTGACCTTAATATAATTTAAGAGGGATTTCTTTATTTAGGTCTCATCATGGCAATTTGGCATGCATAATATATCTATTAATCACATATAGATATATAAGATAATTACACTAATTATATGGTTATGATTATAGATATAATCTAACATTAATCCTTCAAGCCATGAAAGGATTGATTAGGTCTCACTAGGTAGATGCATGAAATTACAATACCAAAATAGAAAACAATTTCCTATTATAATGCTCCCTTGCTTTTGGCACCATCTCATTGGCTTCTTGCTCCTTTGTACTTCAATTCTATTATAATTCTATGTAATATAATTACATAAATTCTTCATAAGAAAACTTGAAGTTTCATTTGAGAGGAGTAAGATGAGAAAAGAAATACAATAGAGAGAAAAGAGAAGACAAGAACTTGCATGCCCTATTTACTAAAAACAAAATTCTATGCATGATCAATATCATTGGTCAAGTCCATAATCATACCATCATGTCATTCCATACACCTTTAGCATGTAATATTTAATGCATAATTAAAGGTGATCTATTAAAGTAACAGTTTGGGTTCCCTTTGTATCAACTTTTGAAACATTATTTTGATTGTTTGACATTTAGTAAAATTCATCATATATCCATTATTTAATTTTATTAAATAATCATATTAACATTTAGAAATACTTTCTAAAAGGAAATCATGCAAATTAGGCATAAATTTGTTCATATCAAAAAGTTTTCTAAAATTACCTACTTTACCAACTCGGTTATTACCAATTTAATGCATGTAATTATTAAATCCGAATTTAATAATTAAATCTCATTTAATATTAAATCTAAATATGATCAGTAGTTAATTCATAATTAAATTACCTTAATTAACTATTAGTTTGATGTCAAATAGGATTAAATAATCCTAGTTACAATTGCATACTAGAATCCTATTCAAACTAGGACTTTGTAAACTCTTTTCAAATTCAAATCAAATTCATTTTAAAATTTACAAAATTTCCATAATTCATTCTTATCATTATAAGCAACTTATAATTATTTTAAACTAATTAAATTCATTCATTAGACAATCTAAATTATTCATAATTCAACTAGCAAACTAATTAATCAAAAATTGCTTAAATTGAATCATGCATTATTAGGATTCTTTAAGAATTTAACTACGAATTTAATTTGACTTTACCATGCAATTAATATCAAAATAACATTATAAATATCTCATAAATATGAATTAAGGTTCTAATCATCAAGTTACATGCCATTAATTTAAACAATATAAAATAGTCCTATCACATGGTAAGGTTCTTAACCTAGTTACATGTTTTGTTTGTTCCATGATCAAAAATGATTTTTTGCATCATTATAGATGCTTTCCAAAAGTTAAAATATTCTAAATATATCATAAAAATGTTTGAATAATCTAATTAACAAACAAAATTCGAACAACCCCATGAATAACTCAATTGGCAATACTAGGTTTCACAAACTCTAAAATTTCAGCAACATGCACAATTAAAATTTTCATGGTTAAATCAAATTCAAACATTTTAATTATCATCAAAAACATATAATATCATCATATTAACAAATCATTAAATTAGAGTTAAAATTTTAGGTCAAACGGAATCAAAATCGTTCTTAATGAAAAGTGGGAATCCAAGTCATTCTTTAACAATCAATCTCATTGAAGTATCAATTAAATCCAAATTTAATTTACATAGGATGCCTCTGATTCTATTGTTGGGTTTTGAACATGCATCTCATATATGGCACAACAGAAATATAAAAATTTATCAAAACTAAAACCCATAGAATGCCCTATGTATATTAAAATTGGATCATACCATCAATATAGAAGAAGTTGATTACCTTTGTTTGTAGCTTTTCAATCTTCCAAGTTATGAGCCTTCATTCTTAGTTGAATTGTTAAAAACTATAACAATCCAAGGTTGGATTATCTCTAATAGTAATCCACACGAAGGAGAAAAGGAAACAACCTCAAAGGACGTGGGTTTCAAAGCA
This sequence comes from Triadica sebifera, assembly GCA_023653625.1. NCBI lineage: Eukaryota > Viridiplantae > Streptophyta > Magnoliopsida > Malpighiales > Euphorbiaceae > Triadica > Triadica sebifera. The sequence goes on from CM042900.1 coordinate 9,043,227, forward strand.
CAAAAGTGCTAGCAATGGTGATTCAACTTTTGAGAGAGATGGAAAAGAGTTAAATTTTATTTCTCTAATGAGGCAGACTCCTTTCTGAGCCCTTTTGAGGGTATTTATATGTCCACTGATCATAATTAGGGTTGGATACTTACAACCCCACATTTGGCTTCCATTCAGAAAGAAATTCTGCATAAGCACAAAGGGTCGTCGTGTGTGCGATAGCCTTGTGCAAAAGAGCTTCTTGTTATGCACGAAAGGGCACTCTCGCGCACGCGATAGAATGCCTTTGTATTATCGTGTGCACAGAGGAATCCTCGCATGCTCGATAGAATGGCACTCTGCACATGTCACTTGCACATGACAACCATTACGTGCACGTGACACATAACCCCTTTTGCTTTAATGCGTGAAATTCTTTCATGAAACTCTCTCATGTTTTTGGATCCTATCCAAAAACCCATTTCACATTTCCTTTATTCTTTATATGCATGTGACCTATTAGGTTCTCAGTTATGTTGACAGCTCAAATCATCACATGATTTAAAGCAAATCATGAGCAGTATCTAGCAACACATCATAATCCCCAATTGACAGAAAGTCAATGGTTTGACTATAAACCATTCCATAGACAATTACTGTGCAATTCATCATTTCGCCATATTATACCTCATTTGGTTCAGAACACGGTTTGTGTGCCAATTCCCATTAGACTAACTATGTCATATCTAGTCCAAATGATATTAGTTATTGTCTATGAGGCTCATTACCCTAATCAGATATTTCCTTGAAGACCTTCTTCAAGACATGTCCACCTCGGTCAAAGATTTCTGAGTAATGATCTGTACAAAAGGCCATAAGTATATTCTCATTCTATCAAAAGTGGTGAATCCTTTATTGACTACTTAACTACCTTCGAATACCTCATGCTATACCCAGTTACCACCCTATAAGGGACCTCTTCAGAGGCTACAAGGAGTGGAGTCAAAGTATAGGATTCAGTATCCAAGATAACCTTGAGCATCTCAAGTCTAAGGATACTTGCACTATTGCTATGATGAGACTATCGCTAACATTGAATAGATATCCATATGATTGTCTCATAGCAGGTCAACCAATATACTTACTACTCTTAGCAAATATCCACATGTTAAATCTAAACATCTCATGCTTTCAGCTTGTGAGATCAATTGTTTGACCTAGCCAAAAAGTATAACATGTGCTAGTATATCTAAATTAACAAATAATTTGGGTATAAATATAATTGCACATGATAGAAATCTCATCATTATGATCTCATCATGATTTCCTTCATGTTGTATTACATACCAAAGATTTCATTAAACAGTTTACGATCTATATCAATTCATATGCAATAAATACCATATAATGAAAAATATCTTTTATTAATAATAAATGAGTACATCAAGTGTCTAAAGTGATTGTTTTTAGGACACTTCTCTAACAGTTTAACAGATGAATTTAATACATTTTGACAATAATTAACAAAACATATATTTTTTTACCAAAACTAACAGATAAATATTTTTATACTTATTATTTTTGCCAATTATATATATATATATATATATATATATATATATATATATATATTATCATTATATTGAAATAATTGAGAAGTAGAAAAAGATGTTGCGTACATAAAAATTTGACTTTGCCTTTTTTCTATTCCAATTTGAGCAGCATGTTTATTTTGCAAGTGTCTTCGAAATGTGTCATAACTATCTCAAACTTTAATTTTGTATGTTTCTGCACAATAATTTCATACAATATCAAATGACCTATCATTTTTTTGAAATGAATTTGAAAAAGTCACATGTTCGAATTTTTGTTTCAAATGATGTTACTGCCGCCAGACCCGATTGTTCCTCACCTCTATTTCTCTGGTTCTTCCGTAGAAATTTTGAATTTTATCTTCTCATTCAAAGTTTCAATAAAAATTTTCAAATCAACAATATTATCATAAAAAATTGCTCATTTCACTATGGATTGCCATTATTTATAATTAAATTTTGTGGAAAAAATTGGAGAATATTAAAAAAATTTATAGAGAAAGATAATGAAAAATAATTGTAGAATTAAGAAAAAAATTGAAAATTGGAGAGAATTAAAGAAAAAATTAAGATTAAGTAGAAGTATAATTAGAAAAAAATTAATGAAAAAAAAATTAGTGTAATTAGAGAGAAATTATGAATATTGAGAAAATTGAGATTGAATTGAGAATTGATTGATAATGAAATTATTGAAAAAATTAAAAAATTGAAATGAATTTAGTATTTATAAACAAAAAATTAAAAATTAAAAATTTAATAATATTCGTAAAATATAACTGTTATTTTTATATTATAGAAGTTATTTTTATTTTTTAATATATTTAAATTTAAATTTATTTTTTTATTTATAAAAAAGTGTATGTGTATCCAGTGCAGTGGGGCCGAGAGAGAGGATAATAGTCTTATGACTATTGCCTTTTTTTTAAATTGAATTTTTTTCGGATTCCAAAATTTGCGATTCCCAATTCTTGAATGAATAGTTCAGATTGGATATTTCCACCACCGAGCCACGGTTTGGATTGGACCGGAATCGATCTATTCCGGTTCGAATTGAATCTGCCGTGGTCAGCCCTAAGTTTGGCATCTTTTAAATTTTGAGGTTGAAATAGTATAATTGGTGGATGATTCGGCATTTTTTTCTTATCTCATAAAAATATAAGAAAATAATGGTTTTGGCCATGGATTAATCATTAATGGGTATTCAACAAATAAATAAATAGCGGAAAGGACCCAATGAAGTGCAACCATTCCTCCCCGAAACAGCCAAACAATGCAACAAAAAATATTGAGACCTGCAATTAAAAAATGCCCACCCTTCAACACCTTAGGTCACAGTACCGATCAACAATGGCAGTCCTCTAGGTTTATGAATTTGACAACCAATCAAATCCATCACCCAAATACCAAAATTCCAAATCCGAAATAGATGCTTTCACTTGGGCCTTTCCAAATTTCCCTCCAAATCCACCCAAAACATTTGAAAGCTCCAAAATCCGTTTGCAAACTTTATGCAACCAAAGCAATGGCTGCAATGCCACCCAAAACTGCAGCAACTAGTTTTGGGTTTGGGAAGCTGATGGAAACTTTAACAGTGGATGTGGAGAGAGCAGAGAATAGGCCACTAAATGTGCCCTTGATATCACCGTTTACAATAGCCTCGTCTAGGCTGGATAAAGTAGAGAATGTGGCAATTAGGATCGAATTGAGGAATGGGTGTGTGGGTTGGGGTGAGGCCCCGATATTGCCTTATGTTACTGCGGAGGATCAGCCTACGGCTATGGCGAAGGCTGGGAAGGCTTGTGAATTGCTGAGGAGCAGTTCGCCGATGGCCTTGGGCTTGCTTTTGGAGAAGATTGGTGAGATTCTTCCTGGGCATGAATTTGCTTCTGTAAGTAGAAATGAGATTTTTGACTGCCTTTGGGAATTGATTTCTTTGTGGGTTTTACTATCTGTTTTTATAAGCTTGATTTTCGCTTGTTTTATTGAATGATTGAATTTTGAAATTAACTATGTTAGTTTTCCACTGAGTTTCTCCTTTTTCTTGATCTGCTCTGGAGACTGGATCCCTCTGATTACATAAACTTAAGTTTGCTGTGATGAGAAAAAGAAGGAAAAAAGGAAATATATTTTCATATTCCCAGGTGGTATTGAAATTTAAACTTCAAGTAAAATTTGGAACCTAGCTTTGGTCGGATTTTCTTATATTGATGGTTAGTCTGACTTTACTGCAATTTAAGTTGGTGAACTACATAACAGAGGCACACATGAAATTATTATTATATATTGACTTGTTGTTCTCATCTTTGCTTCTGCTATGTGGTGCCCTTATGCTATTGAAGGACAATTTCTTAATTAGGTGGAGATAACCGTTTACTAATATTAAGTTAAACATCTGATGGATATGTGAATTTGGTATCCCATTCAATATAATGATGTTTTGATGGAAAGTTTTGCCCTTTCTCTTGTTTATTTTCTTTTCCCTTTTTCCACTGTGAAAGTGATTTGATTTCCCTGAATTAACTTAACAGTTTTTACACTTGAAGGTTAGGGCAGGAGTTGAGATGGCATTGGTTGATGCAGCAGCTAATAGCATTGGCATACCTTTATGGAGGCTTTTTGGAGGAGTTTCAGACAGCATAACTACTGATATAACAGTTCAGTGCCTTTGTTAGTGATTCATAATAGGTTGCTTTTTGTGAATGTTAATTGATGCAATTGATGGATTTTTGGCATTTGATCAATTGCTTCATAAGTACGAATTATATATATTTAAAGGTAAAACAAGCAAGAGCTTTTCCTTGAATAGTAGGTTTATCTGCATTATATGTGCAGATTCCCATTGTATCTCCAGCTGAAGCTGCTGAATTAGCTTCCAAGTATCGCAAGCAAGGATTCAAAACTTTGAAGCTCAAGGTTGGAAAGAACCTCAAGGCAGACACAGAAGTTCTTAAGGCCATACGTGGAGCTTACCCAAACTGCTCATTTATCTTGGATGCTAATGAGGGATACAAACCCAAGGAAGCTATTGAAGTTCTTGAAAAATTACATGGTATATGACAGTGTTCCTTTTTCAAGATATCTTGAGCAACTATCTGAATATAGTGAAGCAATTATTGACTTGTATGTTATCTAGTCTCCTTTTCTTGATCCATAAATACGTGGGGTGCCTTTTGGAATTCTGTGCTTGATGCAGGTTTTTTGCACTACAGTAGCAGCATTGAGGTGCAGAGATGTTGCTTTTCTTGCAATCAGATTTAGAATGGGGAAATTTGCGAGATTGCATTTTTCTGATTGCATTAATCAACTTGCACAACTTGCATTAATCAACTTGCACAACTGCTGTGTGATTGCATTTTTAAATCCAAATGCTCAGTTGCACACATTTGGCTCACTTAAGCACACTCCAGAATTCATCCATAGTAATCTCTCTTCTGCTTTTAGTGTCTATCTGAATGGGGAAAATTTTCTGCTTGTGTATTGGGTCTCTCTCCAATCTCCTTCTGATAAGCCCCCAATAAGGATCACTTATTCCCAGCGGTATTCCGCTATGGTGGTGGTTTGGTGAATCGCCAAAAACTGTTCTGCCAAGGATCCCACATGTGAAGACCTAAACCTCTCTCGAATAGTTGATTTAAGCTCCTCCCAAACCTTGAATCCTCTTCTTCCATCAGCCTATTGTAACCAACTCAGCGCATCACCCTCCAAGCTCACTGTTGTAGTTTCAATTTTGGTTGCATTATTGTACCCATTTACTGTGAAGAATCGTTCCGCCCTAAAAATCCATCTATCAAGATTTTCTCCCGTAAAACTGGTAGTTCCTATTGTCGTTGCTTGTGTTCGAAGGGTACTGCTGACCAATTCCCTCTTACTTATAGTCCTCGAATACCCTTCCCCCAAGCAAAAGATTCCCTCATAACAGAATGGATGACAAAATGTAAAAAGAAAAATGGTCATGCAAATACTCTGTTTACTGTGCTATACCACTTTTACCCCTTCTAGTGTATGTGTGCTTAACGGGAGGCTTATCATACTCCAGCCCATTCCTTTGCTAGAACATGTTTGGGAAGAAATAACAATGAACTTTATTGAGGGTCTACCAAAGGCTGGAGGGTATTCAGTCATATTTGTGGTGGTTGACTGGCTCTCGAAATATGGGCATTTTATTGGCTTGAAGCATCCATTTACGGCTCAAGGAGTAGCATAACTTTTTGTTTGGGAAATTGTTTGCCTCCATGAATTCCCTAACTCTATTATATCAGATCAGGATAGTCTTTTTGAGCCAATTTTGGAAAGAACTCTTTCGGTTGCAGGGTACTATTCTCAAGTGGAGTACTGCTTACCATCCTCAATCAGATGGACAAACGGAGGTGATGAATAGGTGCTTGGAAACTTATCTCCAGTGTTTTGTATCATCCAAGCCAAAACAATGGCACACTTGGCTGCCTTGGGTGGAGTACTCATATAATATGGCCTACCATACTTCCATCAAATGTACTCCATTTAAGGCTCTCTATGGATGAGATCCTCCTTCCCTCATCCACTTTAAGTCTCATTCTACTCTGGTATCTTCCATTGACCAGTTATTACAAGAAAGGGATGGGATCCTTGATGACCTTAGAATGAATTTGCTGCATGCCTAGCAGAAAATGAAGAAGCAAGCTGACCTACACCGTAGAGAGGAGTTTGATGTTGGAGACCGGGTTTTCTTAAAATTTAGGCCTTATTGACAAGCTTCTTTGGCTCGACATAGCAATCAAAAGCTAGCAGCATGGTCCCTTTACCGTTTTGGAACGGGTTGGAAAGGTGGCCCACTGGTTGGACTTGCCTTCTACCACAACTATTCACCCAGTGTTTCATGTATCGCAACTGCAAGGGCAAGAGGTGATGTGGCTTCCTCAACTTTAATATCCCTACAATTGAATGAAGACCTTGAATTGATGGTGGAACCTTTGGCTGTGTTGGGAATACGGGCCAAACCACACAGCCAGCCTAGAGAATTAGAGGCGCTTATTCAGTGGAAGGATCTTTCTCAATTTGAGTCTACATGGAAGGATTTTTTGAGGTTAGCTGCTCAATTTCCTGCATTTCACCTTGAGGACAAGGCGCTTTGTGGGGAGGGGGAGTATTGATAAGCACCCAATAAGGATCACTTATACCTGTAGAAAGTGAGTGAAGTAATGGGCCGGATTCAATTGCTGTGGGCTGGGTTTTGGTGAGGCAGTTGCTGTTAGCCTAGTATTTGAGTGATAATATTAGTTAAGTTCTAGAATAAAAGAGACAAGGGTAGAACTGAGATTGTTAGCAGAGTTTTGCTTCAGGGAGTGTAATTAAATAGCAGAGTTTGTTAGTGGGAAAGCATGGAATTGCATTTTGTATGACCTTGGGTCAGGGAGAGTTTTTCAAGCACTCTTAAATTAGCTTGAATGAATTTCCATTTCTGAGTTTGTTTTCTTTGTTCCTGTTATTTTCTGCAATATTTTCTCTTGAGGTTTATCACCTTCCTCCCCATAGTTGTATAATTAGTTCATTTTTTATTTATAATTTAGGCTTTGACCTTTGAAACTAATTTGAACGACAATGCTCATCTCTTAGAAATGCAGGTTACTCCTATTCTCTTTGAACAGCCAGTTCACAGGGATGATTGGGAAGGCCTTGGTTACGTTACTAGTATTGCGAAGGGCAAATATGGTATATCTATTGCAGCAGATGAAAGCTGTCGGGGGTTAAGTGATGTGAAGAGAATAGCAGAAGGAAACCTTGCAAACGTCATTAACATCAAACTTGCCAAAGTTGGTGTTATTGGTGCGCTTGAAATGATTGAGGCAGCAGGAGCATTAGGATTAGATCTAATGATTGGTGGTATGGTTGAGACCAGACTGGCCATGGGTTTTGCAGGTCACCTTGCTGCTGGCCTGGGTTGCTTCAAGTAAGTCTTATATTTCATAATTGTTTGGTGAAGCCAATGGCATTTGGACATAGTTCACTATTCTTTTTCTAAAGATATTATTTTATGTTTCCGTACATATTTCATTGTGTAGTTCAAAATTTTGTTCGTTGAACTTCAGGTATAAAATGTTTGTCCTTTTTATTGTTCTATGATTGTCTCTTTCAGGTTTATAGACTTGGATACACCCCTTCTGCTATCAGAAGATCCTGTTCATGGAGGTTATGAAGGTATTAAACCTTTATCTTCACATTTAAAATAAGCTATGTTTCTGTTTCTATGGAAAAAGCAGTTTAGAATCTGTGCATATAATGACTTTAAATTTGAAATTTTGATGGTACCTTTTTTTTTCCTTCTGTTAGTGTCTGGAGCAGTTTATAAGTTCACAAATGCTAGAGGCCATGCTGGTTTCCTTCACTGGGACAACATCGTATGGTGAGATTGACTTTATAATATGGTCTTAAATCTAGTCATACCTAACTAACGTGGTTATGATTTGGATGTTTAAAATATTTTGAAATATTTGAATTTCATTGATTCACGCTATAAGCCAGCGGATATAAGACTTTTTGTTTAAAATTTATGGCATTTCTCTCCTCCACCTCTATTTTTTTCCCCTTCTCTACCCTGCTGGTAGAAATTCTATCAAATAATGGACAGTTTTATGCCTATCACTAAACTTCCCTTAGAAGCAAGCAGGATCTTGGCTTATCATTCAAATCTCATGCCTGAAGTTAAAATTTTTTCTTATCACTCAACTTGGATCAAAATTCTTGATTAATCTGGTGCTTAAGATTGCTTTTGCGAATGTGCTATTTGCACCAGAAACAAAACTGGTGAAAATTAACTTTATGCTTCAAGAGCCCTCAATTTTAATTTTAGGTCCAGTTTTGTCTAATTTGTAACAAATTAATAAGAATGTTGTGGATAACATGGCTAAAACTGTAATAAAATTTTATGTAAATTTTATCAAATCTTCATGTCAATTAATTTTGAGCTAAATTAGCCATTTACATCAACACTAATTTATGAGTTTGTCAAATGTCAAACTACATCGGCCATACAATTGAAGTTGCGAAGTAATATGATCATAAAGTTTTGTTTTGTTTTTTGTTTTTTTTTTTTTTGTTGTGAGTGCGGTTTTGGGGGTGGCAAACTTGCACGTAAGACAAGCAAACTTTATCTCTTCTCTCTCTTTTTTGGCTATCAAGGTATGCCAAGTTTTTTTTCTTTTTTCTTTTCCGTTTTTTTTGAGACCAATTGGTCCTTGAAATTATTGCCATGAAGGAATCATGTGATTTGTCTTATTGATCAGAGTTAACCGATTAGGCAGTGATTTAGATGATTCAGCACCAACTAGATTTAAATTGACCTATTGACCTATTAGATTTAAATTGGTGAAGAGTTGAATCTAATCAAAGCATGTGAGTTGAATCGTAAATTGTATGCTTCTAACTATGCAAACAGCTTGATTATCTGTTAATAGTGGTGACTAAGGTGCAAGTTGTCTTGTGGTGCTCTTCTGATTTTAATGCAAGTTGTCAAAAATCTACCTTAGATCAAATTTGGAGAAAACTGTAGCTTGAGCCAGGTAGACAAAGAGACTATTTTTTGGTATAGGAAATTTGTCATCATTAAGAAATAATTAGAAGTTGATAAGAATTATCAATCTCCTTTTTTTCCAGTGTTGAGTCAGATTTCTTATTAACACAAAATATTCTGTAAGCGCAAGGAGAATTTGTAGCTCAATAATTTGTTGGGCCAAGAGTTGTGAACATTTTGAATGGCCAACTTGAGATCTTCAGGAGGCATAACGTTGCCTTTTGGTCATTGGCATTTTGCTTAAAATAGTAATGAGATAAAGAATTCATAGGAAGGGAGAAGTTTTTCTGAGAAAATCAATGAGATTTTGTGCGACTATGTTGTTTGTGATAAAATCCAATCTATGAGATGGAAATAATCATAGAAGGTATAAATAAGGATGGAGTGTTGGTGTATAACTGAAAGAATCTTTTGAACCTGAGGAGGATTGAAGTTTCAAAGAAAATATATGAAATCCTAAAACAATATCCTTGCATAGAAGAGGGGAGCCGAGAAATGAACTCCTGTTGGACATTCTGAAAATAATTGAATGTTTATAGGAGATTTCATCTTCAACTTTGCCCAATAATTCTTAGTGGAGAGACCTAAGAAATTCTGTTACATGTGTCACATTGAGCATTTGTAGCCTCGTACAGTATGAAACAATGCATGAACCAGTTTATCAATTTTCCTATCATTCTGTTAATGAAATCTGCTAAGATTGTTTTCAAATTTATATCCACTTTCTTTACTAGTCCAGGATTCAATTCATGCCCATAATTCGTGAAAAATAAATTAGTATCGTTCAATAGGAACATCGTGTCAACATAAGGTCTTGAAGCATGACTGGCAGGTTGGATACTTTTTATTATGTAGGTTGATATCCTCAAAAACTTTATTATCATCTGATGTTATTCTGTGAAATAATTTGAATCTATCCAAAATAAGGACTTTTGCTATTGAGTCGGTACAAACAAGATCGTCCTAAGAATCTTAGGAATCAAAATAACCTATAGATTTTGAAAGAGAGAGAATACTAGTTTCAGATGGTTGGATTTGTAGGATTGCAAAGTGTAGTTTAGATGAGAGAGAGGTTGTAGTGGCTGGACATAATCTTTGAGGAAGGTTGAGGAAGGAAGAGGTTTTTATCATCAGGGTATCTGTGGAAAAGCAGTAGAGGGTATAGCGGTTTCTCTTGGTTTTGAGGTTTGAGGTAAGGTCATCAGATTTCCCTGTCAAGCTTTTTCTTGAACTAGTCTGATGAAGACTCGAATGTCTTAGACTGATGGTGTATGGTGCAGAATTTCAATAAAGGACCCAAGGGTCATAAGATGGCCGAGCAGGAGATTGCTTTTGCCACCAGAATGTGCTACCCGCTGTTTCTTCAGATTCGAATCTCTACTTCTTTTTAATAAAACTGGGAGAATAATGCCTGGTAGGACGCTTATAGGTTTGCTTTCGGCTTAGCAATACCCAGCTACTTCAAAAATGGGAAACTATTAAGGCCAGTGTTTCTAAATTGAATCTTATTCTGAACATCAAATGCATATGAGTGAGAAACTGTGGATTAGATATTTTTGACAGCAACTTATACAAGCTTAGTTTTAGGGAGGTAATTATGTGATTTTAGGTCTGACTTTGTTAGGGTTGTCATTTCACATCACGAATCTTATAAATACATATTCATGGTGAGGAAAGTAACTGGAAACCTTCACCTTTCTTTTTTTTTTTTTTTCAAGTTCTCATTATCTTCAGATATTACCACTAGATGTGTTTTACGTTTGAGCTTTATGTTTTTAATATTTCTTATTATTCTTTCTCTATCCATGGTGGTCAAGTAATTATGCTAAATTATTTGCAGAATGTAATGCTTCTGTTTGCTAATGCCTGTCATGCATACGGAATCTCGAAATGCACCTCCAAGAGCTTAGCAGACTCGGGGGTTTGTGATCCATGCTCGCTGTTAATAAGACTGGTTGGCCTCTTTTATTTATTATTTATTTTATTTTCAATGGCGAACAAATGAATAATTCAGTAGACTGGGTCTGCCTTGGTGTAAGGATTTGGTGGTGAGATGAGTAAACATGGTAACTGTAGGAATTTCTTATTATTATATCTGTTTCCCCATTGATGCAGCAGTGGCCTATCAAATTAATTTTGGAAACTGCTTCAGTGTAGATCTTGTTTATGCTATTTGTGGTGACAATCTTCCCATTTTTTGTATATGTTAGTAAAATAACTTTGCTGACGTATAATATGGAAATTCTGTGATGGTAAAGATCCATGATTTCTGTTTGCAATTAAAATTTTATGAATGAAAATGTATTGGAGACCACATGAATATTCAGACAGCAGCTAATGATTCTTCAACGAATTGAGTTCGTTGATTTGTCCCATTAATTCATTACAAACAACGCCTGCTCATATAATTTTCAAACACTTTGTATTAATTTTTTTTTCCCTAAACCAATTTATAAAGTTGTTCACGTTTCTAATGAAAGCCCAATACAAATAAGTCGTGCTTGTGATCCAACAATATGTAAAACAACTTCAAGACCGAATATGTAGGTTTGACCTACACTGAAAATGGAGGCTAAATAGGTGAGTTCGACTTTAATTGGCTGTCAGAAGGCGGGTTCAATCTACACTGGATTCCTAGACCAAAATTAAATGTTATGGAGAGTGAATAACCTTATGCAGATCGAGTGCGATGACGAACGACTTCAAATTACATTATAGGCTGCATCTGATAGGCTGGCAATCAAGAATGTTGGTCCAATAGTGGTCACAAAGGAAATGACTCTCAAGTTAGACTCTAGCAAGAGCTTACAAGGATTATAAAGGTGAAATTAAAACTAAATTATTGAAATTAAAAGCTAAGCACTGAGATCAAAGTAACGAGATGACAGAATAAATTATGTAAAAATTACTGCAGGTGTCAAAAAATGTCATTTTCTCATTCATGACTTTCCCTTTTATATAGAAAAAGGACAATCTATATATTGGATATTATTGTATCACTTGAGTTGACTAAAATGCCCTTCCTATTTAGCTCTAGCTACCATTTAGGCTCAATTTTTAGGCCTGGCTATGTTTTAGGCTTTTGTGCTCTTCGTGTAAGCCACTTTTTCATTCTTTAAAAACCATAAAATCCTAGATTTCTAATTTGCCTTGGATTTGATCAAATCGTTAGGCCGAAGTCCTAGTGATCACTAGCCCACACATTGATTTATAATTGAACAATCGTTGAAGTTCTGTACCATCATTCCCACTTAGGCCAATCCTAACCATATATTATCTCGTGACCTAGTTATTTTGCATTCTCACGTCTCTTGAGCTTCTCATGCACGTTACTTGGTCTGATGGTGGTAATAACTACTTTTATTGAAAAATAAAGAGCCTTTACCAATATTCAAATTTCAAATCATTCTATTCGCCTTCCTAGGTGGTTATGAATCTCAAAAGACGGTTGAAACTTTTCTCATATGAATAATATTTTCTGACTTCTAACTTATGTTCTTTGTGCTTTTGCTCTCTTTCTTTCTCCCATTTCTCTGTAAATCCTCAGCTACTAATAGTTTTTTTGTAATCTCATATATTATCCATGGCAAAGACCAAACACATATGAAGGGAAAATATGTTGATGTATGGAAAGAAATTGATACTTATAGCCTCTTGGAATTATCCATAGTTGATATCCCATATGATGATATGTAGAAGGACTCTTTGGAAGCAGCTTATTGTTTTGTTCGAAAATTGTTAACACTTTTGTTATTCGATTTGGTATCGTCACTATTATTACTTACAATCTTTATATCCTATTCGGCCATAACTTCTAAGAAAGCACTTGGGCTAAATGGATCGTCCTGAACTATGTTTAGGATCCTTCCTAAACAAAAATAGAGGCATAAGTGGAGAGCCTTATAACATCCCCTTTATCCTATTATTATTAGCAAAAGTATATGAATGTTGCCTAACTCTGTATTACATATTTTTAGATTTATTTATACAAATATTTATGATTACTTTCACACGTGGAGTCATAATTATATGATTAAAATACTGATTATTTTTACTATCAAATATTTATGTCATAATGGCAGTTGCAATCTTTATCAGAAAAACTACAAGCACTAAACTACTAGCTTAGTAATCCTTTCCATGACAAATACGTAATAAGCCTGTAAGGTACTTATATATATACATACATATGTATACTTCATAGTATATAAATTTTATTAAGGTAACATGCATATTTTATTCATTCATTTATGGCATAAGGCACCCCCGTATTTGACTTAACCCTTTATTTAAATAAATATAATATATTTTGCATTTAGCCTTAATATCTTCAAAATTATATCACAACATAAAACAATATAATTTTCAGCATGACAATATATATATCTATATATATATATATATATATATATATAATCCTTTACCATCTTGATTATTAATCTTATTGTTATTTCTATTTTAGTTATATTCATTTCTTTTTGTTTTATTTATTTTATTGAGTGTCATCAATACCTACAACATGAACTATTAGTAGGACATCATAGTTTATTTACCACCTGACATCATTAACTTGGCGTCTATATATTATTTGAAAATAACTCATGTCGTGGCGCCTATGTAATATTTTTGGCCAACTTGGTACAAAGTTGTAACACCCCCTTACCCCACTATAGTCAGCAAGGTAAGTGAGCATTACCCGTCTTACTGTTTTATAAAATTAATGAAGTGAAGTAAATATTTTTTTTTTCCGAAAATATTGCATAAACTAAAATAAAATTTCATACAAGCCCAAATATTAAAACTTTTATTTATTTATAAAGTACATTAATTTACATTCAAATCATGTTCTTTTACATGGTGACTCACATATTTAATACACATGATATGAAATAAAAACGATACTTTAATTTACAAAATTTTTAATGACATATACAGAAAATTAAACCCAAAGCTTTTTGCTGCTTTCCTCCGAGTACCCTTCTTCTTCTGACAGTCTATTTTCTATGGCTACACTTCTAAACCTGCGCGAGAGGAAATCACCCGCGCTAAGTTACTAGTTTAGTGGTGCTTCAATGATAAAAATTTAACATACATATATATTTTCTCACATATTAATTACCCATTTAATAAATAAGACATAAAATAAATAATTATATAAAATCAATAAATTTCTGCAAACACTCAATATCTAATAACTTTAATTCATATAACATTTATAAAACAAAAATCACATACTTCGATATTATTATTATTATTATTATTATTATTATTATTATTATTATTATTATTATTATTATTATTATTATTATTTATTTGTGCCCATAACACCTATAACCGAACTAACTAATAGGAATAACGGGGTTGTCATTCCCGGCTTTTATAATATAGCGCCGAGCGCTTTTATAATAATGTTATTACGACTTTTGTTATATTGTCATTACCGGCTTAATAATTTTACGCCGAATGCATTTATAAATTGTCATTACCGGCTTTCATATTTGGCACCGAGTGCCTTAAATCCCCTGATTGGCATGCCAAACTATTCCCTATTCTAGTTCTAGACTAGGTGTTTTTGGGCTTAACTATTTTTATATTTATTCACTATATTTCAAAAATGTCAACATTATTTAACTATCATAATTATGTTTATTTATTTTTGTTCTTTATTTCCATTATTATTGAAATAAAATCTCATACATAAATAATTTTTTAAACATTTATAATTACCATCAAAGTAAATATTTGCATGGATTATTACATATAGTTATAACAACACATGTAAAAAGTCCAATATTGTATGTTTTTACCTATGGCAGATTTCGGACTTATTTGCGGGCTTCACTTTTAGCCCATATATAATTCGAATTTGAAGTTCTATCCTTCTAACCATTTTTAGCTTATTGTCTTAGCTTTCAGATGCATTAAGAATCACATAAAGCACAATTTTCTATCAAAAGTTATGAGTAATTCACTACTGCATTATCACAGAATTTTCTGCCCAGAATTTTTCTGGACAGATTATAGGTTTACACTTCGTGCATTTAATTGGGAAAATCTAGACATAATTAGATATTATAGTCTAAATAAGGATTAAAGCCCTGTGTCTTAGCTTTCATTTTCAACAAAGAACATACAAAACGGAGTTCCATAACTCAAGTTATCATCAAAACAGACAGAGCTATTCCTGGAATTCTGTACCCGAGCCATCAATTGACATCAATACATATTTCAACCACATTCATCATTTGCATTCATTTTAATAATAAAATTTCCAGAATTATAAATACATTCATATGTCTCAATTATTTCACACCATTGGGTCTTATTTCCATATATAATATCAAAAGTCATAACAAAATATATAACATCCCAACAATACAAACATAACAAACCTTAACATATAATTTCATACATATTAACAACATGCAAAATTTTTATCAATGAAGCACATACCTAATCAGCCTTAGTTCTTCCCTTAATCCTTCTTTTTCTTCTCTTATTAGCTAGCTTTCTCCTTGCCTTTGTCACTCTCTTGAGGGCCTCTCACTTGTTCACTTATTTTTCCTACACAACCATACCATAACTCAATTCCAACATTCAATTTCAATGCTTTTTATGTCAATATAATATTCTAATGCTCCTAATATGTTTTACACCTTAATTGAGCTAAAATGTACTAAGGTTAAACTTCCTTCTTCACATGTCATGACTGCCCAAAAATCATATCCTAGTTCCCAATTTAGTTTTTTCAATTCAACACTCAATTCACTCTTAATCTATCACCAATTGTGGTGTTTCTATGTTAATTTCAATTTCCCCCAAATTTATTTAACTATGGCAGCCCCTCCTTCATCCTTCAACATTATATTTTCTTCATTTTTTAAGCTATAAAATAATTAACTAACATTAAATATCATTAATTCAAAGTTTAATTACACTTCCATCAACTAATCACAAACTTAAATTTCTACTTCCAATCTTGCAACATAAGCTCAATCTACCAAACCTAATCACATCTATCATCATTATGGGTCTCAAATAGAAGGAAAAAGGTTAAATTTAAGAAGAATAAACTCACCTTAAGTGTTCTTCAAAGTGAGCCAAAATTCCCCTTAATATTTCTCTCTTTACCTTTTTTTTTCTTCCTTCCTTCTTGCTCCTTTGGTACCTTTTATGGTAAGAACTCTTAAAATCTGATTTTTTCCTCTCAAAACTAATTTATTTGCTTTCTTTTTCAAGCTTGGATTGAATGAAAATGGAGGCTTAGGGAGGGAGTATGTTGGACGGCCAAAGAGGTGAAGAAAGAATAAGATGATGACTTTGGTATTTTGGGTGGAAGAATAAAGAATTCCTCATTTTTTTTAGGTGAGTATTTGGTGGTTTCATGCCTACATTAAGCTCTTCATCCATTGGTCCAAAATATAAATTAATTTTAATGAAATTTTAAACTTTAAGAAATTTCTTATTTGCCACACCTTCCTCCATATTCACACTTTTTCCCCAAACAATTATCTAATACCGATTTTGTCTATAGGAAGTTTTATTTTTATTTTTTTCTAATTCTACCCCAAATCTTTTTAATTCCAAAATAATAATATCCTTAATTATTTTCTCTTATTATTAGTCATTTTTGTTTGGGTTTAAATTTAGACTCCGATTGAACTAGTGGACCCCATTACGATCACGTGCAATCGGGGCCTAAATCACTAAATGTTACAATTCTCTCTCCCTTAAGAAAATTTCGTCCTCGAAATTTACCTAATTAGGTGGAGCTGAATAACTGAGGATGTTGAGTTCTCATCATTTCTTCACTCTCCCAGGTGGCTTCTTCTACTGCATGATTGCGCCATAGGACCTTTACTAGTGGTACCTTCTTGTTCCGTAGTTCTTTGACTTCTCGAGCTATGATTTTTACTGGCTCTTCACCATATGTGAAGTCTGGTTGTACCTCTATTGATTCCACAGGTATTACATGTGTCGGATCCGATCTATATCTTCTTAACATTGAGACATGAAACACATTGTGGATCTTATCCAATTATGGTGGTAAGGCTAACCTGTAAGCCACTGGACCCACACGTTCAAGTATTTCGTATAGTCCAATAAATCTAGGACTCAGTTTCCCCTTTTTACCAAAACGAAGTACTTTCTTCCAAGGTGAGACTTTCAAAAATGCCTTGTCTCCGACAACATACTCAATGTCATTCCTCTTCAAATCAGCATAGAATTTTTGTCGATCAGTTGCAGCTTTTAATCGATCTTGGATTAATTTCACCTTCTCCTCTGTCTGTTGCACTAATTCTGGCCCCATAAATTTCTTTTCACCAAGTTCTGTCCAGCATAATGGTGTCCTACATCTCCTTCCATACAAAGCTTCGTATGGTGCCATGCCGAGACTAGTTTGATAGCTATTATTGTATGCAAATTCCATCAATGGTAAATGTTTATCCCAGCTACCCTTAAAATCAATTACGCAGATTCTCAGCATATCTTCCAACAATTGAATCACTCGTTCAGATTGCCCATCTGTTTGTGGGTGAAATGTTGTACTAAAAGCAAGTCGGCTCCCCAATGTTTGCTGTAGACTTTTCCAAAATTTTGATGTGAACCGTGGGTCTAGATCTGAAATAATAGATACTGGCACCCCATGTAGTCGAATTATCTCATTGACATATAATTCTGCTAACCGGCTCAATGAATAATCCATCCGAACTGGCAGAAAGTGTTCCGACTTGGTAAGCTTGTCAACAATTACCCATACTGCATCATGCTTCTTTTGTGTCAAAGGCAACCCCGATACAAAATCCATTGTAATTCTTTCCCACTTCCATTATGGAATTGCAATAGGCTGCAACAATCCAGATGATACCTACATGGTGACTCACATATTTAATACACATGATATGAAATAAAAACGATACTTTAATTTACAAAGTTTTTAACGACATATACCAAAAATTAAACTCAAAGTTTTTTGCTGCTTTCCTCCGGGTACCCTTCTTCTTCTGACAGTCTATTTTCTATGGCTACACTTCTAAACCTGCGCGAGAGGAAATCACCCGCGCAAAGGTACTAGTTTAGTGGTGCTTCAATGATAAAAATTTTACATACATATATATTTTCTCACATATTAATTACCCATTTAATAAATAAGACATAAAATCAATAATTATATAAAATCAATAAATTTCTGCAAACACTCAATATCTAATAACTTTAATTCATATAACATTTATAAAACAAAAATCACATACTTCGATATTATTATTATTATTATTATTATTATTATTATTATTATTATTATTATTATTATTATTTATTTGTGCCCATAACACCTATAACCGAACTAACTAATATGAATAACGGGGTTGTCATTCCCGGCTTTTATAATATAGCGCCGAACGCTTTTATAATAATGTTATTACGGCTTTTGTTATATTGTCATTACCGGCTTAATAATTTTACGCCGAATGCATTTATAAATTGTCATTACCGGCTTTCATATTTGGCACCGAGTGCCTTAAATCCCCTGATTGACATGCCAAACTATTCCCTATTCTAGTTCTAGACTAGGTGTTTTTGGGCTTAACTATTTTTATATTTATTCACTATATTTCAAAAATGTCAACATTATTTAACTATCATAATTATGTTTATTTATTTTTGTTCTTTATTTCCATTATTATTGAAATAAAATCTCATACATAAATAATTTTTTAAACATTTATAATTACCATTAAAGTAAATATTTGCATGGATTATTACATATAGTTATAACAACACATGTAAAAAGCCCAATATTGTATGTTTTTACCTATGGCAGATTTCGGACTTATTTGCGGGCTTCATTTTTAGCCCATATATAATTCGAATTTGAAGTTCTATCCTTCTAACCATTTTTAGCTTATTGTATTAGCTTTCAGATGCATTAAGAATCACATAAAACACAATTTTCTATCAAAAGTTATGAGTAATTCACTACTGCATTATCACAAAATTTTATGCCCAGAATTTTTCTGGACAGATTCTAAGTTTAAACTTCGTACATTTAACTGGGCAAATCTAGACATAATTAGATATTATAGTCTAAATAAAGATTAAATCCCTGTGTCTTAGCTTTCATTTCCAATAAAGAACATACAAAATGGAGTTCCATAACTCAAGTTATCATTAAAATAGATAGAGCCATTCCTGAAATTCTGTACCCGAGCTATCAATTGTCATCAATACATATTTCAACCACATTCCTCATTTGCATTCATTTTAATAATAAAATTTCCAGAATTACAAATACATTCATATGTCTCAATTATTTCACACCATTGGGTCTTATTTCCATATATAATATCAAAAGTCACAACAAAACACATAACATCCCAACTACACAAACATAACAAACCTTAATATATAATTTCATACATATTAACAACATGAAAATTTTTTATCAATGAAGCACATACCTAATCAGCCTTGGTTCTTCCCTTAATCCTTCTTTTTCTTCTCTTATTAGCTAGCTTTCTCCTTGCCTTTGTCACCCTTTTAAGGGTCTTTCACTTGTTCACTTATTTTTCCTACACAACCATACCATAACTCAATTCCAACATTCAATTTCAATGCTTTTCATGTCTACATAATATTCTAATGCTCCTAATATGTTTTACACCTTAATTGAGCTAAAATGTACTAAGGTTAAACTTCATTCTTCACATGTTATGGCTGCCCAAAAATCATATCCTAGTTCCCAATTTAGTTTTTTCAATTCAACACTCAATTCACTCTTAATCTATCACCAATTGTGGTGTTTCTATGTTAATTTCAATTTCCCCCAAATTTATTTAACTATGGCAGCTCCTCCTTCATCCTTCAACATTATATTTTCTTCAGTTTTTAAGCCATAAAATAGTTACCTAACATCAAATATCATTAATTCAAAGTTTAATTACACTTCCATCAACTAATCACAAACTTAAATTTCTACTTCCAATCTTGTAACATAAGCTCAATCTACCAAACCTAATCACATCTATCATCATTATGGGTCTCAAATAGAAGAAAAAAGGTTGAATTTAAAAAGAATAAACTCACCTTAAGTGTTCTTCAAAGTGGGCCGAAATTCTCCTTAATATTTCTCTCTTTACCTTTTTTTTTTCTTCCTTCCTTCTTGCTCCTTTGGTACATTTTATGATAAGAACTCTTAAAATCTAATTTTTGCCTCTCAAAACTAATTTATTTGCTTTCTTTTTCAAGCTTGGATTGAATGAAAATGGAGGCTTAGGGAGGGAGTATGTTGGACGGCCAAAGAGGTGAAGAAAGAATAAGATGATGACTTTGATATTTTGGGTGGAAGAATAAGGAATTCCTCATTTTTTTTATGTGAGTATTTGGTGGTTTCATGCCTACATTAAGCTCTTCATCTATTGGTCCAAAATATAAATTAATTTTAATGAAATTTTAAACTTTAAGAAATTTTTTATTTGTCACATCTTCCTCTATATTCACACTTTTTTCCCAAACAATTGTCATAATACCGATTTTGTCCATAGGAAGTTTTATTTTTTTTTTTTCTAATTCAACCCCAAATCTTTTTAATTCCAAAATAATAATACCCTTAATTATTTTCTCTTATTATTAGTCATTTTTGTTTGGGTTTAAATTTAGACTCCGATTGAACCAGTGGACCGCACTACGATCACGCGCAATCGGAGTCTAAATCACTGAATGTTACAAAAGTAGTATTTATATATAATCAACTTGGCACATACTGGTGCCTACATAGTATTTTCACTCGTTAAATTTTTAGCACCTACGTAATATTTTTCTACCTCTTATTGTCTTTTCAATCTATCTAATACTTTAATTCTTTGCTAGGTGTTGAAGGGCTTTAACATCATCATCATTAACATTTTTTATTATTTTTTTATATTATTATCTACAAAAGCTCATATACAATAACAAAGCAAAAATTTCAGCAATTTAACACACACACATACAAACACACACACACAGACATAGACACACACACACACACACACACACAGATATATATATATATCACAAAATATTTAAGAAACTAATTTACCAAGGTCTATTTTTTTGGTAGATTTTTACCTTGTTTTTGGTTGCACTTTTTGCTCTTTTATGAATTGAATTAGACCTCATGGTCTCTAAGAATTTTTAGCTTTATGTTTGAGCTTTTATTTGTAACTAGAATCACTTAAATATAAATTTTCTAGCATAAGTTATAGCCTAATAATCATATATTGTTTAGTAAAATTTTGCCAAATATTTTCTGGACAGTTTAAGGTTTGATTTTTGTATCATATTTTAAGTCTAATTACAATCAAAATTAAAACCCATCATCTTATGAAAATTTTAACTTCATGTATCTAATTTCATTTTTAATTTATTTTATACAAGTCTAGATTCCAAGAACATCAGTTATGATCTAATTAATCAAAACTATTCTAGGGAATACTTCATGAACATCATAAACATGCAATAACTTATCAATCAATATCTCATTCATATATTTTTATTTTCATACCAAAATTCAAATTCATCCCCACTATATTATTATAACATAATTAGAATACCATATTTTTTAAAAATCGTACACACACACAAAAAGTGCATTAGAAATCAAATATCAAATATTCTTTGACATATCAAATATTATATAAATAATTTTGTCTAATAAATTACCTCTTTTATTTGCAACAATTTTTTTTAACAAATTAAAGCATAAATGAGTTTTTGCAAAAACACTTTTAAATACCTTTTCACATAAAAATCAAATTTAAGATTTTTCTAGCAAATTAGAAATTTAGAGTTGAAAATAAGAAAGAGAATAATAGCTTAACACACTTGCATTTATAGTGATTTGGTTGCCTACTCTATTCCTCAAGATTCATTGAAAGTTTATCTTCACTAATGATTCTTTTTAAGGGCAATAATCAAGCTAATTATAGTTTTAGAGCTCTACCTAACTCTTTTAAGCCTAAACTCATATTTTTACAAAGTAAAACATGAAAACACTTTATTAGCTTTTATCCCAAAAGTACTAAACAACCTAACAACTAAGTTTTCAATCTTAACTTAGAAACTAACCCAAAAATAACGCACTCACAAGCTCAAAAATGATTTACACAAATAAGAATTAGAGTTGAGATGTAGTATATCTAAGAATGAAGCTCAATATGGAAGAAAAATAATTTAGGGAGAGTAAAACACTTTTCTCTTATGAATTTTTTGATTTTCCAACATTTAAATATCATTCAAACATATATTTATAGTTTTGGTACTAAAAACTAGCCAATAAAATCATATTTTTGTTTTACATAATTAGTCGTTATTTTATATTTTTGTTAAATTTATTAGTTATAAAATTAGAATATTTAATTAGAATACTCGGTTGGAATACTCTATTATATACTATTTTTCTCACTAGTGAAAAATACTAAATCATAAATTTTGTATACTTTGAGCTTCACTTTTTAGATACCAATCAATATGACTCTACATTAATACCCTAATATACATCTTCTTTCATATGTGTCCATTTTATTGAATGCTCATCTTGTTTCCAACTCTTTTCACATTAAAATATGCAATTAGAATAATAATAATATAACAAATTCTACCATGCTAATCATGGTTTTAAAACCATCAAAACAAGAATTGTATCTTTAGAGCCAATATTCTCCAATTTTTTGATGATGACAAAATATTAATTATGTTACTTAGAATTTATTCCAAGTAAGTCCAAAAATCTTGATTATGTTACTTAAAATTTCAACGTAGTAATTCCTACGACAAAACCTGTATAATTACAAAATTTAAGTATTTACTTTAATTACTAGAAACTAAATTCTATCAAAATAGCACTTCGAGATAAATAGCATTTTGTTAGAATTCAACTATGTCCATAAATTCTCAATCAAATTAAATCACAAACAAATTAATATTTCAACCTATTTTAGCATGATAATTTGAGTCAAGATGTGCATACTTTCAATCTCAAACAACTATCCAAAATATATCAATCAATAATCAATATATTTTTCCCCTTTTTGTCATCAATTACAAAGGGGTGTGCAATCACAAAATAAATTCTCAACATACTATTTTAAACACATATAAGCACAATAATTTTACACCTCAAGGTTCACATCAGAAAATCCAACTATTTTCAATTCTTAAACATATCTAACTTATAATTTCAACATGTCAATAAAGTTCAATTTCAGTATACCATCCATTAGATCTTAGCCATATTCACTTCCAAAAAGTTTCAGTCATCCAACATGTATAATATCAAAATTCAAAATGTCAACAATATACTATTATTCAAAAATTCAATAATCTGTACAATATATTCCGCACATAATAAATTCAATTATTTCATGACATTTTTTTTATTTCAAACATCCAATTTGTTTAATATCATTTTAATTATCCAATATACTGAAAATTTCAATTATCGCATAGCAAACACAAGCATTTTAATCCAACAAAGTCTATATCAAACACAATCAAAAACAAGTTTAAAATTCAACTTCAAATATAATTCAAATATTCATCAAGCATCCAAATAAATACTTAAAACAACTCAAAAATCCAAATATAATACAAGATATCAAAATATCAAATCAGAACACATCATATCAGGATATTAGTTATGTCTCTCCATTTTTTAGCAAAAGTTAATAATATTGTAGTATGCTTCACTATCAAAATTGTAATATTTTAATCTCATGAACAAACAATTAATCTTTATTTTATACCAATTTAAAAGTTCAAAATACATGGCAAACACAAAATACTTCAAGATTAGTTCCAAATGAAAAATATCAGGTATTTAAAATCAAAGATCAACCCATTCAAACATATCCAATACATGTATAACTTTGACCTATCATATTACTCAAAAATAATATCCATATTAAAATACTAATAGTTCAAGAGTTCAACCATCTCACATTCAATTCTCATATTAAGAATATCAATTCATGTCTAATTTTAGATATCCAAGTAGCTCATCCCTAAAATAATAGTCTTAAAATATTCAAAATAAATATAAATTCCAAATATAATTCAACATCCATTTATTATTCAAAATATTAGTTCAAATTCAACTTTAAATATGCAAACAATTCAATCTTAAAATAGTCTCAAAATATCCAAAATAAATTCACAAATCCAAAAGTTCACAAATTCATGTCTTTCGCATATTTTTTCATTATAAATGCCAGATTGCATATATCATCATAATATCATTGGACAATCACAATATTTTCTAGATGATCTAATTATTTCTATTCGATATCACAAGATAAAGTTATATCCAAAACAAGTTCAACCGATTCAAACTAGCATTTTAAGTTCATAAATTCAGAATGACATCATAAAATTTTCTTCCAAAATCATCTCCAAAATAAGTTCAATTTTCAACACAACATAGTCCAAATTACAAATCCAAATATCTCAATCAATAGTTCAAATTCCATTTTTATGATTACCCTAATGTAAGAAATTCTCTAACTGAAGCAGGGTATATTTTGCTCTTATTTTCATCATATTTTTTTAATTTCTATTTTTTTTAATTTAACTCCAAAATTTTGAAATCTCTTTTCCCAATACTTCTTCTTAGCAAAATTTTAACTATAAAATCTGTGAGATGTATGTAATTTTCCTCATCTTCTCTTGGTGAATCTTCACTATTCAGTTCATCATCACCTCTATTTTAACTATCATTTTGAGAAGACCCATTGCTGGAGCTTTTTCCGTAGAGAATTAAGGCTGCTTTTGCTTTGGTTTGTTGCCTTGCCATCATTCAAGAAGAAGTTTGGTGTCGGTGTAGCTAGTTTAGGCGAGATTGAATTTTTCTTTAGAGATTCTAAGCTGCCGTCGTAGGAGGACATATCTGGTGCTGGTGTTGCCATTGAGGGACTGCCAAGATGCCAGTGTCTTCACTGTTCGAATGGAGCTAGTCGAGATGCAGGCCATTTCCTCACGATGGTTAGTGAAGATGGCGTTGTCGAAGGAAAGAAATTTGGAGTTGTGGTGTCTCCGGTCTGTGATGAGGCTGCATTTTCCTTTGCCATTCACTGGAAATGCTGGTCAGAATAGCGACTATCTTCTTACCGCAGTTCAGATTAAGCCATATATTTTTAGTTTCGGGTAAGAAGGGATCAATCTTGATAGTGAGGAGAAGATTGATTCTTTGGTTTGGGAAAGTGACAGTGGATTTTTTATTTTGAACGGGAAACGTTGGGTGAGGCAAAGATTTGGTGAACTTTTTTTAATGAATTTTTCGGAGACAGCGTGATGAGATAAGGTGCACTTTTTTTAGAGCAATTAAATGTATATTTTTTTATGTACTTTTTCAACCACTTTATTTGAAGTCTGAAAGATTATGTTAAAAAAGATGACATAATTTTTAAATTTTAAAAGACGGCTAAAAGTTATCACCATTTTTAAGATTGAAACTTTAAATTTCCCAGAAAATTTAATCTCTACATCTATTAAACAAATAATTTCCAGAAAGAAGAATGGTAAATAGTGTGTTTTGTGAAAAACATAGAGGTGGGAGAGGTTTTGACAGTTAAATTACAAGATTGTCTCTAATTTTTTAAATTTCAACTTTTTATGTGTAAGTTTAAAATTGTAAAATATCAAATATTGAAATTAAATTTAAACATCATATCATATCAAAGATTCAAGAATCACTACTAAATTAGAATACTAGACAAGCGAGTATTTTAAAAATTATGCAAAATTGTAAAATTATGCACAACAATCAAATCGTGTAATTTTTATACAGATACATTAAAGATGGGTTATCTGAAATGATGTAATTCATTTTAGTGTGATATTCATATCAACAATTTTTTTAATTTTGCAAAAATTTCTTTTGATTGTTGCTTTGATCTATAGACATGCTTATGTCAAATGTCTTAAACAATCACCATCCAAATAACTAATAATTATGCTTGTATTGCTTTTTAAACAAATTTATGATAAATCAAGCTCATTTTGGTACCCATTTTATTATGGGTCCTCGATGGTTAGTATATAAATAATTTTTCAATTTTTGATGGCTAGTTTGTAAATGATATATTTCTTTCACAACCTATATCTTTTTTACATGCTCATCCTTTTTCAAATAACTATATTTAGAAATATGACATTTTTTGTTACAATAAAAGTATGTGATATGAGGAATAGATGTGAAATAGTTTTATCAAAATCTGCATTATCTTTAATATATTTTGCAAAACCATTAACGACAACCCTTTTTTCTTTTCCAAATATGTTTGAACATCTATGATATCTAAGCTCTTCATTTAAAATATATTTTTGATATAAAAGAATTTCAATCTCCTTGTTTTTATTTTCAATTTCTTCATGCAACAAAATATTTTGTCTTGCAATATCATTATAAAGATCAATAGCTTTCAATTCATTTTCAACAAATTTTTTAGTCTCTTTCATAAAATTATCATATTTTTTCAAAATATTATCATGCAATATTTTCAAATCAACATATGAATTATCCAAAACAACATACTTTTTCTTCAACTTTCCATACTTATAATGCAACTCTTCAAAATAACTCCAAAGGTCATTATCACCAGAAGAGTTAGAATCACTTACCTCTAAATGTTCATCAAAATTGAGGTCTAAGGTCCCTGTTTTTTCAACTTCTTCAATATTAGCCATCAATGCCACATTCAGTATTTCTTTATCTTCCGATTTGGTTGAACTTGAGCTTATTTCTTCATTGTGGCTCCAAGTTGTGACCAATGCTCTTTTCTTGTGCTTCTTTCATTTATGTTTTAGCTTTGGACAGTTTGATTTAATATGCCCAAATTGGTTGCATTCATAACTCACCACATGAGGCGTTAAACGTTTCACCTTTTTATTTCCTTCATAAGTGGCCTCAAATTTATCCCATATTTGCTTTGTTGTGTCACATTTGGATATTTGGTTGAACTCATTTATATTTAGTCCATAAAATAGAAAGCTTATGGCCTTAAAGTTTGCTTTAGTTGCTTGCTTTTCATTTTTGTCATCTCCTTAATTTTTTTATTTGCTCGATCTTTCTTTGTTGGATGTGTATAACTTTCCAAAACTCATTTTCAACAATATAGATCATTAGATTGTAAAAAATGACACATTATAGCCTTCCAATATGGGTAATTACTTCTAGAGAACATAAGAGGACATGTGATTAAATGTTCTTCTTGAAATGGAGTGGTAATGAGAGAAGAAGCTGCATTGTTTGAGGTTGATGTCATATTTATAGATCTCTCAAATGATGTAAAGTCTTAGATGAAGGGAGAAAGACTTTGATACCAAATCTAGGTCCCAAAATAACTGTAACATCCTTGACTTTTTCCATATGCATTTCTGCATCATCACATTTGTGCATATGTATTTTGCATAAATATCATTTGAACACATGCATAATATGCATTTTTATTTAAATATATTCATGACATACAATTAGTTTATTTTCAAATATTTTACAATTGTATAGAAATGCATATGTCCGTTTTATAATATAGATGAAAATGACATGAAATTAATATTTAAGTGAATAAAGAGACTAGATTGAATTAATAAAATTTGACATGATTAATTTAATTAAATTAAAATAAGTGATTAAATTATTTATTATTGGTTAGTAAAATTAGGTAAATGTATATATGTATACATGAATGTATGTATTTGTATGTATGTATGTATGATGATAATAAAAAAAATAAAAATAATTAAAAACAATAATTAAAAAAAAAGAAAGCATTCAGAAAAAAAAAAAAAAAAAAAAAAGAAAAAGAAGAAGTGTTGGACGGCAAAGAGAAAAAGAGAAATAAATGGGTTAGGTGAGTTTTGACCTATTAGGCTCCATTATCTTCCTTTTCTTTTCTTATCTTCTTCTTCTTCTTTTCTTCATTTCTTCAACCTATTTTCTCTCAAATTCCAGCCACAAATTCTTCCTTGTTTCACTTGGTTTTTGAGGCAAATTGATCCCTTGAAATTTCGTTCTTGGTAAGTAATCAATTCTTATTGCTATAAGGTTGATTTGAGTTGCTAAGGTTCATTAATAGGTACTGATTTGAAATCCGATTTTGATATCCATAGAAATTGATTCTGGAAAATCTTAAAACATAAAAGTTGTTCCTTTATGTCTTATATTTATGGATATATAAATAGTTTTGCAAGATGTATTGTATAGAATGAGATATCCTCTTCGTACTAAAACTGGTCCGGATAGGAACCTTAAGTAAGTTAGCTACTGTGTTTATAAGTTTTGGGTATGTTAAAATCAATATTGGAAGTAACTCCAAACATAAAAGTTGTAGATATATGTGTTATGTATCTGTAAACCAAATTTCAGGTTCATAGGTCTTGTACGTTTTGAGTTATGGTAAATGGAACTATGACTGTTCCATGATTTGAACTGCCTATTGAGTGCCCTGTACAGGTCCCGAAACTTGTTTAATTATTTTGAGCTTCTTAAATCTCGATTATGTAAATGATCAAAACATGAAAGTTATAGGTATATGTCTTAGAGAAATTTTGGTACTAATTTGAGCTTAATATATTATGTAAATAATAAGTTATGGACTTTTTAATTCATACTGGTCTGGAAGCCAATTCTATTCTGGACCAGTAAAATGTTTGTTATAATTTGAAGACCTTAGAGACATAATTGATAAAAGTTGTAAACATGAAAAATGTTCCAAATGAACCCATATAAGTTTCTGTAAATTTTCATTAAAATAGGACGTACAGATTATAAATTATGTTGAACCCAAATGAGTACCCTGAAACTGTCTAAGGGCAGAAAACAGAGTAGAAATCAGAACACGATTAGAAATTCCACCAAAATTTTTACAGTAATCCAATTGGTCTGAAATTTTAATATGTTATATATAAAGATGTTAATTTTAAGTAGGAACAAGAATCAGATTCATTGGTCAAATACAAAAAAAGTTATAGTCAAAACAGTCCCATAAGGTCACACTGCCTCATAGGAATAATTTTAATTATTGATATGAATAGTGTATATTAATTTGTTTAAGCCACATTAAGTTTCTCTAGTCATAAATTAATCAATTATATTTCAATATTAGGCTCAAGACAAATTGGAGATATACAAGAAGAGGGTAGACAATAAGTTAAGGGTTGGAATAAAAGGAAAAAGGTGAGTATAATTATCAATTGAATTCTTTAGTGCATATAAATGTTGCTTGCTATATGATTGTGAGTATAATTATCAATTGAATTCTTTAGTGCATATAAATGTTGCTTGTTATATGATTGTGAGTATAATTATCAATTGAATTCTTTAGTGCATATGAATGTTGCTTGCTATGTGACTTATATAATCGTAATGATTTTTCCTTGAAAATATGATGATGAATAATTTGTGACATTTGTGGTACATATATGTTTGTGTACTTTGGTATATTGGAGGTATATGTTTGACATATGATATATATACATGGTATATGTATAGTATATGCAAGGTATATGTGTTGACATATAAGGTATATATGTGGTATATGTATGGTATATGAGTTGCATATGAAGTATATATGTGGTATATGTATGGTATATGAGTTGCATATGAAGTATATATGTGGTATATGTGTTGCATATGAAGTATATATGTGGTATATGTATGGTATATGTGTTGACATATAAGGTATATATGTAGTATATGTATGGTATATATGATAAGATACAATGGTTGATGAATATGTAAGTACAAGTGCATATGCATAATGACTTAAAAGGCGTTGTGACTAGTCAATCGACATTGCAAAACAAAAGAAGAGGCCTATGGCCCAATAAATGTACAAGGCAAAAGAAGAGGCCTATGGCCCAACAAATGTGCAAAGCAAAAGAAGAGGCCTATGGCCCAACAAATGTGCAAATGAAACAAATGATCAAGCTAGCTAGCAAATGCAAATGCTCACATGGAAACCCGGGGCAATGTTCGTTTAACCTGGTCACAACAAAATAAAATGTACAAGCATAAGCATAAGCATAAGTAAATAGCAATTATTGAATACTTGATTTTATCTATATTTATATGTTATTAATTGATGAAATGGAGTATAAAGTATGTATTAATTATACTTGTTATTTGCTATTATGAAATGCTTGGTGCTTTAGAACTCATTTGATGGTTATTCTCATTGAGTCGCAACTCACCAAATTGCATCATTTTTCAGGTAGAGAAGATTAGTAGTTCATATTGAGATGCATATATAAGTCATGGATCAAAGGTCACCGGCCGAGCCTCATCACTCTCTCTCTCCTTGCATTCCACATAAGCATAAGAACATATCATTTATATTTGGGGATTGAATACTTGCATATTTACTAACTTTTTAAACGTACTGTTTAAGTTATTAATATATGTGATGTTATGAGCTATAATTAAAGTTTTCGTATTGATTGTGAAATTATTGTTGATAATATGAGATGAGTTAAAAAAAATTTACTCTCACTGTAAACATGAATTTTATTTAATCTTGTTTCATACGTGATAATACAATATAAAGACAACATATACGGTATATAGATGTATAAGATGTTAGGTGTTACATTTTTGGTATCAGAGCAGGGATAGGTTCCAAGGGAACATGCATATGCATATAAGCATGATAACATATGCATAATATGTGTTGAACATTATGTAGTGACATAATTTCATTTATTATAGGGCCATCATTAGACATGATTCACCAAGGAGAGAGAGGCCGGCTGAAATGCATCCTCATGAGGCATCGCCTCATTTGCATAGAGATCAACCAGTACCAGGAGCTAGGGCTCCTGCACATGCATCACAATCATCACATGCCGAAATACCTTATGAAAACCCAGAACATGAAGTGCATGGTGCTGCGATGTATAAGGAAAGACGATATGATAAGCTAAGAAAACAGGGTGCAGTTGATTTCTATGGCTCGACTGATCCAGTTGAAGCAGAAACTTGGCTTAAAAGAACACAGAGGGTATTGAATATGATGAGATGCACTCCAGAGGAGAAGTTTGATTATGCGGTATCTTTACTTCAAGGCAATGCTTATGAATGGTGGGAGACAGTTCCCGATAGTGATGCACAACCACCAGTTCTGACATGGAATGATTTCCTCCTAGAATTTCAGAATAATTACATGCCTGAGGCATATAAAGATGAGAAGAGAAAGGAATTCCTGAATCTAAAACAGGGAAATATGTCTGTTGCGGAGTATGAAGTACAATTTAATAAACTTTCCCATTATGCCACCTTTATGGTCTCTACTGAAAGAGACAAATGCAGAAAGTTTGAAGAGGGCCTCAAGTATGAGATCAGAAATAGAATCACAATTACTGATCTCGATAGTTATACCAGACTCAGAGCCGCTGCAATTAGAGCTGAAAAGTTAATGAAAGAAGCTGGAGAACAACAAGTAAAAACGGTGACACGAGTGTTTGCTGGAGAGTCTAGTAGAGGATATGGAAAGAAAGCTAGATATATGTCGAGCCAGTCTGGCAACAGAAGTGGGTACTCCAGTTCTAGAGGTCGAGGCATGACTTTCTCTTACCCAGGCAGAGGACAAAGCCAGTATACAGAACAGTGGCCTACTTGTATTCATTGTGGTAGGCAACACACCGGTGAATGCAGAAGGCTCACAGGAGCTTGTTATTTCTGTGGGTCCTTAGATCACATGTATAGAGATTGCCCCAAAAAAAAGCTAAATTAGCAGAAACCAGCAGAGGCAGAGGAATATCTGAGACTACAATTGAAACACTAAGGGTTAACACTACCAATGGGACACATGTCAGAGGCAGAGGCAGGGGAATAACTAGTGCAGTAAGCAGAGGAGTGACCAGATCTGAGGGACAGAGTTCTAGACCCCTTCCACAGGCCAGGGTATTTGCTATGACTAGGCAAGAGGCAGTTGATGCTCCTGAAGTGGTTACTGGTAATATTTACATTTATGATATACTGGCATTTGCATTGATTGACCCAGGATCTACACATTCATTTATATCATCACATATGACATCCAAACTGCATCAAAAACATGAGTCATTGGGATTTGATATAAATGTGAGTACTCCATTGGGAGCAGTAGTAGTTGTGAATGAGATATGTCGTGACTGTTCGATATTCATTGATAAAGTTGAATTGAAAGCTGATTTGATCTTATTATCATTGCATGAATTTGATGTAATATTGGGAATGGACTGGTTAACTAAACATCATGCCATAGTGAATTGTTTTTCTAAGGAGGTAATTTTAAAGTCCTCTGATAAACAAAGGATTGTGTTTAAAGGAGAAAGGAAGTTGGTACCTGCATGTTTGATTTCAGCAATTAAAGCTTTTAAGATGGTGAAAAGAGGGTGTGAGGCTTTCTTAGCCTATGTGACAGACACAAGAACTCAGGATATTATGTTAGAGAATATTCCAGTAGTGTGTGAGTTCCCAGATGTATTTCCAGAGGATTTGCCTGGATTGCCACCAGATAGAGAGATAGAATTTACTATAGATTTGGTGCCTGGGGCCGCACCTATTTCTATATCTCCTTACAGGATGGCACCGATTGAGTTGAAGGAACTTAAAACTCAATTGCAAGAGTTACTTGATAAGGGATACATTCGACCTAGCATATCACCTTGGGGAGCCCCAGTGTTG
Organism: Triadica sebifera; assembly: GCA_023653625.1. NCBI lineage: Eukaryota > Viridiplantae > Streptophyta > Magnoliopsida > Malpighiales > Euphorbiaceae > Triadica > Triadica sebifera. Next base: position 9,076,036 of record CM042900.1, read on the forward strand.
TTTGTAAAAAAAGAAAGATGGAACGATGAGATTGTGTATAGACTATAGACAACTTAATAGAGTGACAGTGAAGAATAAGTATCCTTTACCTAGAATCGATGACTTATTTGATCAGTTACATGGAGCTCAAATATTCTCTAAGATTGATCTGAAATCGGGCTATTATCAGCTTAAGATAGCTGAGGTAGATATTCCTAAAACTGCATTTCGTACTAGATATGGCCATTATGAATTTCTAGTCATGCCATTTGGATTAACTAATGCACCAGCTGCTTTCATGGCTTTGATGAATAAGGTATTTCAGCCTTTATCTAGATAATTTTGTTATTGTCTTCATAGATGACATTCTGGTGTACTCTAAAAGTAAAGAGGAACATGAGATGCATTTAAGAACAGTGTTGCAGACTCTGCAGGAGAAACAATTGTATGCAAAGTTTAGTAAGTGTGAATTCTGGCTTGATCATGTTGTGTTTCTTGGACATATAGTATCGGGAAAAGGCATAGAGGTTGACCCAAATAAAGTTATAGCCATAGTGAGTTGGCAAGCACCCAAGAATGTGTCAGAATTGCGTAGTTTTTTTGGGTTTAGCCGGATACTACCGTAGATTTGTTGATGGGTTCTCATTGATTGCTAGCCCTTTGACCAAATTGTTGAGAAAGAATGTGTCGTTCAAGTGGACCCCTGAATGTCAAAAGAGTTTTGATGAACTAAAACACAGGCTAACCTCAGCACCAGTGTTAACCATCCCTACAGGTACAGGTGGGTTTACAGTATATAGTGATGTTTCTCACCAAGGCTTGGGATGTGTGTTGATGCAACATGGTAAGGTGATAGCTTATGCATCCAGACAACTGAGACCACATGAGATCTCATATCCAGTGCATGATTTAGAACTGGCTGCAGTTGTATTTGCATTGAAAATTTGGAGGCATTATTTGTATGGTGAGACATTCCAGATCTTCACAGACCACAAAAGCTTAGGTTACTTGATGACACAGAAAGAGTTAAATATGAGACAAAGACGATGGTTAGAACTGTTGAAAGATTATGATTGTACAATTGAATACCATCCAGGGAAAGCCAATGTGGTAGCAGATGCATTGAGTAGAAAGGCCAGTAGCAGTGTAGCTCACTTGCAAGCATCATCTTTTCCATATCTGATTCAATTACGGTCCATGAGTGTTCAATTGAATATGCATGATGGTGGATCATTGATTGCTGCTCTTCAAGTCAGACCTATATTGAAGGATAGGATTAAAGTTGCACAGAGTAAAGATCCTAAATTGTGTGAGAAAATTGAATTAGTAAGGCAGGAAACAGTAAGGATTTTCAATTGCAAGACAATACACTGATGTTAAAGTCACGCATATGTGTTCCAAACACTGAGAACTTACGTCAAGAAATAATGGAAGAGGCACACAATGCACCCTATGCAATGCACCCAGGGATGACAAAGATGTATCACAGCTTAAGGCCTCATTACTGGTGGCCAAGAATGAAGAAAGACGTAGCAAAATATGTTTCCAAATGCTTAACATGTCAGCAGATTAAGATAGAACATCAGGCACCAGTTGGTAAACTACATCCTTTACCAGTGCCAGAATGGAAATGGGAAAAGATAACGATGGATTTTGTTTATGGATTGCCTAGAACTCCACGGAAAAATGATGCAATATGGGTAATTATTGATAGGTTAACAAAGTCAGCACATTTTCTACCTATCAGATGGGGTTGTACACTTGAGAGTTTGGCCAATTTATATGTGAATGAGATAGTCAGATTGCATGACATTCCAGTATCCATTGTATCTGATAGAGATCCACGGTTTACTTCACGTTTTTGGGTGAGTTTACATAATGCATTGGGAACAAAATTGAATTTCAGTACTGCATTTCACCCACAGACTGATGGACAATCAGAGAGAACTATACAAACATTAGAAGAAATGCTTAGAGCATGTGCTATGGAATTCAAGGGAGTTTGGGATGAATATATAGCATTGGTGGAGTTTGCATACAATAACCAATATCATAGCAGTATTCAGATGGCTCCATATGAGGCATTGTATGGCAGAAAGTGTAGAAGTCCTATCATCTGGGATGAAGAAGGTACACGTGCATTAGAAGGACCAGAGATAGTACAAAATACAGTGGATAAAATCAAGATTGTCAAGATTAAGCTAAAGGCAGCACAGGACAGACAGAAAAGTTATGCTGATCAACATAGAAGGGAGATGGAATACGAGTTGGGTGAAAAGGTATTTCTACAAGTATCTCCATGGAAAGGAGTAATCCGATTTGGCAAGAAAGGTAAATTGAGCCCAAGATACATAGGGCCTTATGAAATTCTTGAGAAGGTTGGTCCACTGGCATATAGATTGGCTTTACCACCAGATATGACTCAGATTCATAATGTGTTTCATGTGAGCATGCTTAGAAGATACAGGTCAGATCCTACACATGTACTTAAAGATCAAGCCATTGAGATTGCAAATGATATGAGTTATGTTGAAGAACCAGTGGAAATCATCGGATACAAGACTAAACAGTTGAGGAATCGAGAAATACCTTTAGTTAAGGTATTATGGAGAAATCATCCACGAGAAGAGGCAACATGGGAAACAGAAGAAAATATGAAAAAGCAATATCCACACCTATTTCCAGGTATTAAATTTCGAGGACGAAATTTTTAAAAGGAGGGGAGAATTGTAACATCCTTGACTTTTTCCATATGCATTTCTGCATCATCACATTTGTGCATATGTATTTTGCATAAATATCATTTGAACACATGCATAATATGCATTTTTATTTAAATATATTCATGACATACAATTAGTTTATTTTCAAATATTTTACAATTGTATAGAAATGCATATGTCCGTTTTATAATATAGATGAAAATGACATGAAATTAATATTTAAGTGAATAAAGAGACTAGATTGAATTAATAAAATTTGACATGATTAATTTAATTAAATTAAAATAAGTGATTAAATTATTTATTATTGGTTAGTAAAATTAGGTAAATGTATATATGTATACATGAATGTATGTATTTGTATGTATGTATGTATGATGATAATAAAAAAAATAAAAATAATTAAAAACAATAATTAAAAAAAAAGAAAGCATTCAGAAAAAAAAAAAAAAAAAAAAAAGAAAAAGAAGAAGTGTTGGACGGCAAAGAGAAAAAGAGAAATAAATGGGTTAGGTGAGTTTTGACCTATTAGGCTCCATTATCTTCCTTTTCTTTTCTTATCTTCTTCTTCTTCTTTTCTTCATTTCTTCAACCTATTTTCTCTCAAATTCCAGCCACAAATTCTTCCTTGTTTCACTTGGTTTTTGAGGCAAATTGATCCCTTGAAATTTCGTTCTTGGTAAGTAATCAATTCTTATTGCTATAAGGTTGATTTGAGTTGCTAAGGTTCATTAATAGGTACTGATTTGAAATCCGATTTTGATATCCATAGAAATTGATTCTGGAAAATCTTAAAACATAAAAGTTGTTCCTTTATGTCTTATATTTATGGATATATAAATAGTTTTGCAAGATGTATTGTATAGAATGAGATATCCTCTTCGTACTAAAACTGGTCCGGATAGGAACCTTAAGTAAGTTAGCTACTGTGTTTATAAGTTTTGGGTATGTTAAAATCAATATTGGAAGTAACTCCAAACATAAAAGTTGTAGATATATGTGTTATGTATCTGTAAACCAAATTTCAGGTTCATAGGTCTTGTACGTTTTGAGTTATGGTAAATGGAACTATGACTGTTCCATGATTTGAACTGCCTATTGAGTGCCCTGTACAGGTCCCGAAACTTGTTTAATTATTTTGAGCTTCTTAAATCTCGATTATGTAAATGATCAAAACATGAAAGTTATAGGTATATGTCTTAGAGAAATTTTGGTACTAATTTGAGCTTAATATATTATGTAAATAATAAGTTATGGACTTTTTAATTCATACTGGTCTGGAAGCCAATTCTATTCTGGACCAGTAAAATGTTTGTTATAATTTGAAGACCTTAGAGACATAATTGATAAAAGTTGTAAACATGAAAAATGTTCCAAATGAACCCATATAAGTTTCTGTAAATTTTCATTAAAATAGGACGTACAGATTATAAATTATGTTGAACCCAAATGAGTACCCTGAAACTGTCTAAGGGCAGAAAACAGAGTAGAAATCAGAACACGATTAGAAATTCCACCAAAATTTTTACAGTAATCCAATTGGTCTGAAATTTTAATATGTTATATATAAAGATGTTAATTTTAAGTAGGAACAAGAATCAGATTCATTGGTCAAATACAAAAAAAGTTATAGTCAAAACAGTCCCATAAGGTCACACTGCCTCATAGGAATAATTTTAATTATTGATATGAATAGTGTATATTAATTTGTTTAAGCCACATTAAGTTTCTCTAGTCATAAATTAATCAATTATATTTCAATATTAGGCTCAAGACAAATTGGAGATATACAAGAAGAGGGTAGACAATAAGTTAAGGGTTGGAATAAAAGGAAAAAGGTGAGTATAATTATCAATTGAATTCTTTAGTGCATATAAATGTTGCTTGCTATATGATTGTGAGTATAATTATCAATTGAATTCTTTAGTGCATATAAATGTTGCTTGTTATATGATTGTGAGTATAATTATCAATTGAATTCTTTAGTGCATATGAATGTTGCTTGCTATGTGACTTATATAATCGTAATGATTTTTCCTTGAAAATATGATGATGAATAATTTGTGACATTTGTGGTACATATATGTTTGTGTACTTTGGTATATTGGAGGTATATGTTTGACATATGATATATATACATGGTATATGTATAGTATATGCAAGGTATATGTGTTGACATATAAGGTATATATGTGGTATATGTATGGTATATGAGTTGCATATGAAGTATATATGTGGTATATGTATGGTATATGAGTTGCATATGAAGTATATATGTGGTATATGTGTTGCATATGAAGTATATATGTGGTATATGTATGGTATATGTGTTGACATATAAGGTATATATGTAGTATATGTATGGTATATATGATAAGATACAATGGTTGATGAATATGTAAGTACAAGTGCATATGCATAATGACTTAAAAGGCGTTGTGACTAGTCAATCGACATTGCAAAACAAAAGAAGAGGCCTATGGCCCAATAAATGTACAAGGCAAAAGAAGAGGCCTATGGCCCAACAAATGTGCAAAGCAAAAGAAGAGGCCTATGGCCCAACAAATGTGCAAATGAAACAAATGATCAAGCTAGCTAGCAAATGCAAATGCTCACATGGAAACCCGGGGCAATGTTCGTTTAACCTGGTCACAACAAAATAAAATGTACAAGCATAAGCATAAGCATAAGTAAATAGCAATTATTGAATACTTGATTTTATCTATATTTATATGTTATTAATTGATGAAATGGAGTATAAAGTATGTATTAATTATACTTGTTATTTGCTATTATGAAATGCTTGGTGCTTTAGAACTCATTTGATGGTTATTCTCATTGAGTCGCAACTCACCAAATTGCATCATTTTTCAGGTAGAGAAGATTAGTAGTTCATATTGAGATGCATATATAAGTCATGGATCAAAGGTCACCGGCCGAGCCTCATCACTCTCTCTCTCCTTGCATTCCACATAAGCATAAGAACATATCATTTATATTTGGGGATTGAATACTTGCATATTTACTAACTTTTTAAACGTACTGTTTAAGTTATTAATATATGTGATGTTATGAGCTATAATTAAAGTTTTCGTATTGATTGTGAAATTATTGTTGATAATATGAGATGAGTTAAAAAAAATTTACTCTCACTGTAAACATGAATTTTATTTAATCTTGTTTCATACGTGATAATACAATATAAAGACAACATATACGGTATATAGATGTATAAGATGTTAGGTGTTACAATAACTCAAGAAGGGGGTTGAATTGAGCTTTTAAGAATTTTTGACATTTGTAAAATGACTCACATTTTTTAGTATGCTAGTAATATTCTAATATTAGGCAGAAAATATTCACATAAAATAAATTTTTGTAAAATAAATTACATATTTTATTTGCAACCATAGCTTCTAACAAATTAAAGCACAAATGGAGTTTTGTAAAAATACTTTTAAACACATTTTCACATAAAAATCAAATTTGAGATTTTTCCAGCAACTTAGAAAATTAGAATTGAAAATAAGAAAGAGAATAATAGCTTAACACACTTGAATTTATAATGGTTCGACTCCCTTTGCTTATTCCACTCTTCAAGACTCAATCTTGAGAGTTTCTATCCACTAAAGATTCTTTTCAAGGGTAAGAATCAAACCAATTACAACCCTAGAGTTCTACTTAACTCTTTTAAGCCTAAACCCAATTTTTTACAAATTAAAATTTGAAAAAACTTGATTAGCTTTTTATCCCAAAGGTAACAACCCAACAACCAAGTTTTCAAGCTTAACTTGGAAACTAATCCAAAAAGAACTCATTCACAAACTAAAAATTGATATGCATAAATAAGAATTAGAGCTGAGATGAAGGATATTTCAGAATGAAGCTCAATATGGAAGGAAAATAATTTAGGGAGAGTATAATACTTTTCTCTTGTTAAATCTTTGACTTTCCAACATTTGAAACATCATTCTAATATGTATTTGTAGTTTTGGTGACAAAAAGTGGCCAAAAGAGATATATTTTTGTTTTACAAAAACTAGTAGTTTTTTTAGCTTTTTGTGAAATCTGTCAGTTTTAAAATTAGAATATTCAATTAGAATACTCGATTAGAATACTAAATTAGAATACTCGACTAGAATACTCTATTAGATACTATTTTTCTGACTAGTGAAAAATAGTCCATCTTAAAAACTTTTATACTTTGAGCTTTACTTTTTGTTGAACCTTAAGGGTTATTTCTGTCATTTTGATGATAACAAATAAAATAGCAATATTGTATTTAACATACTTGTTTTCTAAGTCTATTGAATAGGGTATGAAATATGTTAGCAAGAATGGAGAATGGAAGATTAATCTTCAAAAGATAAAATTTGAAGAAGTGGCATGTTGATGCCCGTGACCCTATGTGTCACGCCCGTGATGAAGCTAACCACCAATAAACCAACATTTAAAGATAGCAACCGTGAATGAACTTTTTTAGTCACGCCCGTGAACAAACATGACAAATTCTTCCAAAGAGCTTCACGACCAAAGTCACCACTTAGATCACGGCTTGGAAAAACCTTCCAGAATGCTTCATGGCCAAGGTCATCACTTCAGTCACGGCTTGGAAGAACAGTCACGACCGTGAAAAACATGCCCGTGAAAGATGAAAGAGAAAAATGTCAGGCGCGATTATTAGGGTTGGTGCAACGACTAGTTTCGTATTAAATGCATTCTAACGGCTATAATTCGCCATGAGAGTATAAATGCAAGTCATTTATGCATTCAGAACAAGAGGATAGCTAATACTTTGAATCAAAATCTTGTTGTAAGCTATTTGTACATTTAATACTTTCAAAACAAATATTTATTCTCTGTGAAAATATTTTTGCTCATCATTTATTGAGCAATAAAGATTTGTAAGTGTTTCTCTCTGTAATCATTTATTACTCAAGTGATTTTTTAGTATTTCTGGATTAAGAGTAGAACACTTGTAAGGGTTAGTTGTGTGAGCCTCTAAAACACAAAGAAAAGTTATTTGTGTGAGCCTGTAAAACACAAAAAAAGGTTGTTTGTGTGAGCTTGTAAAACATAAAGTAAAGGTTATTTGTGTGAGCCTGTAAAATACAAAGAATTGGTTATTGTGTGAGCCATCAAAACATAAGAGATTTCTGGGTTAGGTGTGAGCCATTGTGAGAAACACCATAATTGGTAGTGAGCTTGTAAAACTCCATTGTAACGCTTAGTGTATTAGTGAAACTCGCAATTGCGATTGGGGAGAGGAGTAGAGTTTGTTAACACCCGAACCTCTATAAAAATCCTTGTGTCAAATTTCTCTATCCCTCATAAACTTAACTTTTTATTTCCGCACTTTAAAGTTAAATTTTTGAACTCCAATTCAACCCCCCTTCTTGGCTCAATATCAGGGCAACACTTGGTATCAGAGCTATGTCTAGCATCGAAGCCTAAAAAGCGCTAGTAAAGATTAAGATATGGCTAGTGAAGGATTCCAAAGTCTCAAACCTTACTTTGATGGAGCAAATTATGCCCATTGGAAATTTCAGATGGAGACATACCTGGATAGTGAAGGAATTGAAGTCTGGGATAGTGTACGAAAAGATGGACACCACCAACCAGAAGAGGAGCTGATGGTGAAGAAGAAATCTTATCAAGAGATGATTGGACAAAGCCTCAAAGAAGAGAAAATTTCAAAAACAAGAAGGCAATGACAATCCTCTCAAGCTCATTATCCATTGAAGAATGTAGAAGAATACAACACTGCCCAATAGCCTATAACATGTGGAAGACATTGGAAAATTATCATGAAGGAACTAAGCAAGTCAAATCCAAGAAGATTCAACTTCTTACCTCAAAATATGAGCTCTTCAAGATGAAATCCAATGAGTCAATCACTGACATGACCAACCGTCTTCTAGCCATTATAAATGGAATGAGGAAACTTGGGAAGCATCTGAGCTTGGAAGATGTAAACAACAAAATCCTAAGAAGTCTTCCTCTTAAAGACTATGGATCAAGAGTTACTGGCATAGAACAAGCAAATGAAGACATGAGCATCATGAATACTGATGTGCTTATTGGCAAACTTCTCACACATGAAATGGCAGTGAAAAGAGATAGAGAGCTTGAAGCAGAGCCAGAGAAAAGAAAGCCTTTAGCACTAAAAGCCTCTACTTCAAAATCTCAAGAAAAAAGTGAAAATGATGAAGAAAGTGAAAATGATGAAGAAATGAGTGATGATGAGAATGAGAACATTGATATGCTTTCAAGAAGGCTGAAAAGAATCATTGAGAAGAAAATGAGCAACTCCAGAAAATTCAGGCAAAGAAACCTCAAACAAATTTCTAATGATGCACAAAGAAGTAAGAAAGAGGTAAAATGCTATGAATGTGGAAAGAAAGGGCATATTAAACCAGAATGTCTAAGGCTCGAGAAGCATAAGAGCAAATACCAAAGAGACAATGGGGAGAAAGGTCATAAAGCCACATGGGATGACGAAAACTCTTCAAGTGAAAAAGATGACAATGAAAGCGAAGAGGTCAACCTATGCTTCATGGATATTGAGGATCACGTCTCGGACAAGGTAAAATCACTACACTCATACTCTTTCAATAATAGTGATAATGATAGTAATAATGATAGTGATGATGATGATGATGACGATGATGGGCAAAGTCTTATAGAAGAATTGAATATAGAATTAGAGAAATATAGGAGCAAATTCAGTACTTATAGAAATAACATCTCTAACTTAAAAAAAAAATAGATACTTTAGAAAAGGAGAACATTAAGCATAAATCATCTAATGAATCTCTTCAAAAATCATTAGATGAATACTCATCAAAACCCTCAACTAATTCCTTGCTTAAAGAAAATAATACTTTAAAAAATGAAGTTGAGGAACTTAGAAATTTAATTTCAAAATTCCACAAAGGAAAAGATAGTTTAAATACTCTAATTGTGTCTTAAAGACCACCTTTAATTAAACATGGTCTAGGATTTAAGGACACATCATCATCTTCTCATAAAACCATTTTTGTTAAGTCTAGTGAACCTCACATCTCCATACTAGCTCGAACAACACCAAGGAATAAATACACTAAACTTTCTATATATAAAAAGAATAAGCATGCCTTTATGTCTAAAAAGCATGTATCTAAAAAAGCATCAATTAATCATGACTGTGTATACCATTGTTCTCAAAATTAGTTTAATAGAAATATGACATTCAAAATTATTGTAAGACCAAAAAGCAATGTTAGACCTAAACAGTTTAATTATTGTATGAAGATTGGTCATATAAATAAACATTGTTGGATAAGGAAGGCTCATTGGGAACCTTCATGTGCTAACCCTCAAGGACCCAAGCTCATTTGGGTACCTAAAAATCATACTTGAACTGTGATTCTATAAGTATGCCTCAAGTCCACAATAAAAAAAAATGCTTGGCTAGTAGACAGTGGATGCTCAAGGCATATGATAGGAGACAAAGAACTCTTCAATGAAATCAAAAGTATTGATGAAGGTAAAGTTACCTTTGGAAACAATGCTAAGGGTAAGGTAATAGGCATTGGTTCTATTGATATTAATAAAACTACTTTTATTAAAGATGTCTTACTTGTTGATGGCTTGAAACATAACTTGTTAAGTATTAGTCAATTATGTGATAAAGGAAACAAAGTAATCTTTACATCCAATGAATGTCTTGTGGACTTTATCGATGGTTAAGAGATATTTAAAGGAAATAGAGATGTCAACACATACATAATAGACTTATAAGAATTATCTAACCATTCCTCTAAGTGTCTTGTGACTATTAGTGATGAATCTTGGCTGTGGCATAGAAGACTTGGTCATTCTAACATGGACTTAATTCCAAGGCTCAGCACAGAAGAACTAGTAAAGGGACTGCCAAGAGTCAAATTTGAGAAAGGCAAGACCTGTGAACCTTGCCAAAGAGGGAAGCAACACAAGTCATCCTTCAAAGCCAAAAATATAGTAAGTACCTCAAAACCTCTACAACTCTTGCATTTAGATTTATTTGGACATACTAGAATTGCTAGCTTAGGAGGTAAACATTATGCCTTTGTCATCGTAGATGATTACTCTAAATTTACTTTATGTTTTACAAGCAAATCATTGGTGATCCTTTAAGGGGAGTAAGTACTAGATCCCATTTCAAACATTTAGCTACTGACCTTGCTTTTATTTCTCAAATTAAGCCTAAAAATATTGATGAGGCTCTTAATGATGAAAGTTGGGTGATTGCAATGCAAGAGGAACTCAACCAATTTGAGAGAAGTAAGGTATGGACCTTAGTACCTAGACCCAAGGATCATCAAATTACAGGTAGCAAATGGGTATTTAGAAATAAACTAGATGAACAAGGTTCAATAACTAGGAATAATGCTAGATTAGTTGCAAAAGGATATAATCAGGAAGAAGGAATAGATTATGATGAGACCTATGCACCTGTAGCTAGATTAGAAGCCATAAGAATACTTTTAGCATATGCATGTCACATGAATTTCAAACTCTTTCAAATGGATGTGAAAAGTGCCTTTCTAAATGGTTATATAGAAGAAGAAATTTATGTAGAACAACCACCAGGTTTGGAAAGCTATGATTTGCCAAATCATATTTTTAAACTTTCAAAAGCTTTATATGATTTGAAACAAGCCCCAAGAGCTTGGTATGAAAGACTAAGTTCTTTTCTCTTAGAAAATAACTTTACAAAGAGGAATGTTGACACCACATTATTCATTAAAAAGCATAAGCATGATATACTAATTGTTCAAATTTATGTTGATGATATCATATTTGGTTCTACTAATGAATTTCTTTGTCAAGAATTTGCTAAGTGTATGTCTAGGGAATTTGAAATGAGCATGATATGAGAGCTTAAATATTTCCTTGGTCTACAAATAAAACAAGGCAATGAGGGCATATTCATCAACCAATCCAAATATGCTAAATATTTAATTAAGAAATTTGGAATGGAAGGATGCAAGAATGTCAAGACTCCAATGAGCACATCAACAAAACTGGACAAGGATGAAAAAGGTAAGAGCATTAATGAAAAGCTCTATAGAGGTATGATCAGATCACTTTTATATCTTACTGCTTCTAGACCCGACATAATGTATAATGTTTACTTATGTGTACGATTTCAATCATGTCCAAAAGAGTCTCATTTACATGCAGTAAAAAGAATTCTAAGATATTTACATGGCTCATTGCATCTAGGTTTGTGGTATCCTAGAAATTCATCCTTTTATATTGTAGGATATTCAGATGCAAATTATGCTGGTAGTCTTTTAGATAGAAAAAGTACTTTAGGTACTTGTCACTTTATTGGAGAGTACTTAGTTTCTTGGTTTAGCAAGAAACAAGTTTCAGTTGCTCTTTCAACTGCTGAAGTAGAGTATGTAGCAGCAGGATGTTGTTGTACACAAATCCTGTGGATGAAACAACAACCTAAGGATTATGGTCATGATATGAACCATATACCTATTATATGTGACAATACAAGTGCTATAAATCTATCAAAGAATCTCATTCAACATTCTAGAAGTAAGAATATTGACATTAGACACCACTTTATTAGAGATCATGTTCAATATGGAGATGTTGCATTGGAATTTATAAGCACAAAAAATCAATTGGCAGATATATTCACTAAGTCTCTAAATGAGGAAAGATTTAATTTCATTAGAAGATTACTTGGTACGATTGATGGATTAACCTTGTGATTTCCAAATTGTCAAATCTTAAGAGATAATCTTGCTTTTGTATCATCTCACTAGATAGAAGGTAGTAAATTTGATGGAAATTTATGTTATAAGGGATAAAATCTTCATAGAAATGATTTAGTCTTATTTATGACTTATTTTTATTTGATGGAAATTTTAGGCAATTCACGCCCGTGACATATGTTCACGCCCGTGACATATGTTCACGCCCGTGAATTAAATAGCCAAAAGAACCAGTAACTTTCACAACTTGATTCACGACATGGTTCATGGCTTCAAGTAGTGAAGCCTATGTTCACGATTTCATTCACTTCCGTGAAAAGCCTTATTCATGCCCGTGATGCATTTTCACTCCCCTGAACATTTTCACCAAAAACTCACATAAGCCTTTATGCTTTGAGTCACGCTTTGTTTCACGGGCATCAGTAGTGAAATTCAACACTTCACGCCCGTGACTCCTTTTTTACCACCGTGATAGTTCATCATTCACGCCCGTGACATTCAAATGTAACGACCATGAACCATTTCATGCCTTTAGTCATGGGTAGAGCACCCCTTCAGCAAACCATAAACACGACACTTTATGCCCGTGACTACATATTTCACGCCCGTGAAGGTATCAGCTATATAACATTTCTTCCGGTTATTTTTCACATTTCAACTTTGCAACTTCTTGAAACTGATCTCATTTACACACATTGAATGGTACATTGAAGATTCCTTCCTCCTAGTCACAAATTTCTTCTATAAATACCATCAGAAACCCCTTCCATCATCAAAAATCATCTTTCCTTAGGGTTTCCTCACAAATTATGTCAAACTTTTTCAAACTCTTCAAAGTTCATTTCTTCAAATCAACATGGAAACCGGCTCATCAAAAGGTACTAGGAAGAAATCTCATGCTCCCAGGAGGTACACACTTTCGGGCTCGAGACAACAATGATAGAGCAACTCCAGGCCTATCATTTGAAGGATTTTTTGGACATTCATCAACCCATCTTGAGGGAGCCTATCTTGGAATTCTTGAGCACTTTGCAGGTGTCTCCCACTAGCATAGTAAAATTTTAACTGTGCAGCAATCTGAACACTCTTTCTGCCACAGAATTCAGGCATTTATTCAACCTACCCTGGGATGGTATCCTCAACGACAGCGAAGTGGAGTTCTAAGCAACTTGAGCATGGACTCACTTTGGTACGGATTGCAGTTGGGACGTAAAAAAGACCAAGAGCACTCATCTCAAGTCCCCAGTGCATAAATATCTGCATAGGTTTCTAACATATATCATATTTTCCCAAAGAGATAGCAATGGCACCATTCGGAAGTCTGAGCTTTTTCTCTTGGAGATGGCCCGAAGAGGCCTCACAGTGGCACTTTCTCGATGGCTTGTGAACCATCTCCTGTCCATTGCCACCAAGCCCTCCGGAGACATACTTATTGGTGGGTATGTAACCCACATGGCCTTGAAGCTTGGATATCTGAAGCTGGATGACCATCACTATAATCTCATCCCAGGGCATCCTCGAGACCGATTGGATGTAGAGTCCTTCATCAAGATGGGAGCAGTTGTTCGAATTGTCCATGAGAACAACATTTACTACCGCTTCATCGACACTGCTGGTGAAATTATATGGGAAGAAAATGACTCAGAGGACTTCAAAGCTGGCCTCCAAGGAATCCAGCAGAGGAAAAGGGCTCGAGTTGAGGAGGCACCTCCAGCGGTTGAGCAGGACATCGGATAATCCTTGGCTTTCACACCAAATTTGGCTCAGCAAGTGGTTGACCTCTTGGCACCACAATTTGAGCAGCAACAGGCTTCGATGGACGAGAGGTTGGAGAACCTCAAAGACTTCATGGAGTCTCGGATGGACAGCCTTGAGGCAGAAGTCGCTCGTCTTAGGGATAGGATGTCTGGCTAGATGATAGGCTAGTTGTCTCTGTTAGCCTTACTATGTCTATTTCTAGCTTGCTTGTTTGTAGGAAATTTTAATTTCCTTTCTGAATTTTATTTACTTTTGTTTGTATTTCACTTTTCATCAATTAATATAATTGTTTTGTTTTTCTATTATGGTTAATCTTTATTCTTTTTGTTGATGACAAAAGGGGGAGAAACTAGCAATATATTAAGATAAGTGCAAGCAATACTTAATTTTGAATCAAAATGAAGAACCTACAAATATATTGAGTTAAGTAGGGAGAAAATAACAATATATTGAGTTAAGTGCAATACTTAAAATTTGATTCAAAATGAATATGCAAGTATGCAATTGAGCTTTATACACCTTAAATATATCATAAGTATACTTTGTATATACCTTAATGCAAGTTACATAAATGAATATGCACTTGATATACTCTAAATATCCCTTACATATACTTTATGATTTAAAGAGAATTTTGGTATATATTGGATATACTTTGCATATAACTTGCATATACTTAAAACTAGAAAGTATATTTTAATGCTACACTTCATCATTCTCTACAATTCTTGCACTTCATCATTTTTTATCCTAAGCATCTTTTGAGAGGGAGACTTCTCAAAAGCACATATTGCTAGATTATTTGTCACCATCAAAAAGGGGGAGATTGTTGAACCTGGAGGGGTATTTCCATCATTTTGATGATAACAAATAAAATAGCAATATTGTATTAAACATACTTGTTTTCTAAGTCTATTAAACAGGGTATGAAATATGTTACCAAGAATGGAGAATGGAAGATTAATCTTCAAAAGATAAAATTTGAAGAAGTGGCATGTTCATACCCGTGACCCTATGTGTCACGCCCGTGATGAAGCTAACCACCAATAGACCAACATTTGAAGTTCACGGCCATGAAGGAATATAGCAACCGTGAATGAACTTTTTTAGTCATGCTCGTGAAAACAATGTCACGCCCGTGAACAAACATGACAAATTCTTCCAGAGAGCTTCACGACCAAAGTCACCACTTGGATCACGGCTTGGAAAGTTGTCACGCTCGTGACCCAATATTTCAAAACCTTCTAGAATGCTTCACGGCCAAGGTCACCACTTCAGTCACGACTTGGAAGAACAGTCATGACCGTGACAAACATAGTCACGCCCGTGAAAGATGAAAGAGAAAAATGTCAGGCGCAATTATTAGGGTTGGTGCAATGGCTAGTTTCGTATTAAATGCATTCTAACGGTTATAATTTGCCATGGGAGTATAAATGCAAGTCATTTATGCATTCAGAACAAGAGGATAGCTAATACTTGAATCAAAATCTTGTTGTAAGCTATTTGTACATTTAATACTTTCAAAACAAATATTTATTTTTGCTCATCATTTATTGAGCAATAAAGATTTGTAAGTGTTTCTCTATGTAATCATTTATTACTCAAGAGAGTTTTAGGTATTTATGGGTTAAGAGTATAACACTTGTGAGGGTTAGTTGTGTGAGCCTCTAAAATACAAAGAAAAGTTATTTGTGTGAGCCTGTAAAACACAAAGAAAGGTTGTTTCTGTGAGCCTATAAAACACAAAGTAATTGTTGTTTGTGTGAGCCTATAAAACACAAGGAATTGGTTATTGTGTAAGCCATCAAAACACAAGGGATTTCTAGGTTAGGTGTGAGCCATTGTGAGAAACACCATAGTTGGGAGTGAGCTTGTAAAACTCCATTATAACACTTAGTTTGTTAGTGAAACTCCCAATTGCGATTGGGGAGAGGAGTAGGGTTTGTTAACACCCAAACCTCTATAAAAATCCTTGTGTCAAATTTCTCTATCCCTCCTAAACTTAACTTTTTATTTCCGCACTTTAAATTTAAAATTTTAAACTCCAATTCAACCCGCCTTCTTGGCTCAATATCAGGGCAACACTTTTAAACACCAATCGATATGACTTTACATTAATACCCTAATATATCTCTTATTGCACATGTGTCTATTTTTTTGAATGGTCATCTTCCTTTCAACTTTTTGCATATTAAAATGTAAAATTAAAACAATAATAATATAACAAATTCTACCACTACAATCATGAAAGCAAGAATTGTAGCTTTAGAGTCAACACACGCCCCTTAATCATTTTTTTTTCACCAAATAAAACCTTAATCAATTAAATATAATGGCATATACCAACTCAATAGGCTTCCAATTGATATGAAAACCATGAAAATGAAGAGAACAAACTCACCTTTAGGAGTATCAAAGTTGTCTGAAAGAGCCTCTCAATTTCTCCCCAATTTTCTTTCTTTTTCTTCTTGCTTTCTCACTACTTGGAATTCTTATGGTGATTTTTCTTCAATTCCTTGTGCTTTCTCTCTCTTGAATTATTTTTCTCTCATTGTTCTAGCTTAGGATGAAATAAAAATGGTGGAAAATGAGGAAGATAGGGGGCGACATAAGGTGAAGAAGAAGAAGGGTGAATATGGCCTTAATTGGGTGATGAGAAATAAAAATCTAGATATATATATATATATATATATATATATATATATATATATATATTTTACTTTTTAGTTTTTTTTCCTTCTTGTTTTTTAATTATTTGATTAGATTATTACTATTTTTACATCCTACTAGTTATTAACATAATTAATCCAAATTAATTTTCAATCATGGAAAATTTCACTTTTGATCCTTATTTTATTTTTCCTTTTTCCAATTTGCCTCAACTTTTTTTATTCCTTTCAATTTATTCCTTAAATAAATTTTCTTTCTCCTTAATTGCTGCACTATTCCACATAATTCCTACTAATTATATCCTCCATTATTTTCTCCAATTAATTCTCCCTCCATAAATTTTCTTAAAATTACCTCAACTTATTGAGGATTTTTAAAGACTTCCATAAATAGATAGTCTGAATGAAAGACTTTTGGCTTGATAAAATTTTTGAACTGCATCTAGTTGGCAGATTACCACTAGATAAAAATGTACGTTTTTATGGACAAAAGTTCAGTTAGGAGTTCCCATTGCTTTCAAAAATTTACTACTAGATTTGTTGGTAGTTTGCAAAAAATGAGGAATAAAATTTTTGATATAATTAGCAATACCAAGAAATTGCTTTATTTGTTTTATTGTCATGTCTACATTAGGGAACTTTAATAATTTGAGCCCAATATGGGGACATGGTTGATATGAACCCTTTTTAAATTTCATCCTTATAAATTCTATCAAACCCTACATTTATGATTCTCCTAATTAAACCCCAGATTGAGTTTCATATTTTATTTCTCATTTTTCTTTAGTTGAAGTTTAGACTTTGGTTGACTTGGCATATCATATGTTAAAATACAGTGTGACTTAGGATCTAAACTAACAAATGTTACAATTCTTTGCTCCTTAAGAAAGTTTTGTTCTAAAAAATTCATTGATTAGTTAGAGCTGAATAATTGAGGATATTGAGCCTTCATTACTTCTTCACTCTCCCGAATGGCTTTTTATGTTGAATGATTGCACCATAGAAGTTTTACCAGCAATACTTGTTTATTCCATAGCTTTTTGACTTCTCAGTAAAAATTGCAATTGGTTCTTCTTCATAAGTCAGATCTAGTTGCATTTCTATGGATTCCACATGCATTACATGCAATGGATTTGACTTATATCTCCTTAGTATTGAAACATGGAACACATTGTGGATCCTATACAATTCTAGTGGTAAAGTCAATCTATATGCCACTGGACCCACACGTTCATGCACCTTGTATGGTATGATAAATTGAGGATTTAGCTTCCCTTTCCTACCAAAACTGAGAATTTTCTTCCAATGTGAGACTTTCAAAAATACCTTGTCACCCACACCATACTTTATATCTTTTTCTCTCAAAATTTGTATAGGATTTATGTATATCAACTGCTATTTTTAGTCTATCTTTTATTATTCTCATCTTTTCCTATGTCTGTTGAACTAATTTTAGACCCATAAGTTTCTTCTCACTTAGTTCCATCTATCAAAGAGGTATTTGAATTTTTTTTTGATATAATGCTTCATACGATGCCATACCAATACTTGCTTGATAGTTGTTATTATATGCAAACTTCATCAATGGAAGAGACTTATCCCAATTACCTTTGAATTCAATTATACAACTTCTTAGCATATCTTCCAATAATTGTATGACTCATTTAGATTGTCCATCAATTTTTGGGTGGAATGTTGTACAAAATTTAAGTCGATAACCTATATCTTGCTGCAAACTCTTCCAAAACTATGAAGTAAACCATGCATCTCGGTTAGAAATTATAGAAATTGGTACATCATGTAGTTGGAATTTCCCATTAACATATAATTCTACCCATCCAATGAGTGGGTAGTTCATTCTAACTGATAAAAAATGGGATGATTTGGTGAGCCAATCTACAATCACCTATATAAAATTATGCTTTTTCTGAGTCAATGGTAAGTCTGATACAAAATCTATTGCAATTCTTTTCCATTTTCATTTTGAGATAAATATTGGCTATAATAATCCGAATGGTAATTGATGCTCTACCTTTACCTGCTGACATGCTAAACATCTAGTGTTATACTCTACGATAACTTTTTTAATCCTTGCCACTAATAGTGTACCCTTAAATCCTTATACATTTCATTGCCTCCTAGATGTATCATATAAATAGTGTTATGGGCTTCTTTTAAAATCTCTTACTTTAATTAATGTTAATTTGGCACACATAACTTGTATTTATTGCTTAGGCTCCTATATGCTTCAATAGCAAACTTTAGTCATTGGCTATTTTTTTACCAACTTGATGATTTCTACAAATTTCATATCCTAGTTTTGAGCTTTTTTTATTGGTTGAATCAAAGTGGGTTTAACCTGGAATTCTGCCAAAGTCTTCCTACTAAAGGCATTGGCCACTACATTCGATTTTCCTAGCTGGTAATCAATGATACAATGGTAATTTTTTATCAACTCTAACCATCTCCTTTACTTTAAGTTAAGATCTTCTTCCAAGGGCAAGTACTTTGGACTTTTGTGGTCTATATAAATGTAGCACTTCTCAACACACAAATAGTGTCATGATATATTCAAAGCGAACACAATAGCTACTAGTTCCAAATCGTGTGTAGGATAATGTTTTTCATGTGACTTTAATTGTTTGGAGGCATATGTAATTATTTTACATTCTTGCATTAATACACAACCTAATCTTATAATGCCCATTAATTAGGGCCTAAAGTTATATTGGTTCAAAATGGCAGAATTTTACTAGGTTTTATGCCTATGAATGGAGTTTCAGGGTTGTGAATGTCGTGGGTCATGGTTCACACCTATGAATGGTTGTCATGACTGTAAGACATGTAGTATAGGACATTGATGCTAGTGAAGAAGGTTTGTGGCCCATGAATCCTAGTTAATCAGGAGTATGTGAGACAAATACTATTTTCTCTCTCTACCATGCCTCAAACCTACTCTTTACTCTCTTTTAATCGACTTTGCGTGCCACTATTAACTCCTTCATCATTTTGAACCTCTCTTCTTCCTTTTCACAAAGATATCAAAGGTTGGAATTAAGGGAGAAATTTGAGATAAGAGAGGAGAGTGTTCTTGAGAGTTGTGAGAGAAAGACTTGGTTTTGTGGTGTTTATAATTATATTATGAGATTATGGTATAAAAAAAGGATTTTGGCATGTCTAGGAGATGGAAAGGAGTTTGAAATCGCATCCCAAGGAGGGAGACAATCTTGAAAAGCTTTAAATGATAGTTAAAGCTACAGTTTTGGTTAAAGGTATACATATAACCACATGCAAAACTTGTGTTTGCATTTATATAATTCGTATGCTTTAAATGCATGTTGTGTTGGTTGTTAATTGGTATAAATGAATGATTTTTGGGTTAGTTTGTTATTAATGCATTTGTGTGATTTATATTCTACAATGTGGTTATGGTAAATTTATTGTATTAAATGTCATGATTTGCTCATTTTTCATGCTAAAATGATTAATGGCATGCTGTTTGATGGAATACTATATTGGAATGATGATAGGGTGATTGACATTAGTCAATCTTAGAGAAAAATGCATGTGAAAGTTGTATACTCTGTTTTGGCGTGTTTTCTAGAAATTTTTCTAAATTTATAGTCATAAACTAGTTATTCATGAGAGTAAATATCATATTGTTTGTGTTGTTAGAGAAGCAAACTCGTTCATTAGAAACTTCACAGTTAGATTCACGATTATGTTTATGTTTGTGAAAAGTTAGTCACGACCATGAAACTTGATGTTGATTCAGAGGTTGGATCATGACATGCACTACAAAAAAATTGGAATATGTGACCACAAAAAAATGGTAGATAAAATGCTTGTCGCTAAGCTTTTTAGCGACCCAAAGTCAAAGTGGTTGATATAGTAATGTTGTTGCTAAATTAACAAGTTTGGTAACTAAAATATTGCAACCAACTTTGTCGTCGCAAAATATTCACACATGGTTTGTAATTCTAGACCACGAAAGATATAGGAACCATTTAGTGACCAATCAGTGACCACATACATGGTAGCGAAAATGTTGTCGCTAATATTGTTGGAAAATGCATGAAATATTTCTTTATTTAGTGACCATTTTTGTGATCGCTAAATGTAATTGGTATTTTTCAAAATAGTTTTTTGTATAATTACTATTTTATAATTATTAAATAATAATTTATTTATTAATATTAAAAATTATTTTATATATTATTTTGATTATTTATTAAATATATTTTTAATTTAAACAATAAATATATATCAAAAAATAATTATCATATTAATAAATTAGATTACAACAATAAACGTATTATAATCTTATCTACTCTTTATGTCTTGTCTTTGTTTATGTTTCTACCTCCTAAAAAAATTTGCAGAACGATTACAGAAGTAGGGTTAAGTAAAAGTTGCTTCAAACCAACACTTCCTCTTCTGAAATTTTGCACAACTGTTGACAGACCAATAAATCCAATACAAAAAGTAGCAGCATGAGGAAAATCTAAAAATTGGATCTCAAAATGTGATGCCCCACTTATATATTAGGGATAATCCCACATATATAAGAAGGATGCCACAAACTTAACTTGATAAATCTGTTCGAATTAATTTTTTTTCCATTTTAAATAACTTAATCTATCTATTTATATTGGTTTAGGCAAGTCTTCTAATTAACAATATATAATTATCATTATATTGTATACACATATGACACCCAATTATAGTACATATTTATTTACATACACAATATTAATATATGAGACATGTCTACCACAAACCATATACATAGTCAAACTAAAAAAAATAATCTATAACCAACCCTCCAACTATGCCTCTTGTGTCTCTGCTGATATGAGACTGGATTTCTTCTTGGTCAACTTCCCTATCTACTAGGTACAGCTTCAATTCCTATGTGAGAAGAACCCACATTAAGCTATTTCTAGCTTAGTGATACATATAAGTATTAAAATTTTCCCCAAGCAGTCACACAAATGCATGTTTCAAATAAAATCATGGCATATCAAATTTTTATTACATATTTATCATATAAAATCAATAAATATATAACACAAAAGAATAAATATAACAACCTTATTCAATAATTAAATTTGCACCAACTCATTTAAGCATTTTATATTTTGCTAATTATATCAATTAATAAATTTTCATATTCCATTTTATGATTTATTAGCCCAAAATCTTATTCTCGGACTTAAGTCACCCTACTCACTATAATCTCAAATCAAGGGTGCTCGCGAAGCTTTATGTCACGACCCTAGACTTCAACTAGAAATCGTGCGACATTTAGCATAGTTCGTTGCACTAAGCCTGCCTTCCAACCCGACAAAACACTCCAAAGAGAATAGAAAGGAACCTAGAGATTTAGAGAATTCAAGAGCAAAGCAAGAACACAAGAGAGTTTATGAATAATGCTTTGTATTGCTCTTAGAGAGATTATCTTACAAATTCCCAAGATTTCTAAGGATTTCCCAAGAATCTTCAAGGATGATACAAATGAAGGCCAAGAGGCCTATTTATAGTGTGGCACTAAGCCTAAGGTTATGCCACAAGTTTCTGGATCCTACCAATTCTAAAATGTATAAGAGTGTCTACAACATTCCATAAGGTTCTAGGACCTTCTAGTCAAGTCTAGTCAATTTTAGAATCTTCTAGGATTGTTTAGTTCCTTTCTACAAATTCTAGGATGCTCTAGAAGTTTCTAGGGACTTCTACATTCTTCATGAACCATCTAGCATGTTCTGGAATATTCTAGTGCCTTCTAGTACCTTCTAGCACCTTTCAGCACCTTCCGGCACCATCTAGCACCTTCCAACGCTATTTCTTTAGATTTGAGGGACAATTTGAGCGGGATGTAACACCCTCCTCCACTCAAGTTCGTGACACCCTCGTCGCACCTTCAAACTTGAACCTTTATATGTGATCTTTGAACTGCCACAAAGAGTCTTCAGGTTCCCAGCTTGCTTCTATGTCTGGGGCATTCTTCCATTTTACCAAGTATTCCCGATAACTTGGTACACCTCTATGCCGAATTAGGCAGTCTACCAAAATAGAATCCACTTCTCTATCAAAGCAGGTTACTACCGCGGTGGGTGCCCTATTCAATTCTCCTCGACTCGCATCTTTATCGTCTCCATGATAAGGCTTCAACATGCTTACATGAAAAACTGGGTAGATCTTAAGCTTAGGAGGGAGTTGTAGCTTGTAAGACACCTTACCGACCCGCTTAAGGATTGGAAATGGCCCTTCATATTTCCGCACCAACCCTTTGTGAACCTTCCACAAGGACTTGAACTGTTGTGGCAATAACTTGACAAGGACCAAATCTCTTTCTTGAAACTCAACCATCCTCATTTTCTTGTCAGCCCACTTATTCATCTTTTTAGACACCTTGTTCAAATAGGCTCGGGCTAACTCAACTTGTTCATGCCATGCCTTAGCAAATTTGAAAGCAGCAGGACTCTTTCCTTTATAGCTTGTGGACAAAGCATAAGGGGTCATAGGTTGTTGTCCCATAATGATCTCGAAGGGACTCTTGCCAGTGGATTCACTTTGCTGCAAGTTGTGAGAGAATTGGGCCACATCCAACAAACCAATCATAAAATGAATATAAACATATATTTAACATGAAAATTCTACTTCATGCATATATCATGTTGCCCAAAACAATAACCAAGAAGGGAGAGGGGGGGTTGAATTGGTTGGCAAATAAAAATTACTTGAAGGAAAAAGAAGCTAAATAATAAATGGTGAAAGGAAGAGGGATATAGTGCACACAAGATTTAGAGAGGTTTGAATATTAACAAAACCTACTTTTCTCCCCAATCTTGATTGGGTGTGTAATGACCCAAATATCGGGTTAATCGTAAATTGTAGTTTCCAAAATTGATTAGCATATTGGGGTCAAAAATACACTATTGGGTAAAAAATATTTTATTTGATCATAAGAAAATATAGATTATGATTAGTCCAGAGGTAAAATTTGGAGTGAAAATGAAGTCAAATAAGTTCTAAAAGTCAAAACTAAGAAAAAATAGAATCTGATTTAATTAAATAATTGGTTGACTGTACTTTGACCGATCTATGAAAAATAGTAAACGATATCCAAAATTTTATTTTAAGATATAGGTAGACTATAAATAATATTTATAATTTTTTGACAGTGAAAAAGGAATTTTATGGTAACATCGAAAATTGAATTATCAATCGGTTTAATTAAGATGGACAAAAAATGGACTCTGATTAAGTTGAAAATTTTTGTGTAGACATATAAAAATATTTTATGAATTATGGAATTAAATTTGAGTAAAATTGAGTTTGGAAAGTGAGAGAAATAATTTATAGTGCTTAATTGGACCTAAATGGGTTGGGCTTTGTTTGGCCCAAGTCCTCCCAACTTAAACCACTATAAATAGGCCAAGATATTAGAATTCTCTAGATAGAATTCTGCCTCATCTTCTTCCTCTTCTCCTCCCTCTTGGCTGAAGCTATCTTCTCCCATTTCTTCATAATTCTTCCAATTTCTTCAATTTTTACACCAAAATCAACCACTCTAAAGTAATTTCATCCTCTCTAGTAGCTAATAGAAGCCTTTAATATTCATTTGGAGGGATAGAGTGAAGGAAAATCAAAGGAAACAAGTTAAGATACAAATTTGAGGTAAGTAAAATTTATAGTGTTAAATTAGTTTAATGGTTCAAATAGGCAGTTTAAGGTATGAAGATGCATGAAGTTAGATTGACTTATAAAAGCAAAATATTGGTGGATTAATGATGAAAGAATTTCAGCCATGGTAGGTTTAAAAGAAAGTCAAGGTGCTTCCAAGGAAAAGACTAAGGAAAATGAAGCCTAGGAAGGCCAAAGTAAGAAAATAATGTTAGTGATTTCAAAATCTATCTATTTCCATTGATTAAGTATGCATTAGGGTTATGAAAATTAGAAATTTTGTGTGTGTGGCATGTAATTGATAATTGATGCTTAAAACATGATTAAGGGATTATAAAAAATAAATTAGAATGGTTAATTTCAATTAAAAAAATAAGTAGTGGAAATTGGAAAATATGACCATAGTATGTGAAAATGCATATTAAAGCATAAAATATATTTTAGTGTAATATTATGATACATATGAAATAATGAATGTATAAATTAGTGAAATGAATATTTAGAAAGTGAAAGAAAAATTTTAATGATGAAAATTAAATATAGGCCGAAATGTAAAGAAGGAGAAATTAATATTTTTCTTGTTAATTAAATGAAAATTTAGTCATAAAATGCAAAAAAATAAGTTTTTGAGTGTAGAAATTTATTGGAAATTTTTAAATTATATATTGAATATTTTTCTAATTATTGATTATATTATGCATGAAATAAAAAAATAATAAATAAAGTGTGTTTAGTGAGCTTAATAACTTAATTGATTATTCATAATGAAATATTGATATATTAGAATAGAAAGTGTAAAAAATTATAGGAGTGATAAAATTGTATGGATGAATAAAATGTTAAGTGATTAATAGTGTAAAAATAATAAAATTTATGAATTTAATGGAAATTGAACTAAATGAATAAAATATTACATTTAGTTATTTTTTTGATGGTTAAATCTAGTACAAGATATAATTGGCTAGCCATAGGGACAAAATTACCGTGGTGCGGGTCATAGCGACTCGCATATGTAGGCCAATGATGGTCTATTTCAGTGAT
The DNA here is from genome assembly GCA_023653625.1 of Triadica sebifera. Classification (NCBI taxonomy): domain Eukaryota; kingdom Viridiplantae; phylum Streptophyta; class Magnoliopsida; order Malpighiales; family Euphorbiaceae; genus Triadica; species Triadica sebifera. The sequence goes on from CM042900.1 coordinate 9,101,650, forward strand.
AATGATTCAGTGATCAGTGTATAGTGCAGTGCTCGAGTGGTCCTTTAGGATTACTCTTCAGTGTAGTAGACTTTTGGGTCTACGTTTCATGTATTTAGTTCGAAGATTTTCTATCATATTGAATAATGATAAAAATGAATAATATGATAAAATTGATTTAAATAAAAAAAATAAAAAATAAAATATGATAAGAAAATATGCAAGCGAAAAATATGATAAAAATGAAATAAGTGAAAAATGAGATAAGTGATAAATATGATAAAAGTAATATAGATGATAAAAGTGGTATAATAATAATAATGATAAATGTGATAAATGTGATAAAAATAGTAAAATAGTAAAATGAAATATAAGTGGAGAAAAATGTAAAATTATGAATAAATAATAAAATAAATAGTTAGTGGCAAAAGTGTAAATAAATATAAAATAGTGACATAATTGTAAATAAATAGAAATTTAGGAATTAAAGTGAAATTTGTAGCTAATTAAATGAAAGATTGAAAAGAAGAAAGAAAAAAAGGTTAATTAAAGAAGTAAAGTGAAAATGGATTAAATTGACAGGAATTAAAAATTCATGAGGAAAAAAAATTATAAGTTTAATTGAGAAATATCGTTAATTAAATGAATATATCAAATAGTAAAGTAAGAGTAAATAATAATAAAGTCTTGATAAAAAGAATAATAAATATATTAAAGAGAAAAATTGAATAGTGTAGTAAATATAATATTGTATGAATGAATGCATGAAAATATAAGTCATTGGAAATTCTTAAATTAGCAATTACCACTGAATATTTTAATGTTCAACACATAGTTATTTGACTGCTTGTAGGTAGTAGTGGGAAAGACACAGAAACAAGCGTACAAATTTTGGGAGCAGATAGAAGACCAAAATAATAATAGGATAATATTAAGAATGACATGTATATATATATATATATATATATATATATATGTATATGCATAGATATGTAAACTAGAGTGGAATTATGTATGTTACAATGAGAAATGTTGATGAATCATTATTATGTATGTAAAGAACGATATGTTAAGTTTTGTTAATAAAGAATATTTAGTATTATATGTGTATTGTTATGCCCAAAAATGGATTGTGGATTGTTTGCAGTGCAGGTGGGGTAGTTAATTTATAGCTGTTAAGCTTGTTGAAATTTTTGGAGAAATAAAAAGGATTAATAAAGTGCTAATAATATTATGGTCATTGTTATAATTAAGTTAAGAAAATTTTTTTGCACACATCCGCTATAATTATATTAACTTACGTAATGTATGTATAGAATAAGTGTTATAAGGGTGTCACTGTTTTAGTGGTATCAGAGCATGGTTTAAACAGTTATAAGATCGGAGCGAGAATTAAGTGAATGGATTATATGTATATACATGTCAATAGATAGATAAAATGTGTAATAAGTCTAACGTATGCTTGCTCCTTTCCCTTATTTTATAGTGAATGATGACATCCCAAAAAGGACAAGGTATTGGGGATGGTGAGAGTGAAGTGTTAGTATCTTCGGTCGCCCTAACGCAACAATTATGTCTATTTATCTGTGTGTGAAACATACGCGCTAAACTACTAGCTTAGTGGTACGTTTGACAACTATTCAATAATTATATAAATATTTCCAAAATAAAACTTTAGAAACTACAATTAATTTACTAAGCATGCCAAAAATATTTAAATAATATCAAAACTATTCACGTCATGCAAAAATATGCAATTCATCAATTATAATATTTTATTCATTAAGCATGCTTGAAATTGTTTAACAATAAAAGATATGCAATTTAAAATATCAATTTAATAATTTACATTTTTTTTTCTGTTATTTATTTGATAGCCCACGACATCTTAGACTAGAGCTAAACACCAGATATAGAGTTTTTTTCTCTCTGGCAGTATACTCGGCGCCTACTTAATAATTTTATAACTCGGTGTTTAACGCCTATATTTTCAACAATAACTCAGCACCTTTTTGGTACCTACATAATTTCGAACTCAACACTATTTCTTAGTGCCTATATAATTTCAACTCAACACTATTTTTTAGTGCCTATGTAAATTAAATCTCAACACTATTTTCTAGTGTCTACATTTCTACTATTTTATTGGCATGCTAACTTATCCTAATTTCTAGTTCTCGACTAGATGTTATAGGACTTAACTATATTTGTTACCTTCATTATTATTTACAAAAATTAGGTATGTAATACTAATATAATTTCACATAAATACATTAATTTCCATGAAATATTTTATAAAATCATACTCCCTCATTAAATATTTCCATTAAATATTTTATAAAATCATACTCCCTCAAATAATATATTTTTCCATCACAAAATTCCACAATCAACATATACATACAAATTGCCCTATTCTGGATAGTATTTCTGCTTTATATTACTTTGCATTTTTTATCTATTTTTAGGCCGCATTTTGACAAGTGATCAACTAATAAAATGTAGGTACATGTCTTATCTTTAATTTTCAATTGAAATCACATTAAACCGAATTTTGTAGCAAAAGTTATGAATTGTTTTGTAAGATACGTTTATTCCATTCTGTTCAATATTTTACTGGACATATTTCTAGTTTGGATTTTGAGCTTATTTTTCACCTAATTCTACGCATATTTAGGTCTAAGCCTATGTCTTAACTTTCCAACCCAATAATAAATGCTCAAAAAGAATTTTCAGAACTCAAGTTATGACCAGAAAAGTAGACACTGTTAATAAGACGGATTTTTCAGCACTTCAATTAATTCCTACAATTTCCATATTCATGCATCAACCTCATATTCAAATTTTTATTTCCAAATTCATAGCATCATTTAATCAAAATATCAAGAATTACATACACAATTATATATAATATCACAAAATCAAAAATCACATTTTCCATATTGAATTTTTGCCAAATGTACATACCTTACAAAATCTACTTCTCTTCACTTTTCTCTTCTTCCTAGTTAGCTCTCTCCTTACCCTTACTTCCTCTTTGATTATGGTTCAAAGATTGTTCACCTTCTTATCCTAACAACAAATTTCAAACTAATCAAGCACTAAACACTTTAATCCACCCTTAATCACCTTAAATTACCAACTTTAATGGCAACTAACCCTAAAATCAAAGAAAAGAGAAGAAGAAAAGTGAGAAGATGGAAAATTTAACCTCACATTTGTAGATCTTCAAAATGACTAAAATCTTCCTTCTCTTTTTCACTTCCTTTCTTCCTTCCTCTTGCTTAGTTTTGCTCATTTTGCTTCACTTCTTTGTTGATCTTGCCTTAGTCCAATTTTTTTTTCATCTAATCTTATCTTTGATTGAAGAAAAAAAAAGAAGAACAATGGGGGGAAGGAGATTCGCAACCATAAGAAGAAGAAAAGAGAAGTTTGTTTGTTTTAGATGAGGAAGAAGAAGAAATAAATGACAAAAAAGTGGAATTTGACTTTTATAGTTGGATTAGGTGGGTGGTTAAGATTAATAGATAATCTTGTCCCCCGTTGGTCCATTAATTTAAATCACTCTTACTTTATTTTAATCCAAAGAATATTCATTTTCTTAGATAAAGAATATTCTATTTTTATGTCTTCTTAAAATATATGTGCTAAAAACACTGAAATTTCAAATTTTGTTCAGGGAAAAATTAATTTTTATTCCAAATTTCAAAATTCTAAATTAATAATATCCAAAATATTTTTTTCATATTTTATTTTCATTTTAATATTTTTCTTTCATCCGAATTTAGACCCCGATTAGTTCGGCAAGCCAGATTTCGGTCAACTGCAACCGTGGCCTAAATTATCAGGCATTACATTGTTGCCTTGGTCATATAAGTGAGAAACACATGACTAAGCTATATAAGAGTGGTAGTTTGGGGTCATTTGATTATGAATCAAATGACACATGTGAATCTTGCTTATTAGCCAAGATGACTAAATTACCCCTTAAGGGAAATGGTGAATGTGCTAATGGCTCTTAGACATAATGCATTCAGATGTATATGGTCTAATGTCCATACACCCTAGAGGTGGTTTTATCTACTTCATTACCTTTTTTGATGACTACTTATGATATGGGTACTTGTATCTTATGAGATACAAATCTGAAGTATTTGAAAAGTTCAAAGAATTAAAAAATGAAGTAAGAAGTCCACACTTTTCTTAGATGAGAGTTTGGGGTTGTCCTGCTTATGTAAAGTGGACAATATCAAATAAGTTGGACACTAAGTTTAATCGATCTTTATTCGTGTGATATCTGAAAGCATCATATATCAATTCTACCACCCTTTGGAACAAAAGGTGTTTGTTTCAAGACATGTTATTTTTTTAGACAAAGAATTTCTTCTAAAAGGAGACAGTGGGATCAAAATTGAACTTGAAAAAGTTGAAGATGCTCTAGTAGATTCTAATGAACTGCCTTAACCCAAGCCTGTTATTCATATAGATGATATAGTAGCTCAACCTTTTGAAGCACAAAAACTTCATAGGTCAAGTAGGATACATATTGTTCCAGAGAGATATGGATTTCTCATTAGTGAACATAATGAAATATTGCTCATAGAAAATGATGAGCTTACAACCTATGAAAAAGTTTTGAATAGTTCAGAATCTAACAAATGACTTCAAGCCATGAAGTCAAAAATAGATTCCATGTATGAAAACCAAGTATGGACTTTGATTAACCCACCCAAAGGGATAAAGCCTATAGGGTGCAAGTAGGTTTTCAAGAAGAAAACTGACATATGTGGTTACCTATAAAGTTTGACTTGTAGCTAAAAGTTACCATCATAGATAAGGAATTGACTATGATGAAACTTTTAGCCTAGTAGCCATGCTTAAATCCATAAGGATACTTCTAGCCATTGTTGCTCATTATGATTATGAGATATAGAAAATGGATGTGAAGATGACTTTTCTTAATGGAAATCTAACCGAGGATGTGTACAAATATGAAATAACTAGAAGGCTTCATATCCAAAGATAGCAAAGAGGTACGCAAGCTTCAAAGATCCATTTATTGATTAAAGCAAACATCCATGAGTTGGAATATTCGGTTTGACGAGATTATAAAATAGTTTGGTTTCTTACAAAATCTGAATGAAACCTTGTGTATACAAGAAGGTTAGTATGAGTGGAATCGTATTCCACGTGTTGTATGTAGAAGACATACTATTAATGAGAAATGATGTCTCAGCCTTACAATCAATCAAAATTTGGTTATCCAAGAATTTTTATATGAAAAATCTTGGAGAAATAGTCTATATTTTGGGAAAAAAGATTTATAGAGATAGACCTAAAAGATTGCTTGGTCTTTCACAGCCTACATACATAGATAAGATGCTAAAAAGGTTTAACATGGAGTAGTCCAAGAGAAGATATATTCCTATGAGCCATGAGATTACTCTTTCAAAGTCTATATGTTCAAAGACACAAGATGGAAGGACATATATGAGTTTTCATATGATTCGACTATAAGATCAATCATGTTCGCTATGTTATGCATAAGACCCAATGTATCATATGTTTTGAGTGTTATGAGCAGATACCAATTGGACCCTAATTAGGGTCATTAGGTGGCTATCAAGAATATCCTTAAGTACTTGGGAAGGACGAATGATGTATTCTTAATACATGGAGATGGAGATCTTATTGTGAGTGGGTACACCAATGCCAACTTCTAATCTGACAAGGATGAATTAAAATCTGAGTTAGGTTATATATTCACACTAAATGGTGGAGTAGTCAATTGGAAGAGTTCCAAATAGGAAATGACTACTGATTCCATAACTGAAGCAGAGTATATTGCAGCTTCTGGAGCGGTAAAGGAAGCAGTTTGGATAAAGAAATTCATCATGGAACTTGGAGTGGTTTCTAGCATTGTTGATCCAATACAACTGTATTGTGACAATAATGGAGCCATTGCACAAGCAAATGAGCTACAATCTCATCAGAGATCCAAATATGTACTCCGAAGATACCATTTGATTTGAGAAATCATTGTTAGAAATGATGTAAAGATAGAAAGAGTGCCCACTAATCATTATATTGTTGATCCCTTAACTAAGCCATTTCCTCAGAAGAAAATATGATTCTTATGTACTCATATATGGAATTACATATAAAGGCAAATGGCTTTAGTGCAAGTGGGAGGTTTTAAGCGAAGTGCTCTAAAGGCAATAACATTTAGCACTTATTGTTCAAATTTATTTGATTAATAAAAGACATTTTCATTAATTTGATATTCATTTAATATATGAATTAATAGTGATCTTAAATCAATTATTGAAGTTCTTGATACATAACATAGCATGAAGGAAATCATGATGAGATCATGATATTGAGATTCTTATCATGTATACTTTTGTTAGTATCTAAATTATCCATAGTCATAGAATTAATTTGATGAGACACTGTTAATGCAGACAGGCTAGTACATCTTAGACTCCTTGCTTGGATCAAACAGTAGATCTCATAATCTGTAAGCATGAGATGTTTAGAGTTAACTTATAGATGCTTGCTAAGTGTAGCTATATACATTGGATGACTTGCTATCAGACAATCATGTGGATGATCTATTCAAATATCAATGATAGTCTCATCATAGAAATGATGCAAGTATCCTTAGACTTGAGGTACTTAACATCTTAGGTACTAATTCTGTACTTTGAAAATATTTTATGTTGCTTTAGGGAGGTTACTCATAGGATGGTGATTGGGTACATCTTGAGGTATTCGAAGGTAATTGGGTAATCGACAAAGGATTCACCACACCTGACAGAAGATGTGTATGCCCATGGCCTCTTATCAGAGTCATCATTCCAGAATCTTTAGTCGGAGTGGAAATGTCGTATAGATAGTCTTCATTAACATATCTAATAGAGTAATGAGCCTCAGGGACAAGAACTGACATTACTTGGGCTAGATGTGACATAGTGAGTCTAGTGGGAGTTGACACATATCCATACTTTGAACCAAGTGAGGTATAGAATGGTGAAAGGATTAATTGCATAGAAATTGTCTATAGAAAGGTTCAATGTCAAACCGCTCAATGTTCGGTTAATTGAGGGTACTGATGTGTTTCTAGATACTACTCATGACTTTCTTAAATAAATTGTTAATTTAATTGACCAATATAATCAGGAACCTAATGGGTCAGAATCATTGGAGATGTATGTAATGAGTAAAATGGTCTTCCATAGAATCCAAAAATATGAGAGAATTATTTTAGGTTGGATCGCGATGGGATCGTATGAAAAAATCTCTCAGAGGGGTCATAGGTCCAAGTGGGTTATTGGCCGGGCTAGCCAGCAACTGGCCTAATTGGGCAATTAAGGTCAATCAAGGTAATAAGCCCCAAAATCCCTTTCATTGTTTTGTGCACTTTGTACTTAGACTAATTTTAGGGTAAAACATTTTTAAAGATTTCAAAAGTCTAAAAATTATTTTTGGAAATAAAAAGAGATTTAAAAAGAAAAGTAAGAGTTATTTTCATATTCTCTTAAATATATCTTACACCATTGCTAGCACTTGGAGGTGTGTTCAACCATTTTTCTTATAGTTTCTTCTCAAAGTTTGCATGGATTAACATTAGAGATGTCCTAATGTGGATTGTTGTGATTTGCTATAACCCAATAAGGTGAAAATATGAAGAACAAATCAAGAAATTATAAGGTATAATTTCTAATATTTATGATTTAATGATTTAGTTTAATAGCACAAGTAAGATCTTTGTTTCAGATTTTGAAAATTTTAATTTTTGTTGTATTTATGAATGAGATTCATCTTCAAAAATCAATATTTAGACCCTGAGTTGCATGCACCTCATATGACTAGATGTGTTGAGCTTATTGGAGCCCTACGCATTTTGTGATTGGGTGTGTTGGAATAATCGGAGTCCAAATTTAGATGAAAGAAAAATGAGAAATAAAAATAGTAATTCTAATTTTGAATTAATTGAGAAAAATTGAAAGATTTGTGTTAAATAGGAGAAAAACGAAAATTTAACTCGTAGTGAAATTAAAGCAATTAAATTAATTGATAAATTGATTATTTAATAGAGAAATTAATGAGGTGTATAATTGGTGAAAATTATTTAGTTTGGTAAATTGAGAAAAGTGAAAAGATTATAGGTGTATTGAACGGAAGAGAAATTGGCAAGGATCAAAAAGGAAATTAGGTAAGATTAAAATTAAATAACCAATATTATTTTATTACCCTCCTAATGTAAGTTCACAACCTCCACTTGCCACCTTAATTCAACTTTTAACACATCTGAATAAACATATAAAAGGGAAGAAGACACACTTTCTAGACTATTCTTCCATCATTTTAGTTCCATCATTTCTTCCTCCACAACCAAATGAATATATAAATAAGAAGGGAGATTTGAGCTTTTACCAAGAAAAAAGTTGATGAACAAAAGGGAACTTAACTAGGAAAGGAGATTCATCATGAATAAGCAAACCTTAATCTAAACTTGGAGGAGAAAGAAAGAAGAAAGAGAAGGAGAGAAAGAGAAAGGGAGTTTCAGCCAAAACTTGAAACTTGTAAGGTGAGAATGTTTGGAATCAAATTACTTTTATTCTTCTCCTCTTACTTTCATTTAGCTTGATTTGAGATGGATTTAAACAAAAGATAGATAAAACCTAGATTTGGAGATTTGTAAGAAATTGAAAAGAGAAGAAAGGAAGATGAAAAAAAGGGTGAAAACTGGTGGACATGACACAAATTAGTGAATATCGTAACATGTGATTTGAAATAAAAAAATTTGGTTGCTTTAGCACCTTTAATTGATAGAACCTATGCCAAGAAAGTTTTACTTAGAAAAAAAAATTATTGAATTGAGGCTTGGGTTTGTAAATCTTGCATGTGAACATCAAGGGAAACATGAAAAGGGGATGGGAAAACTTGAAATCAAACTACTTATAGGGTACAAATATGGATAGTCCACATGTTCTTGATATTATAGTTGAATAGGATATTTGTTGAATAGGATATTTTTTGGGGCTTAAATTGTGTTATTAGATCGGGAAAATTCAATAAAGAAAAAAAAGAGAAGAATGAGAATTAGGGGCTGCTTTCATAAAGATGATAGAAAATAAATAACTAATGTATATATATATATATATATATGTTGATTCTTGAGGGGTATTCCCATAATTTTAATAACAACAAATAATTGGGCAATAGGAAATTTAACCATATTTTATGTTCTAAGTATTTTGATAGGTTATATGTTTCTTAAACCACAAAAATTAGTTGATTCAAGCGGATTGAAGTTAATAGAATGAAAATAAAAAGTTATTCATGCTTGTGAAAACAATCATGCCTGTTAATGCAAACAACCATTCATGTGAAACTAGATTTTCCCGCCCATGGAAGTCAACATCATGTTGTGAAGCTTGTGCAAGAAAAACATTGACATTCAATTGATTTGGCTTATCCATGAAGTACAAACAGTCATGCCTGTGAAGAAATATCATGCCTGTGAAGGATTATGCAATTTTTGGACAGAAGCGTTCATGGCTAGCTTCACCACTTTAGTCACAACTTCACTAAGAAAAGTCACACTTGTGAAGACTCATTCACGCCAGTGAACCTGTGCATTTAATGTTGATAGGCATGAACAGAAAAGTGGTTGAATGACTAATTTTGCATTGAATGCACCCCAAACGACATTATTTCTCAAATGAAGTATAAATACAATCATTTATGAACTTCCAAGTTATCAAGCATCTAACCTTGGTAAAGCCATTTGTTCATGAATTCAAATTTTATTTTTATAATTTATATTGTAAAAACTATTATTGCTTAGTTTGTTGAGCTCTCATCTCTATCTTTATTTCTTTATCATTTAGTTGTGATTGTCTTAGTTAAAATTTTTCATTATCCACCAATTCATCCCCTTGTTTGTGATTGTATAGGCAACAATTGGTATCAGAGCTAAGTCTTGAATTCAAGCCTAATAAATGCTAGTAAAGATTGAACTATAGCCAATGAAGGGTTTTATAACCTCAAGCCTTTCTTTGACGGAGCAAACTACTCAAAATGGAAACTTATCTTGATAGTGAGGGAATAGACATCTAGGACACCATTTGGAAGGAGTGGACACCTACAACAAGAAGGAACACTGAAGGAAAAGATAAAATCATTCTAAGAGATGATTGGATAGAGCCTCAAAAGAGAGCAAATGGCAAAAACAAGAAATCCATGATTATTCTAATAAGCTCTTTGTCTCCTGAAGAGTGTGGTAGAATCCAGTATTGTTTAACCACTTACTATATTTGGAAAACTACCATGAAGGCACAAAGTAAGTGAAGTCCAAGAAGGTTTAACTTCTTGTCACCAAATATGAACTCTTCAAAAAGAAGTCCAATGACACCATAACCGAAATGACAAACCGACTTTTTGTTACTGTTAATGGCTTGAGGAAGCTTAGGAAGCATTATAGTTTGGAAGATGTAAACAAGAAGATTCTAAAGAGTCTTCCAATAAAAGATTATAGTTCAAGGTTTATAGGTATTGAAGAAGCCAATGAAGACTTGAGCATAATTCCTATCAATGTACTTACTGACAAACTCCTTACTCACAAAATGGCTCTAATAAGATAAAAGGAGCTTGAAGGAGAAAAGGAGAAGAGAAGTTCCCTAGCACTCAAAGCTTTAACTTCATGTTTATAGATGAAGTTCTTTGTAGTGATGAAGAGTTGGTTGATGAAGGAGATGAACAAATAACATTACTTTCAAAGAGGATCAAAAGATTGATCACTAAAAAGTATGACTCAATCAATAACTATAAGCAAAAAGCCTCAAGATTCGCTCCTAGAAACTTCTCATGCAAAAAAGGGCAGAAGAAAGTCAAGTGCCATGAATGTGGGAAGAAGTGATACATTAAGTTAGAACACCCCAAGCTCAAGAAGTACAAGAGGAGACCTAATAAAAAAATATGAAGAAAAGGGTCATAAAGCTACTTGGGATGATGACTCTTCAACATTCATTGAAAAAAAAAAGACGAAGAAAGGGAGGTGACTAACTTGTGCTTTATGGCTATTGAAAATAATTCCATTGAAGAGGTATGCTTTACATAGCAACCTTGTGGTGAATTATTTGACATAATTGATGATGATGATATAGTTGAAGTCTTGAACCTAGAGATAGATAGGTATAAAAAAAATTTGAATTTTATTGAAAAAGTAGTTCTAAACTTAGAAATAATTTTAATGACCTTTAAAAAGTAGTTAAAGAGCTAGAAACCTCAAATGACTCATTGAAGAAGTCATTAGATGAGATTTTCTCAAAACCTTCAACAAATTATTTATTAAAAGAAAATAATGCTTTAAAAAACGAAGTTGACGAGCTTAGAAATTCTCTCTAAATTTCACAAAGGGAAAAAGAACTTAGATACCTTAATTGCATCTTAAAGATCTCACTTGGTGAGACATTGTAACACCCACTAATTAGTCTATGTTAGAATAAGTATATGGTATACATAGGAAACATATGATCAACATCAAAATTTAAATAGATGGACTAAATGACTAAATTAAAAATTAAAATGATTGACATGATAAATTTGATTAAATTAGACCACATAATTAAATTGTACTTTTGGTAAAAAATTAAAGGGATTAGATATAAGTAAATGTGTGATAATAATAATAATAATAATAATAATAATAATAATAATAATAATAATAATAATAATAATAATAATAATAATAATAATAATAATGATGATGATGATGATGATGATGATGATGATGATGATGATGATGATGATGATGTTGATGATGATGATGATGATGATGATGATGATAATAATAATAATAAAGGCACAACAAAAAAAAAAAGAAGAAAATCGGGAGAAGGCGGGGGGAGGGGGGGCTGAAGTCAATTAAGAGTTCATTTGCCTCATTTTATCCTAACTTCTACACTCTTTTTCTTATCATCGCCATCTCTTTCCTTCCTCCCAATAATGGCCCCATTTCTTCATGATCTCACTCAAGATTTGCAACAAAATCACTCCAAATAAATCTATTCTTAGAAAGTAATCTCTTTTCGATTGTTATATGTTACTTATAGCTTTTAGGCATATGTTGCAGTAGTGTATTTTGCACTATTTTTTATTACTTTATGAACCGAATTTGAAGAAGTGTCAAATATAAAAGTTGTTCAATTATGTCTTGTTTATCTTTTCTTCCAAATTTTATTAAATTATTTTGAGTACATGAAGCTAAATAGTTATTTGAGTAAGACCGGTCCCTGGAAGAGTATCAACAGGATACTCTACGGTTTTTGCTTAATTCGATCTTAAAAGCTGAAGCTTAGGTAACTTAAAATATAAAAGTTGTGGACCTATGTGTAATATAGATCTCTACCAAATGTTGTATAAATATCTCTTGTGTAGGTTGAGTTATAGTGAAATTAACTATGGATATTCCTTGATGGAGCTGGTTCTAAATATCTGAACAGCTCCAATAATTTTGTCCTCATATTTGACCTAGTTTTAGATCGAATTAGCCAAATTTCAAATATAAAAGTTTTATTTCTATATCTTATCTAAGTTTTTGTGAAATAATTACCTAAATATGTTATTTATTTTGTGAGTTATGACCTTAACAACTGAATCGGTCAGATTGTGATTTTATACTAAACCAATTATAAATCCTCTAGTATTTGAGAATCTTAGAGGCCGAATATGGACATATGGTAAACATGAGAAATGTTCCAAATTAACTTATCTAACTGTATAACAATTTTCATAATAATTTAATATACATGGTGAAAAATATAAAATTTTAAATATATCACCCTAAAACTACCTAAGGATAGAAAATAGAGTAACATTTAAAATTACACTAAATATTGTGTAATGGTTCAAAAATTTTGAAATTTTAGTATACTATTGTTCTACATGTTAAAGATAATTAGAAATAAGAATCATATAAATTGGATGAGTGTAGAAAAATATATAGAGTTAATAGTCCTCAAAGGTCATATGACCGTTTAGGAAAACTTTTAGTTATTTATTTAAACTATAATAAAAATAAGTATTTTAACAAGGTATTAATCAATTATATTTTTATATTAGGCCCTCAACAAGTGGAAGAGTAGTGAATGTAGACAAGCTCCAAATTTTAGATTTGGAAAAGCTCTATTGAGATTTGTACATATATGCATTTTGGTTTGCCTTTATTGCATGCTTGTGTGTTAATTGAATAAATTATATATTTGAATAATGTATTAAAATATGAAATGATTGTCAAATGATAAGATAACATGCTAGGAAATATAAATGAGTGGAAAATGTATGTGGCATATAAATTATAATAAATAAGATTTTAAATAATATATATATGGTTATTGAGATAGAAGGTTTGTAAACTTTGAATTATTGATAAAATGTTGTGTGATTATCATAACATACGACTTAGGTTGATGATAAAATAAAATGAATTGAGTGCTTAATTAATAAAATTTCATGTTAATGCATGTTTAGACATGTGGATGAATAATTGATTGATAAAATATAAGAATATTTGTTTTAAGATTGTAAATGTATGTTAAAGGGTGTGAATGTGGAATAACTAACATAATATATTTTTCCATATGGATTAGTATATGATTGATTAAAAATATGATAATTATTAGTGATGATTATTGAATAATTATGACAATAAAGAATAAAGTTAGAAACTTATGTATGACATGCATTTGGTATGAAAAGAGAGGTTATATAACATACTTGGATTCATAAAGGTATTATAAATTTTGGTTAGGTATTAAAAGATTTGTTGGCTTTGATTGTATGGAGAACTAATTAAAGTATGCCAATATTACTTAAATGGTTATATATAATGGAATATCATATGATTATATGATTTTAAAATTTTATAATTATATTTTCATTATAAATATAAAGGGAACATTGATTCCAATAAATTAATATATAAAGAAAATAAATAAATAGTAACCATAATTGCCCAGTTCTCAACCTGTTGACTAATTAGGGATAGATGGGACACCATTACGGGGGCATTATGGTACCGATATTGATATAGTTTAGAACATGGTGGTGTTAGCTCTGAGAGCACCCTTGTCCTAATTGTACACATATGATGTGATTATACTTGATTATGAGACTTAAGCTCTACGAGCACTCTTGACTTGAGACTATAGTGAGTAGGGTATTTAAGCTCCGCGAGCAGCCCTACTATACACCCTATATCTGGACAATCCTGAAATGAGATTTGGGATATTTATATTAAAATATTATATACAAATTAATAAAAATATATACATGTATACGTTGAGAGAAAAATGTGTGAGATAACATGAATTATAAATATTTATTAAGGTAAGTTAAATTTATAATTGAGTTATATATATATTATTAATGAATTTGGTAATATTATATAGTCATGTGTTTGTTCATGTATAATGTATGTTGGATTATTGTGAACTGCATTATGAATTAACTACTTTACAGTTTTGGCAATTGTATGTTAAAACATTTAGGCTTATATGGATTGAGATTTGAGTTAACTAAACTAAGATAATTTTAGAGAAATCAATTAAATTAAAATGACTTATGGAAACTTATTAAATTAAAATAATATGTAAATAAAATTATTTAAATTAAGTCTATATGTGAAAATTTAATAAATGATTTAAAGGACATGGTAAGAAAGGTAATAAAATATAGAAACATGAGAGGAGGTAGAATGTTTAATATTTTATATATTACATATGGTTTGAATATATGAAATTCATGTATTGATGTAAATATAATGATAATATAATGGAACATAAATTTTATTTTATTATAATATTTGCTAAATTTTTATGCAATGATTTATTTAAATTATGTCATGATTTTTATGACTTATGTTTGTATGACTACATGGAAAAACTTAAATGCTTATATGTACCATTAAGCTAGAAATGGCTTAGCGTGAGTTTTTTCCGTGCATGAACTAGAGCTTGCAAATAGTAAACTGTGAAGTTGATAGAGGAAGTACAAGCCCATACTAGAGAGATGCATCAGAATTGGTTAAGGGTCAGATGCAAGTTATTTTTGCATTTTGTTCATTATCACGCATATGGGTTTGAAAGACATGTCTTGTATATAGTTAAGAACATGTCTTGTATTTTTGTATTATATCTATATAGTTAGATGTGAGGAAAAACCGTTAATTTTGATAGTTATAATAAGGTATAATATTTATGTAACAGGAAGGTGTATTTTGATTAATTAATTCAAATATTAAAAAAATATCAATTAAGTTATTAAATGAAGATTTTAAACTCAGGCTAGTTTCATTTAGGTTGTCAACGTCATTCCGCTTATGTAATGGGATTATTCCTATTATATAGGCGAGATGTCATAGACACAACCTAGACTTTAATAAAGTATCATCATCCTCACCACCTAGAACAATATTTGTTAAGTCTAGCACTCCATAAACCATTTATTTTGAGGTAATATCCTCAAAGGCTAATGGAAAATCACACACAAAAACCTTTACTCAAAAGAAAAGTAAAGAAATATCACAAGGCTCAAGAGGGAAACCTTAAAAGGTCAATCAAGCCTTCTTATATAAAAGGCATGCATATAGAAAAACACCCATTACACATGCTTGTTTATTTTCCAATGCACATGTTACTTCCAGAAAAGGTTGTGATACCAAAACCAAATACAAAGTGGCAAAATCAATTTAAATCTAAAAATGTCACTATTGTATGAAACTTGGCCATATAAATATTCATTGTTTTATGAGGAAGGCTCATTAGGAACTTTCTAAAGCTAACTCCTACGGACCTAAGTTTATTTTGGTACCTAAGAACCAAACCTAAATTGTTATATTGTAGATGTGCCTCATGTCCACATTAAAGAAAAATGTTTGGCTAGTGGATAGTGGATGCAAAAGACACATGACCAGAAATAAGTACATCTTCACCCAAATCAAAAGGATTGATGGTGGTAAGGTAACCTTTTGGAAATAATGCCAAGGGTAAGGTAATTGACATTAGTTCAATTGGTTTAAATAATATTTATTTAGTTGAAGATATTTTATTTGTTGATGGTTTAAAACACGATCTTCTAAGTGTGAGTCAATTATGCGATAAGGGAAACCAAGTCACTTTTAGCTTTAATAGATGTCTTGTGACCATCCTAAATGGTTAAGATATATTCAAAGGATATAAAGATGGAAATACTTACATAATTGACTTACACAAGTTGACTAATCTTTCCTCTAAGTGTCTTATGTCAATTAGTGATATATCTTGAGTATGAAATATAAGACTTGGACATGCATGCATAGACTTAATTCAAAGGTTCAGCAAAG
This sequence comes from Triadica sebifera, assembly GCA_023653625.1. NCBI lineage: Eukaryota > Viridiplantae > Streptophyta > Magnoliopsida > Malpighiales > Euphorbiaceae > Triadica > Triadica sebifera. The sequence continues at coordinate 9,118,019 of CM042900.1, forward strand.
AAGAGCAAGTGGATTAGCTACCCAAAGTCAAATTCATCAAAGATAAAACATATGAGCCTTGTCAAAAGGGAAAGTAACATAAAACTTCTTTTAAGCCTAAAAATGTTATAACTAGAAGAACTCTATAACTTTTGCATCTATATGTTTTTGGAGCTACTAGAGTTGTTAGTTTAGGAGGGAAACACTATACTTTTGTCACTATTGATGATTACTTTAGGTTTACTTGTGTAATTTTCTTAGCTCATAAAAGTGAAATCCTTTAAAAACTTTAACAAAAGAATTCAAAATGAAAAAAAAAATTATTTTATTTCTAAAATAAGAAGTGATCATGGAAAAGAATTTGAAAATAAAAATTTGTATTTAGAATATGGTATTTCTCATAATTATTCAACTCTTAGAACACCTCAACAAAAATAGGGTTATTGAAAGAAAAAATAGAACTTTGGTAGACAGTGCTAGATTAATGTTCAATGAGTATAGTTTACCAATTTACTTTCGGGCCGAAGCCACCAAGACCTCGTGTTATGTTTCTAATTGTATTTTTAAAAGGCTTATTTTAAATAAAACATCTTTTAAGTTAAGGAATGGAAGAAAACCCAAGATCTCATACATTAGACTATTTGAATGCAAGTGTTTTATATTGAATACAAAAGACAATCTTGCAAAATTTGCTTCTAAATCCGATGAAAGTATTTTATTAGGATAATCCTCAACTAGAAAAGTTTATAAAGTCTTTAACAAAAGACCATTAGTTGTAGAAGAGTCTATGCATGTTGTTTTTAATAAATCTACACTAGTACAAAACAACTTTAAATTAAAGGTTATATATGTCTATTGTGAAAATGACAGAACCTTAAAATATATACGATGTCATTTTTGTAAATATGTCATAAAGTTATTAGGTTTATGCATCTGTTAATATAAATTATAGACATATAAAATACAAGTTGCACTTTAGCGTCTGCCTTTAGAAATAGCAGACACATATTATGGAGAATAGATGTGTTGCCTAGATATTAAGCCAAGAATAGGGGTTGAATTGGAGTTTTAAAAAAAATTAAATTTTAAGGTGCGGAAATAAATAATTAATTTTATGAGAGATAGAGAAAATTTGACACACAGATTTATAGAGATTCGGGTGTTAACAAACCCTACTCCTCTCCCCAATCACAATTGGGAGTTTCACTAACACACTAAGTGTTACAATGGAGTTTTACAAGCTCACTCCCAACTATGGTGTTTCTCACAATGGCTCACACCTAACCCAGAAATCCCTTGTGTTTTAATGGCTCACACAATAACCAATTCCTTGTATTTTACAGGCTCACATAAACAACCTTCACTTTGTGTTTTACAGGCTCACACAAACAACCTTCACTTTGTGTTTTACAGGCTCACACAAACAACATAATATCGGATCTAGAAGCAGTAAGATATAAATGTGACCCGATCATACCTCTATAAAACTTTTCATTAATGCTCTTACCCTTTTCATCTTTGTCCAATTTTGTTGATGTGCTCATAGGAGTCTTGGCATTTTTGCATCCTTCCATACCAAATTTCTTGATTAAATCTTTGGCATATTTGGATTGGTTGATGAATATGCCCTCATTGCTTTGCTTTATTTGTAGACCAAGGAAATACTTAAGTTCTCCTATCATGCTCATTTCAAATTCCCTAGTCATGCTCTTAGCAAATTCTTGACAAAACAACTCATTAGTAGAACCAAATATTATATCATCAACATAAATTTGAACAATTAGTATATCATGCTTATGTTTTTTGATGAATAGTGTAGTGTCAACATTTCCCTTTGTGAAACTATTTTCTAATAAAAAAGAACTTAGTCTCTCATACCAAGCTCTTGGAGTCTGTTTTGAAACTATACAAAGCTTTTGAAAGTTTAAAAATATGATTTGACAAATCAAAGCTTTCAAAACCTAGTGGTTGTTCTACATACACTTATTCATCTATATAACCATTTAGAAATGCACTTTTCACATCCATTTGAAAAAGTTTGAAATTCATGTGACATGCATATGCTAAGAGTATTCTTATAGCTTCTAATCTAGCTACAGGTGCATATGTTTCATCATAATCTATACCTTCTTCCTGATTATATCCTTACACTTAAAAAGTTATGTTTCAAGCTGTAAACAAGTAAGATATCCTTAATAAAAGTAGTACCATTGATACCAATAGATCCAATGCCAATTATCTTACCCTTTGCATTGTTTCCAAAGGTAACTTTACCTCCATCAATACTTTTGATTTTATTGAAAAGTTCTTTGTCTCCTGTCATATGCCTTGAGCATCCACCGTCTAGTAGCCACACATTTTTGTTTATTGTGGACTTGAGGCATACCTATAGAATCACAAATCAAGTTTGATTTTTAGGTACCCAAATGAGTTTGGGTCCTTGGGGGTTAGCACATGAAGGTTCCCAATGAGCCTTCCTTATCCAGCAATGTTTATTTATGTGACCCATTTTCATACAATAATTACATTGTTTAGGTCTAAACCTGCTTTTTGGTCTTACACTGTATTTAAATGCCATAATTCTATTAGACTGATTTTGAGAGCAATGGCATGCACAATCATGATTAATTTGCATTCTTCTAGATGCTTGCTTTTTATATATAAAGGCATGATTATTCTTTTTCTGTATAGAAGGTTTAACATTCTTATTTCTTGGTGCAGTTCTAACAGTTGTGGAGATGTGAGATTCTTTAGATTTAACAAATATAGTTTTGTGAGAAGATGATGATGTGTCCTTAAATCCTAGACCATGTCTAATTAAGGGTGATCTTTGAGACACAATGAAAGTATCTAAGCTCTCTTTACATTTGTTAAATTTAGAAATGGAATTTCTAAGTTCCTCAACTTCATTTTTCAAAGTATTATTTTCTTTTAACAATGAAGCTATTGAGGGTCTTGATGAATATTCATCTAATGACTTTTGAAGAGATTCATTAGATGATTTAAGCTTTATGTTCTCTTTTTCTAAATCATCTATCTTATTTTTCAAATTAGAGATATTAATTCTATAGGTACTAAATTTAGTTCTATATTTCTCTAATTCTATATTTAATTCTTTTATTAGGCTTTGCTCATCATCATCATCATCATTATCACTATTACTATCATTATCACTACTATCATTATTGAAAGAGTATGAGTGTAGTGATCTTACTTTGTCCGAGACGTGATCCTCAATAGCCATGAAGCATAGGTTGACCTCTTCACTTTCATTATCATCTTTTTCACTTGAAGAGCTTTCGTCATCCCATGTGGCTTTATGACCTTTCTACCCATTGTCTCTTTGGTATTTGCTCTTATGCTTCTTGAGCCTTGGACATTCTGGTTTGATATGTCCTTTCTTTCCACATTCATAGCATTTTACCTCTTCCTTACTTCTATGTATGTCATTAGAAGTTTGTTTAAGGTTTCTTTGCTTGAATTTTCTGGAATTGCTCATTTTCTTCTCAATGATTCTTTTTAATCTCCTTGAAAGCATAGCGATGTCCTCATTTTCATCATCACTCATTTCTTCATCATCTTCACTATCTTCTTGAGATTTTGAAGTAGAGGCTTTGAGTGCTAAAGGCTTTCTTTTCTCTAGCTTTGCTTCAAGCTCTCTATCTCTCTTTACTGCCATCTTATGTGTGAGAAGTTTGCCAATCAACACATCAATATTCATGATGCTCATATCTTCATTTGCTTCTTTTATGCCAGCAACTCTTGAACCATAGTCTTTAAGAGGAAGACTTCTCAGGATTTTATAGTTTACATCTTCCAAACTTAGATGCTTCCCAAGTTTTTTCATTCCATTTATAATGGATAGAAGATGGTTGGTCATGTCAGTGATTGACTCATTGGATTTCATCTTAAAGAGCTCATATTCTGAGGTTAGAAGTTGAATCTTCTTGGATTTGACTTGCTTAGTTCCCTCATGATAGTTCTCCAATATCTTCCACATGCTGTATGTTGTTGAGCAGTGTTGTATTCTCCCACATTCTTCAATAGATAATGAGCTTGATAGGATGGTCATTGCCTTCTTTTTTTTGAAATTTGCTTTTCTTTGAGGCTCTATCCAATCATCTCTTGACAGGATTTCTTCTTCACCATCAGCTCTTCTTCTGGTTGGTGGTGTCCATTCTTTTCGTACATTATCCCAGACTTCAATTCTTTCACTCTCCAAGTATGTCTCCATCCTAAACTTCCAATGGGCATAATTTGCTCCATCAAAGTAAGGTTTGAGAATTTGGAATCCTTCAGTGGCAATATCTTACTCTTTACTAGCGCTTTTTAGGCTTCGATGCTAGACAAGGCTCTGATACCAATTGTTACCCAGATATTAAGCCAAGAAGGGGGGTTGAATTGGAGTTTTAAAAAAATTAAACTTTAAGGTGCGGAAATAAATAATTTATTTTAGGAGGGATAGGGAAAATTTGACATACAGATTTATAGAGGTTCGGGTGTTAACAAACCCTACTCTTCTCCCCAATCGCAATTGGGAGTTTCACTAACACACTAAGTGTTACAATGGAGTTTTACAAGCTCACTCCCAACTATGGTGTTTCTCACAATGGCTCACACCTAACCCAGAAATCCCTTGTGCTTTAATGGCTCACACAATAACCAATTCCTTGTGTTTTACAGGCTCACACAAACAACCTTCACTTTGTGTTTTACAGGCTCACACAAACAACCTTCACTTTGTGTTTTAGAAGCTCACACAAACAGCCTTTTAATTTGTATTTTGGAGGTTCGCACAACTAACCCTTACAAGTGTTCTACTCTTAACCTAGAAATATCCAAAGCTCACTTGAGTAAAGATTACAGAGAGAACCACTCACAAATCTTAATTACTCAAATATGAAGAGAAAAAATATTTTTACAGAGAATAGATTTTGTTCTCAAAGTGTGAAAGTACAAATAGCCTGTAATCAGAATTAAATTCGAAGTATATGCTATTCTTTTGTTATTCTTATCATTCTCTTCTTTGTTAATGCATAAATGACTTCCATTTATACTCCCATGGCTGAATATAGCCGTTGGGGTGCATCAAATAAGAAACTAGCCGTTGTACCAACCAAAAAATCGCGCCTTACATTTTTCTCTTTCATTGTTCACGGGAGTGATTATGCTTGTCACGGGGGTGACATTTCTTCCCAAGCCGTGACTGAAGTGGTGACCTTGGTCGTGAAGCTCTCTGAAATGTTTTGACACATTGAGTCACGGGCGTGACATATTCATTCATGGGCGTGAGAATCTTCCCAGCCGTGATCCAAGTGGTGACTCTAGTCGTGAAGCTTTCTGGATGAAATTGCATGAATCTTCACGGGGGTGACACCTTTAATCACGGGGGAGACTGAAATGCTTAATTCACGGTTTGTTTTTCCTTCATGGCCATGAACTTCAAATGTTGGTTTTGGTAACAGTTAGCTTCTTTCACGGGAGTGACTCATAGAGTCACGACAGTGAACATGCTACTACTTGAATTTTGTTTCTCAAAGATTGTTCTTCCAATTCTCCATTCTTGCTATTTAATCCATGTCATGTATCATATACTTACAAAAATAAGTATGTTAAATACAATATTGCTATATTATTTTGTTATCATCAAAATGACGGAAATACCCCTCAAGGTTTAACAAGATGTCTAGCAAAAATAAAGAGTAGACACTTGTGTTTATATGTAAATACCATTAACAATTTTAAAATTATTCATTTTTGTCCAAATTAATTTAGAGAGTGTTAATTAACAAATTTAATTAAAATAAGACAAATTGATATTTAACCAAATAATAATTAAATTAATTAAATGTCACTCTTGGTTAGCTATATATATATATATATATATATATATATATATATATAGCAAATTGTAAAAGCTATAGTCAAATATTTATAGCAATTAATTAATTAATATTTCAATCAAATTAATTAATTAAGGCAAAATTTAATTTAGTTTTTTATTTTTAGTTTTATATATATATATATATATATATATATATATATATATATATATATCTCTGTGTGTGTGCGCGCATGAAATTAAATTAGAACGATAATTTGAATCCTAAAATTTGTCTCCTGTTATATATATATGTATGGTCACATATATGAGGCAGGAAACCATATTTACTAATTAATTAATTGATAATGACCCGACCCATGCATGCATATACATAGTTATATATTAATTACCTTGATAATGACCCATACATATAATAATTATAATAATTAAAAAGATAATAATGCGGATAATTAAGTTTAATTTATATGGTATATTAAATATAAAATGAAGATATCTGCTAGCCGACGCACGCTGCTCATTATTTCTCATTTTGCGGTGTTTGAAGAGCCGCCCTCATCGGCCAACAAAAAACTCTTGCTCTATCAGCCGCAAGAGCTCTCCTATTTTAAGGTTTTTCATTTATTATTTTTTTAATTTTTTAATGGGTATGATTTCTTTTCCCACCGAATGCTGCTTTGTGCTAATAGGTGTGATTTATTTTATTTTTTCGCATTGTTTTCATTTTTATAATTATTTAATAGGTATGAAAAATGCATTTGAAGAACAAAAGTGGAGCATATATGGCTAATTTTTTTAAAAATTATTAATTATTATTATTATTTATGTATTAAGTGTTTTATAAATAAAAATAAATTAAAAGTTTATTTAATTTAAGTTGATGAAATATTTTAATTATATATTTGTACTAAGTATATGAACCTACACTTAAATATATTATTATTATTGACTCTAAAATATATTCATCCCTTTTCATATTTGAAGGTGCAAGGTTAAAATGGAGTGACATTTTGGTGAGAATTGTATATTCTTAATTACTAGTTAGATTGAAGTTTTATGATTTTATAATCATTTATTTGGCTTTTTTCTTTGTTGTTTTTCTATTTTAGGTGCCCTCAACAATAAAGAGGTGTAGAATGTGGATATTACATTATGAGGTATATGTACGAAATTGTCATATATCATAACGGTGATACAATATTGCTTAAAGTATGTTCTTTCAAATACTAGTGAATTTATATTACAAGTATGCTATATAACTAGCTATTAATTTATTAATTTGTAATATATTTTCTATTATTTGTTTGATTTGTCTTGTAGGCATTTAAAAATGGATCATATAGTTAAGATCAAATTGATGAAATTCGACATATGTGATCCAATTACTTTATAAGAGAGTGTATGTAATCTTTTTATTTACTTTTATAAAATATTTCATATTAATGAGAAATGCAATTTTAAATTAATGAATTTTGAAGAACTTGTGGATTAATTGTTGTTTTTGAATTGTTTCAGGCATGTTGTGTTGCTTTGATTTATTGAATTTTTGTAGCTTGTGTTGTCTTGTTAATATTTTGTAAATTGTTGATTATTGAGTATTAATGACTTGAATGTTGGATGCCTATTGTGGCTTGCAATATTAAAGCAAATTTATTATGAATTTTGAAGCAGGTTATATGAATGGTAACAGCATAATATGAGCTTTAATTAAAAAAACAAAAGATATTAGGTGTCTGTTAATTCAATGTGACAAACACGTATAATTTGATTATACATGTTTGTCATTAAAAATGACAGATGCATATAACTTGATTATACGTGTCTATCGTTAAAAATATAACACCTATAACCTGATTATATGTGTCTGTTATAACTAAACAACAGAGGCATATAATTAAGTTATACGTATCTATCCCAACGACAGACACATAAAATTCATATCATATGCGTCTCTTACATATGAGTCTATCATTTAACAGAGGCATAAAGTACAAAATGACAGACACGTATAACTCTTTTCTGTACTAGTGCTAGTAAACTTGATCTTGGAAAAGGTATTGTTTTTTTATTATGTTATAGGATCAATGGAAAATATTGATCTTGATCATGAAGAGGATGCTGAGGCCTTAAAGAAAAATGACAATAATGATCAAGAGGAACAACAACAAAAAGAACATCAAGAGAAACAATTACCTTAAGCTCAAGAGCAAGACACCTAAGAGCTATCAAAGGAGTGGAAGTTTATAAGAAACCACCCTATGGAGCAAATCATTGGTGATCCCACCATGAGTGTAAGTACTCGTTCTTATTTTAAGTTTTTAGATTCTAATCTTGCGTTTGTCTATCAAATTGAGCCAAGAAATATTGAGGAGGTTCTTGATGATGAGAGTTGGGTAATTTCCATGAAAAAGGAACTCAACCAATTTGTGAGAAATTAAGTTTGGACCTTAGTTCCAAGACCTAAGGACTATCCAATTATTAGTAGTAAATGGGTCTTTAGGAATAAGTTAGATGACCAAGGTCAAATCTCTAGGAACAAAGCTAGATTGGTTACCAAAGGGTACAACCAAAAGGAAGGCATATATTATGATGAGACTTATGCTCCAGTTACAAGATTAGAAGTCATAAGAAATATTTTAGCATTTGCATGTCATATGAATTTTAAGCTTTTTCAAATGGATGTTAACAGTGCATTTTGAAATGATTTTATAGAAGAGGAAGTTTATATTGAACAGTCTCTTGGTTTTGACAGGCATTGCCAAAATCATGTGTTTAAGCTCACTAAGGTTTTATATAGCTTAAAACAAGCTTTAAGAGCTTGGTATACAAGACTTAATGCATTTTTCCTAAAAAATGATTTCTTAAAGGGACATGTAGATACTACACTTTTTAGCAAAAAACATGAGCATGACATGCTACTTGTTCAAATTTATGTTGATAATATTATATTTGGGTCTTCTAATGAATTGCTCTGTCAAGAATTTACTAAGTGTATGACTAGAGAGTTTGAAATGAGCATAATAGGAGAGCTTAAATTCTTCTACGGTCTTCAAATCAAGCAAAGCAATGAGGGCATCTTCATCAACCAATTCGTATACACTAAATATTTATTAAAAAAAAATTGGTATGGATGGATGCAAGAGTGCTAAGACTCCAATGAGCACATCAACAAAGTTGGACAAAGATGAGAAGGGTAAGGCTATAGATGAAAAGCCCTACAGAGGTATGATCAGATCCTTTTTATACCTTATCGCTTTTAGACCCGATATAATGTTTAGTGTATGCTTGTGTGCTAGATTTAAATATGTCCTAAGGAATCTCATTTGAATTCTTTGAAAAGGATTTTAAAATACAATTATGGCACAATGCACTTAAGCTTATGATATCCAAGGAACACTTCATTTCATATCATTAGTTTTTCGAATGCTGACTATTCTGGTAGTCTTCTAGATAAAAAAAACACATCTAGAATTTGTCACCTCATTGGTGAATGTTTAGTTTCTTGTTTAGTAAGAAATAAGTTTTGGTTGCCTTGTCCATTGCTGAAGCAAAACATGTGGCAGTGAGTTATTGTTGCACTCAGGTTCTTTAGATGAGATAACAACTCAAGGACTATAGTCAAAAGATTGATCACATTCCCATCAAATGTGACAATATAAGTGCTATATATATATATATATATATATATATATATATATATATATATATATATATATATATATATATATATATATATATATATATATATATATATATATATATATCACCATGTCATATATATTTATAGTAGTTGATTAAGTTACATAGATGATCATTTGTGGCATACCAGCCTCACACATGACTGCTTTCAATATAATATCAAAATATAAGACATGCTCCTGAACTAAATACATAACATGTCTACCAAAATCTATATGTCTGGTCAAACTAAAAAAAAACATAATAAGTAACTAACCCTCTAACTATGTCTCTTATGCCTCTGTTGATATGGGCTTGAATTTCTTCTTGATCAACTTCACTATCTACTAGCTACCGTTCCAATTCCTGTATGAGAAGAACCTGCGCTAAGCTATCTTTAGCTTAGTGGTACATATAAGTATTAAAGTTTTTCCAGGGCAGTCACACAAATGCATGTATCAAATAAATTCATGGCACATCAAATTTTTATTATATATTTATCATATAAAATAAATAAATATATAACACAAAAGAATAAATATAACAACCTCATTTAATAATTAAATTTGTACCACCTTATGCAAGCATTTTATACTTTGCTACTTACATCAAGTAATAAATTTCATATTATATTCTATAATTTATTAGCCCAAAATCTCATTCCCGGACTGTCCGGATACGGGGTGTGAAATAGGGGCGCTCGCGGAGGTTAAGCCATCATACTCACTATAATCTCAAGTCAAGGGCGCTCGCGGAGCTTCAGCCACCTTGACCTAGTATAATCATTTATCTATGTATAATTAGGATCAGGGGCACTCTTAGAGCTATACCCACCCTGTCCTAAAATCGTATCAATATCGGTACCAAAAATTCCCCTTAATGGTGCACCATCTATCCTATGTCAGTCCTCAGGTAGAGAAATGACAATTAACACCACTAATTACTTGTTTCTATAACCAATACTCATTTCATATTAACATAATAATGTAAGCACAATTTATTTCAAACCCATATAATAGCATGATATTTTATCAAATATTAGCATAATGTTAAGTTCATAGTTAATAACATTTCTATAATGTTAAAACATGCCATGATCTATTATTTCATAGTGGTGACAAATAATTCATGTCATGCACATACAACCATGCATAAGGGGCAAACTAGAATAATTATATGTACAAACCTCGATAGAGTTTTTCTTTTCCAAAATATACACTCAGAGCTTGTTCACTTCTATTTTTCTTTTTGTTGTTAAGATCCTAATTAAAATTATAATTAATTAATATCTTGATAAAATATTTATTCTTAATATAATTTAAATAAATAACTACAATTTTTTTTAAGCTAGAACAAGAATGAAAGCTTCTGTAAGTTTTTGGTGAAAATGTTCATGGTCATGAAAAAGCATCACGGGAGTGAACAAAGGGTTTCACGGGGGTGAATGAAGTCGTGAAAATAGTCTTCACTACTTTAAGTTATGAACCAAGTCGTGAAACAAGTCGTGAAAGCTATTGGTTCTTTTGGCGACTTATTTCACGGTCGTGAACATATGTCATGAGTGTGAATTCCCTAAAATTCTCATTAAATAAAATTAAGTCCTAAAACAAGACTAAAATATTTCTATGAAGATTCTATCCTTTTTAACATAATTTTCCATTAAATTAACTACCTTATATCTAGTAAGGGGATATAAAAACAAGATTATCACTTAAGGTTTGACAATTTGGCAATTACAAAGTTAATCCATCAATCATACCAAATTCTCTTCTTATGAAATTAAATCTTTTCTCATTTAGAGACTTAGTAAATATATCTGCCAATTGATTTTCTGTGCTTATAAATTCCAATACAACATCTCCATATTGAACATGATCTCTAATAAAATGGTGTCTAATGTCAATATGCTTATTTCTAGAATGTTGAATGGGATTCTTTGACAGATTTATAGCACTTGTATTGTCAGATATAATAGGTATATAGTTCATACTATGCCCATAATCCTTAAGTTGTTGTTTCATCCAAAAGATTTGTGTACAACAACATCCTGCTGCTATATACTCTGCTTCAGCAGTAGAAAGAGCAAATGAAACTTGTTTCTTGCTAAACCAATAAACTAAGCACTCTCCAATAAAGTGACCAGTACCTGAAGTACTTTTTCTATCTAAAAGACTACTAGCATAATCAGCATCTGAATATCCTATAATGTAAAAGGATGAATTTCTAGGATACCACAAACCTAGATGCAATGAGCCATGTAAATATCTTAGAATTTTTTTTACTGCATTTAAATGAGACTCTTTTGGACATGATTGAAATCGTACACATAAGCATACACTATACATTATGTCAGGTCTTGAAGCAGTAAGTTATAAAAGTGATCCGATCATACCTCTTAGGAGCTTTTCATTAATGCTCTTACCATTTTAATCCTTGTCCAATTTTGTTGATGTGCTCATTGGAGTCTTGGCATTCTTGCATCCTTCCATTCCAAATTTCTTAAGTAAGTCTTTGGGATATTTGGATTGGTTGATGAATATGCCCTCATTGCCTTGTTTTATTTGTAGACCAAGGAAATATTTAAGCTCACCCATCATGCTCATTTCGAATTCCCTAGTCATACACTTAGCAAATTCTTGACAAAACAATTCATTAGTAGAACCAAATATGATATCATCAACATAAATTTGAGCAATTAGAATATCATGCTTATGCTTTTTAATGAATAATGTAGAGTCAACATTCCCCTTTGTAAAGTTATTTTCTAAGAGAAAATAACTTAGTCTTTCATACCAAGTTCTTGGGGCTTGTTTCAAACCATATAAGACTTTTGAAAGTTTAAAAACATGATTGGGCAAATCATAGCTTTCAAACCTGGTGGTTGTTTTACATACACTTCTTCTTCAATATAACCATTTAAGAATGCACATTTCACATCCATTTGAAAGAGTTTGAAATTCATATCACATGCATATGGCATTCTTATGGCTTCTAATCTAGCTACAAAAGCATAAGTCTCATCATAATCTATTCCTTCTTCCTGATTATATCCTTTTGCAACTAATCTAGCCTTATTCCTAGTTATTGAACCTTGTTCATCTAATTTATTTCTAAATACCCATTTGCTACCTATAATTTGATGATCCTTGGGTCTTGGTACTAAGGTCCATACCTTACTTCTCTCAAATTGGTTGAGTTCCTCTTGCATAGCAATCACCCAACTTCCATCATTAAGAGCCTCATCAACATTTTTAGGCTCAATTTAAGAAATAAAAGCAAGGTTAGAGGCTAAATGTTTGAAATGAGATCTTGTACTTACTCCCTTTGAAGGATCACCAATGATTTGCTTCTTGGGGTGATCTTTTGTCAATCTTCATTCCTTTGGGAGCTCTTCCCTATTTTCCCCTTGAGCTTGCGGTAGAGAATCATCTTGATGTGAATCTTCTTGATCATTTTCTTCTTTTCCATCTCCAAGATCACGTATTTCCATGGTTCCTATAACATCATCAAGAACACTATCTTTCACAAGATAAAGTCTACTAGATTCATTAAAAACAACATGCATAGATTCTTCAACAATTAGTGACCTTTTATTAAATACTCTATATGCTTTCTAGTTGTAGAGTATCCTAAAGAGATATCTTCATCAGATTTTGAGGTAAAAGTTTCAAGGTTGTCCTTGGTATTCAATATGAAGCACTTGCATCCAAATACTCTAAAGTATGATATCAAGGGCTTTCTTCCATTCCATAGCTCAAATGAGGTTTTGTTTAAAAGAGGTTTTTGAAAACTTGATTTGAAATATAACAAGCAGTATTTATGGCTTTTGCCCAAAAGTAAGTTGGTGGACCATACTCATTGAGCATTGCTCTAGCAATTTCAATTAAAGTTCGATTTTTCCTTTCAACTACCCCATTTTGTTGAGGTGTCCTAGGAGATGAAAAATTCTGCGAAATGTCATGTTCAAGACAAAAACTTTCAAAGTTTTCATTTTCAAATTCTTTGCCATGGTCACTTCTTATTTTTGAAATACAATATCCTTTTCCATTTTAAACTCTTTTAGAAAAATTTTTGAAATTTTAAAAAGCATTACTCTTTTGAGCTAAGAAAATTACCTAAGTAAATGTAGAGTAATCATCTACGATGACAAAGGTATAATGTTTATCTCCTAAGCTTGCAATTCTAGTAGGTCCAAATAAATCTAAATGCAAGAGTTGTAGAGGTTTTGAGGTACTTACTATGTTTTTAGCTTTGAAAGATGATTTGTGTTGCTTCCCTCTATAGCAAGGTTCACATGTTTTTTCTTTTTCAAATTTGACTTTTGGCAGTCCCTTTACTAGTTCTCGTGTGCTAAGGCTTTGAATTAAGTCCATGTTCGCATGACCAAGCCTTCTATGTCACAGTCATGATTCATCACTAGTATGTTGGGTTTTGAAGAATGAATCATGTTGCCCAGATATTAAACCAAAAAGGGGGGTTAAATTGGAGTTTCAAAAATTAAACTATAAGGTGCGGAAATAAAAGATTAATTTTAGGAGGGATAGAGAGAATTTGACACAAGGATTTTTATAGAGGTTCGGGTGTTAACAAACCCTACTTCTTTCCCCAATCGCAATTGGGACTTTCACTAACACACTAAGTGTTACAATGGAGTTTTACAAGCTCACTCCCAACTATGATATTTCTCACAATGGCTCACACCTAACCCAGAAATCCCTTGTGTTTTAATGGCTCACACAATAACCAATTCCTTGTGTTTTACAGGCTCACACAAACAACCTTCACTTTGTGCTTTTACAGGCTCACACAAACAACCTTCACTTTGTGTTTTTACAGGCTCACACAAACAACCTTCACTTTGTGTTTCTACAGGCTCACACAAACAACCTTCACTTTGTGTTTTTACAGGCTCACACAAACAACCTTCACTTTGTGTTTTGGAGGCTCACACAACTAACCCTTACAAGTGTTATACTCTTAACCTAGAAATACCCAAAGCTCACTTGAGTAAAGATTATAGAGAGAACCACTTAAAAGTCTTAATTGCCCAATAAATGAAGAGCAAAAAATTTTTTACAGAGAATTGATTTTGTTCTCAAAGTAAGAAAGTACAAATAGCTTGTAATAAGAATTAAATTCGAAGTATATGCTATTCTATTGTTGTTCTCTTCATTCTCTTGTTCTGAATGCATAAATGACTTCCATTTATACTCCCATGGCTGAATATAGCCGTTGGGGTGCAATAAATACGAAACTAGTCGTTTTACCAACCAAATAATCGCGCCTGACATTTTTCTCTTTCATTGTTCACGGACGTGACTATGTTTGTCGCGGGCGTGACCTTTATTCCCAAGCTGTGACTGAAGTGGTGACCTTGGTCGTGAAGCTCTCTGGAATGTTTTGACACATTGAGTCACGGGCGTGACATACTCGTTCACGAGCGTGACAAATGTCCCAGCCGTGATCCAAGTGGTGACTTTGGTCTTGAAGCTCTCTGCATGAAAATGCATTAACATTCACAGGGGTAACACTTATATTCACGGGGGTGACTGAAATGTCCACTTCACAGTTTGTTCTTCCTTCATGGCCGTGAACTTCAAATGTTGGTTTTGGTAACTTTTAGCTCTATCACGGGCGTGACACATAGAGTCACGATAGTGAACATACTACTTCTTGAATTTTTTTCTTTCAAGGATTATTCTTCCAATCTCCAAATTTTCTATTTTAATCCATGTCCTGTATAATAGACTTAGAAAACAAGTATGTTAAATACAATATTGCTATTTTATTTGTTATCATCAAAATGACAGAAATACCCCTCAAGGTTTAACAATCTCCCCCTTTTTGATGGTGACAAATAATCTAGCAATATGTGATTTTGAGAAGTCTCCCCCTCAAAATATACTTAGGATAAAGAATTTATAAAATGCAAGGATGATGTAGCATTGAAATAAACTTACTAGATTTTAAGTATATGCAAGTTATATGAGAAGTATATCCAATATATACCATAGTTCCTTTTTAATGCATGAAGTATATGTAAGGTATATTTAAGGTATATCATGGCATATTTGTTTTTGTAACTTGCATGAAGGTATATGCAAAGTATACTTAAGGTATATCTAATGTATATAAAGCTCAATTTCTCAATTTTAAACTTTGCATATGAATTTTTGAATCAAAGTTTCTAATCCCTTCTAATCTATATCAATGTCAATTCATAATTCAATTTTAATTTTTGATTCAAAATTCATTTACCTTAATATATATTGCTAGTTTCTTCTTATGTTGCTAGTTTGATATATTTTCCCTATAATATATTGCTAGTTTTCTCCCCCTTTTGTCATCAATCAAAAAAGGATAAAACGATATCAATGAGATAAGCAAAAGCAAATACATTAATTACAGGAAA
Organism: Triadica sebifera; assembly: GCA_023653625.1. Lineage (NCBI taxonomy): Eukaryota > Viridiplantae > Streptophyta > Magnoliopsida > Malpighiales > Euphorbiaceae > Triadica > Triadica sebifera. The sequence goes on from CM042900.1 coordinate 9,133,930, forward strand.
AGATACAAACAAAGTTAAATGTTCAGAAAGGAAATTGAAAATTTCCTACACACCAACATACATAAACAAAATAAATAAGCAAAACAAGCAAATTTAGGCTACACTCTAGCCTAACTCCTAGCCGGACATCCTATCACGAAGCCTAGCTACTTCAGCCTCAAGGCTGTCCATCCGAGACTCCATGAAGTCTTTGAGGTTCTCCAACCTCTCATCCATCGAAGTCTGCAGCTACTCAAAATGTGGTGCCAGGAGGTCAATCACCTGCTGCGCTAAGGTCGGTGTGGAAATCGAGGACTGTCCGATGTCCTGCTCAACTGCTGGAGGTGCTTCCTCAACCCGAGCCTTCTTCTTCTATTGGACTCCCTGGAGACCTGCTTTAAAGTCCTCTGTGTCATTATCTTCCCAAATGATCTCCCCAGCAGTGTCAGTGAAGCGATAGAAGATATTGTTCTGGAAAACGATTTTGACAGCTGCTCCCATCTTGATGAAGGACTCGACATCCAAGCGATCTCGAGGATGTCCAGGGATTAGGTTGAAGTGATGCGCATCCAGCTTTAGATACTCAAGCTTCACTGCTATGTGGGTGACATATGCCCCAATCTAAATATCTCCAGTAGGCTTGGTGGCAATGGAGAGAAGATGGTTAGAAAACCATCTAGAAAGTGCCACTGTGAGTCCTCTGCGAGCCATCTCAAAAAGGAAGAGCTCGGACTTCTTGATTGTCCTGTTGCTTTCTCCTCTAGCAAATATGCTATAGGTTAGGAACCTATGCAAATATCAGTGCACTGGGGACACGAGATGAGTGCTCTTTGTCTTTTTGACATCCCAGCTACAATCATGCCCAAAATGTGTCCAAGCTCGAGGGGCAGAGAATTCTACCTCAGTATCATTCAGGATGCCATCTGATGGTAAACTGAACAATTCCCCAAATTCGATGGCACTAAGGGTGTTGGGATTGTCGCAGAGTTGGAACTTCATCACTCCAGTAGGTGAAACCTGCAGGGTGCTGAGGAATTCTAGTGTTGGCTCCCTCAGGGTTGGCTGGTGAATTTCCACAAATTCTTTCAGATGACAGGCTTGGAGTTGCTCTGTCATAGCCGTCTTGAGTCCGAGACTTCGGACTGTTTGCCATTCGAAGGCCTCTTATTCAAAGTTGCGCACCGAGGATCGCATTGCTCCGGAATACAATTCATGAGGTAGTTTGCATACCTCCGAGGAGCATGAGACTTCTTTCTCTTTCCCTTGGATGAGGCAGTCTCCATTTCTTTTGAAGAATTCGGTTTGTGATGGAGTGAAAAACTTTTGATAGAAAATTTTTATGGAAAACCCTAGAAATGTATGATATTTGATGAAGATTCGAACTTTTAGTGGTATTTATAGGAAAAGTTTGAGTCTTGGGGGACGGAATCTTCAATGTCTCAATGAATGTGTGTAAATGAGAGCGGTTTTGGGAGTTGGAGAGTTGAAATGAAAAATATAACCGGCTGTTCTTTTATATACTCGATACATTCACAGGTGTGAAGTGAGTGTTCACAGGCGTGAATGGTCGTGTTCACGGTTTGCTGAAGGAGTATTCCACCCGTGAATGAATGCGTGAATAGGTTCATAGACGTGCCCTTTGAATATCATGGGCATGACTGATCAACTGTCACGGGGGTGAACAAATATTCACGGGCGTGAAATGTTGAATTTCACTACTTAGGCCCATGAAGCAAGCCGTGACTTAAGGCGTGAAAGCCTCTGTGATTTTTGGGGTGTTACGGATCACAGGCGTGAATAATTGTCACGGGCGTGAAATTCTCTTTTCACAGGAGTGAATGAAGCTGTGAAAATAAGCTTCACCACTTGAAGCCATGAAGCAAGTCGTGAACCAAGTCGTGAACGACACTGCCTCTTTTGGCCATTTAAGTCACGGGCGTGAACATGTGTCACGGGCATGACTCCCCTAAAATTTTTATCAAATAAAATTAAGTCCTAAAATAAGACTAAATCATTTCAACAAAGATTCTATTTCTTAAAACATAAATTTTCATAAAAAAATTTCTATCTTATATCTTGTGATATCAATTAAAATCATCAATTAAAATTTCATAGTTTAGAAATCACAAGGTTAATCCATCAATCATACCAAGTTCTCTTCTAATGAAATTAAATCTTTCCTCATTCAGAGACTTAGTGAAAATATCTGCTAATTGATTTTCTGTGCTTATAAATTCTAATGCAACATCTCCATATTGAACATGATCTCTAATAAAGTGGTGTCTAATGTCAATATGCTTACTTCTTGAGTATTGAATAAGATTCTTTCATCTCATGACCATAGTCCTTAAGTTGTTGTTTCATCCAAAGAATTTGAGTACAACAACATCCAACTGCTACATATTCTGCTTCAGCAGTTGAGAGAGCAACTGAAACTTGTTTCTTGCTAAACCAAGAAACTAAGAATTCTCCAATGAAGTGACAAATACCTGAAGTACTTTTCCTGTTTAAACGACTACCAGCATAGTCTGCATCTGAATATCCTAAAATATAAAAGGATGAATTCTTAGGATACCATAAACCTAGATGCAAAGATCCATGTAAATATCTTAAAATTCTTTTTACTGCATTTAAATGAAATTCTTTAGGACATAATTGAAATCGTGCACACAAGCAAACACTATACATTATATCAGGTCTAGAAGCAGTGAGATATAAAAGTGATCTAATCATACCTCTATAAAGCTTTTCATTAATGCTCTTACCCTTTTCATCCTTATCCAATTTTGTTGATGTGCTCATAGGAGTCTTGGCATTCTTGCATCCTTCCATACCAAATTTCTTAATTAAATCTTTGGCATATTTGGATTGGTTGATTAATATGCCCTCATTGCTTTGCTTTATTTGTAGACCAAGGAAATACTTAAGCTCTCCCATCATGCTCATTTCAAATTCCTTAGTCATACACTTAGCAAATTCTTGACAAAGAAACTCATTAGTAGAACCAAATATTATATCATCAACATAAATTTGAACAATTAGAATATCATGCTTATGCTTTTTGATGAATAATGTAGTGTCAACATTTCCCTTTGTAAAGCTATTTTGTAATAAAAAATAATTTAGCCTCTCATATTAAGCTCTTGGAGCTTGTTTTAAACCATACAAAGCTTTTGAAAGTTTAAAAACATGATTTGGCAAATCATAGCTTTCAAAACCTAGTGGTTTTTTTACATACACTTCTTCATCTATATAACCATTTAGAAATGCACTTTTCACATCCATTTGGAAAATTTTGAAATTTATGTGACATGCATATGCTAAAAGTATTCTTATGGCTTCTAATCTAGCTACATGTGCATATGTTTCATCATAATCTATACCTTCTTCCTGATTATATCCTTTTGCAACTAGTCTAGCCTTATTCCTGGTTATTAATCCTTGTTCATCTAATTTGTTTCTAAATACTCATTTGCTACCTATGATTTGATGATCCTTGGGTCTAGGTATTAGGGTCCACACCTTACTTCTCTCAAATTGGTTGAGTTCCTCTTGCATGGCAATTACCCAACTTTCATCATTAAGAGCCTCATCAATATTTTTAGGCTCAATTTGTGAAATAAAAGCTATGTTAGTGACTAGATGTTTGAAATGAGATCTAGTACTTACTCCCCTTGATAGATCACCAATTATTTGCTCTTTTGGATAATCTTTCGTCATTCCCCATTCTTTTGGAAGTTCTTGATCATTTTGATCTTGATTTTGAGGTAGAGAATCATTTTGCAGTAAATTTTCTTGATCATTTTCTTCTTTCCCATTTCCAATATCAAGTCTTTCCATATTACCTACAACATCATCAAGAGCACTGCCTTTCACAAGATCAAGTCTACTAGATTCATTAAAAACAACATGCATGGATTCTTCAACCGTTGGGGATCTTTTATTAAATACTCTATATGTTTTGCTGGTTGTAAAGTACCCTAAAAAGATACCTTCATCAGACTTAGAGGCAAATTTTCCAAGATTGTCCTTGGTATTCAATATAAAACACTTGCATCCAAATACTCTAAAGTATGATATCAAGGGGTTCCTTCCATTCTATAGCTCAAATGAGGTTTTGTTTAAAAGAGGTCTTTTGAAAACTCGATTTGAAATATAACATGCAGTGTTTGTGGCTTCTACCCAAAAATAAGTTGGTAATTAATATTCATTGAGCATTGTTCTAGCCATTTCAATTAAAGTTCGATTTTTTCTTTCAACTACCCCATTTTGTTGAGGTGTCCTAGGAGATGAGAAATTATGTGAAATGCCATGTTCAAGACAAAAGCTTTCAAAGTTTTCATTTTCAAATTCTTTCCCATGATCACTTCTTATTTTTGAAATACAGTACCCTTTTTCATTTTAAACTCTTTTAGCAAAGTTTTGAGCTAAGACAATTATCCAAGTAAATCTAGAGTAATCATCTACGATGACAAATGCATAATGTTTTCCTCCTAAGCTAGCAATTATAGTAGGTCCAAATAAGTATAAATGCAGGAGTTAAAGAGGTTTTGAAGTACTTACTATGTTTTTGGCTTTGAAGGATGACTTGTGTTGCTTTCCTCTTTGTCAAGGATCACATGTCTTGCCTTTTCATATTTAACTCTTGGCAGTCCTTTTACTAGTTCTCCTGTGCTGAGACTTTGTATTAAGTCCATGTTTGCATGACCAAGTCTTCTATGCCACAACCAAGATTCATCACTAGTAGTCACAAGACACTTAGAGGAATGGTTAGATAGTTCATGTAAGTTTATTATGTATGTATTGATATCTCTATTTCCTTTAAATATCTTTTGACCATCGATAGAGATCACAAGACATTCATTTGAAGTAAAGATTACTTTGTTTCCTCTATCACATAATTGACTTACACTTAACAAGTTACGTTTCAAGCCATCAACAAGTAAGACATCTTTAATAAAAGTAGTACTATTAATACCAATAGAACCAATGCCAATCACCTTACCCTTTGCATTGTTTCCAAAGGTAACTTTACCTCCATCAATACTTTTGATTTCATTGAAAAGTTCTTTGTCTCCTATCATATGCCTTGAGCATCCACTGTCTACTAGCTAAGCATTTTTGTTTATTGTGGACTTGAGGCATACCTATAGAGTCACAATTCAAGTATGATTTTTAGGTACCCAAATGAGTTTGGGTCCTTGGGGGTTAGCACATGAAGGTTCCCAATGAGCCTTCCTAATCCAAAAATATTTATTTATATGACCCTTTTTCATACAATAATTACATTGTTTTGGTCTTACAATATTTAGAGAATGATGACATGCACAATTATGATTAATTTTAGAATTTCTAGATACATGCTTCCTATATGTAAAGGCATGATTATTCTTTTTATGTATAGAAGGTTTAACATGCTTATTTCTTGGTGTTGTTCTAACAGGTGTGGAGATGTGAGATTCTTTAGACTTAACAAATATAGTTTTGTGAGAAGATGATGATGTGCCCTTAAATCCTAGACCATGTCTAATTAAGGGTGATCTTTGAGACATAATGAGAGTATCTAAGCTCTCTTTACCTTTGTGAAATTTAGAAATGGAATTTCTAAGTTCCTCAACTTCATTTTTCAAGGTATTATTTTCTTTTAACAATGAAGCTGTTGAGGGTCTTGATGAGTATTCATCTAATGACTTTTGAAGAGATTCATTAGATGATTTAAGATTTATGTTTTCCTTTTCTAAACCATCTATCTTATTTTTTAAATTAGAGATATTATTTCTATAAGTACTAAATTTACCTCTATATTTCTCTAATTCTATATTTAACTCTTCTATTAGGCTTTGCTCATCATCATCACTATCATCATCATTATCACTACTATCATTGTTCAAAATGTACGAGTGTAGTGATCTTACCTTATTCGAGACATGATCTTCGATAGCCATGAAACATAGGTTGACCTCTTCACTTTCATTATCATCTTTTTCACTTGAAGAGCTTTTGTCATCCCATGTGGCTTTATGACCTTTCTCCCCATTGTCTCTTTGGTATTTGCTCTTATGCTTCTTGAGCCTTGGACATTCTGGTTTGATATGTCCTTTCTTTCCATACTCATAGCACTTTACCTCTTCCTTACTTCTATGTCTGTCATTAGAGGTTTGTTTGAGGTTTTTTTTCTTGAATTTTCTGGAGTTCCTCATTTTCTTCTCAATGATTCTTTTTAATCTCCTTGAAAGCATAGCAATGTCCTCATTTTCATCATCACTTATTTCTTCATCATCTTCACTATCTTCTTGAGATTTTGAAGTAGAGGCTTTGAGTGCTAAGGGTTTTCTTTTCTCTGGCTCTGCTTCAAGCTCTCTATCTCTCTTCACTGCCATCTCATGTGCGAGAAGTTTGCCAATCAGCACATCAGTATTCATGATGCTCATATCTTCATTTGCTTCTTCTATGCCAACAACTCTTGAGCCATAGTCTTTAAGAGGAAGACTTCTCAGAATTTTATTGTTTACATCTTCCAAACTCATATGCTTCCCAAGTTTTCTCATTCCATTTATAATGGCTAGAAGAAGGTTGGTCATGTCAGTGATTGACTCATTGGATTTCATCTTGAAGAGCTCATATTCTGAAGTCAGAAGTTGAATCTTCTTGGATTTGACTTGTTTAGTTCCTTCACGATAATTCTCCAATGTCTTCCACATGTTATAAGACATCTTTAATAAAAGTAGCTCAAATGAGGTTTCTGTTTTACAGGCTCACACAAACAACCTTCACTTTGTGTTTTACAGGCTCACACAAACAACCTTCACTTTGTATTTTACAGGCTCACACAAACAACCTTTTAAGTTGTGTTTTGGAGGTTCGCACAACTAACCCTTACAAGTGTTCTACTCTTAACCTAGAAATACCCAAAGCTCATTTGAGTAAAGATTACAGAGAGAACCACTCACAAATATGAAGAGCAAAAAGATTTTTACAAAGAATAGATTTTGTTCTCAAAGTGTGAAAGTACAAATAGCTTGTAATCAGAATTAAATTCAAAGTATATGCTATTCTATTGTTGTTCTCTTCATTCTCTTGTTCTGAATGCATAAATGACTTCCATTTATACTCCTATGGCTGAATATAGCTGTTGGGGTGCATTAAATGCGAAACTAGCCGTTGTACCAACCAAATAATCGTGCTTGACATTTTTCTCTTTCATTGTTCACGGGAGTGACTATGTTTGTCACGGGCGTGACTTTTCTTCCCAAGCCGTGACTGAAGTGGTGACCTTGGTTGTGAAGCTCTCTGGAATTTTTTGACACATTGAGTCACGGGCGTGACATACTCATTCAAGGGCGTGACAAACTTTCCAGCCGTGATTCAAGTTGTGACTTTGGTCGTGAAGCTCTCTGGATGAAAATGCATTAACATTCACGGGGGTGACACTTATATTCACGGAGGTGACTGAAATGTCCACTTCACAGTTTGTTCTTCCTTCATGGCCGTGAACTTCAAATGTTGGTTTTGGTAACGCTTAGCTCTATCACGGGAGTGACACATAGAGTCACGGCAGTGAACATGCTACTTCTTGAATTTTTTTCTTTCAAGGATTATTCTTCCAATCTCCATTCTTGCTATTTTGATCCATGTCTTGTATAATAGACTTAGAAAACAAGTATGTTAAATACAATATTGCTATTTTATTTGTTATCATCAAAATGACGGAAATACCCATCAAGGTTTAACAAATCATATTCATAAATAAAGCAAAAAATAAAATTTTTCAAAATCTAAAACAAAAGATCATACTTGTACCATTAAAACTAATTTATATAAATATAAATGTTAAAAATTTTACCTTGTAATTTTTATTTGTTCTTCAAATCTTTACTTTGTTGGGTTGTAGCAAACCACAACAATCCACACTAGGATGTCTCTAGTGATAATCCACACGAAAAATGAAGAAGAGACTATCAAGAGAAAATGGTTTGAACAAATTCAAAGTGCTAGCTTTTAAAGTGTTCTTTAGAGAATTTTTATTATGTCTTAAAAATATTTTTTTCACAAAAAATATTTTCATGTTTATTTTCTGCCATTTGATGTCTTTTCTATTTGAATCAAATTCAAAAATAAGATGAAAAGTCAAAAATGGAGAAAATGGAAACTAATGAATAGTAATTGGCCATAATTGGCCTAATTATGACCAATTACAGCCGTTGGCCAATGGATGGAAGCTGCAGGCGTGCTGGGCCAGCTGCGGGCTGCTGCTAGGCAGCCCAGCTAGCCCGCAAGGCAGGCCAGCAGCGTGCTTAGCCCGCACGGACCCGTGACACTCCCGAACGATTTTTCGTGCGATCTCATCGCGATCCATCCTAAAATAATTCTCTCATATTTTGGATCCTATCCAAGACCATTTTACTCATTCTCCATATCTTCAATGTGTGTGACCCATTAGGTTCCCGGTTATGTTGGCCACTTAAATTAACAATTAATTTAAGCAGGTCATGAGCGGTATCTAGCAACACATCATGACCCCCAATTGACCGGAAAGTCAATGGTTGGACTACAAACCTTTCCATAGATAATTTCTGTGCAATTATTTCTTTCACCAATCTATACCCCACTTGGTTCAGAGTATGGACATGTATCAACTCCCACTAGACTGACTACGTCATGTCTAGTCCAAGTAATGTTAGTTCTTGTCCTTAAGGCTCATTACTCTATTAGATATGTCATTGAAGACTATCTTTATGACATTTCCACTCTGGCCAGAGATTCCTGAGTAATTACCACGACAAGAGGCCATGGGTATACACTCTTTCTATCAAGAGTGGTGAATCCTTTGTTGGTTACCCAATTACCTTCGAATACCTCAAGCTGTATCCAATCCCCACCCTATGAGCTACCTCTCTGAAGCAAAGAAGAATAGTGTCAAAATACAAAATCAATATTCAAGATATCCTTGAGTACCTCAAGTCTAAGGACACTTGCACCATTGCTATGATACGACTATCATTGACATTTGAATAGATTATCCATATGATTATCTCAATACTACTCGATCCAATCAAGGAGTGTAACATGTGCTAGTCTGTCTGGATTAATAATGTCCCATCTCATTAATCCTATGACTAGGAATAATTTTGATACTAACAGAATTACACATGATAAGAATCTCAATATCATGATCTCATCATGATTTCCTTCATGCTATGTTATGTATCAAGGACTTCATTAATTGATTTAAGATCACTTATCAATTCATATATCAAATGACATCAAATTAATGAAAAAGCCTTTTATTAATCAAATAAATTTGTACAATAAGTGCTAAAGGTGATTGCCTTTAGAGCACTCCTCTAACATAGTAGTCACAAGACACTTAGAGGAATGGTTAGATATTTCGCGTAAGTCTATTATGTATGTGTTGATATCTCTATTTCCTTTAAATATGTCTTGACCATCAATAGAGGTTACAAGACATTCGTTGGAAGTAAAGGTTACTTTGTTTTCTTTATCACATAATTGACTAACACTCAACAAGTTATGTTTCAAGCCATCAACAAGACATCTTTAATAAAAGTGGTACCATTAGTACCAATAGAGCCAATGCCAATTACCTTACCCTTAGCATTGTTTCCAAAGGTAACTTTACCTCGATCAATACTTTTGATTTCATTGAAGAGTTCTTTGTCTCCTGTCATATGCCTTGAGCATCCACTGTCTACTAGCCAAGCATTTTTGTTTATTGTGGACTTGAGGCATACCTATACAATCACAATTCAAGTATGATTTTTAAGTACCCAAATGATCTTGGATCCTTGGGGGTTAGCACATGAAGGTTCCCAATTAGCCTTCCTTATCCAACAATGTTTATTTATGTGACCCATTTTCATACAATAATTACACTGTTTAAGTGTAACATTGCTTTTTGGTCTCAAAATATTTTTGAATGCCATATTTCTATTTAACCGATTTTGAGAGTAATGGCATGCACAATTATGATTAATTGGTGCTTTCCTAGATACATCCTTCTTATACATAAAGGCATGATTATTCTTTTTATGTATAGAAGGTTTAGTATACTTATTCCTAGGTGTTGTTCCAGCAATTGTGGAGATGTGAGGTTCACTAGACTTAACAAAAATGGTTTTGTGAGAAGATGATGATGTGTCCTTAAATCCTAGACCATGTCTAATTAAAGGTGGTCTTTGAGATACAATGAGAGTATCTAAACTCTCTTTTCCTTTGTGGAATTTTGAAATTGAATTTCTAAGTTCCTCAACTTCATTTTTTAAATTATTATTTTCTTTAAGCAAGGAATTAGTTGAGGGTCTTGAAGAGTATTCATCTAATGACTTTTGAAGGGATTCATTAGATGATTTAAGCTTAAAGTTCTCCTTTTCTAAAGCATCTATTTTGACTTTTAAATTAGAATTGTTGTTCTTATAAGTACTGAATTTACTCCTATATTTTTCTAATTCTAGATTCAATTCTTCTATTAGGATTTGTTCATCATCATAATCATCATTATCACTATTACTATCATTATCACTACTATTATTATTGACAGAGTATGAGTGTAGTCTTACCTTCTCCGAGACATGATCCTCAATAGCCATGAAGCATAGGTTGACCTCTTCGCTTTCATTGTCATCTTTTTCGCTTGAAGAGCTTTCGTCATCCCATGTGGCTTTGTGACCTTTCTCCCTATTGTCTCTTTGGTATTTGCTATTATGCTTCTTGAGCCTTGGACATTCTGGTTTAATATGCCCTTTCTTTCCACATTCATAGCATTTTACCTCTTCCTTACTTCTTTGTGCATCTTTAAAAGTCTCTTTGAGGTTTCAGAACTGGGCCTGGTTTCCTATGTGATTGTCACATCTTCTAGATTTGGCTAATGTATCTGATCCTCTTCATATGAATCTTAATTAAGGACCTGGTCTTCATCCTCTTTTCTGAGTTTAGACTTAAGAGTTGAAGGCCATGGAACCATCTTGATTCTCTTGCAGGGATCTAGGCCAAGAGAAGTAAAACTTGTTGGCGGTAAATGAAAATAATTATTTCTCTGTCTTAGCTCCAAGTGAAGTGCTAACTTTACTTCTTCCAAACACATAGGATCTTTATGACACACTATTCTCCATAACTGATAACTTCCAAGAGCCACAACTATAGTAGTTCCTGCGATATGAGTGTAAGCACGATGGAATATGAAAATTCCAGCAATATGTCCTAGGACTTTGGGAGTCAAATTATCTGCAATTAGTTTTGCAAATAATTTTTTCCAATAACTGAGTGGCTGGAACCATGTTAAAAACTTAGCCTATAGGGATTGTATATTTTCTCTTTTGCAAATGAATGGGAGAAAATCTATCAGAGAAATCTGAACTGTATGATAATATAATGTTGATTGACACCATAAGTACCATAATTGTTCAGGTAACATAAACTCTGTGGAGAGTCTATTGCCCAGATATTGAGCCAAGAAAGAGGGTTGAATTGGAGTTTTAAAAAATAAACTTTAAAGTGCGGAAATAAAAATTAAGTTTAGTAGGGATATAAGAATATGACACAAGGATTTTTATAGAGTTTCGAGTGTTAACAAACCCTACTCCTCTTCCCAATCACAATTGGAAGTTTCACTAACACACTAAGTGTTACAATGGAGTTTTACAAGCTCACTCCCAACTATGGTGTTTCTCACAATAGCTCACATCTAACCCAGAAATCCCTTGTGTTTTGATGGCTCAAACAATAACCAATTCCTTGTGTTTTACAGGCTCACACAAACAATCTTTACCTTATGTTTTACAGGCTCACACAAACAACCTTTACCTTGTGTTTTACAGGCTCACACAAACTACTTTTACAAGTGTTCTACTCTTAACCTAGACATACCCAAAACTCACTTGAGTAAATGATTACAGAGAGACACACTTACAAATCTTTATTGCTCAATAAATGATGAGAAAAAAGACTTTTTATAGAGAATAAATATCAAATGCACAATATGGCTTACAACAAGTTTTGATTCAAAATATTTTCAATTCCCTTGTTCTTTTGTTCTCCTTGTTCACTCTTTTGTTCTCTTCTTGTTCTGGATGCATAAATGACTTCCAATTATACTTTCATAGTAAATTATAGCCGTTAGAGTGCATTTATTATGAAACTAGTCGTTGCACCAACCCTTAGGTCGTGAAGCTCTCAGGAAGAATTTGTCATGTTTGTTCACGGGCGTGACATTTCTTTCACGGGTGTGACTGAAAAGTTCATTCACGGTTGCTATCTTCCTTCATGGCCGTGAACTTTAAATGTTAGTTTGTTGGCGATTAGCTTTATCATGGACGTGACACATAGGGTCACGGGCTTGAACATGCCACTTCTTCAATTTTATCTTTTAAAGATTAATCTTCCATTCTCCATTCTTGCTAACATATTTCATACCCTGTTTAATAGATTTAGAAAACAAGTATGTTAAATACAATATTGCTATTTTATTTGTTATCATTAAAATGATGGAAATATCCCTCAAGGTTCAACAGAGTCTATAGACAATCACCCAAGGGTACTCCGCAGGGAAATAGACAATCTTCCTTGGAATTCCCAACTTATCTTAGAACAACATCATGTATGTGAAAAGCATATTCTGGGCAAAACTCCTGATCTATTTGAGGTTTGGACTTATTGGACAATTTGGAAGGAAGTCTAAAAAACTGAGGACTGGTGTGCTTGATTGGGAACTGAAAGCAGACTGAGAACTAGAAGCCATGAAAATGAAGGATATCTTGAATGATGATGAGATAAGATCAATTTGAGAAGGTGAAGGTCGAGATAGAAAATCAGGGATGAGATGCTTATCCCCTTTTATATGCTAAACTTCAAAACTATAATGGCTAAACCACTCTTTCCATGTCAGCAATTGTGGATGTAGATAGTCTTCTGTCTGAAATCTAGCATATGTGGAAAAGATGAGCAATCCATGACAATTGTAAAATGATGACCAATCAGATGGAATTCAAATTTTTTAATTCCATATTTCACAGCTAAGATCTCCTTGAACGTTGAATGATAGTGAAGCTCATTGTCTTTGAAATAACAGCTTGCATATCCACACACTTCTTTCTTATCTCCATTGATCTCAAAGATTATTGCTCCCCAATGTTCATCTGATGCATATATCTGTAATAGTCTTTTTCCTGTAGAAGGAATCTGCAAATAGGGTAGACTCTGAGTGACTGACTTGATTTCTTAGATTAATTTGGTGTGAATGGCCGACCATGGTGGTGGATATTTTTTCAAAAGTTGATATAATGGCTTTACCAACTTACTGTATCCTGATATGAACTGTTGGATATAATTGGCTATCTCGAGGAACTGTTGAATTTGCTTTACTGTTAAATTTTTATCTGGGAATTTTAACAGTTCTTGGGCCAAATGGGGCTGAGACCTGTAAGTTCCATTAGAAAATTGTATCACTAGTACAAAAATGACTTATACGTGTCTGTTATTTTGAACTTTATGTGTCTGTTAAATGACAAATGCCTATGAGGGAGATGCATATAAGTTAGATTTTAGATATCTGTCAAAGTAATTGACGCATATAATTATTTTATGCGTCTATTAAAATATAATGATAAATGCATAAAGTATATTTTAAAACAATGACTATAGGCGTCTGTTGTTACAAAACAGTAGACACCTAAAGTCAATTTTTTAAAAAAAAAATTGATTGTAGGCGTCTGTTGTTATAAAACAGTAGACACCTATAGTCATTTAAAAAAAAATTCACTATAGGTATCTGTTGTTACAAAACAGTAGACACCTATAGTTAATTTTTTTAAAAAATATTATAAATTAACAAACATACAGAAAATTGTAAAAATTACTTAAACCCACAAAAAAACTAATTGTATAACAAAAAAACAACTACAAAGTGAAAAAAACCTACAACATAAAATTAACAAAAAGAAAATACACAAAAAATAAAAAAAGATAAATAAACTTCTTTGCATAAAAAAAAAAGTAAAAGATCAAGTACCAATAGTAATAAGGTGGAAAACATACAACTCCTTGGCTAATTGATGGTGAAAATTAGCTTTAACATGTGCAGAACCAACTTATTTTCTCCTTACCAAACGCCTTAGACAACCTCCCAATGCATGATACTCACCTTCATTTTATCAATCAACAAAAAAATATTTTCTTGCCATCATCGTGGCTACAACATAGAGGCTCAAATTTGAACATAGTAGCAAAAAAAATGTAGAAAAAAAGCTAAAGAGAAAAAAAATAAAGAATACCTTTTCCATGCGTATCTTCGGCCACTAACGAACAATATAGCTCTTATCATTATCGTTGCCACTAAGACAGATCCAAAATCGATGCGATGAAAGTATTACAAGCTAAATTTATATTGAGAGCTGAAGATGAAGATGGTTAGCGTATACAAGTAGGTTTCAAGATCTAAAGTAAATAAAATAGATAAATGCAGTTGGTTTTCAAATAAAAGACACAAAGAAGAACCAAGTTTTTGGTATTAAAATATGAACTATAGGTGTCTGTCTTTACTCGTGACAGACACCTATTGTACACTAATATGCGTATGCTTTTATTAAAGTCAAACGCATAATAAAAGCAGACGCATATGAGTGTAGAGATATTACGCTTCTGTTCTTTTTAAAGACAGACACCTAAAGTAAAATGTATATGTGTCTATTTTTTTGTTAAGACAGACACCTAAAATACACCTAAAGTATAAGTTGAATTTTACATGTCTATCATTTATATTAACAGACGTATATACCAATAAAAATATTTTTCAATAATTAATTCAAAAAAAATTATTGTTTATTAATAAACAATAGGTGTGTTGTTTGTTAAGACAAATGCTAAAAGTATATATATGTCTATTTTTATTAAGACAGACGCCTAAAATACATGTAGAATTTTACATGTCTATCATTTATATTAGCAGACACATATGCTTTGTCATTTTATCATATATTTACAAAAATGTCACCGCCTTTATTTTCTGTGTATGATATTTTTACAACAGACACATATAATATTTGCTTAAAAAGTATTTTTGTACTAGTGCATCCCAAGAAATCAATGGTCGTCTGGGCCAACTGCATTTTTATTGGCTGAGCATCACTCCATGGGTCTTTGTTAAGTCTATGAACTTTTTAACCGTCTCATGATGAGAGTTGATATCTATAACACCCTCTTACCCCACTTTCGTTCAGCAAGATAAGTGTGTATTACCCGTCTAATTGTTTTACAAAATTAAAGAAGTGAAGTAAATATTTTTTTTTCTAAAAATATTATAGAAAGTGAAATAAAATTTCATACAAGCCCAAATATTCAAAATTTTATTTGTTTATAAAGTATAATAACTTACATTATAATTCATGTCTATAATACATACTAAAGAAAGTAAAACCATAATTTAATTTATAGAAGTTTTTTGTTATAAAATATACCAAAAAGAAAACCCAAAGTTTTTTACTGCTTCATTCCAAGTACCCTTATTTTTTTGACAATTCTCATATCTACAACTACCCTTCTAACTTGCGCGAGAGGAAACCATTCGCGCTAAGCTACTAGATTAATGGTGCTTCAATGATAAAAATTTTACATACATATATATTTTCTCACATATTAATTAATCATTTAATAAATAAGGCATAAAATAAAAATTATATAAAATCAATAAATTTCAGCAAATGCTCAAAATTTAACAACTTTAATTCATATATCATTAATAAAAATCACATACTTCGATATTATTATTATTATTATTATTATTATTATTATTATTATTATTATTTTCTTGTGCCCATAACACCTATAACCGAACCAACTAATAAGAATAACGAGTTTGTCGTTTCTTGCTTTCATAATGTAGCGCCAAACGCTTTTATAATATTGTCATTACCGGCTTAATAATTTTTCACCGAACACATTTATAAATTGTCATTATCGGCTTTCATATTTAGCACCGAGTGCCTTAAATCCCTGATTGGCATGTCAAACTATTCTTTATTCTAGTTCTAGCCTAGGTGTCTTTGGGTTTAACTATTTTTATTTTAATTCCCAATATTTTCAAAAATGCCAATATTATTCAATTATCATATTTATGCTTATTTATTTTTATTCTTTATTCTCATTATTATCGTACTAAAATCTCATACATAAATAATTTTTTAAACATTTATAATTATCAATAAAGTAAATATTTATATTAATTATTATATATAATAATCACAACACATGCAAAAGCCCAAAGTTTCATATTTTTACCTATAGAAAATTTCAGACCTATTTTTGGGATTCATTTTTAGCCAATTTATAATTAGAATTAGGAGTTTAGGTCTTATAACCATTTTTAGCGTATTATCTTAGCTTTCAGATTCATCAAAAATCACTTACATCCCATTTTTCTATCAAAAGTTATGGTTAATTTAATATTGCATCATCACTGATATTTCTGTTCAGAATTTTCTGGACATATTCTAGGTTTGAAATTCATGCATTTTTCTTGGAAAATCTACACATAATTAGATGTTATGTCTGAATACATATTAAATTCTTATGGCTTAGCTATCATTTTCAACAAAGAACATACAGAAAGGAGTTCCCGAACTTAAGTTATCATCAAAATCGTCAAGGCTATTTCTCGAACTCAGTACCCGAGCCATCAATTGGCATCCATCCACATTTCAACCACATTCATCCTTTGTATTCATTTTGATACTAAAATTTCCAGAATTACAACTACATTCATATGTCTCAATTATTTCACACCATTTGGTCTCATTTCCAAATAAAATATCAAAAACAACAACTAATTACATAACACATCAAACACAGAATCATATGAAACTTTAACACATAATTACACACATATGAACATCATGTAAGATTTTCATCAATAAAGCACATACCTAATCAGCTTTAGCTCTTCCCTTAATCCTTATTTTTCTTCCCTTATTATCTAGCTTTCTCTGTCTTTGTCACCCTCTTGAGGGCCTCTCACATGTTCATTTATTTTTCCTACACAACCATACCACATCTCAATTCCAATATCCATTTTCAATGCTTTTCATGTCTACATAGTATTCTAATGCTCCTAATATGTTTTACACCTTAATTGAGCTAAAATGTACTAAGGTTAAACTTCCCCCTTAATATGTCATGGCTTTCCAAAAACCATATCTTAGTTCCCAATTCATTTCCTTCAATTCAACACTCAATTCACATTTCTCTTATCACCAATTATGGTGTTTCCATATTAATTTAAATTTTTCCTAATTTATTTAACTATGGCAGCCCCTCATTCATCCATTAACATCATATTTTCTTTAGTTTTTAAGCCATAAAACAATTAACTAACTTCAATTATGTTTGATTCAAAGTTTAATTACACTTCCATCAACTAATCCCAAACTTAAATTTATAAGTTCAATCTTGCAACATAACCTACATCTATCAACCCTAATCACATCTATCATCAATATGGATTTCAAATGGAAGGAAAAAGGTTGAATTTAAGAAGAATAAACTAACCTTAAGTGTTCTCCATGGTGGGCCGAAATTGCTCCTACTCTTCTCCCTTTTCCTTCTTTTTTCTTCCTTCCTTCTTGCTCCTTTGGTACCTTTGTAGTAAAAACTCTTTAATTTTGTTTTTTCCTCTCTCAAAACTAATTTATTTCCTCATTTTTTTCAAGCTTGATTTGCAGAGAAAAATGGAGTTTTAGGGAGCCTATGGTGGACAGAAAAGAGAGGAGAAAAAGAGAAGATGAAGATGGCTTATGGAGAATATGGAATTTCCTTCATCTTTTTGACTTTTTATACCTTGATTAAGGTGTGGGTCCCACTAATTAAAATTAATCTTAATTTTTACTGGTCCATTAAGTTAATTAATCTCGATTAACATTTAAAATTTGAGAAATTCCATTTTTACCACATCTTCGTCCATATTCACACTTTTCCCCAAACAATTGCCATAATACCGATTTTGTCCACAGAAAATTTTATTTTTTTCTAATTCTACCCCTAATCTTTTTAATTCCTAAATAATAATACCCTTAATTATTTTTTCTTATTATTAGTCATTTTTATATGAGTTCAAATTTAGACTCCGATTGAACTAGTGGACCCTACTACGGTCATGCGCAATCGGGCCCTAAATCACTGGATGTTACAATTCTCTCCCCCTAAAGAAAATTTCGTCCTTGAAATTTACCTGATTAGGTGGAGCCGAATAGCTAAGGATATTGAGTCCTCATCATTTCTTCACTCTCCCAGGTGGCTTCTTCTATTGCATGATTGCGCCATATGACCTTTACCAATGGTACCTTCTTGTTCAGTAGTTCTTTGAATTCTTGAGCTATGATTTTCACTAGCTCTTCAACATATGTCAAGTCTGGTTGTACCTTTATTGATTCCACTGTTATTACATGTGTTGGATCTGATTTGTATCTTCTTAACGTTGAGACATGAAACACATTGTAGATCTTATCTAATTCTAGTGGTAAGGTCAATCTGTATGCCATTGGACCCACACATTCAAGTATTTCGTATGGTCCAATAAATCTAGGACTCAATTTTCCCTTTTTACCAAAATGAAGTACTTTCTTCCAAGGTGAAACTTTCAAAAATACCTTGTCTCCGATGGCATATTCAATGTCTTTCCTCTTCAAATCAGCGTAGAACTTTTGTCGATCAGTTGTAGCTTTTAACCGATCTTGAATTAATTTCACCTTATTCTCTGTCTGCTGCACTAATTCTGGCCCCATTAATTTCTTTTCACCAAATTCTGTCCAGTATAATGGGGTCCTACATCTCCTTCCATACATAGCTTCGTATGGTGCCATGCCGAGACTAGTTTGATATCTATTGTTATATGCAAATTCCATCAATGATAGGTACTTATCCCAACTACCCTTAAAGTCAATTACACAACTTCTAAGCATATCTTCCAGCAATTGAATAACTCGTTTAGATTGCCCATCTGTTTGTGGGTGAAATGTTGTACTAAAAGTAAGTCAGGTCCCCAATGCTTGCTGTAGACTTTTCCAAAATTTTGATGTGAACCGTGGGTCTCGATAAGAAATAATAGATATTAGCACCCCATGTAGTCAAATTATCTCATTAATATATAACTTTGCTAACCGGCTCAACGAGTAATCCATCCGAACTGGTAGAAAGTGAGCCGATTTAGTAAGCTTGTCAACAATTACCCATACTACATCATGTTACTTTTGCATCAAAGGCAAACCAGATACAAAATTCATCGTAATCCTTTCCCACTTCCATTCTAGGATAGCAATGGGTTGCAACAATCCAGATGGTATCTAGTGTTCTGCTTTCACTTGTTGACATGTCAAGCATCTTGTAGTATATTCCACTATATCCTTCTTCATTCCTAGCCACCAATAATGAGTCTTCAGGTTCTGATACATTTTATTGCTCCCTAAATGCATGGAATAAATGGTATTATGCGCCTCCTTTAAAATTATTTGCTTTAATATGTTGTCATTTGGCATGCACAATCTTCCTTTATAACTTATGCTTCCATCATCTTCAATCTTAAATTCAAGTCTCTCCCCCTTTTTAACTGCCTCAGGAATTATCATCAATTTTTGATCTTGCTTCTGAGCTTCTCTCACTTGTTGCCTTAAAGTAGGTTGGACCTGTGACTCTACCAAAATAAATTATGAGTCTAATTTTTAATTTTTTATTATTATTATTATTATTATTATTATTGAGGAAATTTTAAACTATACCTACCGATGTTTTTCTTCTTAAGGCATCGACTATTACATTGGCTTTGTCTAGCTGATAATCAATAATACAATTATAATCCTTGATTAACTCCAACCAGCGCCTTTGCCTTAAGTTCAACTCCTTTTGTATGGGCAAATATTTGAGGCTCTTATGATCTGTGTATATGTAGCATCGCTCGCCATACAAATAATGTCGCCATATTTTTAAAGCAAACACTATTGCTGCTAACTCCAAATCATGAGTAGGGTAATTCAGCTCATGAGGCTTCAATTTCCTATATGCATAAGCAACTAATTTACCCTCTTGCATTAATACACAACCTAGCCCATTATGAGAGGCATCACTATATATCACAAAATCTTTCCCTGTAGTAGGTTGGGTCAAAACAGGTGCTTCGGGTAGCATGACTTTTAGTTTCTCAAAACTTGCCTGACACTGATCTATCCACTCGAACTTAGTTTCTTTTCTGAACAATTTGGTAAGTGGTGCAGCTATGCTTGAAAATCCCTTCACAAACCTTCTGTAATAGTCAACTAATCCAATCAAACTTCGAACTTCTATTACATTGTGAAGTGACTTCCAACTTAGAATGGCTTCTACTTTGTTAGGATCAACACGGATTCCTTCAACTGAAATAACATGCCCTAATAATCCTACTTCTTCTAACTAGAACTCACATTTTGATAGCTTTGCATACAATTGATTTTTCCTCAAACTCTGTAGTACTACTCTGAGATGTCTATCATGTTCTCCCTTATCCCTCGAATACACCAGGATATCATCTATAAAAACTACCATAAACTCATAAAGGTAAGGCCTAAAAATCCTATTAATCATATCCATAAAGGTAGTTGGTGCATTCATTAAGCTAAAAGGCATAACCAGGAACTCATAGTGGCCATAACGAGTTCTGAAGGCTGTTTTGGACACATATGATTATTTGATTTTCAGTTGATGATACTTGGATCTGAGATCGATCTTAGAAAATACTCCTGCTCCCTTCAATTGATCAAACAAATCATCAATTCTAGGTAGTGGGTATTTATTTTTAATTGTCACCTTGTTCAATTATCGGTAATCAATATATAACCGACGAGTGCCATCCTTCTTTTTCACAAACAATACCGGAGCATCCCATGGTGACACACTAGGCCTTATGAACCCTTTGTCGACCAATTCCTGCAATTGAACCTTTAACTCTCTCAATTCTGTAAGTGTCATTCTATAAGGAATAATTGATATCGGGGTTGTACCAGAAATCACATCAATAGCAAACTCTATCTCCCTATCTGCTGGTAACCCCGACAAATCCTCAGGAAACATATCTGGGAACTCACATAGTGTGGGGATGTCCTTGAGTTCCGGGCTCCCCTTCCTGGTATCTATCACATGGGCCAAGTATGCCTCACATCCCTTCCTAATGTACTTCTGAGATTTTAATGCAGAAATAACACTGGTCAAACATGTTTGACCTTCACCCTGAATGATAGTGTCACCCTGCCCGGGAATTTTAAGTAAAACTTTTCTAGATCGGCAGTCGACTATAGCTCCATGCTTTGTCAACCAATCCATACCTAGAATAACATCGAATTTATGAAAAGGTAGTTCTATTAAGTCTGCTGGAAATTCTCTACCCTGAATTATTATTGAACTGTTTCTATAAATCTGATTCACTTTCACACTATGTCCCAATGGATTGGTCACAAATATTTCATATTCTAAAGTCTCAGGTATCATGTTCCCTTGTCTAAGTGCAGCTGTACTTATGTGTGAATGCATTGAACCAGAATCTATCAATGCATGTAAATCAAAGTCAAATAAGGAAAGTTTACCAACTATGACGTCTGGTGCATCCTCGTCCTCATGGGCTCTCATGACATATGCCCGAGCTGGAGCTCTACTACCTCTGAGTATGTCAACTGTCTCTGATAGCCCCTAACTCTCTCCGATACGACTATCTCTAAACTGGTCTCAACCTCTACCGTGGCTCTGTACCTGTGCCATAGTCTATGCTGGTACCATATTGCCTGTACCAAGTCTAGGACAATCTCTCTTCATATGGTCAGTAGCTCCACATCTCAAACATGCCCCGGTTAACCACCTACACTCTTCTATATGAGCTCTACCATAATGTTGACACATAGCCAGAGCTGGTCTCTTGGGAAATGATGCTGGTGAACTAGCAGATGATGTTGCGGGTCTAAAATGCTGACCTCGCCTACCAAAAAATGTCTACCCAGCAGCCCGTGGCTGAAAGGGTCTGGGTACTATCCGTCCTTTTCTACCCGATGTCTAGGCCACACTAATTGCTGATTTCTTGGAGAACTCTTATGTCTTTAGATTTTTCCTCCTTTCAACACTAATAGCAAAGGACACTAATGTAGCAAAATCTATATGATGGTGGGAAGCCACTAAATATCCAATCTCTTCATTGAGGTCATCTTCAAATCTATGACATTTATCAACTTCATCTCCAATAATCCCAGTAGCATACTTGCTTAGCCTGGTGAACTCCATCTCGTACTCAGCTACTGTCATACCCCTCTACTTCAAATTCAGAAATTCTCACTTTTTCTGAACAACATAAATTCTTGGCACATATTTCTTTTTAAACTCTGTTACAAAGAAATCCCACGTCTGAGGGTTCGAAGTCTGGGATTTCGCTAACACTAATTTCCACCAGTCATAGGCATGCTCCTGAAAGAGGGACACTGCATATCTAACCTTGTACTCCTCCGAACATTGCATCTCCTTAAAAACCCGTTCTGTCTTTTCTAACCAAAATTTTGCTGCTGTCGGGTCATCTTCTTTCTTGCCCATAAAATCCGTAGCCCTATATTTTCTTAATTTATTAATCTGGGGTTTTGGTTGAGGTGGGGGAGGTGGTGGAGCTGGTGGTGGCATTACTTGTGCTATCTGCTGTAATAAGGTAGCCATCAATTGCATAAGGGGTACCTGACCCGGATCAATTTGTTCTTCAGCATGTTATGCAGCTATCACACTAGGCTCTAACGCTCTAATTGATGTTGACCGTCTATGAGTAGCCGAATTAGCTATATTATCACCTTCCTGTTCTTCATGACTTCCCCTCGACTTCGTATCCATTAAAACCTATTTTTGAGCTTCATTTTCAGCCCATTTAAAATTAGAATTGGGAGTTCTGGTTTTCTAACCATTTTTCGCTTATTATCTTAGCTTTCAGATTCATCATGAATCACTTAAATCCCATTTTTCTATCAAAAGTTATGGTTAATTTAATACTACATCATCACATATATTTCTGCCTAGAATTTTCTGGACAGATTCTAGGTTTGAACTTCATGCATTTTTCTAGGAAACGCTAGACATAATTAGATATTATGATCTGAATACAAATTAAGTCCTGTGTCTTAGCTTTCATTTTCAACAAAGAATATACAAAAGGGAGTTCCAGAACTCAAGTTATCATCAAAATAGTCAGGGCTGTTCCTCGAACTCTGTACCCGAGCCATCAATTGGCATCCATCCACATTTCCACCACATTCATCATTTGCATTCATTTTGATACTAACATTTCTAGAATTACAACTACATTCATATGTCTCAATTATTTCACATCATTCGGTCTCATTGCCATATAAAATATCAAAAATAACAACTAATTACATAACACATCAAACACACAATCATATTAAACTTTAACACATAATTACACACATATGAACATCATGTAAGATTTTTATCAATGAAGCACATACCTAATCAGCCTTGGCTCTTCTCTTAATCCTTCGTTTTCTAACCTTATTAGCTAGCTTTCTCCTTGCCTTTGTCACCTTCTTGAGGGCCTTTCACTTATTCATTTATTTTTCCTACACAACCATACCACATCTCAATTCCAATATCCATTTTCAATGTTTTTCATGTCTATATAGTATTCTAATGCTCCAAATATGTTTTACACCTTAATTGAGCTAAAATGTACTAAGGTTAAACTTCCCTCTTAATATGTCATGGCTTCCCAAAAACTATATCTTAGTTCCCAAGTCATTTCCTTCAATTCAACACTCAATTCACATTTCCCTTATCACCAATTATGGTGTTTCCATATTAATTTAAACTTTTCCAAATTTCTTAACTATGGTAGCCCCTAATTCATCCATTAACATAATATTTTATTTAGTTTTTTATCCTTAAAACAATTAACTAACTTCAATTATCATTGATTCAAAGTTTAATTACACTTCCATCAATTAATCCCAAACTTAAATTTCTAAGTTCAATCTTGCAACATAACCTACATCTATCAACCCTAATCACATCTATCATCAATATGGATCTCAAATAGAAGGAAAAATGTTGAATTTAAGAAGAATAAACTAACCTTAAGTGTTCTCCAAGGTGGGCCGAAATTGCTCCTACTCTTCTCCCTTTTTCTTTTTCTTTCTTCCTTCCTTTTTGCTCCTTTGGTACCTTTGTAGTAAAAACTCTTTAATTATGATTTTTCCTCTCTCAAAACTAATTTATTTTCTCACTTTTTCAAGCTTGATTTGCAGAGAAAAATGGAGCTTTAGGGAGCCTATGGTGGACAGCAAAGAGAGGAAAAAAAAAGAAGATGAAGATGGCTTATGGAAGAATGTGGAATTTCCTTCATCGTTTTGACTTTTTATACCTTGATTAAGATGTGGGTCCCACTAATTAAAATTAATCTTAATTCTTATTGGTTCATTAAGTTAATTAATCTTGATTAACATTTAAACTTTGAGAAATTCTATTTTTACCACATCTTCCTCCATATTCACATTTTTTCCCTAAACAATTGCCATAATACCGATTTTGTCTATAGAAAATTTTATTTTTGTCTAATTTTTACCCCTAATCTTTTTAATTCCCAAATAATAACATCCTTAATTATTTTTCCTTATTATTAGTCATTTTTTATGGGTTCAAATTTAGACTTCGATTGAACTAGTGGACCCTACTATGGTCATACATAATCAGGCCCTAAATCGCTGGATGTTACAATATCTAGGCTGAACAATAGAATATCATCAATGTAAATTAGGGTTGTATGCAACAATGGTTCATAGATCTTGATCATAGCCTTCTGAAACAATGAGGGTGCCACCTTGAGTCCAAATGGCATCACTGTTTATTCATAATGATGATTAGGAATACAAAACATCATCTTGTATCTATCTTTTGGAACAATGCCTAGCTGCCAGAATCCTACTTTCAAGTCAAACTTCAAAAATATCTTTGCTAAAGCCATGAAAAGGGAACATGGAATCTATCCTTGGCAAAGGATACTTATCATCCTTCAGAAATTGATTCAATGGCTTGTAATCAATAACAAGTCTCTTTTTCCCACGAACTTGTTATGATCTTTTGTTAATATAAAATTCCTGGCATGCCCAATTTGACTTTATAAGTTGTATGAGACCTTCTGCTAACAACTGAGAACATTTTTAAACTGCAAGCTTCAAATCTACTGGAGACATTCCTGGGTGTGAAGCCTTTGTTGGATTTAAATCTTTTGAATTCTTGAATGGAAGTGTGATGAAGAATTTTGGTCTAGTCCAAAGTGGATAATGGTGCTTCTGTGCAAATTTTGTGTGAGAAATAGCACAACAGTAATCTTGAAACTCCTTTACCAATTCTGAGGACTATGAAGGAAATTGTTGGGAAGGTTGTAAAGTAAACAGGGAAGGTATGGTAGTATAGGGTAATAACTGGTTTTTAAATCGCAAACCTGTAGGTAAAATGGACAATTTATTCAGCTTAAAATAAAGATCAAATCCTAGGACCAAATCCTTATCTGGAAGTTTTGATCCAAGAACATGTGTCCATATAGTAAGTTCAGGAAAAATTTGCAATTTAATAGGGTTTCTAGTTTTCAGGGTTGTGGTAAAGATTTTTCCATCAACTACTTGAAAGTGCTGATCATGCTGAATCCAATATCTTTCTGGAAGAATAGAAGGATTCATCATAGATATGTGAGCACCAGTATCTATGAGTGCAATGATTTTTATAGGTTTGGCATATTTATGAGGAAATACTGTAATTGGGACCAATGGAATTGGGTGGAATGTGTGGGTAGAACAAACAGTTGGTAAGGTGGATAAGGTTAAATTTGTTGAAGGAATGGTTTATGGAATAAGGAGAAAAGGCTCAATTGTATAGGCAAATGGTATATAATGATCTGGGAAAATTGAATTTTGGGAAGGTAATTCCTCCAGTTGTTCCTCATCCGTCTCCAATTCAAAGTCTGAGAACTTAGCTGCAAACAATGCTCTTGAATCTGATTCATCATCCAAAGATAACAATGATTCTATATCAGCATCTTCTAGATCCACTTGAGAAACTTGATGGATCTTCTGAATAATCTTTGTTGTTTTCTTTGGCTTATTAGGGCAATATTTTGCAAAATGACATTTCTTTCCACACACATAACATTTGTCACTTTTCTTGAATATGTGCTTCCTTCTTTTGAAGAATTTGAATTTCTTTCTTCTATGCCTTCTTGACTTGTAATCATCTGGTGGTTTCCATTTATGGTATCTTTTGGACTTTCGAGAAGGACACGTACACTTCTTGTCCTTGCACTTAATTTGTAAATCTGGTCTTTTGCATGCCATATTCTAAGAAGAATCATGATCCAAAGTCATCAACTTTTTGACCATTTTTGTTGAGAACATATCTTATCAACTAATAATAAAATTCTTTGATAAATCTCTCCAATGCTAAGAGAATTCAAGTCAATATTCTTCTCACGAAGTTGAAATTGAATGTGATTGGAAATACTTTCTAGAAAAGACATCAGAAATGTTTGCTTCAAGTTTTCATCATTAGCTCCACCAAGCAAATAGAATCACTTTGTCATCTACTGATAATGTTTATCAAGATCCTTTCTCAGAAAAGAACAACATTTCATTTTAAAATACTCATCTATGGCCATATCATCATACTCCGTTGTACTACCAACAAACTCTTGATGAAGAGTTGTGAGTATCTCAGCAATTGACTGAGATACTCACAACTAGTCTTTCTATTATTTTCAATTAAACCAATAAATAAATTTTATTTCTTCTGTTTCACCTCTAGTCTTTCTATTTTCATCAATTATATTTTCTTTATTTTTTATATGTTTTGTTGGTCCGAATATTTTAGACTTCGATAGGTTCAACATGTCTGATAATAGAACATGTGCAACTCAAAGACCTAAATTAATAGATGTTACAGTAATAATCCTATTGTAGTCACCAAAATTGTTTATACCTACAAAATATCCTAGGATTCATGTGGACTATCCAAGGAATCAAGAAAAATATGTTGTGTTATAATTTAACGCATACTAAACTTATACCCAACAAGCAAGAAAAAATGTCTTTGTTTTAAATAACCAGGTGTGAATAACTTCAAGGCCTTTATAAAAAGATTTAACAATAAGTGAATCTACCCTTTTGGGTCTATTGATCGATAAAAAGCAAAGAAAATTAAATTGAGCTATGGAAAAAAAAAACTAAGCCTAATCTAATCTACATGGAAAAAATTGAAAATATATTGGTTTCATAGATTTGCATTGAGATAATAAAAACTTACAAAAAAAATCTTTATATAGGCTGCAAACTAATAAAAAAACAAAGTCTTATATTTATTCAAACTTCTATGCAATAAAATCAAGTGGTTTAAGAGATATGCTACCAATATTTTTTCAAACACTTCTCACCATGTGTTTCCAATATATAAAAGACTTGTGTCTTTTTACTTATAAAATATCATTAGTTTTTATAATAAAAGTTAATATTTCTTAAACAAAAAAGAGACATTTATTTTTTATATTGGAAATATATATTGGGAAGTGTGTGAGAAAGTATTGATAGAAATTTTCATGGTTTAAATCCAAATAAAACCATATATCCTAATCTAATAAAAATGAATAATTATTGCTAAAACATGGTATTTGCTGGTGCAAGTAATGACCACCTTTATGCCCCAATTGAGATTGGGGAGAGCATGTAGGGTTAGTTAATATCTAGACCTCTATAAATTTGTGTGTCTCACATTTCTTTCAATGTCATCTGAAATTCCTTGTCACTTGCCTTAGCAAATATTTCATTTTGTCACCAACTCATCCCTCTTCTTGGTGATTGTTTGGGAGAATAGTAAAATTAGTAAAAACTAAGCTCACAAATAGACTATGATTATGAAGTAAATCATATGCAAAAAGGATAAATATCATGAAATATTGAGTGTTAGGCATAGATGATTCTACATGTATGATGCATAATGTGTCGTTTGCTAGTTAAAATTTATGATGGTCAACTTTGTATTAAATAACAAGATAAGCTAATTAGCCTATTGGATGACATCACCATACTCGATTGTGATTCAGTAGGGTAAGAGGGTGTTATATGAAATACTTTATGGTTTATCTAATTACTTATTTTTTACCATGTTTTCACATTTTATTAACTAAAGAAACACTAACTTCCTCTTAGGGCATAACTCAAAGTCTTCTTCATAAAGAGTTCATTTATCTTCTTCATAAGGCAATTTAAGGACTAAACTCATCAATTCTTTTCTTGTAATATTAATTTCAAATTTTCTTCATGCCTTTATCAATTTTTACATTTCATGGTGTAAGGAACTTAATCTAGTCACATACTCTTAGAAATGGACAAGGATAAGAGAGGAATTGGCTCACCTTGATCAATCCTTCACATGACTAAAACCTCCATGAGAGGTTTCTCTATCTTCCACGAATTGTAATGGTCACTAATTAGAGTCTAGTTAGAATAAGTGTGTGAAATACATAGAAACTACATGATTGATATTAGAGATTAAGATAAATTGAGTAAATGACTAAATAAGAAAAAAAGAACTAAATAGATTGATAAAATTAATTTGGTTAAACATATCACATAATAGAATTACAGTTTAATAAAAGCTAGTGTAATTTGTTACGTGTAAAATAAATAAATAAATAAGTTAAAAAAAAGGCAAGGGGACCGAATTTGGTATATTAGGAGGGGAGAATGTATTTGGATTAATTACATTAATTACAACTTCATCAACCTTACCTCCATTCTTCTTTTTCTTCAAACCACCAGCGTCTATTTCTTAAATCTCTCCTTCATGATTTGTAAGAAATTCACTTCAAATAGATTTGTTCTTGGTAAGTAATCCTTTCTCAATTATTCTTGTATTTTTAGAGTTATTAGGACTGTGTAATATCAGTCTTCTGCACTCTAGTTTTGAGGACGTTATCAATTGAATTTGAAAGTGTAAAATATGAAAGTTGTTCATATATGTGTTATTTATATGTTTATTAAATTTTATGAAATTATTTTGGGTATATAAGGAGATAAACTTATTTGGGTAAGATTGGTTCAGGGAGACGAGTCAACAGAATGACCTATGGTTTTTGTTAATTTTATCATCTTAATAGCTGAATATAATATTTTGTAAAACATAAAAGTTGTAGATCTATGTGTTATTTAGTTTTTTATAAAATTTTGTATAAATATCTCTTGTTTAATCTGAGTTATAGAAAAATTAATTATGGTTGTTCCTTAATTGAGTTGTTTCCCTGTACCTATACAACTTCGGTAAATTCATGTTCCTTTTTGAGCTTTTTAAAGGAAGAATTTTCTAAAGTTCAAAATATGAAATTTTTATATCTATATCTTATATAAGTTTCTTTGAAATAATTACCTAAAAATATTGTTTATTTTGTGAGTTATGACCTTAACAAATGAGCTGGACAAGTTGTCATTCTATTCCAAATCAGTTATAAATCCTCTAGTATTTAAGAATCTTAGAGGCAGAATCGGGATATGTGGCAAACATAACAAATATTCTAAATTCACTTACCTAATTGTATAAAACTTTTCATAATAATTGAATATACACGGTAAAAGATATAAAGTTTTAAATATAGCACCCCAAAACTGTCTAATGACAGAAAATATAGTAACATTTAAAATTATACTAAAACTTATGTAATTTTTCAAAACTTCTAAAATTTTAGTATGTTTTAGTATTTATTAGATGTTAGATTTAATTAGGAATATGAATCATATAAATTGGATAAGTATAGAAAAAGTTATAGAGCTAATAGTTATCAAAGGTCATATGACCGTTTAGAAGAAATTTTAGTTATTTATTTAAACTACAATAAAATAAGTATTTTAACAACATATTAATATATTATATTTTTATATTAGGCCCTCTATAAGAGGAAGAGCAATAAAAGTAGACAATCTCTAAATTTTAGATTTTGGAAAAGCTCAATTGAGATTTGAACATATATGCATTTTAGTTTGCCTTATTACATGCTTGTGTGTTAATTGAATAAGTTGCATAATTGAATAATGTATTAAAATGTATAAATATGAAATGGCTGACAAGGGATAAGATAACCTGCTAGGAAATATAAATAAGAGAAAAAAATAATGTAGGTGACATATAAAATATGATAAATAAGATGTTAAAGAATTTATGTATGTATGTATGTATATATATATATATATATATATATAGTTGTTGTGATAGAAGATTTGTAAAAACTATATATGAACATTGAATTATTGATAAATTGTTGTATGATTATCATAACATGCGACTTAGGTTGAGGATTAAATGAAATGAATTGAGTGCTTAATTAATAAAATTTCATGTTAGTGCATGTATAGACATATGGTGGAATAATTGATTGATAAAATGTAAAAAAATTTTGGTTTAAAATTGTAAATGTGTGTTAAGAGATGTGAATGTAGAATATGTAACATAATATATTTTTCAATATAGATTAGTATATGATTGATTAAAAATGTGATATTATTAATGGTAATTATTGAATAATTATGACAATAAAAAGTGAAGTTAGAAAGTTATGTATGATATATGTATTTGATATGAAAAGAGAGGTTATATGGCATACTTGGACTCATAAAGATATTACAAATTTTTGTTATGTATTAAAAGATTTGTTGGCTTGATTGTATAAAAAATTAAGTAAAGTGTGCCAATATTACTTGAATGGTTATATATAATGGCATATCATGTGATTATATGATTTTAAAGTTTTATAATCATATTTTCATTATAAATGTAAAGGTAACATTGATTACAACAAATTAATATATAAAGAAAATAAATAAGTAATAACCTTAATTGCCCAATTATCAACCCGTGGACTAATTAGGGATAGATAGCGCACTATTGTGGATGCATTACGGTACCAATATTGATATGGTTTAGAAACATGGTGGTGATAGTCCTAAGTGCACTTTTGTCCTAATTGTACACTGATTATGTGATTATACTCGGTCATGAGGCTCAAGCTCCGCGAACGCTTTTAACTTGAAACTATAGTGAGTAAGGTGCTTAAGCTCCACGAACAGTCCTACTACACGCCCTATATTCGGACAGTCCGAGAATGAGATTTGGGCTATTTATATTAAAATATTATATATAAATTAATTAAAAGACATACATGTACACGTTGAGAGATAAATGTGTGACATAACATGAATTATAAATATTAAGATAAATTAAATTTATAATTGAGTTATATATATATATATATATATATATATATATATTATCAATGAATTTAGTAATATTGTATAGTCATGTATTTGTTCATGTATAATGTATGTTGGATTATTGTATACTGTATTATAAATTATCTAATATGTAGTTTTGACAATTGTATGTTAAAACATTTAGGCTTATATGGATTGAGATTTGAGTTAACTAAATTAAAATAATTTTAGAGAAACCAATTAAATTAAAATGAGTTACGGAAACTAATTAAATTAAAATAATATGTAAAAAAGAAAATTTTATTTAAATTAAGTCTGTATGTGGAAATTTAATAAATAATTTAAAGCACATAGTAATAAAGATAATAAAATATAGAAACATGAGAGAAGGTAGAATGTTTAATATTTTATATATCACATATGGTTGAATATATGCAATTCATATCTTGATGCATATATAATGATAACATAATGGAACATAAATTTTATTTTATTATAATATTTTCTAAATTTTTAAGCAACAATTATTGTAATTATGTCATGAATTTTATGACTCATGTTTGTATGACTGTATGAAAAAATTTAAATGTTTATATGTACCATTAAGTTAGAAATGACTTAGCGTGAGTTATTTCCATATAGGAATTGGAGCTTGTAAATAGTAAATTGTGAAATTGAAAGAGGAACTACAAACTCATACTAGAGGATACGCATCAGAACTGGTTAATGGTCGGATATATGTTATTTTTTCATTTTGTTCATTATCATGCATATGAGTTTAATAGACATATCTGATATATAGTTAAAAACATATATTGTATTTTGGTATTATACATATATAGTTAGATGTGAGGTAAAAACTGTTAATTTTGATAGTTATAATAAAGTATAATATTTATGTAATAGGTTGATGTATTTTGATAATTGAATTCATATATATATTCTAGGCGATATGTCTCACGAACCTTTCTTCTTCTTCTTGAAAATCCTCTCTTAGTAAGTTTCCTCTCTTTGCAGTGGGAAAAGGATTAAGAAGATAATGACCATATGAGAATGTAGAAAGTTCAAGAAGAAGATAATTGAGTTTAATGATTGGAGAATTAGGATGATAATTGTGAGTACAGGATGTGATAACTATGATTAATAACTAATCTTGGCTAAGTTCAACTTTTAGTCCTACATCTTACCCTTTTCACAATTTTACCCCAAAACCTTATATTAATTTCAATTAAATGAACAAATAAATTTTTTTCTCCTAGTTCACCTCTAGTCATTCTTGTTTTCAACAATTATATTTTTTGTTGGTCCAAATATTTTAGACTTCTATAGATTTAGTATGTTCGATAATAGAACATGTATGATTTTGGAATCTAAATTAGTAGACATTATAATAACACTCCTACTGTAGTCACCAAAAATTGTTTATACCTACAAAATATTCTAGGATTCATACGAACCATCCAAAGAATCAAGAAAAATATAGTGTTATAAATTAACACAAACTAAAACTTTTACACGACAAGCAAGAAATAATGTCTTGGTTTTAAATAACTTTGGTGTGGAAACTTCATGGCCTTCATAAAAAGTTTTAACAGCAAGTGAACCAAACCTTTTGGCCTATTGATACATAGAAAGCAAAGAAAATTTAATTGAGCTATGAAAAGAAAAAGCCTAAGCTAATCTACGTGGAATAAATTGAAAAGATATTAGTTTGATTGATTTGCATCGAGATAGTAAAAACTTACAGATTTTTTTATATATATGCTGCAAACTAATAAAAACAAAAAAACAAAGTCTTATTCTCATTCAAACTTCTATACGATAAAAATAAGTGATTTAAGAAAATACTACCAACTATTTTTTTTATATTATTTCTGTTAAATGCTTTAAATTTAAAAAATGTGTATCTTTTCACTTACAAAATCTAATTAGTTTTTATAATAAAAATTAATATTAAAAAAAATATTTTTTTACATTAAAAATATATGTTAAAAATGTGTGAGAAAATATTGCTAATATTTATTATGGTTTAAATCCAAATAAAATCACCTATCTTAATCTAATCAAAAGTAATAATTATGGCTAAAAAATGGCATTTGCTGGTGCAAGCAATGACTGAGAGAAAAGGGCTAAATTTTCCTATGCGGTTTCGCATTTTTTTATTCACGAGTCCTGGGACTTTGACTTCATAATATGGAGCCCTCGTATTATTCCTTGACTTTCTATTAGAATTGTTACTTCTCTATCTATCACTATCTATTTGCATCCTTTTTATGGTTTTTTGAAAATTAAAATAATTCATTACTTTACTATTATAAAATTATTTTCATATATAATTACAAAATAATATTTTTTGTCCGGCATAAAATAATTGTTGTCAATAGGAAACTGATTACGTTAATTGTAAAGTGTAGTTTACTAATTATGTCAATTTTGATTTGAAATATTATATGAAGTGGATTGTGTATAAAATAATTTATAATGCCAACACTAGTTTAATTTCTTACCAATTTATTAAAAAAAAAACATGCAATAAAATGAAACAACAGTACTAGAATTCAATATTATAAAATATAAGTACTGGAACTTGATCAGGAAAACATGAAAATTTATTGCTTTTCCAAAAAGAAAGGAAGAAAAGGAAAAGATAAAAACAATGTAATGCTTTCGGCTACTAGTTATCCATAAGCATGCCAAGACATGAACTGTCATAGAGAACTAATCAATGACAAGCTTTCCGGTTAAAGCAAAAATATCCCATACATATTCGACAAGAAAATCAACTTATTATTATGCAAAATTTTTCTCTATTAATCAAATGCACAAGGAGGATCACTATTAGATCTTGTAAATTTTTACGATGCAGGACTGTGTGTGGTAGAATAATTTATAATATTTTTATATGCCATTTGATATACAGTAAGAAATCATTTCTTATCCTAAAAGTTAATGATTTCAAGCAAGGGATCTCCGTTAACTATTCAACGTTTTCTAGTCAAGATGTGCATAGGTATACCGTACTCTCTAAGGCTTTAAACCTAACTGTGAAGCAATTGCCAAACCTCATAGGCTTGGTAGAAATCTCCCTGTTCTTGAACAACTTAGCTTAAAAAAAAGCAAGAAAACCATTTGGTAATGTCGATATTTTGTTTCCATGAATTCATTCTGACAAATGTAATCCATTGAATATAAGACCAAGGCATGAGACTATTTATTTTATTACGTGTATAATAATTATACTCAATTGGTATTTATTTGATATATCATAAATATGAAATTTTGAGTTGTTTTATGAAATATAAAACTTAGTTGAGAATTAATTAGATAAAAAAAAAAATTGATTCCGATCGAGGTCCCGATTATTTATATAATCAGTTAAAGAAAATTTGTATTGAAATAGAAATAGATCGTCAAATGAGTATTCCAGCAATACCATGATAGAATGGTGTTGAAGAAAAGAAAAATAGAAACTTACTTAAAATAGTTATATCCATGATATATATAACACATCCTAACTTACGTATTACCATTTGGGGTTATGTATATAATTAATTATGTGGTCTCAGAATTAGTTCTACAACAGCACAATTGTGAATAAATTGAAAATGTGACCTGAATTCATAGATGTCTTGGGGTTGTGCTGCTGCCTATGCTCCTGGTAATTTCCATAAGAAAAGCAATATAT
The DNA here is from genome assembly GCA_023653625.1 of Triadica sebifera. NCBI lineage: Eukaryota > Viridiplantae > Streptophyta > Magnoliopsida > Malpighiales > Euphorbiaceae > Triadica > Triadica sebifera. The sequence continues at coordinate 9,168,898 of CM042900.1, forward strand.
TATAATATATTCAGATCAATCCAAAGGATAGATATTCATATGTTACCAAAAAAAAATTTATATATATTTATAACTAATTTTGATTCACGAGGTATCATATTCTTAAAAGCTGGTTGTATTAAAAAGGGTGAGATAGATCAAAACTTATCTTTATATGGAACTCTAATACATAATTTTTATATCACATAAACATATAGATTTACATCTAATACTGAAGAGGTAATCATACCTTGTATTTATAATAAATATGTTAAATTCACACCCATATTGATAAATAGTGATAAAACGACTCGAATATGGGATCTCTTCCAATTTTTATAAACAAGAATATCAATACGAGAATATCAATCAAGTCATCTGTTAAAAGATAAATTTATCCAACTGAAATTTTGAATATATATATACACACACGATGAATAAAAAAAAAGAAAAAAAAAGTTTCCGTTATTGCGATTAAAAGGGAGTTTTCACAGTTAGTTCAGAAGATCAGGAATATGTAGAAAAATAAACAAGATCAGAAACTTTCAACAACATTAACCCTCAACTCTTCAAAAAGTTAAAAATAAATAAACAAGCACAAGTCAAATTAATGATAAGGAACATGTGGATAAACAAGAGAAGCTTAGATGTATGAATATCACCGAAAGTCCGCAGGCACAAGTGTAGCGTGGAAGACGAAGTGGGCACCATAATTTCGTGCCGATGGCAATCAATGGGGATGGAATTATTTGATGATTAGGGAGGGATGGCTTCTTCATCTTATGGGGTTGTGGAATTTGGGTCCACATTTCACACTTGTATCATTTAGTTCTTCATTGGTAAATGGATTTTCCTTTTCCTTTTATTGAATTTTATTTATTAAAAAGCAAATATAAATTTAAATATATTGTATTGGGAAAATATAAAATATTATATGTTAGTTATCTCAAACAGTCAACATATATTTTATTTCATTTGCTGCTAGTACCCTTTTTTTTGTAGTTTTTTAACGAATGTTCCCCAAATGTTTTTCTTTTTTTGAAAGTAATTCGGATGACTATGTACATTAAGGTTATTTTGTGTGAAATTTTAATGTAGTATTCTTGCCTAACTTTTATTTTTTTTTAAACAAAATATTCTTGGCGTACTAGCAAAATTGAAAGTTGCAATTTATCAATATTCATGAAATACATTGAAAATTTTTCCTTTTTTTATCTGTATATTTTATTATTTACCTGCTAGTTTTCCTACTTTAAAAATCATTGAGGACTGACTACTTTCTGCGTAGATTTCTTTATTTTTCCCTATAGGAATAGATTTAGGCCCAATTCATGTGATGATGACACTGAGTTGGGTCCACCTTCACGCTTACATCATTGAGATTTTATTAAAACATGAGTTTTTACTTTTTTTTTTAATATAATATTTTCTACTATTCACGTAGTAATGATTTTTTTGTGTAGATTTAAATTGATTTTTTTTACTATTTAGACTCAAGTTTCAAAAATTAATAAGACATTAATTAATTATAATACATCTACAAGACACTCCAACATGGCAATATTGGTCATTTTGATATCTCTACTTAACAAAAAATCATATCAACATTTCAACCTAAAACTTTTGTTATCTTCAGACACCTTTTTACACTACCAAACTATTAAGAGTGCGTGATTTACACATACTCTATTAAAAAAAATAAACAAATAAAATTTAATTAACTCATTACATATGAAATTTTTAAATTTGAAAAAACAATTACAAGATTGACAGTTATCATACTTGTTTTCTCTTCATTTTTTGTGTCTAATTTCACCTTCCTCAATGAAGATTGATGGCAAACTGTTAACAATAAAACCTTTCGAACTGAGAAGTCTACCTCCCCACCAGAGTCGGCTCCTCCACTCGTAACGTCCTTCTAGGCAGTAACAATACCAACAACATCACCGGTCTGCCCATACCAGGCATCGCCATCGACATTAAAGTCGTCGAACTTTCCAAAATCTTATGCATTCATTAAGGGTATCTTGCAATTTGAACCTTTACTTAGTAAGTAATATGTTCCAATGATATTAGAATGGTAAGACTAGATTTGAACCATCTAGCCTACACAAACTTACATGTATTACATACATATAAGATATCAACACCACTGATGTCTTATTTAAAATGACACGTTTAACGTGACATTGTATCTTGTATCCTTTTTACAAGTGTTGTTGAATATTAATGAGTATTTTTGTTATTTTGATAATAACAAATAATTAAACAATAGAAAATTAACCATATTTTATATTTTAAATGTTTAGACAGGTTAAATATTTCTTAAACCTTTAAAGCCAATTGAATCAAGTCAATTGAAGTTCAAATAGTGAAATTCAAAAGCAATTCACACCTATGACACATTTGTCATGCCTATGAATATAATTTACATTTGTTAACATTCACTGCCGTGAAGCGTAAGTCATACTTGTGAAACTAGAAAGAGAAAGCTAACAGACGCAAATAACAAAGAGATTGAATGACTATTTTTGTATTAAATGCACTTCAAATAAATTTATTTCTTAAAGGAAGTATAAATGCAACACATTTTATGACTTCCAAATGTTTTAAAGAACTGATTATTAAGCTTAAATCTTTGTAAAGTCTTGTACATTCAACATCTCCATCCACTTTATTCAAATTTATGTTGTAACCATTAATGCTCAATATTGTTGAGCTTTTTTGGTAGTTTAATAGTTTTATTCTTGTAATCAATCACTCAATAGTTAGATTAAGTGAGTTGGATTGTGAGTGAAATACTTGTAAGGATTTTTGTGTGAGCTATCAAAATACAAGAATCTGGTTGTTGCGTTAGTCATTAAAATTCAAGAGTTTTCTAAGTTAGATATTAGTCAATAGTGAAAATACCATAGTTAGGAGTGAGCTTAGTTAAATTCCATTGTAATCTTTGAGTTAGTGAAATGCCTAATTGCGATTGAGAAGAGGACGTAGGTTCTTTAATACCCAAACTTCTATAAATTTTGTGTCTCTCATCTCTATCCTTATTTCTTTATCATTTCTTTGTGATTGCCTTAGTTAACATTTTTAATTATCCACCAATTCATCTCCCTTTCTTGGTTATTGTTTGGACAACAATTGGTATTATCGCTAAGTTTATCATTTAAGCCTAACAAAAGCTAGTAAAGATCGAATCATGGCCAATGAAGGGTTTCAAAGCCTCAAGCCTTATTTTGATAGAGCAAACTATGCAAATTGGAAGTTTAGGATGGAGGCTTACCTTCATAGTGAGGGAATAAATATTTGGGATATTGTTTGGCAGGAATGGACACCTCTAACAAGAAGAAATGCTAAAGGCAAAGAAAAAATAATTCTAAGAGATGATTGGATGAAGCCTTAAAAGAGAGCAAATGACAAAAATAAGAAAGCCATGACAATTCTAATAAGCTCTATATCCCTTAAAGAGTGTGGTAGAGTTCAACATTGTCTAACTACCCATTATATTTAGAAGACATTGGAGAACTACCATGAGGGCTCAAATCAAGTGAAGTCCAAGAAGATTCATCTTCTTATCACCAATATAAGCTCTTCAAGATGAAAACAAATGAGATCATAACAGAAATGACCAACCATCTTCTTGCCATCATCAATGGCATGAGGAAACTTGGAAGGCATACAAATTTGGAATATGTAAATAACAAGATACTAAAGATTCTTCCAATGAATGATTATGGTTCAAAGGTTATGGGTATTGAAGAACCTAATAAGGATTTGGGTATAATTCCTACTGATGTGCTCATTTGCAAGATTCAAACTCATGAGATGGCTCTAGTAAGGCATAAAGAGCTTGAAGGAGAAAATGAGAGGAGTAAATCCCTAGCATGCAAAGTTTCAACTTTCAAACTTCAAAATGAAGATCTTCATAGTGATGAGGAAAATGAGGAGATAGCCATGCTCTCAAGGAAGATCAAGAGATTGATCACCAATAAGTATGTCTCAATCAATAACTACAAACAAAGAGTCTTAAGATTCACTCCAAGGAACTCCTCATCTAATAAGAGTAAAGACCAATTCAAGTGTTATGAATATAGAAAAAGGGGATATGTCAAATTGGAGTGCTCTAAGCTAAAGAAGTACAAGAAAAAAACCCAACAAGGAAGATGGAGAAAAGGGTCACAAAGCTATATGGATTGATGACTCCTTAACATATCTTGAAGGTGAAAAAGAGAAGGTGGCTAACTTATGCTTCATGGCTATTGAGGAAAACTCTATTGGTGTGGTATGATCTACAGCTCAAACATGTGATGATGTATGTGATTTTATTATTGTTGTTGATGATGATGATATAATTGAAGTCATAAACCTAAAGATAGAAAGATATATAAAGAATATTGAACTTTATAAGAAAAATAGCTCTAAGATCAAATTTGATTTTAATGACCTTCAAAAGGTAGTTTTAGAGCAAAAACCTCTAATGATTCCTTAAAGAAGTTATAAGATGAAATTTCATCAAAACCTTAGATCAACTCTTTATTAAACGAAAAAGAAGTTTTAAAAAATGAGGTTAAGAAGCTTAGAATCTCTATCTCTAAATTTCACAAAAGAAATGAGAGTTTGGATACCTTAATTATATCTCAAAGAACTCCCTTAGTAAGACATGGTTTAGGCTTTGATGGAAAATCTTTATCATCCTCCCCACCTAGCACAATATTTGTTAAGTCTAACACTCTACAAATCTTTTCTATTAAGGTAATAGCCTTAAAGGCTAAAGGTAAAGCACACACAAAAACCCTATTCAAAAGAATAGTAGTAAAGGGTCACTTGGCTCAAAAGGAAAATCTTAAAAGGCTAACCATGCCTTCTTATATAAGAGCCATACACCTAGGAAAACACCCACCACATATGTTAGTTCATTTTCATGTTGCACATGTTGCTTCTAGAAAGGTAGTGAGGCCTAAACCTCATGTAAAGTGGCAAAACTAATTTAAACCTAAATAGTGTCACTATTGTATAAAGCTTGGGTACATAAACATTCATTTTTTTGTAACAAAGGCTCATGGGAAACTTTCTAAAGGTAACCCCTAAGGAACCAAATTCATTTGTGTATCTAAGAGCCAAACCTAAATTATTGTTTTTTAGGTGTGCCTCAAGTCCATTTCAAAGGAAAATGTTTGGCTAGTACATAGTGGATGCTCAAGGAATATGATCAGGAATGAGAACTTATTCACCCAAATCAAAAGGGTTGATGGTGGTAAGGTCACCTTTGGAAACAATGCCTAGGGTAAGATAATTAGCATTGGTTCTAATGGTTGAAATGATATTTCTTTGATTGAAGATGTGTTACTTGTTGGCGGTTTAAAACACAACTTTTTAAATGTGAGTCAATTATGTGATAAAGGAAACCAAGTCATTTTTAGCTCTAATGGATGTCTTGTAACCACCCTAAGTAGCCAAGAGACATTGAAAGGAGATAGATATGTCAATACTTACATAATTGACTTACACAAGTTAACTAACCTTTCCTCTAAGTATCTTATGTCTATTAATGATGAGTCATGACTATGTCATAGAAGGATTGGGCATAGAAGCATGAATTTAAGTCAAAGCCTTAGCAAGGAAGAACTAGTAAATGGGCTATCTAAAGTCAAATTTTCCAAAGATAAGATTTGTAAGCCTTTCCAAAGAGAAAAACAATACAAAACATCTTTTAATCCAATAATATTGTAAGTACCTCTAGACCTCTACAACTTATGCATCTATATCTTTTTGGACCTACTAGAGTTGCTAGTTGAAGAGGTAAACACTATGCTTTTGTATGTGTTGATGATTACTTTAGGTTTACTTGGGTAATTTTCTTAGCTCATAAAGGTGATGTTTTTTATTCCTTTAAAAACTTTGTCAAAAGAATTTAAAATGAAAAAGGCTATTGTATTTCAAAGATAAGAAGTGATCATGACAAAAAATTTGAAAATGAGCATTTTGAAAACTTTTTTTTAGAATATGGTATTTCACATGATTTTTCTACTCCTAGAACACCACAACAAAATAGTTTTTTTGAAAGGAAAAATAGAACTTTGGTAGAGATGGCTAGAACAATGTTCAATGAGTATAGTTTACAAATCTACTTTTGGTTGAAGCCATAAATATCGCATGTTACATTTCAAATTGTGTTTTCAAAAGGCTTATTTTAAATAAAATCTCTTTTGAGCTATGGAATGGAATAAAACTCAATATCCCATACTTCAAGTATTTGGATGAAAGTGTTTTATATTGAACAATAAGAATAACATTGAAAATTTTGCCTCTAAATCTGATAAAAGTATCTTCTTAGGATATTCCCCAACTAGAAAAGCTTATAGAGTATTTAATAAGATATCATTAGTTATAAAAGAGTCTATGCATGTTGTTTTTGATGAGTCTAGTAAACTTGATCTTGGAAAATGTAGTGTTCTTGATGATGTTATAGGTTGAATGGAGAAGCTTGATCTTGATCATAAAGATGATGGTGAGACCTAAAAGAAAAATAATAATGATGATCAAGAGGAACAACTTCCTCAAGCTCAAGAATAAGTCACCCAAGAGCTACTATAGGAGTGGAAGTTTGTAAAACACCACCCCATGGAGCAAATTATTAGTGATCCCACCAAGGTTGTAAGTATTCGATCTTATCTTAAGTTTTTAGATTCTAATATTGTTTTTGTGTCTTAAATTGAGTCAAGGACCATTGAGGAGGCTCTAAGTGATGAGAGTTGGTTGATTGTTATACAAGAGAAAATTAACCAGTTTGAGAGAAATAAGGTTTGAACCTTAGTTTCAAGACCTAAAGACTACCCAATTATTGGTAGTAAATGGGTCTTTAGGAACAAGTTAGATGAGTAAGGTCAAATCACTATAAACAAAGCTAAATTGGTTGCTAAAGGATAAAACGAAGAGAAAGATATAGACTATGATGAGACCTATGCTCCGATTGCAAGATTAGAAACCATTAGGATTCTTTTAGCATATGCATTCACCTGAATTTTAAGCTTTTTTCAAATGGATGTTAAAAGTTCATTTTTAAATGGTTTCAATAAGAAAGAAGTTTATGTTGTGCAACCTCCTGGTTTTGAAAATCATGTTTTTCCAAATCATATTTATAAGCTCACAAAAGCCTTATATGGTTTGAAACAAGTTTTAAGAGCTTAGTATGAAGGGCTTAGTGCATTTCTTTTGGAAAATGGATTTTCAAAGGGACATGTAGATAAATCTCTTATTATTAAAAAGCACAAGCATAACATCTTACTTATTCAAATTTATGTTGATGATATTATCTTTGGGAATGAATCTCTTTGCCAAAACTTTGCTAAGTATATGATTAGGGAGTTTGAAATGAGCATGATGGAGAGCTTAAATTTTTTCTTGGACTTCAAATCAAGCAAAGCAAAAAGGACATCTTCATCAACTATTCCAAGTACACTAAATAATTATTGAAAAAGTTTGGAATGGAAGGATGCAAGAATACCAAGACTACAATGAGCACATCAATAAAATTGGATAAAAATGAGAAGGGGAAGGCTATAGATAGAAAGCTCTATAGAGGTATGATTTGATCTTTTTTACACCTTACTGCTTGATAACATGTTTAGTGTATGTTTTTGTGTTAAATTTCAATTATGTCTTAAGAAATCTCATTTAAATATTGTAAAAAAAATTTAAAATATCTTTATGGCATAATGCACTTACGCTTATGGTATCCTAGGAACACTTGATTTCATATTAATGGTTTTTCATATGCCGACTATATCAGTAGTCTCTTAGATAGGAAAAGCACTTATGGAACTTGTCATTTCATTTGTGAATATTTAGTTTCTTAGTTTAGTAAGAAACAAGTTTCAATTGCCTTGTCGACCGTTAAAGTGGAATATATGGTGGTGGGTTATTATTGCACTAAAGTTCTTTGGATGAAATAACAGCTCAAGGACTATGGTCAAGTGATTAATCACATTCCCATCGAATTTGACAATACAAGTGCAATAAATCTTCTAAAAATTTCGTTCAACATTGTAAGATCAAACACATAGACATTAGACATCATTATTTTAGAGATCATATCCCAAATGGTGATGTTGTGTTAGAATTCATTGACATAAACAACCAATTGGCTAACATTTTCTCCAAGCCTCTCAATGATGAAAGGTTTTGTTTTGTAAAAAGAGCTTAGTATGCTTGATGGGAGCACATTGACTTGAAAATTAATTTTGAAGGCATACATAACATTCATCATGCATTTTTTGATGTTTTGGCCTAGTGGTTAGGCCTTTATCCTGACACTTGGCATATCTAAATGCTTTTAGTTGTGAATTGTATGCTTTTTTTATGCTTATATGCTTCACATGCATCACTTTTTCCTTCATTATGAACCTTGAGTGTTATACCATACTTTTGATGACATATATATTCTAATGATGTGATACATGCTTGTATACCATGAAAAAGTATGTTTTATCTACTTAGGTAGAAGTTTTGAGCCTTAAAAGTTCATTTTAAAGCTTGTGTTAAAATTGTTATTTTTAAGGGCTTCACATTCGTGACTAGTTAATCATGACTATGAAGGTTTGAATCAAAAAATGTCAGATTTGTTTATGTTTTGGTTCAAGCCTTGTGTCCCGATTGATAACCGCGACAACATAGGTTTACGCCTATAATCTTTTCGCCATAGTCGTGAACATATGCATCTTCAAACTAGAAACATTCCCACTTTAGTTCACAGTTTTTGTCATGATTTCATTTGCCCATAAGCTTTCAGATTCACACCCATGAACATTTTCTCATGACCGTGAATCATGACATATGAAACTTAAAATTTCTCTGTTTCCTCTCATTTTCTCTCTCCTTTCTCATCTACAGGCAAGATCTCGACTATTTTCTACCATTTCTTGACTATTTTACCCTAAATTTCTTTAATTCTTCATCATTAAACACCTTTTACTCACAATTTCACCTAGTTTTATCAATTATAATCGATTTTTCTAAGGTTACCTTCAAACCCCAAACCAACAACTTCTGTTCACGATGACAAAGCCACTTTTCTTCGAGCCTTTTATAAATTTTTTGACCTCAATCATGGCCTTTAGTTCCGATTCATCCATAGGAAAGGGAAAACACATAAAAGTGTAGTTGCAAGGTTTCGTGCAAACTCCATGTTCACATCTTTTAACATGACTTACCATCCTAGGTATATCGCTCTCAAATCCAGTCCTATTGTTCCTTCTCAATCCTTTGACCAGGATTGTGTCAAAACACTAGGATTAGAACAAGATATGAAGACTTGCATTAAGAGTTTTGGGTTACTAGAGTTCATGAATATCTACAAGCCTACTTTCAAGTAACCAACACTATAGTTCTTAAACACATTAGAGATTTCTCTTATAGACAAGGTCTATTTTCAGCTATGTAGATGAGAGAAGACACTCAGTGTTGCTAAGTTTGCTACCATCTCAAGCTACCTCATGAAGTCTTGATGCATAAGAGTGAGGCCAAGGATTTCAGCCCTTACACCACTTAATCCTCTTTTGGGTGGAACTGTTGTTAGGACATGAATAAGAAAAAGAGCACTCATTTCATTCTACCTATTCACAAATACATCCATCGTTTTCTTACCTATAGCATATTCATAAGAGGATATAGTAATGGTGCTGTGAAGAAGACTGAGTTGCTTCTTTTTGAATGGGCTCGCAAATGGGAGACAATAGCCATATCGAGGTGGTTTGCATCTCATCTCTTATCCATCGCCATAAAGCCTTTTGGTGACATCCTCATTGGGAGTTATGTCACTCACCTAGTAGTGGAGCTCAAGTTTTTTAATCGCAAGGATTACATCTACACTATCATCCTAACTTCTTCCAGAGATCGACTTAATGTTGATTATTTCATTAAGATGGGCACTGCTATTCGCATTCTCTATAAGGATGACATCTTTTACAGGTTTACCACACTAAAGAACAAGATTGTTTGGGGGGCTGATGACTTTATGAGTTCAATGGTAGTCTATAAGGGTATCAATAGAGGAAGAGAGCTCGAGTGGAGTTGTCTGAGGCCCAAGCAGGTGGGTTTAAGGCCTCAATAGGTATGAGGCATTTTTTCTTCCACACCAGACTTGGCATAACAGTTGATAACTCTCTTTGATCCATGTTTTGATATGCTTTAGGGAAGTCTGGATGCCTTTTAGATCAAAAGATGGAGGACCTCAAGTATAGCTTTGATTCGCATATATTCAGTCTTGAGGATGAGGTGGGTCACCTTCGAGATCAGCTTTCTCGTGACAATCCTTGATGTTATCTCTTAGTTTTTAGTTTCATTTTAGGAACCTTTAGAGATTAGAAAGATTTTGATGCTTTGATGTTTTTTAATCAAAGCTTTTTTCTTGTAATCAAAACCATGTAGCTTTTTTATTTAAGTAATGCATTTGGTTTTTTCAATCCTTAAATGAGTTTGTTTATTGCCATTTCTTCTCTTTTGCTTGTTCTCTTTTTGATTGCAGCAAAAAGGGAGAAGAAATATGCAATATATATTTACTTTATGTCGTATGATTATATGCATATGAAGTTTGTTTTTTATTGGTATACATGGAGATGTTGCACTACTACTACTACTACTTTCTTTGTGCCCATAATATGTATGACCAAACTAACTAATAGGAATAATAAGGTTTTCATTACCAGCTTTCATAACATTGCACTGAGTGCATTTGTAGCAATGTCAATACTAGCTTTTATAATATTGCACCAAACGCATTTGTAATATTGTTATTACTGGCTTTCATGTTTTGGCGCCATGTGCCATTAATCCACTGATTGACATGTCAAACTATTTTTCATTCTAATTCTAGGCTATGTATTTTAGGGCTTAACTATTGTTTTTATAATTATTAGTAATATTATGATTATTATTCCCAATTATTTTTTACAAGTGGTAATTATAACAAATATCCACATATATGTATATTTTGATTTCAAATTATTAAATTCAAATTTCTCCCATTATTATTTTTATTAAATATTTATAAGTACAAATAAATTCAAAATTCTCATCAATTAACGCATGTATATATAACACCACATGCAAAAGTCCAATATATAAATTCTTTGTTCATGATATATGTAGGCCTTAAACTTGAGCCCCATTTTTATCCTACTACAATTTGAATTTGAATTTATGTTCTCATATGAACTTGTAGTTTATTGTCTTATCTTTTATACACACTAAAAATCACTCAAATCTAAGTTTTTTAGTAAATGATAGGTGTTTAGCCAAATTTTATCTAGTATTTTCTGATTATCTACAGATCCGAGATTTTGTATCCAATTTTTAGACCATTATATTTTCATGAAATGTTTAGTATTATGAGTTCACTTTCATTTCCAATTGGTTTCATCCCATTCTCACAATCAGAACATTAGTTGTGATATATATAGGGCCATCAATTGACATAAACCTATCCAATAAATACATTCATCATATGCATTCATTTTTAAACCAAATTTTCATATCACAATTGCATTCATATATCTTAACATTTACACACCATTTAGTCCAATTACGCCTGAAAATCAAAAGGTAACCATTAATCACATTTCATTGCAAACCACATTCATATCAAATATTAGCATATAATTCCACACATTTAAACAATATGTAAGATTTTTATCAATAAAGCACATACCTAATCAGCCTAAAATCTTTTCTTTTTCCTTCTTTTTCTCCCCTTACTAGGTGTTCTTTTTCCTTTGTCACCTGTTTTAGGGCATCTCTTTTGCACACTCGATTGCCCTGAATACAATCATACAACATCTCATTTATATCACCCCTATTCAAGGTTCCTTATACATACATAATGTCTTAATGCCCCTAATATGATTTATATCTCTTTTACATACTTGATTGTCCAAAAATTTTTCCTAGGGTCTTATTTACTTTCTCCAAAATATCAACCAAACCACACTCCATTCATCTCCAATTGTTTTGCCCAGGCCAATTTCAATTTTCACCGAATTACTTTAACCATAGTAATCCCTCTTTCATCTCTTAAAGTTATGTTTCTTTGTGCTTTAAATCATAAAAGTATAAATTAAAGTTAACTAACATCAATTACAATCTCAATTATATTTTTTTCCCAACCTAACTCTAACTTCAAACCCTAGGTCAACCTTACCCAAACACACTAATCTACCAATTCCAATTGATAAATCATCACTATAGGTCTCAAAATAGAAGGAAAATGTTGAATTTAAAGAGAAGAAACTCACCTTAATAGCTTTCCAAAGTGGGCCAAAATTCCCGTCAATTTCTATTCCTTTTTCTCTTCTTTCTTTCTTTCTTGTTTCTTTGCTCTTCTTTTGGTAAGAATCCCTTTATTTCTTGATTTTTCTCTCTCTTTTTCAAGCTTGAAATGAAGAAAAAATGGAGGCTTGAAGTGGATGGCAACTAGAAGGAAGAAGATGAAGATGATGAGTATTAATTGGTAGAAGAATGTGGATTTTCCTTTCATTTTTGACTTTTATATGATGCTTAATGAGTGGGCCAATTTAATTAACTTAATCTTAATTCCTATTAGTTCATTACTTAATTAATCTTGATTAATTTTAATTATTAGAATTTCCTCTTTCCCACCAATTTCTCTTTTTCACAAAAGTTCCCCCAACAATTTCAATAATATCGATTTTGTCCGTAAGGTGATTTTATTTTTTTCCAATTCTTGAACCATACATTTTAATTCCCAAATAAATTTAATCTTATAATTTGTTATTTTTTTATGGGTCCAAATTTAGACTCCAATTGGGCCAATACACCCAACTATGGTCACACACGATCAAGGCCGAAATCATCGGACATTATAGGCTAAGTGAATTCTCTTGAACTTCATCAATTCTATGTTTATGGCTTGAGTTTGTGGCATGCTTGTTTTTTTTATATTCAATCTTTTACAAAACATCTTTTAAGGGGATAAATTATTCCTCCTTAACTACATATTGCATAATTATTTATCACCATTAAAAGGGCATATTGTTGAGCCTTGAAGGGTAATTTTATTATTTTGATGAGAAAAAATAATTGAGCAATAGGAAATTTAACCATATTTTGTGTTCTAAGTATTTAGATAGGTTAAATGTTCCTTAAACCTTCAAAGCCTGTTGAATCAAGACAATTGATGTTCAAATAATGAAATTAAACTGGTGTGAATTATATTCACAAGCGTGAAAAATGTGTCATGGATTAAAAAAATAGCCACACTCGTGAAATAGGATTTTTCACGCCCGTGGATGTATTGATAATACTTATGAAGCCTTGTAGTGCCAAAGCTTAAAATTCAATCATTTACGGCTGTAAAGAATTGACCTACCCATGAAGCAAGAACTATCACACTCATAAAGAGTTGGTCATGTCCATGAAGTAACTTAGCAAAATCTTATGAATCCATTAATGGCCATCTTTACCATTTCAATCATGGCTTCCCAAGAACATTCATGCCCATGAAGCGTAAGTCACGTTTGTGAATCTAGAAAGAGAAAGCTGACAAGCACGAATATGAAAGTTATTGAATGACTATTTTCATATTAAATGCACTCTAAATGAATTTATTTCTTATAGAAAGTATAAATACAAGACATTTATTACTTCTAGATATTTTAGATAAATTATTAAGCTTAAATCTTTGTAAAACCTTGTGCATTCAACATCTCCAACTATTTTATTCAATTTTATTTCTAACCATTAATGCTCAGTGTTGTTGAGCTTTTTCGATAGTTGAGTGATTTCATTCTTGTAATCAATTACACAATATTGAGTAAGCTGGGATGAATGAAACACTTGTAAGGGTTTTTGTGTGAGCTAACAAAACTCAAGGATTTGGTTGTCGTGTTAGCCATTAAAACATAAAAATTTTTTGGGTTAGGTGTTAGCCAATAGTGAAAATACCACAGTTGGAAGTGAGATAGGTAAAACTCCATTGTAACTCTTTGAGTTATTGAAATACCCAATTGCAATTGAAAAGATGACATAGGGTTTATTAACGCCTAAACCTCTATACATCTTGTTTCTCTCATCTCTATCTTTATCTCTTTATCATTTCATTGTGATTGCCTTATTTAAAAATTTTAATTATCTACCAATTCATCCTCCCCTCTTGGTGATTGTTTGGGGGCTTTAAAAGTCAACTACAAAATATTCACATAGGTAGACTCTATCGAAATTGCCCCACAACAAGTATAGATATATCTGTTATAGGTCTATTCAGAGCAAAGTTCAACCTTCCTTATTTCTTATTTATAATACCAAGTACTTTTTAACTTGGGATGGATATGATTATTGAATAAGCACTTTTATAGAGTACTTTGCCCATTTCACTTAAGACTTAATGTTTCTAAAATGTTTGCAGTCACTTTTATTTAGTATTTGGAATCACTCTTATTGAGTATCTATGATCACTCATATGGTGTACTAAGTACCAACATTGGTGATTTTAAATTATGGGCTTTCCATCCTTTTGATGTCTTCCCACACCAAATTCCTTATCATTCCTTTCCTCAATGGATTGCAGTTCTGACCTTATTTAAATAAGAAAGATCACCAATTCAAAACTTCCATATAATTATGTCTTAGTCTAATGTAACTAGACTTTCCCCTGCACTTTTGGCCATATGCCTTTGGACATGCATATTCACATATAAACAAATTATAACACCTTTTTCCATTATGGAATGTGTTGTGCACATACTTGGTAGATATATTTATTTATATTCATTAGCAAGAATAACTTAATCAAACTTGTGATAATATTAATATAGTTACTACTAACAACATTAATAAGAGAAACAAAAATGATATTAATAATATAATTACTATTAATTAACATTCAATATTAACATGTTCTCTCTAAGATACCCTTTACCCATAAACATGCCTTCATTAATCAAAATAAAATTTGTCATCCCCAAATACAAATGTGAACCCAAACTTATTAAATAATGACACAAAACCAATTTTTTTCTCTTTCAAAACTCAGTATTCACTCTTAAACTAGTTGTGAAAGGGATGCTCATAATGAGAAGTCAATAATTGTCACTTTATACAACTAATAATCAAAAGAACTAGCATAAGAGTTTTAACCCTATGGAAAGGACTAGGTCATTGATCCTTAGAGACTAAATTCATTGGAAGTATTTACTAATTTTGTATACCTATTAATCCATACATGGTTCATGCATAATGAATGCAAACATAAATTAAAATACAAATAGACCTCCCACCTAGGGTGGATGACTGACCCCTCGTATATGGTTGAGTGACTGACCCCTCACCTAGGGTTTTTCTAAGATAGTTAGTGATCGACCCTTCACTTAAGGTTGTTGATGACTTAGGCCTTTCTTCTATGAGAGTTCAGTGACTCATATTGTCTTGGAGGGGACCATTAACATCAACCTTTGTTCTACTTGCCCCTTTACTGGAGGTTGGTGAATGTCACTAAGGCTTTCAAGGACCACTATGTAGTGTTGATGCATCTAGAGGAGATCACTTGATACACTCCTATTTTCTTATAATGGTAGTATGGCCTAAGGCAAAGTATTATATGTCCATCCGAGATATGAGAAAATATGAGTAGTAGTTGGACGTTTGGTAAAAATGTATGAATTTGCCTGCAACATGTCCTATTTATTTCACTACCAGTTAATATTTTTCCTTTAAGGATCTAATACACAAGACAATTATCTTATATGAGCATATAAAACATCAATACTAAACTAGCAAAGTCAACCTTATTTTATTACTTTGCACAACATTTTTTTCTTTGTTATTTTTTTCTTCTTTGATTTTTTTTTTTTGCTTTTAAGTCTGTCAAAGATTTTGATTCAAAAAGACATATTGCATACTCTGTTATGTTATTAGTGTCTTGAAACTATATTGTTTTTGAATTATTATGCCTATTCTTTCATTGCTTTTATTTACCACACTATCAAAGAATATTTTCTGTCTTTGGACTCTAATTACCCCTAAGTCTTCATCAAGGAATTTTATTTCCTATTCTAGGTTTTTTTTGATTGGTTTTTAAGCTAGAAATACTACAACATAACCATTAATGGTCTTATTCAGTGTAGCTTCTGCTTGATAATCTTTTCATTTGAATATGTGAGGATGAAGTGTCGGGCTATGTTCTTGTTGGTCTCAAGCATATCTTCATATGTTCATATAAATATTTTATTATGCCTTTTTGGCACTTTTTGTAACATCATTGACTTTCGCCATATACATTTCTACATGTATTTTATTTGGATATATGCATCTTGCATATATTTCACTTAGACACGTGCATTCCATATATATTTTTATAGGGACAAGTTCACAACACGCACTAACTAAGTGTCCAAGTGTTTTGCAATTGTGTTGAATTGCACGTGTTCATTTTATAATTTAGTTGGAGATGACAAAAAATTTAAAATTTAAGTGAATAGAATGACTAGATTAAAATTAGTAAATATTTTACATTGTTAATTTAGTTAAATTGAACCAAAAGATTAAATTGCATTTTGTGTTTATTAGTGGAATATAATAATAATAATAATAATAATAATAATAATAATAATAATAATAATAATAATAAATAAATAAATAAATAAATAAATAAAAAGACAAAAAAAGGGAAAAGAAAGGATAAAAGAAAGAAAAAGTGAATCGGTGGCCTTATACATATCTTTAACACATTCTTCAAAAGCTATTCTTTGCCTCTCTTCTCTTCCATCTTTCTCTCCCACCATAACAGCCCTCACATCCTTATTTTCTTTTCTCTTTTAAGATTTTAGAATTAACTTTAGCATTGGCAAGCTGGTTATAGGTGGTAATTATCCTTTGTTGTGCTAATTATAGTTAGAGTTGTTTATGGTTTGTAAATAGGTAGTGTATTGCACCACGAAGTTGATGACTTTAGAGACTGATTCTAGAAAGTTGTAAAACATGAAATTTGTAGCTATGTCTTAGGTTTATGGATATATAAATATTTTTTTCAAGAAATAGTGTATATGAAAAAATATTAGCATCTCAGTGAAACTGGTTCAGGTGTGAACTCTAATTGAGTTACCCACTATGTTCACTTGTTTTGAATATGATAAAGCTCATATTTGAAGCAAATCAAAACATAAAAATTGTATAAATGTGTTATCTCTATGTATACCAAATTTCAAGTTTATATATTTTGTGGATGTTGAGTCATAGTGAAGGGAACTATGATTGTTCCATAGTTGCTTAGTACCCTATGCAGGTCCAACAATTTATTTGATTATTTTTAGCTCCTTATAGACAGAATTTGTAATTCATCAAAACATGGAATTATAGATTATATCTTACTAAAGTTTGGTAAAAATATCACTTTAATATTTTATTTATAGTGTGAGATATGGCCTTCAAAAATAAAACTGGTCCAGAAGTCAATTTTGTTCTGGACCAGTGATATGTTTCTTATAATTTAAGGACTTTAGAGACATAATTGATAAAATTTGTAAACATAAAACTATTATATTTTAACCTATCTAAGTGTCTACTAATTGTTAATATAATATTACTTATATATTGTAAGATATGAATGACCAAAGTTTGCATTCTAAAACTGTCTAAGGGCATAAAATAGGATAGAAAACATAACACAATTAGAAATTTCACAAAAAATTGTACAAAACTCCAACTGCTCTAAAATTTGAATATGTTATATAAATATATATTAAATTTAATTAGAAATACGAATAAAATAAATTAGACAAATGTGGAAAAAGGTATGGGCTAATAAGTCCCATATGGTCACACTGCCTCATAGGAAAAACCCTAATTACTTGTATAAACTATGCATATTAATTTGTTTAAGCACATTATGTTTCTCTAGTCATAGATTAATCAATTATAGTTTTATATTAGGCTCACAACAAATTGAAGACCCACAAAGAGAGGATAAACAATAAGTTAAGGGTTTGAATCAAAGGAAAAAAGTGTAATTATCAAATAATTTATTTAATGCACATAAACATTGCTTGCTATGTGAAAAGTTAATTGACTTGTGATTATGTGATTCACCTAATTGTCATGATTTGACCTATATAATGAGATGACATCATTTGTGACATAGATGGTATATATATGTGTTATATATATGGTATATATGAGGTATATGTGTGGCATAAGTGATATATGCATGATATATGTATAGTATATGTAAGGTATATGCATGGCATATGTGGTATATATCTGGTATATGTAATAAGGATATAATGGTTGATGAAGGGTTAGTTACAAATGGATATGTATAAGGACTTAAAAAGACATTGTGACTAGTTAATTGACACTGTAAGACAAAAGAAGAGGCTTATGACCTAATAAATGTACAAATTGTTGAACCTTGAAGGGTATTTCCGTCATTTTGATGCTAACAAATAAATAGCAATAATGTATTTAACATACTTGTTTTCTAAGTTTATTGAACAGGGTATGGAACATGATAGCAAGAATGGAGAATGGAAGACTAACCTTAAAAACACAAAAATTGAAGAAATAACATGATTCATGCCAGTGACCTTTTATGTCACATCCGTGATAAAGCTTAGCGCCAACTACCAAATATTTAAAGTTCACGGCTATGAAGGATCATAGCAACTGTGAATGATCATATCAATCACGCCCGTGAGAAAACATGTCAAATTCCTCTAGAGAGCTTCACGGCCAGAGTCACCACTTGGACCACGGCTTGGAAGGATGATCACGCCCATGAAAGAATAATGTCACACCCGTGATCAAACACTTCAAATCCTTCCAGAATGCTTCACGGCCAAAGTCACGACTTGAAAGAACAGTCACGACCGTGACACACATATTCATGAGCATGAAAGAGGAAAGAGAAACATGTCAGGCGCGAAATTAAGAGTTGGTGCAACGACTATTTTCGCATTAAATGCAACCAAACGACCATAATTCACCATGGAAGTATAAATGCAAGTCATTTATGAATCCATAACAAGAGAATAGCAAATACTTTGAATCTCAATCTTGTTATAGCCATTTGTGCATTTACTACTTTAAAACAAACATTAATTCTCTGTAAAAAATCTTTTTGCTCATTATTTTCTGACCATTATAGATTTGTGAATGTTTCTATTTGTAATCTACTACTCAAATAAGTTTGGGTATATTGGGTTAAGAGTAAAACACTTGTAAGGGTTATTTGTGTGAGCCTTTAAAACACAAGCAATTGGTTTATTGTGTGAGTCATTAAAACACAAGGAATTTCTGGGTTAGGTGTGATCCATTGTAAGAAATACCATAGTTGGAGTGAGCTTGTAAAACTTTATTGTAACACTTAGTGTATTAGTGAAACTCTCAATTGAGATTGGGGAGAGGAGTAGGGTTTGTTAACACCCGAACCTCTATAAAAATTCCTGTATGATATCTTCCTATCCCTACTCTACTTAACTTTTCTTTTCGCACTTAAAAGTTAAGAAATTTTAATATCTAATTCAACCCCCCTTATTGGTACAATATCTGGGCAACAATTGGTATCAGAGCTTAGTCTAGCATCGAAGCCTAAATAGCGCTAGCAAAGATCAAGATATGGCCAATGAAAGATTCCAAAGTCTCAAGCCTTACTTTGATGGAGCAAATTATGCTCCTTGTAAGTTTCGGATGGAGACATATCTGGATAGTGAAGGAATTAAAGTCTGGGATAGTGTTCGAAAAGAATGGACACCACCAACTAGAAGAGGAGTTGATGGTGAAGAAGAAATCTTGTCAAGAGATGATTGGACAGAGCCTCAAAGAGAGCAAATTTCAAAAACAAAAAGGCAATGACAATTTTCTCAAGCTCATTATTCATTGAAGAATGTGGCAAGATACAACACTACCCAACTGCATATAGCATGTGGAAAAAATTGGAAAACTATCATGAAGGAACAAAACAAGTTAAATCCAAGAAGCTTCAACTTCTTACTTTAGAGTATGAACTCTTCAAGATGAAATCCAATGAATCAATAACTGACATGACAAACCATCTTCTAGCCATCATAAATGGCATGAGAAAGCTTGGAAAACACCTGAACTTGGAAGATGTAAATAACAAAATTCTGAGAAGTCTTCCTCTCAAAGATTACGGTTCAAGAGTTGTCAGTATAAAAGAGGCAAATGAAGACATGATCATCATGAATACCGATGTGCTTATTGGCAAACTTCTTACACATGAAATGGCAGTGAAAAGAGATAGAGAGCTTGAAGCAGAGCCAGAAAAAAAGAAAGCCTCTAGCACTAAAATCCTCTTCTTCAAAATCTCAAGAGGAAATTGAAGATGATGAAGAAAAAAGTGATGATGCAAATGGGGACATTGCTATTCTCTCAAGAAGGCTGAAAAGAATTATTGAGAAGAAAATGGGCAACTCTAGAAAATTCAGGCAAAACAATCTCAAACAGACCTCAAATGACTCACAAAGAAGTAAAGAGGAGGTTAAGTGTTATGAATGAGGGAAGAAATGCCATATTAAACCAAAATGTCCAAGGCTCAAGAAAGAGCAAATACCAAAGAGACAATGGGGAGAAAGGCCACAAAGCCACATGGGATGACGAAAGCTCTTCAAGTGAAAAAGATGACAATGAAAGTGAAGAGGTCAACCTATGCTTCATGGCTATAGAGGATCATGTCTCGGATAAGATAGGATCACTACACTCATACTATTTCAATAATGATAGTAGTGACAATGATAGTAATAGTGAAGATGATGATGAGCAAATCCTAATAGAAGTATTGAATCTAGAACTAGAGAAATATAGAAGTAAATTCAGTACTTATAAAAATAACATTTCAAATTTGGAAATCAAAATGGATGTTTTAGAAAAAGGAGAACTTTGAGCTTAAATCATCTAATGAATCTCTTCAAAATCATTAGATGAGTACTCTTCCAGACCTCAACTAAATCCTTGCTTAAAGAAAATGATATTTTGAAAAATGAAGTTGAGGAACTTAGAAACTCCATTTCAAAATTTCACAAGGGAAATGAGAGTTTAGATACTCTCATTGTGTCTCAAAGACCACCCTTAATTAGACATGGTATAGGATTTAAGGGTACACCATCTTCATCTCACAAGACTACTTTTGTTAAGTCAAGTGAACCCCACATCTCCACATTTGTTGTAACAGCCCCAAGGGCTAAGTGCACAACATACACTAAACCTTCTATGCATAAGAGAAATGATCAAGGGTTGGTAAGCCTAAAAAGGAAACCTCAAAAGGCTAATCATGCTTTTATGTACAAGAAGCATGCACCTAGAAAAGCATCAAGTCATCATGTTTGTGCATGCCATTGCTCTCAAACTCTACCTAATAGAAACATGGCATTCAAAAGCATTGTATGACCAAAAAGCATGTTTAGAGCTAAACAATGTAACTATTTTATGAAATTTGGTCACATAAATAAACATTGTTGGATAAGGAAGGCTTATTGGGAACCTTCATGTGCTAACCCCCAAAGACCCAAACTCATTTGGGTACCTAAAAACAATGCTTGAACTATGATTCTATAGGTATGCCCCAAGTCCAGAATAAACAAAAATGATTTGCTAGTAGATAATGGATGCTCAAGGCATATGACTGGAGACAAAGAACTTTTCAATAAAATCAAAAGTATTGATGGAGGTAAAGTAACCTTTGGAAACAATGCTAAGGGTAAGGTAATTGGCATTGACTCTATTGGTATCAATGGTACTACATTCATTAAAGATGTCTTACTTGTTCATGGTTTGAAACATAACTTTTTAAGTGTAAGTCAATTATGTGATAAAGGAAACAAAGTAATATTTACTTCCAACGAATGTCTTGTAACCTCTATTAATGGCCAAGAGATATTTAAAGGAAGTAGAGATGTCAATACCTACATAATAGACTTACACAAAATATCTAACCTTTCCTCTAAGTATCTTATGACTACTAGTGATGAATCTTGGTTGTGGCATAGAAGGCTTGGTCATGCAAGCATGGATCTAATTCAAAGCCTTAGCAAAAGAGAGCTGGTAAAGGGGCTACCAAAAGTCAAATTTGAAATGGAAAAGACATGTGAACCTTGCCAAAGAGGAAAATAACACAAGTCATCCTTCAAATGCAAAAACATTGTAAGTACCTCAAAACCTCTACAACTCCTGCATATAGATCTTTTTGGACCAACTAGGATTGCAAGCTTAGGAGATAAACACTATGCTTTTGCCATTGTCGATGACTACTCTAGATTCACTTGGGTAATTTTCTTAGCTCAAAAAAGTGATGCCTTTGAAACTTTCAGAAACTTTGCTAAAAGAGTTCAAAATGAAAAATGATATTGTATTTCAAAGATAAGAAGTGATCATGACAAAGAATTTGAAAATGAAAACTTCGAAAATTTTTGTCTAGAACATGGCATTTCCCAGAATTTTTCCTCTCCTAGAACACCTCAACAAAATGGGTGGCCGAAAGGAAAAATCAAACTTTAATTAAAATGGCTCGAACAATGCTCAATGAGTATGGTTTACCAACTTACTTTTGGGCCGAAGCCACAAATACTACATGTTATATTTCAAATCGAGTTTTCAAAAGACCATTCTTAAACAAAACTTTTTTTGAGCTATGGAATGGAAGAAAGCCTATGATATCATACTTTAGAGTATTTGGATGCAAGTGTTTCATATTGAATACCAAGGACAACCTTGGAAAATTTGCCTCTAAATCTGATGAGGGTATATTTTTAGGATACTCTATCACTAGCAAAGCATATAGAGTATTTAATAAAAAGTCATTAGCTGTTGAAGAATCTATGCATGTTGTTTTTGATGAATCTAGTAAGCTTGATCTTGTGTAAGATAGTGTTCTTGATGATGTTGTAGGTACAATGGAAAGACTTGATCTTAGAGAAGAAAATGATCAAGAAAATTCACATCAATATGACTCTCTACCTCCAGCTCAAGAGGAAAATAGACAAGAGCTTTCAAAGGAATGGAGAGTGACAAAAGATCACCCCAAAGAGCAAATCATTGGTGATCCTACAAAGGGAGTAAGTACTAGATCTCATCTCAAACATTTAGTTTCTAATCTTACCTTTGTCTCTCAAATTGAGCCTAAAGATATTGATGAGGTTCTTAATGATGAAAGTTGGGTGATTGCTATGCAAGAGGAACTCAACCAATTTGAGAGAAGTAAGGTATGGACCTTAATACCAAGACCCAAGGAGCATCAAATCATTGGAAGCAAATGGGTATTTAGAAATAAACTAAATGAACAAGGTTCAATAACTAGGAATAAGGCTAGGTTAGTTGCAAAAGGATATAATCAGGAAGAAGGAATAGATTACAATGAGACTTATGCTCCTATAGCCAGATTAGAAGCCATAAGAATACTTTTAGCATATGTATGCCATATGAATTTAAAACTCTTTCAAATGGATGTCAAAAGTGCTTTTTAAATGGTTTTATAGAATAAGAAGTTTATGTAGAACAACCACCATGTTTTGAAAGCTATGATTTGCCCAACCATGTATTTAAACTTTCAAAAGCTTTATATGGTTTGAAATAAGCCCCAAGAGCTTGGTATGAAAGACTAAGTTCTTTTCTTTTATAAAATAATTTTACAAAAGGGAATGTTGACATTACTTTATTTATTAAAAAACATAAGCAGATACTCTAATTGTTCAAATTTATGTTGATGATATCATATTTGGGTCTACTAATGAATTGCTTTGCGAAGAATTTGCTAAGTGTATGACTAGGGAATTCGGAATGAGTATGATGGGTGAGCTAAAATTCTTCCTCGGTCTAAAAAGAAAACAAGGCAATGAGGGCATATTCATCAACCAATCCAAATATGCCAAAGACTTACTTAAGAAATTTGGAATTGAATGATGCAAAAATGCCAAGATTCCAATGAGCACATCAACAAAATTGGACAAGGATGAAAAGGGTAAGAGCATTAATGAAAAGCTCTATAGAGGTATGATCGTGTAATATCCGTTAATTTAGGCCCCGAGTCGCACGTGTCACGAAGTTGATGCGTTTGACCGATCGGAGTCTAAATTCGGATTTTTACAAAAAAATTGATCAAGTAATGGCTAAATTAAATCATAAATGCCTAATTAAGTGATTATAAATTTTAAAGAAGTTGATTTACATTAAAGGAATAAATTGCAAAATTTGATAAGTTTTGGGGTCAAATTGCAAGTTACCAAAAATTTGAGGATTAATGAGATTAATTGCTAATCAACATATTACTTTTGGGGACATTTTAATAGGTTTGGCCGGCCACTCAATGAGGAAGAATGAGATTAATGGGTTCATTAAGCCTAATGTTAAGAAATGGTAAAAATGGTGGGTCCCACATGAAGACTATTGGGTACCCTATTTAATGCTTTCTTTTCTTCTTCTTCTTCTTCTCTTCATTTTCTACTTTCTTCTCTCTCTTTTCTGCCAGTCATGCCAGCCCCATTTCCTCCATAGCCAATCTTGATTTCTAGAGAGAGAAAGGAACAGAGGAGAAGGGAAAGAGCAAGACAAGGTGATCTTTATGGTCCATAACTCCTAAGAAAGCTGTAAAGAGCAAGAAAGAGGAAGAAAAATCAAGTTTGGTAAAGAGAGAAAATCTTCAAAGTGGTGATTTAGTGAAGAAAAGAGTAAGGTAAGAAGTGATTCTTCTTCTTCTTCATCTTTTCTTAAAGGAGTTTGAATTTTAAGCTCATCCAAGACTCATTTGGAAATAGAGAGAGATTAGGGTTTTGAGAGAGAAAAAGAGAGTTTAGGGTCTTGAGGAAATCAGATGATGATAATGATCTATGATGTTTTAGGAGTTCCAAGTGACAAGGAACAAACACTAAGGAGAAAAGGAAAAGAGAAAGCTAACTAGAATAGTGAAGGAGAAAGATTAAGGTTTGTGCATAACTTAAGGCAATAGCCTATCTTTGTTTGAAATAATGCATGTTGAACATGATTTTAGATAAATGAATTTCAAGAATGATGATTATGGCATGAAACCATAGGTTAGATATGTATGAATGAGATCATTTTTAGACATTGAATTAATGATGCATGTTAGAAAATCTTGTATGATAAAGACAAACATGTATTAGAAAGTAATAAGTTGAGTAAAGAACCTTAGAAATGCATGAAATAGAAATTTGGTATGATTTGGATGATATTAGAATGAATGAAAAGTGAATATGCAGATTTCCTGCTGAAAGTCACGGATGTGACTATCTAGTCACCAGCGTGAACTTGAGGGTTCACGGTTGTGACTGATTGTATCACGGTTGTGACTTCTGTGTGGAAATGGTACTATTCATTCCAGAAGTGTTCACGGTTTGGAATCACGGGCGTGAATTAATTCACGGGCATGAATAAGTATTCACGACTGTGAATGCTTTTGGGCGATTCATTCCAGTAGCGTTCACGACTTTGAATTATGGGCGTGAACTAATTCACGGGCTTGAATTAGTAATCACGACCGTGAATGCTCTATATTAGTAATTATGAATGCGGTTATCAAATGAAGAATTCAGATAAGTAAATGAAAGTCATTGTCTATCCAGTGAAATAAGAATGATTATATATATATATATATATATATATATATATATATTGATGTGAGAACGTGTTATGTTATGATATAGAAAAATAAATGTTGATACAGATGAAATATGTGAATTGACATGGATGATATATGAAATATGATACGGATGAAATACGTGATCTAATACAGATAATAAACATGAATATTGATATGGTTGTGATTGGAAGTAAATAGAGATATATGAATTATAAGATATTGAATAAGCCCCAGAACAACTACCTAGAACTATTCTAAGGATAGTTTGGCATGCTAAACAGAGGGGGAATATGATGAAAACCATTAATGGAATGATTTACGATGCCGGTAATGGCACGGATTATGAATACTATGTTGGTAATGGCACGAATTACGAATACTACGCCGGTAATGGCACGAATTATGAATACTACACCGGTAATGGCACGATTTTTCTACGCCGGTAGTGGCACTTATATGCGCACATCATATTGTCGTGTGGCACTCCTAAGTGCCTGGATGGCAACTCCGTTATCCTAGACGGGAGTTCATAGGTGTTGTGGGCTAATATATATATATATATATATAAACAATGGAAAATGGTATACATATATAAATACATGATTGATGATGTAAAAGAGATGTTTATAATTAATGGAAATGAAAATGATATTTGTCATGTATGCATGGAGTCATTATTGTATGAGATAGGATCATAAGGAATAGAATTGTATGGAAGAACATTAATATGAAAAATGATACATATTATTGCCTGTTGCGTGACATAGTATATTGCCTTAATTATATGCACCACTAAGCTTAGAGCTTAGCGTGGAGTTTTCTTTCCACGTAGATATAGAAAGGTAGCTGAAGGCGTTAGATAAAGCAAGCAGTGATCCTTTTCAAGTAAAGCAGCCGAACCTTGAGAAAGTGTGTTACAAGCTTTGAATGTTTTTTTTGTATTTGGCTTTTTATATTAAAGAGTTTTAGAGTTTGTAAAACTTACTTTTAAAGTTTGTCAAGAATTAATTTGATGCTTAAACTTTCTATCTTATGTAAATAAATTGTACCTGGTTTTTGTATATATATATATATACATGAGTGCTGAGAAAAAAAGGTAAAATAATAATAATAGCGATTTGAAGATGTAGATAGATGAGGGTAGCGCTCCCGCATACGGGCACGTGTTGATCGGATGAGGGGGTGTTACAGATCGGACCACTCTTATATCTTACTGCCTCTAGACCCGATATAATGTATAGTGTATGCTTATGTGTTCGCTTTCAATCATGTCCTAAAGAGTCACATTTAAATGCTGAGAAAAGAATTTTAAAATACTTACATGGCTCATTGCATCTAGGTTTATGGTATCCTAGAAATTCATCCTTTAACATTATAGGATATTCAGATGCTGATTATACTGGAATTCTTTTAGATAGAAAAAGTACTTCATATACTTATCACTTTATTGGAGAATGCTTAGTTTCTTGGTTTAGCAAGAAACAAGTTTCAGTTGCTCTTTCTACCGCTGAAGCGGTGTATGTGGCAGCAAAATGTTGTTGCATACAAATCCTTTGGATGAAACATCAACTTAAGGATTATGGTCATAGTATGGACCATATACCTATTAGATGTGACAATACAAGTACTATAAATCTATCTAAGAATCCCATTCAACACTCTAGAAGTAAGCATATTGACATAAGACATCATTTTATTAGAGATCATGTTCAATATAGAGATGTTGTATTGGAATTTATAAGCACAGACAATCAATTGGCAAATATCTTCACTAAGTCTCTAAATGAAGAAAGATTTAATTTCACAAGAAGAGAGCTTGGTATGATTGATGGATTAACTTTATGATTGCTAAAATTGTCGAACCTTGATTAATAATCTTGTGTCATTATCTCATCTTTTAAGGTAAGAAGTAGCTAAATTGATAGAAATATATGTTATAGAGAATGGAAGCACCTTAGAAATCCTTTGGTCTTATTTTAAACTTAGTTTTATTTAATGAAGATTTTACGCAATTCATGCCCGTGACATATATTCACGGTCGTGAATATAATCGAAAAAAGCTCTAGTAGCTTTCACGCCTTGCTTCACGACATGCTTCACGGTTGAAGGTAGTGAAGACTATATTTCATGCCCATAACCTTTTTCTGTCACCTCCGTGAAACTCTTTGTTCACGACTGTGACACTTATTCATGACCGTGAAGATTTCCACCAAAAACTTACAGAAGCATTCACGCTCTGTCTCACGGTCACAAGTAGTGAAGATTGTACTTCACGACCATGACTCATTTGTCACCACCGTGATATTTCATCATTCACACCCGTGACCATTAAATGTCACTACCGTGAATCGTTTCACATCCCTCATCACCGGTAAAACGCCTTTTCAGCAAATCGTGAACATGACATTTCACGCCCGTGACTTACCATTCACAACCGTGAATATGTCGGCTATAAAACATTTTCTGCCGTTATTTCTCTCATTTCCAACTCTCCATATTCTCTCATTTATCACCATTAAATACCATTTCATAGATTCCGGCCCCTTGGCAACTCATTCCATCTATAAATACCTTCAAAAACTATTTCCATCATCAGAAATCAAAACTCACTAGGTTCTATTCAAACATTCCATCAGATTTTCTCTCTTCAAAAATATATTTCTCAATAAAAAATGGAACCCGACTCCTCTAAAGGTACTAGAAAGAAGTCTCATGCTCTAAAAAGGTACACGGACTACCTTCTAAACATTATTCTGGAGCACTATCATCCAAGGTACTCGATTCTCAAACAAAGACCACTCCTTTCCTCTCGATCATTTGAGTGGCACACTGTCAGGACCTTTAGTCTCAAGACAAGCATGACAGAACAACTCTAGGCTTGTCATCTAAAAGATTTTGTTGATATCCATCAACCGACGCTAAGGGAACCAACTCTCGAGTTCCTTAGCACCCTGCAAGTCTCTCCCATCGGCATGGTAAAATGTCAACTCTGCAAGCATCTGAACACCCTCAATGCCATGGAGTTTGGTGACATGTTCAACCTTTCCTCTGATGGTATCCTAAATGAAAGTGAGGTGGAGTTCTATGCCACTCAGGTATGAACTCATTTCAGGCTCAACTATAGCTGGGACATCAAGAAGATGAAAAGCATCCACATTCAATCCCCAATGCACAAGTACTTGCATAGGTTTCTAACCTATAGCATTTTTACTAGAGGAGACAGCAACATATCGATTCGAAAATTCGAGCTCTTTCTCCTAGAGATGGCTCGAAGAGGCCTAATAGTGGCTTTATCTTGATGGTTTGCAAACCATTTACTGTCCATTGCCACAAAGCCCTCCGGAGATATTTTGATTGGTGGGTACATGACTCAACTTGCTATAAAGCTTGGGTATTTGAAGCTATAGGAGCACCACTTCAACCTTATACCAGAACATCCTCGAGACCGGCTAGACGTCAAGTCATTTATCAAAATATGAGCGGATGTTTGTATAGTTCATAAGAACAACATCTACTAACGCTTCACCAACATAGCTGGTGAGATTTTTTAGGAGGACAACGATTCGGACGACTTCAAAGCTGGCTTCCAAGGAATCCAGCAGAGGAAGAGAGTTTGAGTTGAGATGGTGACTCCAGAGGTTGAACAAAAAATTGGACAATCCTCAGCCTCCACACCGAACTTGGCTTAGCAGGTGGCTGACCTATTAGCACCATATTTTGACCAATTGTAGGCTTCGATTGATGAGAGGTTAGAGAACCTCAAGGATTTCATGGAGTCTAGCATGGAGAGCCTCGAGGCGGAAGTAGCTCGCCTTAGAGATGGAATGTCCGGCTCCAAATATAGGTAGACTAGTTTTTTTTTGCTATGTTAATTTCTAGTATTTCTAATGTAGGATTTTAAATTACTTTTCAAAACCTTGTACTTTTCTTTTAATATTAATATAATTGCATTAGTTTTCCCTTATAATTTATCTTTTTTGTTCTTTTTGTTGATGACAAAAAGGGGAGAACCTAGCAATATATTATATTTAAATTTAATTGCAATATAATTGATATACTTATTTGAATTAAATGAATATGCAAGTATGCAAATGAGTTGATATACCTTGAAATTCACCTTAAGTATACTTTGCATATACCTTGATGCAAGTTACATGAATGAATATGTTTGATATACCCTGAATATACCTTAAATATACTTTGCATATACTTAACTAGTTTTAAGTAAAAATTTGATATACATTAGATATACCTTGCATATAACTTGCATATACCTAAACTAGGAAACAAACATTCATGCTATACTTCATCATTCTTTACAATTCTTGCACTTTAGTAATTTTTTATCTTAAGCATCATTTTAGGGGGAGACTTCTCAAAAGCACATATTGCTAGATTATTTGTCACCATCAAGAAGGGGGAGATTGTTGAACCTTGAGGGGTATTTCCATCATTTTGATGCTAACAAATAAAATAGCAATAATGTATTTAACATACTTATTTTCTAAGTTTATTGAATAGGGTGTGGAACATGATAGCAAGAATGGAGAATGGAAGACTAACCTTAAAAACACAAAAATTGAAGAAATAGCATGATTCACGCCCATGACCTTTTATGTCACGTCCGTGATAAAGCTTAGCCCCAACTACCAAATATTTAAAGTTCACGACCATGAAAGATCATAGCAATCGTGAATGATAATATCAATCATGCCCATGAGAAAACATGTCAAATTCCTCCAGAAAGCTTCGTGACCATTGTCACCACTTGGACCATGGCTTGGAAGGATGTTCACGGCCGTGAAAGAATAATGTCACACCCGTGATCAAACACTTCAAATCCTTCCTGAAAGCTTCATGGCCAAAGTCACGGCTTGGAAGAATAGTCACAGTTCATAACCGTGAAAGAGGAAAGAGAAACATATCAGACACGAAATTAAGAGTTGGTGCAACAGCTATTTTCGCATTAAATGCAACCAAACTGCTATAATTTGCCATAGAAGTATCAATGCAAGTCATTTATGAATCCAGAACAAGAGAATAGCAAATACTTTGAATCTCAATCTTGTTGTAGCGATTTGTGCATTTACTACTTTAAAACAAACATTAATTCTCTGTAAAAAATACTTTTGCTCATTATTTTCTGAGCATTATAGATTTGTGAGTGTTTCTCTTTGTAATCTATTACTCAAGTGAGTTTGGGTATATTGGGTTAAGAGTAGAACACTTGTAAGAGTTATTTGTGTGAGCCTTTAAAACACAAAGAATCGATTTATTGTGTGAGCCATTAAAACACAAGGGATTTCTGGGTTAGGTGTGATCCATTGTTAGAAACACCATAGTTGGGAGTGAGCTTGTAAAACTCCATTGTAACGCTTAGTGTGTTAGTGAAACTCCCAATTGAGATTGGGGAGAGGAGTAGGGTTTGTTAACACCCGAACCTCCATAAAAATTCCTGTGTGATATCTTCCTATCCATACTCTACTTAACTTTTCTTTCCACACTTAAAAGTTAAGAAATTCTAATATCCAATTCAACCCCCCCGTCTTGGTATAATATCTGGGCAACACAAATGAAACAAATGATCAAGCTAGCTAGTAAATGCAAATGTTCACATGGCAAATGCTCATATGGAAACCCAGGACAATGTCTGTTTAACTTGGTCACAACAAAATAAAATGATCAAAGCATGAGCATAAGTAAAGAATAATGATCGTATGATTTAATTTTACTTATATATATGATATTAGTAAATTAAATGGAATACATAGTATGCATTTGATTTATGATTTGTTACTATGAGTTGCTTGGTACTTTAGAACTTGCTTGATGATTATTATCACTAAGTTGCAACTCATCAATTTGCATCATTTTCTAGGTAAAGAAAAGTGATAGCTCATTTTGAGTGAAATATAGAAGACATGGAACAAAGGTCACCGGTCGAGCCTCACCACTCTCTCTCTCCTTGTATTTCACATGAATATTAGATCATTTCATTTATAATTTGGGGCATACATGTTTGCATTTGTAGAGTCACTTGGAGTTTATACTAAGATATGTAAATGGATGCAACTCGTAATCCTTCATATGTAAAGTTTAAGTTTTAATGTATGTGATATATTATATTGCAATGAAAACTTTAATGTTGATTTGCATGTTTATTGAATGATGTTATGATGTGTGATGAAAAAAAATATAGTATTAATGTAAACACGATCTTATGTCTTATTTGTATGCCATGTGTGGTTATTTAACATAGGGACGAGTTGTACTGAATTGCATAAGGTATAATGTTACACTTCTCTTGTTTCTCTTCTTTTCATGGGGGTGAAATCTTGTGCAAGTAATAATTTCTTAGTTTTTTTTTCCTATGTTAAATTTGCTACTTTTATTGATATTAGATATGTTTTTGAGATGATCATCATAATGTACGTTCCCATCAGGAAAAACATTAACCACATAAGCAAAATTATTATTTATTTTATTAATTTTTGCATTAGATACATCACCTTTAAACTCTATTTTTCCTTAGTAATTATGCTTCTTTTAACTCTCAAGATCCTCCACTCTCAAAGAAATGTAATAAATATCTAATAATGCATTCAATGGAATATATTTGTAGCCTGTTGGTGTCGTAAGGGAGTGCATTATATACCATTATTCAAACTTGATATGTCTACATTTAGTATAATTTTTATTTATGTTTTTAATGTTTAATTATGGATTTTGATATGTTTTGGGTGCTCAATTATGTGTTTTTGGTAATTGCAGGTTAAGAAGAGAAAGGTTGCAGAAATGGAAAGCCTCACACACATGACATCTTGTCACGCATGTGAGGGTGGAGCTTCACAAAGGGCCTCACGCACGTGACACTTTGTCATGCGTATGAGTATGCAAATTATCTCTTTTGTTGTCTCGAGCATGAGGATTTTATAACCAATCTTCTTATCGCAGGCACACGAATTCAGCTGGACGTATGGAGATTAAAGCCCAGTTTACTGTCGTGAGTGTGTTGTGGTGTTGCAAATGTCACAATTATTGTATCTTCTTAACCTGTAGTATGCATGACACTTTGTCACATGTATGACTATAGCGCCCTCTCATCTAACCATTATAAAACCTGACTAAATGAGTGGATGCTATTGTCCAGATATTTTGCCAAAAAGGGGGGTTGAATTGGAGTTTAAAAATTTAATTTAAAGTGCGGAAATAAAAAGTTAAGTTTATGAGGGATAGAGAAATTTGACACAAGGATTTTTATAGAAGTTCGGGTGTTAACAAACTCTACTCCTCTCCCTAATCGCAATTGGGAGTTTCACTAACACACTAAATGTTACAATTGACTTTTTCAAGCTCACTCCTAACTATGGTGTTTCTCACAATGGCTCACACCTAACCCAGAAATCTCTTATGTTTTAATGGCCCACACAATAACCAATTCCTTGTGTTTTACAGGCTCACACAAACAACCTTTCTCTTGTGTTTTACAGGATCACACAGACAACCTTTACCTTGTGTTTTACAGGCTCACACAAACAACCTTTCTTTGTGTTTTAAAGGCTCACACAACTAACCCTTACAAGTGTTCTACTCTTAACGCAGAAATACCCAAAACTCACTTGAGTAATAAATGATTACACAGAGAAACACTTGCAAATCTTTATTGCTCAATAAATGATTTGCAAAAAGATTTTCACAGAGAATAGATATTTGTTATGAAAGTATTAAATGTGCAAATAGCTTGTAATAAAATTTTGATTCAAAGTATTTGCTATCCTCTTGTACTGAATGCATAAATGACTTGCATTTATACTCTCATGGCTAATTATAGTTGTTAGAGTGCATTTAATACGAAACTAGTCGTTGCACCAACCCAAATAATTGCGTCTGACATTTTTCTCTTTCATCTTTCACGGGCGTGACTGTTCTTCCAAGCCTTGACTGAAGTGGTGACCTTGGTCGTGAAGCTCTCTGGAAGGTTTTGAAATATTGGATCACAGGCATGACATATATCTTCATGGGCGTGACAAACTTTTCAGCCATGATCCAAGTGGTGACTTTGGTCGTAAAGCTCTCTGGATGAATTTGTCAAGAAAGTTCATAGGCGTGACATTTAATTCACGGGTGTGACTTAAATGTGCATTTCACGGTTTGTTGTCTTCATTCATGGCCATGAACTTCAAATGTTGGTTTTGTTGACGGTTAGCTTTTTCACGAGCGTGACTCATAGAGTCATGGGCGTGAACATGCTACTTCCTTAATTTTATCATTCAAGGATTAATCTTTCATTCTTCATTCTTGCTATTGTATTCCATATCCTGTTTAATAGACTTAGAAAACAAGTATGTTAAATACAATATTGCTCTTTTATTTGTTATCATCAAAATGATGGAAATACCCCTCAAGGTTTCACAATCTCCCCCTTTTTGATGGTGACAAATAATCTAGCAATATGTGCTTTTGAGAAGTCTCCCCCTCAAAAGATACTTAGGATAAAAATTGATGAAATGCAAGAATTGTAAAAAATGATGTAGCATTTGAAATAAACTTTCTAGTTTTAAGTATATGCAAGTTATATGCAAAGTATATCCAATATATACCAAAATTCTCTTTAAGTCATGAAGTATATGTAAGGTATATTTAGAGTATATCAAGTGCATATTGATTTATGTAACTTGCATTAAGGTATATGCAAAGTATACTTAAGATATATTTAAGGTGTATAAAGCTCAATTTGCATACTTGCATATTTATTTTGAATCAAATTTTAAGTATGGCACTTAAACTTAAAATATTGCTATTTTCTCCCTACTTAACTTAATATATTTGTAGGTTCTTCGTTTTGATTCAAAATTAAGTATTGCTTGCACTTATCTTAATATATTGCTAGTTTCTCCCCCTTTTTTCATCAACAAAAAGAATAAAGATTAATCATACCAACAAAGCAATTATATTAATATTGAAAGAGAAGTACAAACCAAAGTAAATAAAAGTCAGAAAGGAAATTTAAAATTTCCTAAAAACACACAAACAAGGTAAACAAATACGAAACAAGCATATTAAGGCTACCATCTAGCCTAACACTTAACCAGACATCCTGTCCCTAAGACGAGCAACTTCAGCCTCAAGGTTGTCCATCCTAGACTCTATAAAGTCCTTGAGGTTCTCCAACCTCTCATCCATGGAGGCCTGCAACTGCTCAAATCGTGGTGCTAGAAGGTCAGCCACCTGCTGTGCCAAATTTGGTGTGGAAGCCGAGGATTGCCCGATGTCCTGCTCATCTACTGGAGGTGCCTCCTCAACCCGAGCCCTTTTCCTCTACTGGATTCCTTGGAGGCCAGCTTTGAAGTCCTCCGAATCATTATCTTCCCATATAATTTCACCAGCAGTGTCTATGAAGCGGTAGTAAATATTGTTCTCATGAACAATTCTAATAGCCGCTCCCATCTTAATGAAGGACTCGACATCCAATCGATCTCAAAGATGCCCTGGGATGAGATTGAAGTGATGGTCATCCAGCTTTAAATATCCAAGCTTCAAGGCCATATGTGTCACATATCCACCAATGAGTATATCTCCGGAGGGCTTGGTTGCAATTGACAGAAGATGGTTTGCAAACCATCAAAAGAGCGCCACGGTGAGACCTCTTTGAGCCATCTTAAAGAGAAAGAGCTCAGACTTCCGAATGGTGCCATTGCTATCTCCCCGAGCAAATATGCTATAGGTTAGAAACCTATGCATATATTTGTGCACTGGGGACCGGAGATTAGTGTTCTTGGTCTTCTTGACATCCCAACTACAATCCGTGCCAAAATGAGTCCATGCTCGAGTTGTGAAGAACTCCACTTCGCTGTCATTGAGAATGCCTTCCGAGGTTAGATTGAATAAGTCCCCGAATTCTATGGCAGTAAGAGTGTTCGAATTGCTGCAGAGTTGGAATTTCACCACTCCAGTGGGAGACACTTGCATGCTTAAGAACTCTAAAGTTGGCTCCCTTAAAGTGGCTGATGAATGTCCATAAACTCCTTCAAATGACAGGCTTGGAGTTGCTCTATCATCACCATCTCAAGCCCAGAGTGCATATGGTTTTCCACTCAAAAGATCTTGATGAAATGAGAGGCCTTTTCTTCAGGGTTGAGTACCTAGGATGGCAATGCTCAGGGATTCAGTTCATTAGGTAGTCTAAGTACCTCCTGGGAGCATGAGATTTCTTCCTAGTACCCTTTGATGAGCCGGTTTCCATTTGGATTGAAGAAATGAACTTTGTAGAGTTTGGAAAAATTTTGACATAAATTTTAAGGAAACCCTAAAGAAAGATGATTTTTGATGATAGAAGGGACTTTTGATGGTATTTATAGGAAATGTTTGTGATTTTGGGGCCAGAATCTTCAATATATCATTGAATGTGTGTAAATGAGAGCGGTTTCAAGGAGTTGAAAGGTTGAAATGTGAAAAATAACCGGCAGATTTGTTACATACCTGATGCATTCACGGGCGTGAAATATGTGTTCACGGTCGTGAAGAGTCGTGTCCACGGTTTGCTGAAGGGGTGCTCAACCTATGAATAAAGGCTTGAAAAGGTTCACAGTCGTGACATTTGAATGTCACGGGCATGAATGATGAACTATCACGGCGGTGAAAGACGAGTCACGGGCGTGAAGTGTTGAATTTCACTACTTATGCCCGTGAAACAAAGCGTGACTCAAGGCGTGAACGTCTCTGTGAGTTTTAGGTGAAAATGTTCACGACATGAAAATTCATCACGGGCGTGAACAAGGCTTTTCACGGGTGTGAATGATGTCATGAACATAAGCTTCACTACTTGAAGCCGTGAATGATGTCGTGAATCAAGTCGTGAAAGCTACTGGATCTATTGACTATTTAATTCACGGGTGTGAACATATGTCACGGGCATGAATTGCCTAAAATTTTCATCAAATAAATTAAGTCCTAGAACAAGACTAAATCATTTCTATGAAGATTCTATCCCTTATAACATAAAGTTTTCATCAAATTTACTACCTTATATTTAGTAATATGATACAAAAACAAGATTATCACATAAGATTTGACAATTGGCAATCATAAGGTTAATCCATCAATCATACCAAGTTCTCTTCTAATGAAATTAAATCTTTCCTCATTTAAAGACTTAGTGAATATATCTGTCAATTGATTTTCTGTGCATATAAATTCTAATGCAACACCTCCATATTGAACATGATCTCTAATAAAGTGGTGTCTAATGTTAATATGCTTACTTCCAGAGTGTTGAATGGGATTCTTTGAAAGATTTATAGCACTTGTATTGTCACATTTAATAGGTATATGGTTCATATCACAACCATAGTCCTTAAGTTGTTGTTTCATCAACAGGATTTGAGTACAACAACATCCTGTTGCTACATACTCTGCTTCAACAGTTGAAAGAGCAACTGAAACTTGTTTCTTGCTAAACCAAGAAACTAAGCACTCTCCAATAAAATGACAAGTACCTGAAGTACTTTTTCTATCTAAAAGACTACCAGCATAGTCTGCATCTGAATATCCTACAATATAAAAAGATGAGTTTCTAGGATACCACAAACCTAGATACAATGATCCATGTAAATATCTTAGAATTCTTTTTACTGCATGTAAATGAGATTCTTTTAGACATGATTGAAATCGTGCACACAAGCAAACACTATACATTATGTCAGGTCTAGAAGCAGTAAGATATAAAAGTGATCCGATCATACCTCTATAGAGCTTTTCATTAATGCTCTTACCTTTTTCATCCTTGTCCAATTTTGTTGATGTGCTCATAGGAGTCTTGGCATTCTTGCATCCTTCCATTCCAAATTTTTTAATTAAATCTTTGGCATATTTGGATTGGTTGATGAATATGCCCTCATTGCTTTGTTTTATTTGTAAACCAAGGAAATATTTAAGCTCTCCCATCATGCTCATTTCAAATTCCCTAGTCATACACTTAGCAAATTCTTGACAAAGCAATTCATTAGTAGAACCAAATATTATATCATCAACATAAATTTGAACAATTAGTATATCATGCTTATGCTTTTTAATGAATAATGTGGTGTCAACATTCCCCTTTGTAAAGTTATTTTCTAAGAGAAAAGAACTTAGTCTTTCATACCAAGCTTTTGGGGCTTATTTCAAACCATGTAAAGCTTTTGAAAGTTTAAAAACATGATTTGGAAAATCATAGCATTCAAAGCCTGGTGGTTGTTCTACATAAACTTTTTCTTCTATATAACCATTTAGAAATGCACTTTTCACATCCATTTGAAAGAGTTTGAAATTCATGTGACACGCATATGCTAAAAGTATTCTTATGGCTTCTAATCTAGCTACAGGTGCATAGGTCTCATCATAATTTATTCATTCTTCCTGATTTTATCCTTTTGCAACTAATCTAGCCTTATTCCTAATTATTGAACCTTGTTCATCTAGTTTATTTCTAAAAACCCATTTGCTACCTATAATTTGATGATCCTTGGGTCTAGATACTAAGGTCCATGCCTTACTTCTCTCAAATTGGTTGAGTTCCTCTTGCATGGCAATTACCCAACTTTCATCATTACGAGCCTCATCAACCTTTTTAGGCTCAATTTGAGAAATAAAAGCAAGGTCAGTGGCTAAATGTTTGAAATGAGATCTAGTACTTACTCCCCTTGAGAGATCACCAATGATTTGCTCTTTTGGATGATCTTTTGTCATTTTCCATTCTTTTGGGAGTTCTTGCCCATTTTCTTCTTGAGCTTGAGGTAGAGAATCATCTTGATGTGAATCTTCTTGATCATTTTCTTCCTTTCCATTTCCAAGACTAAGTCTTTCCATAATTCCTACAACATCATCAAGAACACTACCTTTCATAAAGATCAAGTCTACTAGATTCATTAAAAACAACATGCATAGATTCTTCAACAGTTAATGATCTTTTATTAAATACTCTATATGTTTTGTTAGTTGTAGAGTATCCTAAAAATATACCTTCATCAGATTTAGAGGAAAATTTTCCAAGGTTGTCCTTTGTATTCAATATTAAGCACTTACATCCAAATACTCTAAAGTATGATATCAAAGGCTTTCTTCCATTCCATAGCTCAAATGAGGTTTTGTTTAAAAAAGGTCTTTTGAAAACTCAATTTGAAATATAACATGCAATGTTTGTGGCTTCTGCCCAAAAGTAAGTTGGTAAACTATACTCACTGAGCATTGTTCTAGCCATTTCAATTAAAGTTCGATTTTTCCTTTCAACTACCCCATTTTGTTAAGGTGTCCTAGGAGATGAGAAATTCTATGAAATGCCATGTTCAAGACAAAAACTTTCAAAGTTTTCATTTTCAAATTCTTTGCCATGATCACTTCTTATCTTTGAAATACAATACCTTTTTTTCATTTTGAACTCTTTTAGCAAAGTTTTTGAAATTTTCAAAAGCATCACTCTTTTGAGCTAAGAAAATTACCCAAGTAAATCTAGAGTAATCATCTACAATGACAAAGGTATAATGTTTACCTCCTAAGCTAGCAATTCTAGTAGGTCCAAATAAGTCTAAATGCAGGAGTTGAAGAGGTTTTGAGGTACTTACCATGTTTTTGGCTTTGAAGGATGACTTGTGTTGTTTTCCTCTTTGGCAAGGTTCACATGTCTTGTATTTTTCAAATTTGACTCTTGGCAGTCCTTTTACTAGTTCTTCTATACTGAGGCTTTGTAATAAGTCCATGTTAGCATGACCAAGCCTTCTATGCCACAACCAAGATTCATCACTAGTAGTCACAAGACACTTAGAGGAATGGTTAGATAATTCATATAAATCTATTATGTATGTGTTGACATCTCTATTTCCTTTAAATATTTCTTGAACATCAATAGAGATTACAAGACATTCATTTGAAGTAAAGATTACTTTGTTTCCTTTATCACATAATTGACTAACACTTAATAAGTTATGTTTAAAGCCATCAACAAGTAAGACATTTTTAATAAAGGTAGTACCATAAATACCAATAGAACCAATGTCAATTGCCTTACCCTTAGCATTGTTTCCAAAGGTAACTTTACCTCCATCAATACTTCTAATTTCATTGAAGAGTTTTTTATCTTTTGTCATATGCCTTGAGCATCCACTGTCTACTAGCCAAGCATTTTTGTTTATTATGGACTTGAGGCATACCTATAGAATCACAGTTCGAGTATGATTTTTAGGTACCCAAATGAGCTTGGGTCCTTGGGGGTTAGCACATGAAGATTCCCAATGAGCCTTCCTTATCCAACAATGTTTATTTATATGACCAATGTTCATACAATAATTACACTGTTTAGGTCTAACATTGTTTTTTGGTCTTACAATATATTTGAATGCCATATTTCTATTTAACTGATTTTGAGAACAATGACATGCACAATCATGATTAATTGATGCTTTTCTAAATGCATGCGTCTTATACATAAAGGCATGATTATTCTTTTTATATATGGAAGGTTTAATATACTTATTCCTTAGTGCTGTTCCAATAATTGTGGAGATGTGAGGTTCACTAGACTTAACAAAAAAAGTTTTGTGAGAAGATGATGATGTGTCCTTAAATCCTAGACCATGTCTAATTAAAGGTAGTCTTTGAGACACAATGAGAGTATCTAAACTCTCTTTTCCTTTGTGAAATTTAGAAATGGAATTTCTAAGTTCCTCAACTTCATTTTTTAAAGTATTATTTTCTTTAAGCAAGGAAGCAGTTGAGGGTCTTGATGAATATTCATCTAATGACTTTTGAAGAGATTCATTAGATGATTTAAGCTTAAGATTCTCCTTTTCTAGAGCATCCATTTTGTTTTTTTTAAATTAGAGATGTTATTTCTATAAGTACTGAATTTACTTCTATATTTCTCTAATTCTATATTTAATTCTTCTATAAGGCTTTGCTCATCATCATCATCATCATCATCGCTATTACTATCATTATCATTATCACTATTATCATTATTTAAAGAGTATGAGTGTAGTGATCTTACCTTATTCGAGACGTGATCCTCAATAGCCATGAAGCATAGGTTTACCTCTTCGCTTTCATTATCATCTCTTTCCTTTGAAGAGTTTACGTCATCCCATGTGGCTTTGTGACCTTTCTCCCCATTGTCTTTTTGGTATTTGCTCTTATGCTTCTTGAGCCTTGGACATTCTGGTTTGATATGTCCTTTCTTTCCATACTCATAACACTTTACCTCTTCCTTACTACTTTGTGCATCATTAGAAGTTTGTTTGAGGTTTCTTCGCCTGAATTTTCTGGAATTGCTCATTTTCTTCTCAATGATTCTTTTTAGTCTTCTTGAAAGCATAGCAACGTCCTCATTTTCATCTTCACTCATTTCTTCATCATCTTCACTTTCTTCTTGAGATTTTAAAGTAGAGGCTTTGAGCGCTAAAGGCTTTCTTTTCTCTAGCTCTGCTTCAAGCTCTCTATCTCTTTTCACTGCCATTTCATGAGTGAGAATTTTGCCAATAAGCACATCAGTACTCATGATGCTCATGTCTTCATTTGCTTCTTCTATGCCAACAACTCTTAAGTCATAGTCTTTAAGAGGAAGACTTCTCAGGATTTTATTGTTTACATCTTCCAAGCTCAGATGCTTCCCAAGTTTCCTCATTCCATTTATAATGGCTAGAAGATGGTTGGTCATGTCAGTGATTGACTCATTGGATTTCATCTTGAAGAGCTCATATTCTGAGGTAAGAAGTTGAATCTTCTTGGATTTGACTTGCTTAGTTCCTTCATGATAATTTTCCAATGTCTTCCATATGCTGTAGGTTGTTGGCCAGTATTTTATTCTTCCACATTCTTCAATAGATAATGAGCTTGAGAGGATTGTCATTGCCTTCTTGTTTTTGAATTTTGCTCTTCTTTGAGGCTCTGTCCAATCATCTCTTGATAAAATTTCTTCTTCACCATCAACTCCTCTTCTGGTTGGTGGTGTCCATTCTTTTTGTACACTATCCCAAACTTCAATTCCTTCACTATCTAGGTATGTCTCCATCCAAAACTTCTAATGGGCATAGTTTGCTCCATCAAAATAAGGTTTAAGACTTTTGAATCCTTCACTGGCCATATCTTAATCTTTACTAGTGCTTTTTAGGCTTAGATACGAGACAAAGCTCTGATACCAATTGTTGCCCAGATATTGAGCCAAGAAGGGGGGTTGAATTGAAGTTTAAAAATTTAATTTAAAGTGCGGAAATAAAAAGTTAAGTTTAGGAGGGATAGAGAAATTTGACACAATGATTTTTATAGAGGTTCGGGTGTTAACAAACCTTACTCCTCTCCCCAATCGCAATTGGGAGTTTCACTAACACACTAAGTGTTACAATGGAGTTTTTCAAGCTCACTCCCAACTATGGTATTTCTCACAATGGCTCACACCTAACCCAGAAATCCCTTGTGTTTTAATGGCTCACACAATAACCAATTCTTTGTGTTTTACAGGCTCACACAAACAACCTTTATCTTGTGTTTTACAGGTCACACAAACAACCTTTACCTTGTGTTTTACAGGCTCACACAAACAACCTTTCTTTGTGTTTTAAAGGCTCACACAACTAACCCTTACAAGTGTTCTACTCTTAACGTAGAAATATCCAAAACTCACTTGAGTAATAAATGATTATAGAGAGAAACACTTGCAAATATTTATTGCTCAATAAATGATGAGCAAAAAGATTTTCACAGAGAATAGATATTTGTTATGAAAGTATTAAATGTACAAATAACTTGTAATAAGATTTTGATTCAAAGTATTTGCTATCCTCTTGTACTGAATGCATAAATGACTTGCATTTATACTCTCATGGCTAATTATAGCCGTTAGAGTGCATTTAATATGAAACTAGCCGTTGCACCAACCCAAATAATCGCGCCTGACATTTTTCTGTTTCATCTTTCACGGGCGTGACTATGTTTATCACGGGTGTGACTGTTCTTCCAAGCCGTGACTGAAGTGGCGACCTTTGTCGTGAAGCTCTCTGGAAGGTTTTGAAATATTGGGTCACGGGCGTGACAAACTTTCCAACCGTGATCCAAGTGGTGACTTTGGTCGTGAAGCTCTCTGGATGAATTTGTCAAGAAGGTTCACGGCCGTGATATTTAATTCACGGGCGTGACTTAAATGTACATTTTGCGGTATGTTGTCTTCCTTCATGGTTGTAAACTTCAAATGTTGGTTTTGTTGACGGTTAGCTTTTTCACGGGCGTGACTCATAGAGTCATGGGCATAAACATGCTACTTCCTTAATTTTATCATTCAAGGATTAATCTTCCATTCTTCATTCTTGCTATTGTATTTCATATCCTGTTTAATAGACTTAGAAAATAAGTATGTTAAATACAATATTGCTATTTTATTTGTTATCATCAAAATGACGGAAATACCCCTCTAGGTTTCACAGATGACATGGAACTTATATGCGAAAACCTAGTGGAAATTTAATACTTTTTCTTTTTATATCAAACATGTTAATCATATAATATTAGACATCTATAAATGAGTATCTTTAATCCAAAAAGGA
This sequence comes from Triadica sebifera, assembly GCA_023653625.1. NCBI lineage: Eukaryota > Viridiplantae > Streptophyta > Magnoliopsida > Malpighiales > Euphorbiaceae > Triadica > Triadica sebifera. The sequence continues at coordinate 9,212,047 of CM042900.1, forward strand.
AACATAATCATATATATATAAAATATCATGTTGGGGCTCCATAGGCCCAATGTTTACTACAATACATGCCTTTAAAACCAAAATACATATTTCAATAAAGTACAAACATGTATGAAAGTAAACAAAACTGATTCCTTTTGTCATGTACAAAATGCAAATTATGACATAAATGTATCACTGACCCTTGTCAGCTCTACTCTGATGTCTTTGTGTTGAGCTTACTTCTTTTGATCAACTTCTATCTACTATACCTATGTGGAAAAAACACTCGCACATTAAACTACTGAAAGTTTAGTGGTACATATAGGCATACAATTCAACATGTATTCATTCAAAATCACACCAACATATTTCACATTTATGGCATCATATGAAAACATTGTGGCATGGTAGTGAAATCATAATATTATGTAAATACTTTACCTTATGGAAGTAGTAGCTCCTTAATCACTTAAACAATGTGAAAGAGGAACATACAACCTTTATCATATAATATATCATATTAATTGTATATCTTAGTGTACTTGTGCTTCTAAATCTCTTTTCTATTTCATTACATTCTTTAATCATTTTAATATAATTGCCCAACAACTCTCTACACAGACTATTCAAATACGTGTTATGAACTGGGGCACTCTTAGAGCTTAAACCACCTTGCCACTGTCTATAATTATGTGTGTTAGTTAAGGTTTCTCAAGTCAATGGTGCTCCTAGAGCTTAAGCCACATTGATTGAATAAACATATATCTTTGCATGCAATATAGGATCAAGGACACTCATAGAGCTTAAGTCACTTTGTCCTTTAAGAATAACTGTATCATATCACTATAGTACCGTGAACCCCCTTAATGGTATTCCACCTATACTACTTCTAGTCCTAGTATTGAACCTGGACTTTACTTGTTAAAAATCCTCTTTATTATATTTATATGAGAAACCTTTATTTTTAGAGCATAAACTTTTGAATCTTATAAAAATGCACTATGTATCATGTATACAAGCATCGTCATATAATCATGTGTTTTAACATTCATATCATACCATTATAGAAACATGTGCATATCCATTACATTGTAGTCATGAAAGAAACAACATACAATATTATAAACATGATTCCCGGATGTGAACTATGTGTTCACGACCGTGAAGATCCAGTCACAGGCACTCCAACCTATGAACAAAATCATGAATCAAGTCTTGAATGCTTATGTCCAAAACTTGCACATTTATTCATGGGTGTGAAGAAATAGTTGTGGCCGTGACTTTGTAAGTTCTCAGCCATGAGTCAATTGGTGACTCAAGCCATGACTCATTCCCCTTGATCTGAGCAATTTCAGATCAATGATTCGAGATCGTGAACCCTCTGTCACAGGCATGAATCTAGGTTCCAGCAAAAGAACAACATATAATAAGGCATTTGAGGAAATCCAAATGCAAGGGCTTATATAGTTATCCTATGACAACAATTTTCTATCCAAATTCTCATCAAACATGTCTTATCATGAATTAAAATTATTGGGTTTTGAACATGCATCTCATACATGGTACAACGAAAATATAAAAATTAATCAAAGTCAAAATCCAAGAAATGCCCTATGTATATTAAAATTGGATCATAAATCATTATACTGATAATTACCCATTTTTTGGGTGTTTTCACATTTTCTATTAGTGATGGGGGTAGAGACGCAGAGAGAGAGAGAGATTTGGTTAACAAATTTAATAAAATTTCAGAAAGAATAAATTTAATATAATTAAATTTTATAAATTAATTTAGATGAGTGGATATTTATCCATAAATAATACTATAAGAAAGCAAAAAAAATTTTAGCAAATGAAGAGATGGGTTGTTTAATCTACTGACCATATGACACTCATCCATATAATAGAGCAAATTCCATTATACAGATAGATGTCACAGATTATATCTGTATAAACCTATTCTGATTTAAAACTTTTTCTAACTTATATTTGTATCAAGATCATCATACTTGATTAACATGCAATCTAAAGCATTCATATGCTATATAATGTAATAAACTATTTATGTATCTGAATTACGTCCATAATCCAAATTATAAACTAGTTTGGGCATCAACCGCCCTTATACAAAAATTAACATTATTTACAATGAATTGATTCAATTACCTGTCATTATTAACAATAGGAACAACTGTCACTATCCCATGACATGAGAGATAATCGATAAATAAATTTAATGAAATAAATAAACAGACCTAACACAGGTCAACTCTAACTGGCTCGGTCTTCTCTTCAAGTCAACTCAAGTATCTCTCGGCTCCAAACCTATATACAGGAAAATCCATACAATAAGCCACTGAAAATTTAGTAGTACATATAAGTATTAAAATTATATCATGCATTCATATATTAACATAGCATAAATAATTTATACCGAATGCATACCTATTTTCTTAGCCATACTATCATATATCATAAATATATCATGTCTCAATTTATAATATCATCATATGACATCATGCTTAATTTAATTAAATCACAGTACAATCATGGCATTATAGCATAAGTGTTTCCATATTCCTTTTTTCAGAATATAACTGTATTTTGATTCTAGAATTTTTATTTCCTTTATGTATTACTGCATTACAAATAATTCATTATTTTCTCTTTATAATTTACCTATGTTCCACATTATAATAATTCACTAATTTTTGTATCACAATAATTCACTGGTTTCTACTTAACAAATTTATTGTATTCTATCCAATACTCTAGGCTCATACTACCCGAATGCAGGTTATGAAACATAAGTGCTCTAATCCGAGTTTAAGCCACGCTGGTAAGTAAATATTAAAATATGTATGCATATAGTTATAAGGGTGATCTAACCCAAGCTTAAGTCACTTCGTTCCTAAATAATCATGAGCGCTCTGACCCTAGCTTAAGCCATCCTGATTAATACATAATAATATTCTATCGTACCATAACCCCCTCAATGTCATACCTCCTATCCTAGGCTAGTCTTCTAATAGAGAGTGGGCATTTATCATTGTATTCTAGTTATATATATATATATATATATATATATATATATATATATATATATATATATATATATATATATATATATATATATCCTTTGTTTCATTTCATGGTCTAACATAATCATCACATAACAATTTTCAATTTAGAGCACATTGTTCATAACCATGTTATCATACCATATACTTTCTCAATTAATCATGCCAAGTGTGTGTGTATATCATACTCATATAATTCCATCATATAATTCAAATTACAAATTCTAGATACAAGGCATTTGTAGGCATGAAGCCTTCTGTCATAGGGTGTCTACCTGTGACTCAACCATGACTAGCTCTTTGAGGACATTCATGTGTGTGAACCTTCTATTCATACATTCACGAGCATGAAGCCTACCTTTATAATCGTAAAACATTAGTATATAACAATTTTTAAGCATTGTTTAAAGCCAAAACCACACACAATTATGCATTAATACTAAGGCTAACCAATGTTAGTCATTACTTCCAGCATTTATCATCAAACAATAAGCTAATAATTGTATAACCATGTCACTTAGTCAATCAAACAAGGTTTATTCCTCAATTTCCAATCACAACATCAATGATCATCATATATCATGTCTTTGCATGCATTCAAAGTTTACCATATCATTTAAACTCATTTTCCAGCAACTCTTGCATAATATTACATGCCAATTAACTCAACAATTTCATAATCAAAAGCACAAACATAACATAATTCGAATTAAAATGCGTATATGTATAAATCTCGACTATTCGAGTCTTAAAATTTATCTCTCATGTCTACTGCCTCTGGTGGGATTCTCCACCCTCTGCCTTAGTCCCTAATACAAAATTAGAGACCATTCATTTAATTATGCCATTCTATCTATTTATGTCATTAACCATGTAGAAACCTAACTTAAATCCTTAAACATCATCCCCATATCAAAAACAAATCAAAGCATTGAAAGAATAATGAAAAACATAATCTCTTACCTTTGTCTCGCATATTACAAATTGGATTCTAGTGTTCAAAATGTGTTCTAATACTCCTTGGTTCAAATTTCAATACTTTGGTGAAACCCTTGATTTCAATCAGTTTTAATCTTGTTTAAAGGAATAGTTTCATATTATCAAAGCTAGAGTCAAGGGGATTGAATGCAAATCATTCCTAGAGTTCAGAGAAACTGGTGGCTAGGATTTTAGATTGAAAATTCATGAATTTCAATCAAAAATACGAAAGTGCTCGTTTTAAACTGTAGAGCTTCACGAGCTTGAACACATGTTTTATAGTCATGAAGATCCTCAGTTTCATAAACTAAATTTCATGACATTCATGGTCATGATTATATATGTAATGGGTGTGAACGCTGGGAACTTCACTTTTTCTTATCTTTCTCATTATTTTCAAATTTCTAAAACCCATAACTACTATATACCTCTCATATACCTTTATTAACACATTATTCTTATACCTTAACTTATGGGCGTTGCAGACTATCTCTTATTTACCCATTCAAATTGGTAACTAGTGACTATTTCTCATAAAATAAGCGTATAATATGTCAAGAGGTTACAATTTCAAAACTCTTGTATAGATTTTCTACTATAAAAAGTTCAAAAATTAAAACTTAGTAACATTTGTAACTCAACATATATATGTAGTGAATAGGAAAAAAAATAGAATGTTTTTTAACAATACAATAATTTACAGTTTCAACTTCGATGTAATCAAATAGGATAAGTATGATTTTGTTTTATTAAGCGTGTAACTTCCGTTTTTATTTTTAAAATATCATATGCTCTATTTTAAATGCAAGTTTTATTCTTCTATTTTATTATGGGTAAGAACTTTTAACTATAGGTTACATCAGAAATATTTTTGGGACTCCTTAAAGTTGGGTATGATAAATATATCTCTTGTTGTTTTAACCTATTCGAATTAACTTTTTTTTAAAGAAATATCTCATTTAGCTCTTTCTTTAAGAAGGAAATGCAATTCTCAATAGTTGCAATTTTTAATTGTTATTATCACTATCGTTTTTACTATGTATGACCTTTGATACATGATGGGTGCAACCATTATTAGTGGACATCAATTAAGAGATAGAAAAAAAATAGAAAGAAATTTTGATTGGTAAATATAAGTAGGCTAATAAGAGAGAGTGATGAAATGTGTAAAAGTGAACTTTGCATGAATTGACGAACATTTGTTATACTTTGTGAGATGCATAGGGATATTGGGGGTTTACAAAGGACTAGAAATGTGTCATTGGAAGAGATTTTTGCCATGTTTTTGTATGTTTTATCTCATCATTAAAAAAATAGGACAATTTCCACATATTTCATTAGAAGTGGAGAAATTATGAGTCGACAATTTAACCATTGTTTAAAGGCTATTCTGAAGTTGCACACCGAGTTATTGAAAAAGCTTACAACAATTACTGATGATTGCACAGATGATAGGTGGAAGTACTTTAAGGTACGTAAAATACATGTACTTTGATTTATAGAATAATTAACATATAAATTTTTTATAGACTAAATTGATACATGTCCTTTACCTTTTTATGTAGAATTGCTTAGGAGCACTAGATGGTACTTACATTAATGTCTCAATGGCTATTGAGGAGAGACATAAATATTGAATAAGGAAAGGTAATATTGCAATGAGTGTCTTAGGTGTTTGTTCGCCTAATATGCAATTTGTGTATATGATACCTAGTTGGAAGGGTTCGACATATGATGGTCATGTCCTTTAAGGTGCAATTTCTAGGTTTGATGGTTTAAAAATCTCTCAAAGTAATATCAACTAATAATTCATCTTTAATTAATTAAAGAATTGTTTTATAGGACAACGCGTTAAATATATTGTATCTTTTTGTATGTGAAGGTTGTTACTATATGGTGGATGTCGAATACACTAATGATGAGAGATTTCTTGCTCCATATCAAGGGCAACATTATCACCTTGATGAGTTGAGAGGTGATTGTCAACCACAAACTGCAGAGGAGTATTTCAATATGAAACATTCAAGAGCTAGAAATGTTATAGAAAGATGTTTTGGTTTGGTTAAAAGATGATAGTCTATTCTTAGAAGTTGCTCATATTATCCAATTAGAACCCAATGGAAGATTGTAATGGCATGTTGCTTGTTACATAACTGATTAAGAGATATATGAAAACAAATATTGAAGAAGCTTATGAAGAAGAACATATAGAAGACGATGATAGTGATGGTGAAAATGAAATGAAGTTCATCTCAACAATTCAAACATCTGATCATTGGACTAATTTTAGAAACTCCATTGTGCTACAAATTTTTTATAATTAGAGAGTTTGCTCTAATAGATTGTAGTATATTATAAGTTTATAAAGTTTATTTCATGCATCTCATTCTTTTTCACTTTTGCTTGATTGTAGGAGCTAATTATATGATTGTGACTTTGATTATAAATGATTTGAAATGATGTTTTATATTTATTTTCAATTTGGAATTTGTATTTACTTTATTTTATGTTAATTACAATCTTAAAAGGTTGCTAGAATGGATTCTATTAGAAATAATTAGTCAATTTATGGCAGAGAAAAAAGTAAAAGGGTTTTGGACTGTCGAATAGGATTTCCTTCATATGGTTTGAGAGTTGATCCACATATTGATTCAAAGTGGAAAATTATGAGAACAAAGCACAATGCCATAGCTAAAATGTTGAGTAAATTTGGCTTTGCTTGGGATGATGAAAAAAATGTTTATGTAGAATGGTGTTAGGTAATATTACTTTAATTCTCTTCGGTTTGAGAGTTCTAAAATTGTTAGAAGTTCCTTCTATGTGCTACATTTATTTTTTTCCCTTTTGTTATGTTTATAAAACCATAAGGATGCAAAGGGACCTTATGATGCACCTTTTCCATTATTTTGTGAAAATTGGAGAGTTGGTTGGTAGGGATAGAACAACTGGAAAAAATATTGAGACTTTTGAAGATGTTGTAGAGAATATGAAAAGATAGATGATTAATGAAATATCAACACATGAAGATAATGAAGAAGATGGTATATCGGTTATTCAATCAACAACACATTCTTCTTCTAAAAGAATAAAAAGACAACACAAAAAAATGAGTAAGTGACAAAATGAATCTGAAAAGTCAAGCATGACTACTGCTTTTGTAAATGTGTATGCTAACTTTAACTCTTTAACGCAGAACATAAATATACATCTTAGAACTATGGCAAGTATATGGTCTTGTGCAGAGAAGTGTGAATAAGATTTGGTGGAGAAAAGCAATAATGTATTGAATGAGATGCTTCAAATTGATAATTTGTCAAGTACTGAAACGTTACAAGCGGTAGGTATTCTTACAGTTGAACTAAACAAATTGAGAGTTTTTATCAAGTTCCACCTAGTCTTAGAAGACAATATGTGACGAGTTCTTTTTATATTTCTCATAGTCTCTGAAGTATAACATAGTTATGATGATAATATTCTAGTATTTTACTTAAACTTAGATCATATTATATTTGATGAGTTTCTACTATTTATTTGGAGTTGTACTTTTATTTTTGTTATTGGATAATATTATGATTGATAACTTTTTAGTATTTTATTTGAATTTATAATTTTATTTGCATTAGACAATAATTGTGTTAGATGATTTTCTAGTTTTTTATTTAAATTTGCAATTTTTTTTGGTTATGTATCATTAGAATTTTACAATTGTTATTTTTTATAATTTAAAAATTTTAAATTAATTTAATTATTAATTGTTACAATAGATTTTCAAAATTATATATACATTAAAAATAAATTTTAAAAAATAAATTGATTCTCATTATCATTATAAAAATGTTTAACTAAATATATGTAAATAAAATTTTATTTTTATAATTTAATAAATAAAAATAAATCAAATAACATGCTAAAACTCTGCTTCTCTATGGAAGGAGGCACCTTATTTTCTGGGGCAAAAAGTTATTCTTATCCAATACAAAAAGAACTTACCCATCAATATATTCCTTTATGAATATTTTTTATAAAAAAAGAAGAGTGCTTTTTAATGAAGGTCTCGAAGAAACGAGAAAAAGAATTGTCTCGTCTGAATCGAATCTTATGTATTAATAGTATTATATAAATTTATTTTTGCTTTTTCTATATTTAATAAATAATTATGTAATTATTACACATTAAAATGTGAGAAGATAATGATATTTTTAATAATTTGAAAATATATTAATATTTTTTTCTTTTTAGGAAGAACATATAATAATATCTTTAAGCTTTTAAAATTTATAATACAAAATTTTAAGATATTAATGGAAAAAAAAATTGTTTCATTTAGAATCTTAAGGAATAAGATAAAAGTAGATGGAAATACCAACAGTGCTTCTTTTCTTTCTTTTTTTTTCCATTGGGATTTTCTACAAGAAGATGCCCTTAAAACGGCAGGATTTTCAAATGGAGGGACCCTCAACTAATGATGTTTTTTTTTTTTTTTTTTCTGATTGATTGCTTACTAACCCACCAAGTATGTCTCAGTCCATCATGTATCCCATATGGAGGATTTGATCTTTCAACTCTATAGCATATTTCTTATCCTTTTCAATCTTCTAGTTATAACATAATAAAAAATTAAATAAGATTAAAGAAAAGAAAACGGAGATCATGAATTACAAAATTCTTCATTGTTTAATCCTTTTCACTTTTCTCTCTTTTATAAATACCATCAAAGCCTAAAAATCAACACAACCTATCATCTATCTCTTTCCCATACTCAAAAATTGTGAGCTCTTTCTCTCAGTCTCTCTCTCTTTTTCAAGTTGAAAATAAAAAATGAAGGCATCATATTTGGCAATTTGCATAGTGGTTGTGTTAATTCTAGCAGAGGCAGAGGTAACAATGGGAGCAACGTGCAGCCCAACGGAGCTGAGCTCCTGTGTGAGCGCAATCACATCATCATCACCACCATCAAAGCAATGCTGCAGCAAGATTAAGGAACAAAAGCCTTGTCTTTGCCAATACCTTAAGAACCCTAGTCTTAAAAAATTCATCAACACTCCGAATGCTAGGAAAGTTGCTAGCACTTGTGGAACTCCCTTCCCCAAGTGTTGATTCAATTCATTTTCATCATTCCTCTTTGAATTTTGCTGCATGATTCAATATGGGTGGAGAGATTAATTCTTAGAGAGCTTTAATTTATGTTTAAGTTGTGTGTTATCATCTATGTCCAAGTGCCCAACTTTTTTCCCCCTTTGGTGTGGTTTATCATGTACTAGTTGAAAATAAAAATCATGATCTGTACTGGGTTTTATCAATTGGATATTTGCTGTTAAATTAACTTTCTCTTGAACTAAATTAGGAATTCCTAAACTGATGATATGATCAATCTTAATTATCAGTTGGATTATTCGATTATAGAATGCTGCTGGCTTAAACCAATAATATGATTTTTTTTTCATAGTTAAAGAAAAAGAAAGTAGGTACTGAATAGGGAAATTTTTCATCAGAAAAGTAAAGAGTTGTCCTCAATTTTTTACTTACAGTGTACTAATTTAAACGAGTTTTCTAGCTTATTTTATGTCAATATCCCGACCACCTTCATGCATAGTGTGCAAAATCAGTAGCACCATAAGTATGATTAAAAAATAAATAGGAGAAAAACTCCAAAATCATTTAAATTGATACAAAAAGGGAATACTTACAAAAAAAATAAAAAATAAATAACTATGTAACGCTCACAAATGGAGAAGGTTTGATATTGGGTTCCAGCCCATAATCCATGGTCTTTTATCTGTTGGTTGTGCAAAATTGAGCTCAAACATCTCCTTTGACATGTTTCCTCCTTCACAGAAACCTACAAGCTTTGCCACTATCTCAGCACTCTCCTGTACATGCCTTGCATCATGAGGATTTGTCCATAGTTTGTTCACAAACTGCAGCTTCCTCTGTTTCCCTTCAAGTGGAACATCCCATTTCATGTACAATTCCTCTCTCTCTTCCACACTCAAGCGTGAGGTCAACCTCTTTGCCAGAAATTCTCTTTCTCGTTTCAGTGCTCTAATACTACACAAAGCCAACATGACATATGTATAAACATTCAGTCTAAGCATCCATTATTCATTGAAAATATTGGAAAAAATGTGCCAGTTCTAGTAAGTTCATAAGCTTAATTTAGTTAGAGAGGGGAACCTTGATGATAGAGATATTGTGGGTTCATCTCCAAAATGAGCAGGGCTTGCATTGCCAATTTCAGCTAAATGCTGCTGCAACCAAGACAATCTCCTAAGCTCAACTTCCATGTATATTTGATCAGCAGGATCCCCCTTGAATAACAAATAGAACTGTGTCCTATGAATGACGGATACATAGCACACATCCCATAATTCAATGATCTGCTGCCTTTGCTCCCTAAAAGTTACTTGCCAAGAAACTTGTGGCTCTCCTGCCTCATTTATGTCCTCTTCATCCTCAATATTGTAGCCAGCTGCTTCATTTGCTTCCAGCTCAAGTACCTGAAGGGATAAAAAATGAAGCGAATACTTGCCGAATAAAACTGAAGTTGAGAAGTTAAATTGAATTTATTATACCTGGCAAACAAGCAGCTGCTTTTGATACTGTAATTTGGCAACTCGTTCCTTTAGTTCCGTCACATATGCTCTTATGCTTCTTACATTTTCTTCTGCTGCATTTTGAAACATCTTCTGCATTTTCTTCATATTAACTGAACTAGAACGTCGATAGCCTGGAGTGCCTTCTTTTGATGAGACCTCTCCAACTTCCTGACTCTTTGTAGGAGTTTCTTTCTCAGACTCTTGCTGAGTATCACATGATATAACATCTTCATTCTCTGGTGCTTTATTTTCAATCTCATTTTCCAAAATTTGACGGGAAGACGATAGCGGTGAGCAAGGAGACCTTATAAAGTTTTGCCTGTTGGCTCCATTGCTTGATGCCAAAGGAATTATCTTTTTCTTCTTCTGTTGATTCTTAGCTTTGGACACAGCTTTACAGTTTGATTGCGTATAATTACTAGGCAGAGACATCACCAATTTGTCTATAGACTTCTGAACATTTTCCAATTGCTCTTCCAGATTTGCAATTGTGCTGCCCTGTGAATGAAGTCTGGTTATCTCTTCCTTGAGGTTGGCACTTACACTCTTGTTAGGAGATACAACACTTTCAATTTCCATTTCTTTAGAAAATGGCTGAATGGCTCGCATTTCTCTTATTTCTGCTTGCAGATTAGCAATTGTCTCTGCTGCATCTTGGTTACCTAATCTATGACAAGCAACTTCCTTTTGTAGTACTTCTAGAGCTCTATAAGCTTCTTCTCCGAGTTGCTCTTGAAGATGTTCAAGTTTACGAATTTCATGCATTAGGGTAAAAGGTGCGGTCGATGATTGCCTCATGGACTGCCTCAGCATAGTTTTCCTGCCTCTGTCACCGCGACTTATCTCCTTGCTCTCAAGTTTTGGTAACAGTGCATCAGAATACGAGAGACACTTCTTCACTGATAGACGAGGTGACTCCGTAGTGCCCTGCATTGCAATGAGCAAGTTAAGGAAGAGAGGCGAAGTAATGATTGTTTCCAAGTTAAAAATAGAGTCAAAAGAAAAGGTGAAAAAAGAGGGAGTAGCTAGAGAAAAAGGGAGACCTGCTCCTCTTCAAGTTTTCTTCGCAATTCATCGACTTGAGATTGTGCCATATCTCTCTGCCGTCTCAATTCCTCAATTTCAGTCTCCATCTGGACTCCAATAAGATGATGAGGTTTACATATGGCACATTAATTAAATAGATGATTACAAAATACAACACTAGTTGTAATTTTATGGCTCAATTCACCTGCTGAATTTTCAGGTCTTTCTCTTTTGAAGGATCAGGAGTTCGTAGCTCTGCTTCCAGCCTGGCAACTTCCTTCTGTAGATGTTTCACCAACTGTTTATCTGAAACAACCTAAATAAGAAAGGGACAACGAAGATTATAATTTGTGTTACTGAAGAAGGGAAACTCAAACCAAACATCAAAAAATAAAGAATAAGTACCATGTTTACGTGGGCATTGTTAGTGACCTCCTTGGCTCGTGTAGCAAAGAAGAGAGTATTTCGAGATTGTTCAACATGGCTAAGTGCTGGACTCAAGGTACATATGATTGCAGTACGTGCATTCCCGCCAAGTGAGTGCTGCAATATGCGAGTCAACTTGGAATTCCGGTATGGTATATGCCCACTTCTTTTCCCTACACTGCAAAGCAAGAAAAAAAAATCAATGAAACATGTGGCATCTTCATATTCATTGAAACATATATTATGTTATATACGAAGAAAGAACAATTCCACAAATATCAGAAGAAGGTAGGAATCAAAAAAGCATAAAAGAAGCCTTGGCTAGCAGAATATCATAAAAATAGACTCTGACCTGAGCTTTCTTATCACATTCGTCAAAGTCATCAAACTGAGATTGATATGGCAGCCTTCCCTAAGCCTGGCACCTTCTGCATGAGTCTGTGAAGCTCTTTCACTTCCAGCCAGGTCTACAAAATTCTGCAAGAAATGGATGGGACTTGAGAGTTATAGATAAAGCATAAAATTCGATAATTGATTTTGTTAAAATGAGGCGAAGACTTCCAATTTTTTACCAGGCTGGCAACGTAAGATCTCACACAATCTGAATTTTCACGGAGTGTGCTTTCTATTGTCTGCAGCCACGACACAAAGGTTTCAGATATTAGCTTTCGTACAGAAACTGTTTTTCCAATTGTATCAGTGAAAAATGCAGTCCATGAAGCTTACCAGCCTTATAATTTGATGTGACCGTGAGCTGGTATCGTTAAGGGCAGTTTCACCAACTTGCCTTTGGGCTACAATACAACCAGCATATGTTAACTGATACTCAACCTAGCAAAATATGCGGATGAACATTGCAGATAGTGGGCTTCAATAGGTTACCTTCACAAATACTAATCAGATGCCTCAAGTGCTGATTATTGCTTGCTGTTTCTTCTATCAACTTCTCAACCACAGTACCTTTCTGTATACGTTCACAAGAATAATCCAGCACATTAGAGCTTCAGGAAAATAATAATAATGATAATAAAAGAAATATACTCTTAGCAGTATATATACCTCTGGGTCATCAAGAAGCTTAAGGTTTCTACCAGATTCTGAATTTAGCAGGTCTCTGACATTTTCATTATAAATTTCTAGTCCAGAAATCTTAATTGTAAAATCCCTTTCTGGGGTCTGCAGCCCGTCCAAAACGAAAGATTAGTTAGAAACATCTACCTTTGATATGCAAGTATTTTCTCCAAATTTAAACATATAAAAAGAATCAAACTATTGGTTTTGTCAGAACTTAATAATGAAATTAGAGGATATATAAATAACATCTTAATAAAACTTACATTCATTATATGCTCATAGATGTCATTGACAGCATTCTCAGTTATTCCTCTCATTGTGTATGTCTTGCCACTACTAGTCTGCCCATATGCAAATATGGTTGCTGGAGTATATGGCAAATCAATGGATCAGCAAAGATAGAAGATTTAACACAAAGCTCAAATGATCTGGATCAGCGTTCAGCATAGATGTAAGATTTTTAAAGCTCAAAGGGTGTGAATAAAATCAATAAAAAGTGTATGCTTACCATTTATACCCATCAGAGCAGACAAAGCAACATTCTTCACACCTTCTTCATATACAGATTCAGTTAAACAAGTGGGACCAAAAACTTTATCTGTAAAAGAAGAAAAACCTCTGTTCATATATCAGCAGAAACGTAGAATACTATAGTGCTGTAATTCAAACAAAAGATATTACAGACGAAGGGGCTATGTTTGCTGATTAGTTACCAAATGTGAAAGGGGTTGATTGAGCTGTACGTTCCTGAGTTGGTGGCTTAAAAACAATGGTGTGATCATCAACACACTCCCATGCTACTTGGTCTTTGGCTAACTGCTCTTTTTTGTTTAGAGGTCTTAATCGTACGGTAACTACAATCTTCTCTTCCTTCGCTTTAGAACCCCCAGGGGTTGTTGCTGGTGTTCCATCAATCTTAGAAGCTGGTGTTCCTGGGGTTCTGACTGTCATCTTTTAATCACAAATTGCACTTATCCTCTAAATGAATTTAGAAGAATCGAATATAAGTATAATTATGCCTCTCGCAGGAGAGGCTATCGCCTTAATGCCTAGTCTCTCTTGCTGTGGAAGTTGCTTAAGAATTAGTAGCTGCCAAATCCAATATTATCCACAAACAGGCTACAATAGGTCAGTCAATGACAGAAAACTAGCCCAAGTATATATAATACATGATGGACTTCAAAAACTTTCATAATGAACAAGCAACTGATATAGTTTCTTCTTTAGAGAACAGATAACAACACCACTTTAATTGAGTCAGCATTTCCATGTAATCATAGAGAATTCAGCTTGACATTACTACAAACGATAAGCGCCTAAACTCAGATTATAATTGAACAAAGAACTCAAAAGTTGTTTGCAAATTAATTTCTATCGGAACAAAATGAGATAGAATCTGCTATAAAACTTGTGGTCTGTTAGGATGAATCAGAACACAGCATAAAAAGAGGGTTCTTATAAGGACAGAATTAATTTGTTGAGCATTTGTTTCCAATTTCAATGATGACCTTGTGCACTTTGAAAATCATGTTCAATTTACAGCAATTATAAAATTAATTCATGCTTCCTTCTAATTTATAGTTAACCGCCAAACTCAAACTGCCCCGACCCAAAAAAGAGGCAGATATTGAAGTTCTAAGGAGAAAAAAGTAGTTAAGGATCATAATCTAATTTAACGAAGCCACAAAAGGAAACAATGGAAAAAGAATACATATATTGATAATCTATTTCCATCTTTAATTTTACCCAAAAATTAGGGAAAATTGGTAAGCAAAAAACAAGAATAGCAGTTGCAGATCGAAATTAAGCATTCAATAAAGAAACTGCATCAACCACAATCTACGTTAAATTGAAAAGCAAACTCAAAGAAGAACAAAATAATTTGAATAAATGCAGGAAAAGGGTGGAAAAAAAAAAAGGAAACTGAAACTTGAAGAAAGCCTAGCACATTTTGCACATCATTTACTAGCACTTATCCTAGCGAAAAGTAAGTAACCTGCCATTTTTAGGAGTTCATAAATAAAAGAGCAATCATATAAGGAAAGATCATGAAAACCAGAGTTTCATCAATTTCTAACTAGTTTAAGCAGAAAAACAGCAAAAAAAAAAGGAAATAAATCAAATATAAAACGAAATAATACTCACAGAAATCTCAAGCTGAGATCCTTCAGCATAAACAATCAGATCTACAGAGGAAGCTAGAGAGAGAGAGAGAAAAGCAGAGGTTTCGATGGATCTTTCAGGTCTCCAAGAAGAAAGAATACGCTTTATTTGTCTTCTCTTAATGAAATGAACGTTTGTGACCAATGTGATTTGAATTCGAGTGTTAACGGCTAGTTTCTTTTTGTTTTTTTTATATAACAGGTTTTTCTTTTTTCTTTTTCCTTTTGTCGGCGATTTATTATTATTAATTTCTGCTCTTCCAGTTCAACCTGCGTTATGTGATTTTAATCGGCGAACACAATAAAGTGGGACCGGTTCACAGTTTCGATTCGAAAACAATGTTCTTTTTTTAATTTATTTTTTCTTTTTCTTCTAATGATAGTTATATTTTTATACTAGAATTTGGAACTCGCAATCCACTTGAATAGGACAAATTTAGATCAGATTATTTTGAATTTGAGTTGTTATTTTTAGGTCTGTTTCAGATTTTGAGTCATTAAATCAATCCAGTTTTTAAAGATTAATTTCAAATAATTTTTCTATTTTGAATTAATTTATTAGGATTGTTTAAAATTTAAAATTCAAATCAGAATTCAAATTGATTAAAAATTAATAATTGAATTCATGAATTTCATTTTTAAATTATTAAGGATATATACAAACTGAATTAATAATTTGATGATAAATGTGTCGATGGCATTAAGATAAATTGATTGGTAGAGTTTTTTTTTTTTTTCTTTTCCTTTTCCTTTTCCTTTTATCTTTTAACAAACGGTGAAATGATTGATTGATTTACATATGCACGTAACAAAACAAAAAGGAACAGAGGAATATTTGGCCGCACTATGCAATTTCAAGTTAAGATCTTTACAGTTATACCTCAATTATTTTTCAGCAAAACCCACTGAAGCTCTTCACATTTTCAACTTTTCTGATTTGAACCCCTCACGTTTTTTTTATTTGCAATCCACTCCCTTACATTTTATTTTTAACAACATTAAACTTTTCAGTAACACTTTTAACGGAACGTATCTCTCTCTCTTATAAAACGTGCTTGCCATAATAAACTTCATTATAATATTAAAAGATGAGCTTTAAAGTTCCAAAAAAATAAATAAACAAAATATAAAAAATGGGAAAGACTAAGAGAAAAATGTCTTTAGGGTTTGCGATTCCCGCAAATTGGAGACAACTCTCCTTTGTGAAATTACCAAATCTAGAAATAGAAACAATAAAGCTCTGCACAAACTCAAAGATTAATGGTTATTTTCCTAAATTGACCAATTTCTCTACCATCAATCCTCACAAAAATCATAACCCAAATAAACAAAATTCCTTTCTCTTTTTTCTTGTTCCTCTTTTCAGCTCATCCACACAAAACTTTACTTTAACAACCCAACTATTAGCATCAAATGAGAAAAAGGGAAATTTTTGTTTGATTTCCTTTCACTGGTTTTTGGCAATCAACTCTTGGTGCTTAAAAAGGATATCTCAACGTTCGGTTAGGGTAATCTATTGGGTGTGTAGCCTAGTCCAAGCCGAGGTATTTATAGACTCTGATCCATATTGCATTATGGACCAGAGCACATTTACTGGCATAAAGACTGCCTTAATTTCTTTTAAAAAAATTAAAGAAACAAAAATCATTGTCATCAAGCACAACACTCTTCCTCCATCCTTATTCAAAAATCTAAAAACAATCTTAAAATACTGTTTCTACTAGCACTGCTGTAATTTTATTATTCTCGTCATCCATTTATTGAGATTCCTATTTGCCAATATCATTCTTCCAATATAGTATTATTGAAACCCTCTTAGAATGAGGTTCATCATCTATGTTGCTGTAAGTTTTTTTTTTGTCTCTCTATATTATGATGCAAGCTACACTTTAACGAAAATGACATTATTATTCAATGAACTCCAATTTCTTTAGATTTGTAATACAATCATTTGATAGTACTATAATTAATAGTTCTCAATTGCTTGATTTAGTTGCAACTTTTCCTTTCAATCTATTCCATCTACGGATATAATCGATTTGAGTCGAATTGATACAGTATTTAGCTCAAAACTCGAATTCGATTAAAATATTCGATACTCAAACTCGATTGAATTTTTTTTTTTAATTTTTCGAAACTCGACTCAAAAAATATTTGAGTTACTCGAATTCAACTTGATAAAACTTCTATCGATAAACAATTAATAAATAGTATATTTGACTCGACTCGAAACTGACTTAACCCGATTAAACTCAAATATATTTAAATTTAATAACAATAATAACTATTAAAAAATGAAACAACTAGAATATCCATAAACAAACAATATTTTGGTACTTTATCTTTTTCATAGTATCCAATAATTTCAATAACACCAATATCAATATTTAAAAAAATTAACAATCAAAATAATATCCATATAAAAAATGAAACAACTGGAATATCCATAAATAAACAATATTATTGGTACTTTATCTCTTATATAGCCTCTAATAATCTTAATAACACAAATATCAACATAATTATCCTCCTTCCAACTTAAAAAAAAAAAAACCAAAGTCTTTAAAACGTAAACTTTGTGTGCAAAAAAAAAAAAAAATCTAAGTGTTTTTGTATTTCTTTGTAGTACTGGTTATTGGCAAATAGTAGCAAAATGCATACTTTGAGATAAATCTTCATATGCTTCACAATATTATTGTATCAATATTTTCTATTGGATTTTTTTTAAAGAAATAATATTTTTTAATAATTATCCTTTGATGATGGAAGCACTCTCATTTTACGGTGAGAAAAAAATAATGTGAAAATGAAGTACTTAAAAAATACAAATATATATTTCACTATTCTCTAACTAATATCAAATAGTATATATCAAAATGTTTCTACTACCATGGGTTTTTCTTTTAAAAGAATTTTGTGATGGCATTCATTATCTATCAATCAAAATGTAAAGGAAGTGGAGGAAGAGAATTTAGACACACGATTTATATAGATTCGAGTGTTAATGAACTCTACTCTTCTCCTCAATCTTAATTGGGTATTTTTACTATCTCACACAATGAGAGACATAGGAGTTTTACTAACTCACTCTAAACTAGGTGTTTCACTCTCGGGTCACATCGAACCCAAAATTTCTTGTGTTTTATTGGTTAACACAAAAATCAAATCCTTATATTTTATGAGTCATACAATAAACCCTTACAAGTGTTTTAATCCCAACCCAACTCACTCAAAATACACTCTTGAGTAATTGCTTGACAGAATAAAACATTCAAACTCAAGATCAATTGAGTTTTACAAAATCAAAAAGAGAATAAGATGAAGTATTACAAAGAATTAATGCAAAAACTCCAAATTATAATTTTTTGAATAAATTCTCAATGTAACAAAGCTCTTGTTGCTCTGATTCATTATCTTCCATGAGTAGAATGAGCTATTTATAACGTTCTTTCATAATCTAACCATTAGAAATGCATTAATTCAAAATCTAGTTGTTCAACAACCTTGGAGCGTGTTGAAATTGTCATATTTCTAGGTCTTTATGGGCATGACATGTTACATCATGGGCATGAATTGCTTGATCCTAAATTTGCAAATTCTGAATCATGACATTCACGGGTGTGAATAGTTTTTTTCAAATCGTGAATAAGGCCGTGAATGATTCTGACCGTTTGAGCTTTTTATCTTAGACTTTGTAATGCCCATCAATTTAGACTTGAATAATTAACATGTTTAACGATTGTAATTAAAAATATTTGAGACTAAATTTGGAAATAAAATATAATAAAAAAATTTATAAGTGAATTTTTATTAAGTTATGTGTATTAAATAAAAAGATAGAAAGGTTGGATAAATTAATAATAATAAGGTAAAAGACAAGGATTTAAGTGGATATTTGGAAAAAACAAGGGGGATCTAATAGGTATTTACCATAAGTATAATAATGTTATTTTATTCTTTAAAATTTCAGAACCCTGACATTCCTCCTACTCTTCCATACACAAATTCTCTCTTTTTTTTTTACCTATCTTCTTCTTCCTCTTCCTCTCCCCAAAACCTTAAAACAACTATAAAAGCTTAAGGTTTGAAGATGTTAAGACTTCATTGTGTCAATGTTTGTACATATGAGTATATTTATTCCTTTGTGCATTTTATTTGCATTTCAATGATGCTTGATGTTGAAGGATAAATGAACAAATAACTTGTTGTGTTTACTGATTTTGTTAAAATTTTCCTGGAACAGTCTTGATGTATTTGGTCATATCTTTTGTCCTAGAACTTGGATCAGAGTGAAATTAGTTGGAAATAAAAAAAGACACATATATCTAAAACTTTTATGAAAATTATAAATATTATATCTTATTTTAAATTGGTTTAAAAATATTTAAAAAATCTCGGATCTGAAAGCACCTAGAAAATTTTGCGTAGTTATTTTCTGAACATTCTATGGTATTTTGGTTAAATTTTTTGTTTTTAAACTTGGATCATAATGAAACTAGTTGAAAATAAAAATAGACACATAGATCTCAAACTTTTATGAAAGTATAAATATTATATTGGATTTTAAGTTGGTATAAAAATTTCTACAAATTCTCGGATCTAAAAGTACCTAGAAAATTCTGGTTAGTTATTTTCTGAACATTTTATGGTATTTTTGTTACATCTTTTGTTCTGGAACTTGGATCGAGATGAAATCAGTTTGAAATGCAAATAAACACATAGATCTAAAACTTTTATAAAGAGTGTAAATACTATATCTAATTTTAAGTTGGCCTAAAAATTTCTACAAATTCTAGGATTTGGAAGTACCCGAAATATTCTAGGTAGTTATTTCTTTTCTTCTACAGTATTTTGGTCATATATTTTGTTCTAGAACATGGATTGGGATAAAACTAGTTGGAAAGAAAAGTAGACACATAGATATAAAAATTTTTACGAAGAATATAAATACTATTTATGATTTATATTAGACCTAAAATTTGATACAAAATCTCAAACCTAAAAATATTCTAAAAAATACTTGGCATATTTTTGCTGAGTACTATACAGTTATTTGGACATAACTTTAACTAAAAAATTCAGATTTATATGATTTTTATTGTATATGAAAGATAAGACATTAAACTAAAAATTCATATAATACCATAAGGTCAAATTTGAATCAGAAATAGGTGAAAGATGTAATCTAAAATCAGGGCAGAAATATATCTAAAAATAAAAATTGAGTAATTTGGTATTTTAAATATTGGGTGATATATATATATATATATATATATATATATATATATATATATATATATATATATATATATATATATATATATATATATATATATATATATATATATATATATTAATTTTGAATAATATGATAGTAGTTATATTTAAAATTCTTATTGTGTATTGACTAAATTAATATGATATGTTATGGTTTGAGATTTCAAATGAGATTGAGAAATTTTTATATGTATATGGCATGTAAACCGAAAATTATTATGAATACGTAAAATTTTGATGAATTATGCAAACAATAAGTTGATAAAATCAATTAAGCTCAATTCTCTAATCTATGACTACAAATAGGATAAATGACATATTATTGAGGGGTTTACGGTACCATAGGAATTTATAATGATATGAAAATTTTTGTTATAATGACAAGTTGGCATAAGCTCGGGTGAGAACGCCCTTGATCCTATATGCATGCAATTATTTATTTTACTCAGTCAAGATGACTTAAGCTCGAGTGAGAGCGCTCTTGACTTAAGAAGCTCGGTTGAGCACTTATATAGACAAATACAGATAGTGAGCATGGTGGCTTAAGCTCGAGTGAGAGCGCTCATGTTTCACAATCTGCATCCAAATTGTCAGGGCTTAGAGTTTTGGGGCTATAAAATATAAAATATAATAAATAAATAGAAAGAAATATGAAAAAAAATCAATTATCAGGTAAATGAAACAAGGAAATAGAAATCACAAATGAGGTATGAATGTGAATTTACCTTTGTAAATTATGGCATGTATATGTGTTAAACTAGTAAACCAGGTATATAATATTCCATATTGATATATAATAAATTGAGTTTTTTTTATATTGCTATAAAAAGGACTGTGATATATGAATTATTATTTATGATTATTTATATGCAAAATTGGATAATATGAACATGAAATTTTTATGATATATCATAAGTGTATGTATGAATATTTATGCACATATGTACCACTAAGCATTAGATTGCTTAGCATGTGGGTGTTTTCCCATATGCAGGTTTAGAGCCTATAGAGAAAAGTTGACAGAAAGAAAAGCAAACTCATATAGAGTCAAATAAAGTAAATCCACGTCAAATGGTTAGTGCTTTCATGACATACATTTTGTTCTTGTCTACATGTCATGGGTAATGAGTATAATTATGGTTTTCAAAAGTTTTACATGCCTCTTTTATGATGAGAACATGTAATTTTATTTGGATCATATGTATTTTGTAAATATTGGAATAATGAAAGCCTAAACTTATGTTTAAAAATATGGACATGGTTTGGTAATTCTGCATATAAAATAGATTCATTAATTAAATGATATATTGCTATCATGTAAAAAAAGTTAACATATGAAAATATAATAACTAAAATGGAAGAAATTTTAATTCAATCGAATGTTAAGGTAATAGGTAGGTGGCATTCTTTTATATAGTTGGGATTATTCCTAACTATATGAGATGGTTTTACATTTAGTGGTATCAGAGCTAGGTTTAGGCGATCCTAGACCTAAGTGGGCTAAAGGTTTATCATGCATGTATTGTATGTCTCATATGACTCTAACATGGACTACTTCTATGTCGACTTGTAGGATTAGAAGAGAGTATGGAAATTCAGGTGCATGAAGTTACTGAAAGCAATAGTTCTCCTGATACTGGAGCACCGAACCAGCCTAGTGTAGCTAGTGTTTATGGTTCGGATGTTGTACCAGACATAGCGCAACAGGTTCTTGGACATGCCGACTATGGCCCTTTGATGCTACAGATGGCTGGTTTGCTACAACAGATAGCAATAGTGGTACCACAACCCACTCTAGTTCCTCCACCTCCACCACTAAAACTGAAAGTACAAATGGAAAAGCTCTGTAAGTATGGAGCCACAAATTTTCTAAGTACGAAAGATGATGATCCTTCTATAACATAATATTGGTTAGAAAAAACTTAAAGTGTCTTTGATGAGCTTAAGGTTCCTACTGACCAAAAGGCATGGTATATTGTATATTTACTCTAGGAAGACGCTTATGACTAGTGAAAATTAGTTCTTTTAAAACTAAAGGCTATAAAGCCTATGACATGGGAATTCTTTATCACTGAGTTTAAGGAAGAATATGTTCCTCCAATTTACATAGATGAGAAAAAGAGGGAGATTATGAACCTTAAGCAAGGAAAGATGATAGTGATTGAGTATCAGAGAGAGTTTACTTGAGATTATCATGAATGAGAGAGATAAGTGCAGAAGATTTGAGGATGACCTCAATACAGAGATTGGGGATTTTGTGACTGTATTTCAGCATGTCAACTTTACTCAACTAATTGCATCTACGGTTAATGTTGAAAAGAGAAAGAGAAAGAGAGCAGATGAAGCTTTTAGACAAACAGTAACTTTAGTGGCCCAATCTATAGGCAAGAAAGGTCAATACTACCCAGGATCATGGCAGGAGTCAAGGATATAATAGGAGTTATACACAGGAGGAGGCAACCCTTCAGAGCTACATCTGCAGCTGGTAGCATACATACACAGGCTACCCGAGACAACACTTCAATTTGTGGTACCTGCCACAAGAGCCATAGAGAAGAATGTTGGATAGTTGCAGGTACTTGTTTCAGATGTGGGTCCAAGAACCATATAAAAAGAGATTGCCCTTTCATGACTATTAGTGCACCTACACAGATTGCAGGATCAGCTTGGGTTCAGAATCAGACTCAGATTAGAGGAGGTTGAGTAGGACCTAACCAGGTCATATTAGAGACAATCAATAGGTCAGGACCCTGCAGGACTCCAGCTAGGGATATGCTATGAAAGTCAGAGATGACCAAAAAGCCACTGATGTGATTGTGGGTATGTTTTCTTTACATGACTCAGTTTTATGTGCTTTAATAGATCCTGGTTCTACACATTCCTAAGTATGCATGAGCACACCTAGTCAAAATAGTATGATGAGTAAGAATCTAGAATATGAGATTGAGGTCACAAACCCCCTATGCCACAGTGTGATTGTTAACCGGGTATACAAAAGTTGCCCTTTGATAATGCATGGTAAAGAGTTTTCAGCAGACTTGATTGAATTGTCATTCCACGAGTTCAATGCTATCTTGGGCATGGATTGACTTTCTAAACATGAGGCAGTAGTGGACTGTCAATCTAAGACTCAAGAACAGTAGTGGAAGGTGAAAGGTTTCAACCACCTGCTCAAGTGATATATATGATGAAGCCTCAAAGAATGATCAGAAAGGGATGTGAGGCCTACTTGGCTCACGTGATTGATATTAGAAAGGGAGGTCCAGATCTTAAGGATATCCCTATAGTGAATGAATTCCCAGAAGTGTTCCTAGATGACCTACCAGGGCTACCTCCCGATAGAAAAATTGAATTTTCCATAGAGCTCACTCTAGGTACAACATCAATATCAGTTGTACCGTATAGAATGGCATCGACAGAGTTGAAAGAATTAAAGGCATAACTGCAAGAGTTGTTAGATAAGAATTTTATCAGACCAAGTGTTCTCCATGAGGTCCACAGGTATTGTTTGTAAAGAAGAAAAATAGGTCTATAAGGTTGTGCATAGATTACAGACAGTTGAACAAGGTGACTATTAAGAACAAATATCTGTTACCATGAATTAATGATCTTTTTTATCAGCTAAAGGGCGTAAGAGTTTTCTCTAAGATTGATTTGAGATTAGGGTACCACCAATTAAAAATTAAGATAGAAGACATAGCTAAGACAACATTTAGAACTAGATATGGACATTATGAGCTTTTGGTGATGCCTTTCGGTTTGACAAATGCTCTAGCAGCCTTTATGGACTTAATGAACTGGATCTTTAGACCATATTTGGATATGTTCATAGTGGTTTTTATTGATGATATCTTAGTGTATTTCAATAATAAAGAAGAACATGGTCAGCATTTGAAGAAAGTTTTGCAGACCCTCAAGGAACATAAACTTTATGCCAAGCTCTCAAAATGTGAGTTTTGGCTCGATGATGTGGCTTTCCTTGTACACATTGTGTCATCAGATGGCATCAAAGTTTATCCCAATAAAGTAGAGGCAGTTATGAGTTGGAAACCTCCCTGTAATGTGATAGAAATTAGGAGTTTCCTCGGTTTGGCTGGTTATTATAAGAGATTTGTTAAGGGGTTTTCAATGATTTCTTTTCCTTTGACTATACTACTGAGGAAAGATGTAAAATTCAAGTGGACAAAGAATTTTCAGGACAATTTTGAGAGACTTAAGAAGATGTTGACTGAGGCTCCCATTTTGACACAACCAGTCCCTGATAAGGAATATGTCATCTTTAGTTATGCTTCTCACAATGAACTGGGGTGTGTACTGATGCAAAAGGGCAAGGTAGTAGCTTATGCTTCTAGATAGGTGAAAAGACATGAGAAGAATTACCCCACACATGACCTTGAGTTGGTTGCCATTGTCATTACTTTAAAGATATGGTGCCATTACTTATACAGGGAAAATTATTTTATTTACACCGACCATAAGAGTTTAAAGTATCTTCCTACCTAAAAGGAATTGAACTTGAGACAAAGAAAATGGCTAGAGTTGATCAAGGATTACAATTGTGTGATCGACTACCATCCAGGTAAGCCCAATGTTGTGGTTGATGCATTAAGCCGAAAGACTTTCGTAGAGTTACACATTTATTTGACTCTCTACCAAGAAACCAAAGATGCACAGAAGTAAGATAACAAGTTAGTTTAGATGGCCAAGTCAGTCTCTAAGGGGGAGAGACCTGATTATATAATTAGTTTAGATAACAGTTTATACTATCAGGGTCGATTATGCGTACCTAATGTGGAAGATTTGAGACAGAAGATCTTAAAGGAGCCACATGAGACAAAAAAATGCCATGCACCTAGGAAGTAACAAGATGTACCATGGTTTGAAGAATAAATATTGGTGGTTAGGTATGAAAAAGGACATCATATAATTCATCACCAGGTGTTTAGCAAGTCAAGGCAGAACATCAGATACCTTCAGGGTTGTTACAGTCAATCACGATTCCAGAATGGAAATGAGAACGAATAACCATGGATTTTGTGATTGGGTTGCCTTTGACACCAAAAAAATATGATGTTGTGTGGGTGATTGTGGATAGGTTAACGAAATTAGCTCATTTTTTGCCCATCAAAAGGGACCACCCATTAAGCTGGTTAGCAGAGTTATATGTAAATGAAAAAAATACAGCTTCATGGAGTGTCAGTTTCCATTGTTTCAGATAGGGACCCCAGGTTCACTTCTTAGTTTTGGGGGAGTCTGCAAAGAGCTTTGGGTACCAAGCTCAGTTTCAGCACAACTTTTCATCCTCAGACTGATGGACAATCAAAAAGGGTGATTCAGATTTTGGAAGACATGATGAGGAGTTGTGTAATAGAGTTCGAGGGAAGTTGGGATAAATACCTACCATTAATGGAGTTTGCCTACAACAATAGCTATCAGTCAAGTATTAAAATGACTCCTTATGAGGAAATTTATGATAGAAGATGTCGAACATCAAAATTCAGTGAGAGGAAGCTAGTGGGACCAGAGTTAGTGTAAGAAACAAAAGAAAATGTGAAGATCATACAAGAAAGGTTGAAGACAGCTTCAGATAGGCAAAAATCATATGCAAATCTCAAAAGGAGAGACGTAGAGTACGAAGTGGGAGACAAGGTGTTTCTCAAGGATTTACCTTGGAAAAAGGTCATTAGATTCAGAAAGAAGGGCAAGTTAAGCCCTAAGTTTATTAGACCTTATGAGATCTTAGATAAAATTGGACCAGTTGCCTATAGACTTGCTTTACCACCAGAGTTGACCAAGATCCACAACGTCTTTCGTGATTCCATACTGAGGAGGTACCGATCAGATCCTTCTCATATTATTCCAACCAAGAGCATCAAAGTAAGACCAGATTTAACATACGAGGAAGAACCAATGAAGATCTTGGCTCGTAAAGTCAAGGAGTTAAGGAATAAACAAGTACCACTAGTCAAGGTGTTATGGAGGAATCATTCAACTGAAGAAGTAACGTGGGAAAGCGAGGAAGTGATGAAAGCACAATATCCCCAGTTGTTTCAACATAAACAATCAGGTAAATTTCGAGGACGAAATTTTTTAAGAGGAAAAGAAATGCAACACCCGTCAATTTAGGCTTGGATAATTAACAAGGGGTGAAAGATGCAATCTAAGGTCAAGTACCATGATAAAAATTTAATGCTCGTCACTCATGATAAAAATTCATAGAATACCATAAGGTCAAATTCAAATTAGAAATAGGCGAAAGATGCAATCTAAAATTAGGGCAGAAATCTGTCCAGAAATATATATATATATATATATATATATATATATATGTTTTAATTTTGAATAATATGATAATAGTTATATTTAAAATTCTTATTGTGTATTGAATAAATTAATATGATATGTTGTGGTTTTAGGTTTCAAATGAGATTGAGAAATTTTTATATGTATATGGCATGTAAACCAAAAATTATTATGAATACATGAATTTTGATGAATTATATAAATAATAAGATGATAACATCAATTAAGCCCAATGATTTAATTTAGGACTAGAAATATGATAGATGATATGCCATTGAGGGGTTTACGGTATTGTAGGAATTTATAATGAGATGAAAATTTTTATTATAAGCTCAGGTGAGAGTGTCATTGATCCTAAATGCATGCAATTATTTATTTTACTCAATCAAGATGACTTAAACTCGGGTGAGAGCGCTCTTAACTTGAGAAGCTCGGTTGAGCACTTATACAGACAGATACAGATAGTGAGCAGGGTGGCTTAAGTTTGGGTGAGAGCACTCCTGTCTCACAACCCGCATCTAGATAGTCAGAGCTTAGAGTTTTGGGGCTATAAAATATAAAATATAATAAATAAAAAAATATGAAAAAATTCAGTTATCAAGTAAATGAAACAATAAAAATAGAAATCACAAATGAGGTATGAATATGAATTTATCTTTTGTAAATTATGACATGTATATTTGTTAAACCAGTAAACCAGGTATGCAATATTTCATATTGATATATAATAAATTGATTTTTTTTATATTGTCAGGGCTTAGAGTTTTGGGGCTATAAAATATAAAATATAATAAATAAATAAAAAGAAATATGAAAAAAATCAATTATCAGGTAAATGAAAAAAGGAAATAGAAATCACAAATGAGGTATGAATGTGAATTTACCTTTGTAAATTATGGCATGTATATGTGTTAAACTAGTAAACCAGGTATACAATATTCCATATTGATATATAATAAATTGAGTTTTTTTTATATTGCTATAAAAAGGACTGTGATATATGAATTATTATTTATAATTATTTATATGCAAAATTGGATAATATGAACATGAAATTTTTATGACATATCATAAGTGTATGTATGAATATTTATACACATATGTACCACTAAGCATTAGGTTGCTTAGCATGTGGGTATTTTTCCATACGCAGATTCGGAGCCTATAGAGAGAAGTTGATAGAGAGAGAAGCAAACCCATACAAAGTCAAATAAAGTAAACCCACGTCAGAGGGTTGGTACTTTAAATGATATACATTTTGTTCTTGTCTACATATCATGGGTGATAAATATAATTATGGTTTTCAAAAGGTTTACATGTTTCTTTTATGATGGGAACATATAATTTTATTTGGATCATATGTATTTTGTAAATATTGGGATAATGAAAGCCTAAACTTATGTTTGAAAATATGGACATGGTTTGTTAATTACACATATAAAATAGATTCAGTAATTGAATGACATATTGCTATCATATAAAAAAAGAAATAATTAACGTATAAAAATATAATAATTAAAGTGGAAGAAATTTTAATTAAAATTTATTTTAAGGTAATAGACATGTGACATTCTCCTATATAGTTGAGATTATTCCTAACTATATGGGAAAGTGTTACAGACCTTCATGGGCATGATATATTAATCACGGGCATGAACAACTTGATCTTTTGAATTTTTGCCGCTTCAAGTTCTTTCACGAACGTGAATATAGATTCATGGGCATGAACAACTTTGTTTTGCAAATTTTTGAGTTGATTTATTTTGGCTTTGATGATTCAATAAAAGTTTAACCTATTAATCACTTAAATACAAAAATGTGGTTAACTTTCTTATTGCTCAATTATTTATTATCATCAAAATTAAGGGAATAAATCTCAAAGTTCAACAATCTCCCCTTTTTTGATGGTGATAAATAATTGTGTAATATGTGACTAAGGAGAATAAATTTCTTCCCCTCAAATGATGCTTTTAAAAAATAATTATGTAGATATGTAAAGCATACCATATTTTATCAAGTCAAAATGATTATATTTTTCTAATGTATGTAGGATTCTAAACATGCCATATAATCAATATACAATCTACATATACTAAGTATTTACCATCACATAAAAATGACAGACATATAAATAAACATTTAGCCACATATTAGCAAATATTTTTCTCCGCCTTTATCATTATCGAAAAGAAATTAATACTAAGGAAGATAAAATAAAACAAACATATGCATAAAATAGTTTGTAACAAGTTTATAATCCCAAAAGTTTGCATAAATAGTCTAATATAATATAAAAAAAAGTTTAAAAAAAACATACAAAGGGATAAAATAAAGTTGAATGATCATGGCTAGTCCTGAGTTTGATAAAGATGAAGATTCTCAATCTCAGACTCAACCATTGAAATAGAGCATCAAAATGCTCCCTGAAGTCTTCGAGCTGCTGCTGGACAAAATCAAATCTCTTATGAAAGTCCTACCATAACGTATCCATCCTAGCAATGAGCTGCTACATCATATCTATAAGAGATAAGGAGGAGGTCTCGCTAGTTGGGGAATTAGAAGGCATAACTTTGGCTTTCTTATGCTATCATTAACCCACTAATCCTGCCTGAAGGCATGAGAGTCATCATCCTCCCAGATTACCTCATCCTGAGGATTCTTAGACCTATAAAAGGTCTCTTCCTGATAACTGATCCTAGCGACAACCCCCATCTTCAGAAAGGACTCCATATCAAGCTTGTCCTTATATATGATGGGTAAGGCAGTGAATGTGTGATCATCCAAGTCTGGAAGGTTGAGCTAAATAGCAAGATGAGTCACATAGCTACCTATCAAAATGTCTCCTGTAGGTTGAGTAGCTATGGATAACAGATGGTTTGCAAACCATCGACTTATAGCAATAGGTTATTGTTTCTTAGCATAATCAAAGAATAAAAGTTATGTCTATCGAATAGCCCCATTACTGTCACCTCTACTGAAGATGTTGTATGTCATAAATCTATGAATATATTTCAAAGGAAGAAAAGTTAGATGCGTGAACTTGGATAACCTAACGTCCCAAATAGAGTCTCTACCAACATGACTCTATGCATCAGCAGCTTCAAAATCTACAACATCTATTTCATTCATTAAACCCTCATTAGACAGCTTAAAAATATGCCGAAATTCATCAGCTGACAACTCACGTGTCTTAGAATAGATCTAGAAAGATACTTTTCCAAAATTAACAACATGTAAGGTGCTTAGAAATTCCAATGTAATTTCCCTAAATGTCGAATAAAAAAATATCAACAAAATCTAGCAATCCCATGTTCATCAGCCATATCCTAACATCATTTTCAATTCCTACTATCCTAACACATTCCCAATCGAAAGCTCTGAAATTTAGAATGGGACAGGTTTTCAGAAAACTGTACCTTCGAAGGGCACTTGCAGGCAGTAATGAGAGCATCGGGTCTATGAGTAGTCTTGAAAGTATTGGATTTTGCTCATGTTCCTCTACCTCGTGATGAACCTATTGCACTTGCCATTGAATCACAACTGAAAACCGAGTTGCCTGTGGTGAACAGTAACACGAGAATGGGTTTTGCAAAATCTCCATAAAAAGTGATAAAAAAAACTCAAACTTATGAAAAACTTGATTAAATGATGAGAAGAGGTGAAAATCAGTCCAAAAAAGTGAAAAACAATGGAAAAATGAGGGAGAACGGTGAAAAACCTTTGCTTTTAGCAGCGGCTAGTGGAGAATGATGAAAAAGATGGTTTTTTAGGTTTTATCGTGTTCTTCACAGTCATAACTAACTTTTCACAGGCATAAAGAAGTAGTTTATGGGTTGCCAAGCTGTGAACCTCAAGCATGAATATTTTGTCCATCCTTTTTTTGATATTCACAACCGTGAACACTTTTTGTCACGGTTACTAAACCATGATACTTAAACATGCCGTTTTGACAATACACTTCACAACTGTGATTATATTTGTCGCTGGAGTGAATCCCTTTAAAAATTTAGTTTTAAGTAATTTAAGTTTACTCTTCTCAAATAGAATATCACAACATTTTATTAAATAATCAAAATATATTTTGCTCAAAGTTCAAAATAATGTAATCAATCAAATATGAGAGACATAAATTTTTATTTCAAGATAGAGTACTTCCATTAAACATACCTAGCTTTATTTTTATTAAAGAAAATCCTTCTTCATTTAAGGGTTCGTTAAACATATCAGCCAATTGATTGTTAGTTTCTATAAATTCAAGCACTATATCACCACATTACATATGATCCCTAATGAAATTATGTCTAATATCAATATGTTTACTTCTAGAATGTTGAATGAGATTTTTTGAAAGATTGATAGCAATAGTGTTATCACATTTTATGGGAATGTGATCAACTACATGACCGTAGTCTTTTAATTGTTGATTTATCTAGAGAACTTATCTACAATAACAACCAACTGCTACATATTTTATTTCAGTAGTAGACAAAGCTAATGAAACTTATTTCTTACTAAACCAAGAAACTAAACATTCACCTATAAAGTGACAAGTTTCAGAGGTGTTTTTTCTATCTAATAGACTACCAGCATAATCAACATCCGAAAAATTGGTTAAATAAAAAGATGTGTTTCTAGGATACCATAATCCTAAATGCATTGAGCCATGAAGAAATTTTAAAATTTGTTTTACAACATTTAGATATGATTCTTTAGGACTAGATTGAAACCTAGCACATAAACATACAAAGTACATAATATTAGGTCTTGAAGTAGTAAGATATAAAAGTGATCCGATCATATCTCTATAGAGTTTTTCATCTATTGGCTTACCCTTCTCATCCTTAATGTAAACACACTCCAAACTGGATGCACTCTAATTGATTTCTGGTGTGCTCGTTACTCTTCTAGTCAACTTCTTTCAACTGACTTTAAACCTGTGTGCAGGTAACCTACACACTAAGCAAACTAATGCTTAGTGGTACATTGCGCATAAAAATTCTACATTCATATAATTTCATACAATGTCATGTCATTCATCTCATGATCATTCCTAGAATCATACATTCTAGTTGTTACATACTTCGATGTCATATCAGCATGCCTATTTTATCGTAGACATACCATAAAATCTTTGTATATTGTACATATATACATATCCATGTTACCATACTATATCATGTTACCTGATATTAATATTCATTTAGCTTACATATAATTTTTCCATTTAGATTACCATATATTATATATTTACTTTCCATTTAGCTCGAGACTTTGACCAACAACCAATACATTTTATTAGTTTTAACTAGCCCAAGACTCTCTAAGCTTTCATTATTACATATGTTTCTGCTTGAGAACTCTAAGCTTGACTATCCGGATGTGAAACATGAGACAAGGGCACTCACAATCTGAGCTTAAGCCATATGGCTCACAACCTGTAACAACTCATCTGAAGCCCTCAAGTCAATAGTGTTTAACAACTCGAGCTTCAGCCATATTGACTGAGAATAATATAACATACTAGCAAATCAAGAATCAAGTGTGCTCATATTCTGAGCTTTAACCACTTATCTTTATATTATATCAAAGTAACTCATATGGTACCGTTCACCTCCTTCAATGGTATACCATCTATCCTATGTCAAGTCTAAGATAAGGGAACTGGGCATTCAACTCATAACCATTTATCTTTCAATTTATTTCGTTACATGTTATTACCAGTATTATATCCCATTTATACATTCTCATACAAATACATAAATGTCATATCATATAACCCATATATTATATTCCATGTAGACATACATCCCATAACATGCATTTAATAATTCATCAATTGAGATCATGAAATAAAATGTACATATAATACATTCATCCTGCTTCATGGGCAGGAACTACTTATTATGCCCATGAAGGTATCTTTCACTGTTACCTTACTCATGAACCATCACATAAATTAAAACATAACATTCACAAGCGTGAATTACCTATTCACGGTCATGACACCACATCATTAAAACGTAACACCAAGCTGTGAAATTATAGGTTCATGCAAGTTTACCAGCCTTGATATTCACAGTCGTGACACCTTTGTTCACGGGCATGAAGCATGCATTTTCAGCAACTTAAAACAGAGCATTCATGCATTTTATGCAAAAATCGCTAAAGATTGACTAACATCAATCAATCATATCAATAATTTCATTCATATACCATGTCTACAACAAGTTTAAACATCATTTAGATCATTAAATCCTTTTTTATGTCATTTTAAGCCATAACATGTCATATATGTCACTTAACACTTAAACCATATAACCATGTTATTAATCAACCATAACATGCCATTTTACCATTATTTCACATTTACAGAATACAAAAAACATCAAGATGTATGATAAACAAATTAATATGCCTATATGTACATACCTTTGACCAAAATGGAGTCTTACCTAACTCTCCAAGCTTTTCAAACTTGTTTTTCCCTTTGTGATGTGGTTCTTTGCCCTCCAACAGATCCTAATATCACAAAAACATTTCTATAAGAACTATGTAACATAAAACAAACCTAAAAATTAGGGTTAGAAGGAGTAGAAAATATGACTAAGAAGTCTTGGAGTGTGTCAGAGGGTGATAAAGGGTGGTGGAGGTGGATTTAAAGCAAGATATGGTGGGAGGGAAGTGACTTTTCCAAGACATAGGCTATGCTTTCAGTTTTGAGAACTATTCTCAAATTCCTTAGCCAATCATAGAAGTTCAAGCCAATCAATTTATTGGATTTGAGAATTGAGCATAAGTTCACATTTGATGACATGATTCTATAACCTAGATATAAAGAAAGATCATGTTTAGAGAATGGACTTAAATGCATGTTTATAAGCTCTCCTAGTGGGTCAGTATCCAACATGACTAAGAATGACCTTGGGTTTACTCAACAAGCTATCTTCGGTCAATTGGTAGGTATCTCATACTAATTGCATCCTCTATGCAACTATTGAATCATTAGGCTATCAACTATTGATATGTGCACATCTCATGTACACTTACCCAATACTGCCTCTAATTGACATTGACCTTTTGTTTTCTCAACAAGCCAATGCAACTAGTTAAAGTCGACCCATTAATCATGAAATTATATTTCGATGGTTTGAACATATTCATGTAGAGAGGCTTGGGCTTGCCCAATAACCCAGACTCTAAAAAACTCTAGTTCTTACCATATTAATGGAAGGCATTAACCTTAATATAATTTAAAAGGGATTTCTTTATTTAGGTCTCATCATGGAAATTTGGCATGCATAATATATCTATTCATCACATATAGATATATATGATAATTACACTAACTATATGGTCATGATTATGGACATAATCTAACATCAATCCTTCAAGCCTTAAAAGGATTGAGTAGGTCTCACCTAGGTAGATGGATGAAATTACAACAGCAAAATAGAAAACAATTTCATATTCTAACGCTATTTTGTTTTTGGCACCATCTCCTTGGATTTTTGTTCCTTTGCATTTCAATTCTATTATAATCCTCTGCGATATAATTACATAAATTCTTCATAAGAAAACCTTAAGTTACATTTAAGGGGAGTAAGATAAGAAGAGAAATACAATAGAGAAAAAAGAGAAGGCAGGGACTCACATACCCTATTTGCCAAAAACAAAATTTCATGCATGATCGATCTCATTAGTCAAGTACATAATCATACAATCATGTCATTCCATACAACCTTAGCATGCATTATCTAATGCATAATTAAAGGTAATCTATTAAAGTAATAATTTGGTTTCCCTTTGTTTCAACTCTTGAAACATTATTTTGATCATTTGGCCTTTAGTGAAATTCATCATATATCCATTATTTAATCTCATTAAATAATCATATAAACATTTAGAAACACTTTCTAAAAGCAAATTATGCAAATTAGGCATACATTTGATCATATCAAAAAATTTTCTAAAATTGTCTACTTTGCCAACTATGTTACTTCTAATTTAATGCATGCAATATTAAATCCGAATTTAATAATTAAATCACATTAAATATTAAATTAAATATGACCAGTAATTAATTCATAATTAAATTACCTTAATTAGTTATTATTTTGATGCCAAATATGATTAAACAATCTTAGTTACAATTGCATACTAGAATCCTAGTCAAACTAGGACTTTGAAAACCCTTTTCAAATTCAAAACAAATTTCATTTGAAAATTTCCAAAATTTTCAAAATTTATTATTATCATTATAAAAAACTTATAATCAGTTTAAAATAATTAATTTTTTTCATTAGATAATCTAAATCATTCATCGTTCAATTAGCAAACCAATTACACAAAATTTGCTTAAATTGAATCACACATGAATTAGGATTCTTTAGGAATTTAACCAATAATTTATCTGAATCCAACATGAAATTATCAACAACATAACATCATGAATATCTGATAAATATGAATTAAGGTTCTGATCATAAATTTACATGCCATTAAATTAAGCAACACAAAACAGTCCAATCACATGGTAAGGTTTTCAACCTAGTTACATGTTTTATTTGTTCCTCGATCAAAAATGATTTTTGTATCATTATAGGTGCTATCAAGAATTTAAAACACATTTTAAATATTCCATAAACATGTTTGATTAATCAAATTAATAAATCAAATTCAAATAGCCCCTTAAACAATTGATACAACTAGGTTTCATAAATCCTAGAAATTCAGTAACTATGCATAACTTCAAATTTCATGTTGAAATCAAATTTAAACCTTTCAATTATCATCAATAACATATAATATCATCATACTAACATGTCATTGAATTAGAATTAAAATTTTAGGCCAAACGGAATCAAAATCGTTCTTAATGAAAAGTGGGAATCCAAATTGTTCTTTAACAATCAATCTCATTAATACTTCAATTAAATCCAAATTTAATTTACATAGGCTGGCTCTAATACTACTACTGGGTTTTTAACATGCATCATATACATGACACAATGGAAAAATTAATTTCCAAGTTGTGAGCTTTTTCTTCTTTATTGGGTTGTAGAGAACCACAATAATCCAAAGCTAGGATTTTCTCTAAGAGTATCCATACGAAGGAAGAAGAAGAAAACCTCTAAGAAGATGGGGTAACAAAGGTCCAAAGTGCTAGCTATGGAAAATTGTCTTATAAAAGATAAAAGGGAGAGAAGAAAAATAACTCTTATTTTTCTTAATGGGGAAGCCACGAAATTAAAAATAACTCTTATTTTTCTTAATGGGGAAGCCACGAAATTGACTCCTTAAAAGGAGTATTTATACACTTTCTAATCCCTTTTAGGGTTGGAAAAGGAAAGCTATAATGGGCCATTTTTCCTAAGGTATAAGGCCCAATGTTGACCAAGTCCACAATATTAATCTAATTGAAAGATTTGGCCCATTGTTATGACTCTTATAAAAGGCTCAATTCTATTTCTTTCTCATTTGGATCTTATCCAAAACCCATTTTACATTTTCTTCATTCCATCTATACATGTGACCTAATAGGATTTTTGGTCATGTTGGCAGCTCAAGTCTCGAGAGAAATTCTAATCCAATTAGGATTCTATGAGTCAAACACTTTTGACCTATAATGAATTTATAATTAATTTCTCTTGACTTAGTAGATTATGAGTGATATCTAGCAACACATCATGACCACCCAATTAACTAAAAAAATCAGTGGTTTGACTTTTAACCCTTCCATAGACAATTATCGTGCAATTCATCCTTTCACCAAACTATACGTCATTTGGTTCAGAGCATGGACTGTGTGTCAACTCTCACTAGATTGACTACATCACATCTAGTCTAAATGATATTAGTTCTTATTTATAAGACTCACTACTCTGATCAGATATGTCCTTGAAAACCTTATTCATGACATGTCCACCTTGGCCAAGGATTTCCAAGTAATGATCTTTACAAGAGGCCATAGGTATACTCTCCTTTTATAAGGAGTGGTAAATCCTTTGTTGACTACTCAACTACCTTTCAATACTTCATGCTATACCCAGTTACCACCCTATGAGGAACCTTTTCAGAGGCAATAAGGAATGGAGTCAAAGTATAGGATTCAGTATCGAAGATAACCTTGAGTATCTCAAGTCTAAGGATACTTGCACCATTGCTATGATGAGACTATCACTGATATTTAATAGATATTCATGTGATTATCTCATTGCAGGTCATCCAATATACTTGTTACTCTTAGCAAGCATCCATATTTTAACTCTAAACATCTCATATTATCAGCTTATGAGATCAGCTGTTTGACTTAGTCAAAGAGTCTAATATATGTTATTCTATTCAGATTAACAATGTCATGTCTTGTTAATCCTATGACTATAGATTATTTAGGTATAAATACAATTACACATGATAAGAATCTCATCATGAATTCCTTTATGTCGTGTTACATACTAAGGACTTCATTAAACAATTTAAAATCTATATCAATTCATATGCAATGAATACCATATAATAAAAATGCCTTTTATAAATAATAAATGAGTACATCAAGTGCCTAAGGTGATTACATTTATGGCACTTCTCAAACAATTTGAGCATACATTTTTGTATATTAACGTGAATTGGATTAACAAAGTTTGCATGTGAGAAGAGTTTACGAGATAAAGTGACTTTCAAGAAAGGAAAAAGTTTTAAATTCCTATGGGTTTTAGCAATGGGATCATGTAGCATTTTCTCCTTTGGTTAGGTTTATTCTAATTAACTGAGAGGGTGTTACAAGAAATGTCTTTTGTCTTTTCCATTTTTGACAGAACCAAACCCTAACCTTTTATCTCTTCAAGAGATCAGACCCCATTTCATTATCTTTTCACTCAAAACCCATTAAAATCAAGTGAAAGACAACTAATCTTGTGAGAAAATCAAAGATAAGAGAGAAAGTTTCTAAGGGGATGGCTAAAAGGGGAGGAAAAGTTAAGCTTTCAAATGGAGATTTGAGACCCTAGCCACCAAACTTATAAGTTTGAGTAAGTGCCACTTCCTCCCTCCTAATCTTCAATTTATTGTTTCATTTTTTTCGTTTTGAGTTTGAGTATAGTGAAGATAGGGCTTGGGTTAGGAAAACTCTCTTTTGATGAATGTTGAGTAGAGAGAGGTGGAACCATTAGGGAATCTCGGTTTTAATGTTGTTTTTATTGTATTTGTGTTAGGATCCTTTGTCAGAGAGGAAACTCCCCCTCAATAGAGGGAAAGAGCTTGAAAAAGGCTTGAGAGGTGTCTTGAAAGCTCCCTTTATCATTGAGATTTGTACATAACCACATTCAAAGTATATTTGATGCATTTGTGTGCTTAAATTGTGTAAATGCATGACTGTTTAAATGAATTAATATGTATGTATATGAGATGTTGATATGTTTTGGTGAAATGATGCATTAATGAGGTTATGTATGCCAAAAATTAAATATTATGGATTTAATGCTATATCGAGATGTATTAAATGGATACTAGTATGTGGGAAGGTTGAGATTTTGGTTAATAGCATACCTAGGTTGGCAAAATGCATTTATAAATGATTTTCACATAATGATGTTAAGCAATTATTTAAAAGATGATTAAGGTATTGAATATCCTTTAAATACATGACATTCGATGACTAGTATGTTAAATAGAGGAGTGGACGCTTGAATGAGTGTTGGTAGTGTGGTTTATATTGGTAAACTTTATGAATTACATGTGGAGTGCCTAATATGTTTTCTTAATCATGTTGCTATTGAATTCCCAAGATTCATGGTTGTGAACAGGTGTTCACGGGCATGAATCATCTTGCAAATTTGATTAATTAATGGATAAAAGTGTTCACAGGCTGTGTCACCACTTGGTTCACACCCAAGCAAGCCATGAAAGTGTGATTCACAGTCATGATGAGGTCTGTCATGGCCATTAACTACCTGTATATTGAATTTGGAAATTTTGGTTAAATGAATTAAGATTGATTGTAATGATTATGAATACCTTTGTGATTATCTTGTAAAGAGAATGATTTTATGATCATGAATTCACATAATTGATGAATGAATTGAGAAATATATTGGCATCAAAATGAATGGTGAGTTAACACTCTATCTAGGACTAGAGTTAGAAGAGATAACATGCCATTGAAGGAATTTGGTATTGAGAGGCCTAGGTTGGCCACTACAGAGATGAAATTTTTATTTTAAGGGTTAAGCTCAAGTGAGCTCCCTTGGAGACAAAATATATCCATGCACTTTATTTCTCAGGCAGGTGTTCTAACTGGCTCTAGTGAGAGCTGTAGATTACCCATATCTATTTTAGTCCAGTTTAGAGCTATTAGAGAATGTTATTTGAATGATTTAAATGTTGTGAATATTGGTATGCTTGTATGAGATAATAATGCTACGTTTGTGAGATTGTGATACAAGCATGAAATATGAGATTTGAGAATGTTTTAAAAATTGTGGCATGAAATACATAATAAAGTAAGTAGAAAATATAAGATAAGACTAATATGTTCATGCATACATTATTCGACATGCGTATCAAATGTTCATGCATATACGTTATAGTATACTTTGCATGATGCTATATACCACTAAGCAAGGTTTACTTAGCATGTGGGTGTTTCTCTCACACGCAGTTTTGGAGTCGAGTAAGTATAGAGAGAACAAGATGCCCAGGAAAAGAGTGAAGGACAAACCAATTAGGGTTAGTGATACACCACATTTCATTCCTTTGTTTTGGCATAGGATTAGTTACATGTGTACATGTTTTTGGATTTTGAAGGGACATGTAAATTTTATAACTAGTCATATTATTTTGTAAACTTTTGGACAAGTGTTAGCTCCAATTTTATTATTTTGAGATTTTATCATAAGCATTGTTCTTTTTCTTATGTTTTACTTAAGTCATCATGGTCGTGGTGCAAAGTGGATTTTAAATTGAGCAGATTTTTATATGAAGGGATATTACATTTAGTGATATCAGAGTTTAGACTTAGTTGATTCTAAACATATATAGGGTAAATGTTGTATCACACATAACTCTAATGTGGGCTCTTCTATATCAATGTGTAGTATAGGTAAAAGATATGGATAGTGAACATCATTATCGTGATAAAAGACTATGGACCATAAGGCATAGAATCAACTAAGCCAAGCTAGTGTTCAAGGGTCAAGTGTTGCCTCATCTTTACAATAGCCCATGGTAGGGCTATCGAGTCAGTTATCGAATCCAATGATGCAATAGTTGATTTCATTTCTATAGAGAATAGCGCAAGTCATGCCTCAGGCACCACTACCACCTCCTCCTCTGCCACTTCTTCCACTATACCTAGAGTACAAATGGATAAGTTGAGGAAATTTGGAGCCATAAATTTCTTAGGCAAGAGTGAGAACAATCCAGTTGTTGTGGGATATTGGTTGGAAAAGACAGAGAAAGTGTTTGAAGAGCTCCAGTGTCTAAAGGAGCTTAAGGCTAGATATGCAGTCTTTTTCCTTCAAGAGGATGAATATGATTGGTAGAAATCTATATTAATGAATCCATAGACACTGTAACAACCCACTTGGGACTTTTTTGTGGTAGAGTTCAACAAAAAGTATGTTACACGTGTCTATGTTGATGGAAAGAAGTGGAAATTTCTCAACCTAAGGTAGATGGGCAGGATAATGATCGAGTATGAGCGAGAATTCACTAGACTGAGTAGGTATATGACTAGATTGATTATTGATGAAGTGGATAAATGTCATCGGTTTAAGGATAGGCTTGATCAAGATATTAGATTTAATGTGGTTTCTCACCAATCTTAGGATTTTTCTAAGTTGGTGTCTTTCATTGACCAGTGTTGAAAAAGTGAAGAATATGAAGAGACCTAGTGAGCCATCAGGGAGGGATTTCAAAAAGTCATTTTTTAGTGCCATACAGACTTTGAGCAAAAGTGCTTGCACAATTTTAGAATAATTTTAGTCTAAAGGACAAAGTCAGGTTCAGGATCAGTCAACACTTGTTAGGGTGACACCATCTTCTAAAGTTGTCTCCACTATCACTAGTAGTTAGGCCCAGACTCAAAGGTAATTGATACCATAATATGCATCTTATGGTAGGAAATACAAGGAGGAATGTTGGGGACCTTCAGGAACTTGTTACAAATATGGGTCCATAGATCATTACAAGAGAGATTTCCCCATCTAAACCAGTGAGACCCCCACACAAACACATGCATCAGCACCAGCTCTGGTTAGGGCCACAGTCCAGTAGTAAACTAAGTATATAAAAATTGTCCTATTGTGGTTAAAGGGAAATATTTTTCAACAGATTTGATTGAATTATCTTTCCATGAGCATGACACCATCCTAGGCATGAATTGGCTTTCTCAATATGATGTAGTGGGTTAACTGTAAGAAGAAGATGGATAGGTTGAAAACCTCAATAGGGGAGAGTGTGATAGTTTGAGGTGAGAGGTTCTCACAACAATTGAGAGTAATCTCCATGATCAAGGCATGGAGGATGATTCGAAAAGGATGTGGTAGATATGAAAAATGAGAGTTCGAACTTGGAAAGTATTTCTATAGTGAATGAGTATTTAGATGAATTTCCAGAGGATTTATAAGGTTTGACACCAGAAAGAGAGGTAGAGATCTCAATAGAGCTCATACTAGATACTGCTCCCATTTTAGTGGCAACATATAGGAAGGCACCTTCAGAAATGAGGGAGTTAAAAGAACAATTACAAGAATTACTAGACAAAAAAAAATTTTATTATTAAAATTCAAGTAAAATTAAAAATAATTAAAAATCAAGTTGTTAGACAAGAAAAAAAAAGAATATAAAGAGTAATAAAAAAATGAATTATCACATTATATTTCATCTATAAATATGAATAAGTTACATAAATAAGTTAATTAGTTCTACACTCTTTATTTTTTTATTTTATATATTATATATATTCACTTAGATATACTTCTAGATATATTTGGTATAATTTATATAGATATACTTTATCAGATTAAATGTTTTTCCTTGGGGTGAACCGGTCATTTTATGCATAGATTATTGACAATTGAATAAGGCGACCATAAAAAAAACAAGTATCCATTACCATGAATTGATGATCTTTTCGATCAGTTAAAGGGAGCTGGAGTGTTCCCTGAAATTGTTTTGAAATCAAGGTATCATCAATTGAGAATCAAGCAAGAGGATGTTGCCAAGACTACTTTCAGAATTAGATATGGCTAAATCCCTATTCAGAGGGTTAAATCTGGGTAAAGCAAGTGAAAATTATTGTAATTTCTAATAAGGGATACACCTATTAGCTACTCTAAGAAATAAAAACCACTTTAGGTCATATGTTTCCTTTCTCTATTTGATAAAGAATTGGACAGAGTATTTCCCTATTTGAGTTAGTAATCTTTATATTTCTTTTAAGTATCTTGAGATTCTCCCAACTGAAATATCAGCAATCTTAAGAGTCGTAGTATCCACATATTTATCCTACCCTGGAAGCCTTCACATATCAAGAGCAAATATTTATTATGGGTTTTGTGTGCTTTCATCAATACTGCATTATATTTATGATTTTAGTTTACATATGCTTAGATTAATTGCTAGATGAATTGATGGTGTTCATTTGGATTAGTTGCTTTTATGTATTATGTAATAAATATTTTTGTGCAAGAACGAGGAAGAGCATGTAGCCTATGTATATTTGGATTAAGTTTTTCCTAGTGTTCTAGAAGGTTAGACCACCAACTAGGAAGTTTTGAAGACAGCTTACGAGGCATGCATCCAGGCTCAACTTGTTTATTTCTGGAATTCTTTTTTACTAGACTTTGCTTACTGGATATTTTTCTTTGTTTGCAAATGATATTTGATAGATATTTCAAGCCATACTCAATACTTATAGGTTGCAGTTAGCATTTGATCTTTCCCTTCTCCCTCGTTGTTGAGTCTAATTGTAAACATGTTATTGAGAAGTTGCAAATACAACCTTGTTCTATTGTTCTTTTCCCCTTCCTCCAAAAATTACTTTTGAAAATGTGCTTGTTGCATGTATTGTATGCATGTGAAGAATAAGAGTTTAGAAATCTTTTTTCTTTACCTTCAGTAACATTCAAGGTGATGGGGTATATATG
Source organism: Triadica sebifera (assembly GCA_023653625.1). Lineage (NCBI taxonomy): Eukaryota > Viridiplantae > Streptophyta > Magnoliopsida > Malpighiales > Euphorbiaceae > Triadica > Triadica sebifera. The sequence continues at coordinate 9,255,096 of CM042900.1, forward strand.
GTTAAGGTAGCTCATGATTTTTTTACATTTATATATGATTTATATATTTATATCAAAGAATAGAAAGGTGGATCAACTGAATATTTATAATAATTATTTAAATGGTTTTAAGGAAAACAAGTTATTGCTTGCATTACACATGGGGTACTAAAAATTTTGAGCCACTGTTTCTTTTAGTGGAAACGAAGGAAATATAGAGGGACACCACTGTTTCTTTTAGTGGAAACGAATGAAATATATAGAGGGACAACAACTGTCTGACAACTCAAATTTATATGCAGATTAATTGGTATAAAGACAAAGTTGAGTTAAGTTTGATATAATTTTATTGAGTTTGAGAATGGTGATAATTTTTCCTGTGCTTTATTTATTATTACTTTTTTTATAACTGTCCATTCATTCCCCTTGTTTGTATTACAGGTTAGTTTCTAGCTTCTTTTTTAACAACTCTTCAATCTCATATTTTTTTGCTCTTTCAATCGAATGTAAAATTTTAATTTTATGATTTTTCATTTGGAAATAATTCATACTGACACTAGCACTCAGCAGCCACCCAAAATATATTTGTGATATGTTTGCATTTACTAATTTCCAACTCAGTTTATGATGGTTTTATTTGGTGGAAAATTATATTTTTTTTTATTATATTTAACTTTTATTTTTCAATTTTTTTAGATTTTTAATTTTCTAAATTAAACCTCCAACTATATTTTTGTTTACCTCATTTCCTTTAATTTTGATTCAAATATCAAAATTTTCCATCTAATTGCATGTAAACACTGGGCTCTAAATCTCTGGAATTTATTTAAGGTAGCTCTGCCAATTATTTAACTGTCTTCACCATTGTGAAAAAGAACTGAAATGACTAAAAAACAGAAAAGAGTATTAATTTAATTATATTAGATCTATTGCTTTACCTAATAAAGTTGAAGGAGATCTATTATAAGCTGGAGTGATGGATAAATAACACCGGTAATCGAGAACCATAGGATTTGAATCAGGTAGGGGACTGTGTTTCCAATATCTTTTCAGATTTTTTTCTTTTCCTTTGATTTTTTTCCTGCAAATTCTATCTTCGTGACCTTCTATTCCATTTCTTGATTATATAATGAAATCTTATTGGGAAAACTCCTTCAATGTCTTTCTATACTTGCATACTGCAGTCAAATGTTGTTTTTGACAATGGAAAATAAAGCTTGCCAGAATTGGAATTTTATCTCAGTTGTTTCATCTGTAGGATGGCATGCAGAAAGATATCTTCCAAAAATTAAGTTAGAGGAGCACTGTTAGATAGTTCTAATTGGAAGTGAGATTGACTGTCGACGTTTTATAGCTCAAAGATCTAGAGACCAGTTGAGATATATACTAAGAAGCTCCATTTGTTTTATTATGTATTCATAATAATACTTTGTTTGTTTGCCTTCCAAAATTTTCTTCTTTGAGTTAGTAATCTTTACATTTCTTATTAATTTAAGTATCTTGAGATTCTCCCAAACTGAAATTTCAACAATCTATTTTCAAGTTTTTTAAATCCACAAGTTTGATACTAAACATTATCAACTTCCAAGATTGTTTTTCTCTTTCTAAGCTTGTTCAACTATTCTAATCAAGGTGCAACACCATGATGTATCTTGATAGGAATGTTCATAAAACCTTAATCTGAAACTTTAATAATCCTGTCAAATTATGGAGAGAGCTGAAAATTAGGATTTGTTATTGGTTGGGCTCAAAAATCGTAGGATTTGGAGATATCTAAATTTGTAGGATTTCTTGATATAATTGGGATTTCTTATTGGTTGGGCTTTAAAAATGGGGGGTCGTGGCATTGCAACTTTTGCTGTACTTAGAAGTATTGTTTTGAGAAAATTGCCATGAGATTAATAATAATTATAGATGGTCTTTTTATTTGCCATGGGATCAATGAATTTCATGACTTTAGGCTGTTCTGTGGTTTTCTGGGTGAAATTGGGGTTAGTTGATGCTCTATGGATCATAGTCTTGTGGAATGGTAGTTGGCTGGTGAATTCGGGCAACCTTGTAATAAATGAGTTTGACTCTGATTTTTTTCAATGACTTTTTATGCTTTCAACAGTTTGGCTTTGTTTTGACCTACAAAATCTGTTCGGTTTCTCATTTGTGTTTAAGATTTGATTAATGTATCACTTAGTATTGAATTCAATCTTTTTTAAAGGATATTGAAGTTTTGAATGCCATAGCAATATTCATTAATTTGTTTAATTGGTTGAACTCATCGAGGGAAGAGTGAAACTTTGCATTAGAGATACGAAAAGCTATTCATGTCTACTAGAGTATGAGACTGAAACATTCTTTTGATGAGGTGCGTTAAAGTGAAACTATTGAAGCTGAAAATAATATACTTTTATTAATCCACTTAGGAAAAAGTATCAGCACCTAGAAGGAATACTAACATTGGCTTCATTTAGAGGATATATAAAAGTAGTGTCTTTATATATATATTGTGTTAGTTTAACTTAATTGTTGGTTTTTGTTCTAATGTACCAGATTTTGGAAGATCTCTGCATATATTGATGGAAGAAGTAAATGAAAGAAATGCACTACTTTTTGCAACTTTAGAGATCTAAAAGTTTGCAAACTAATTGCTTCTATTTTTGTTGTTAGTAGCATAAATGATCTATGTACTTTTTATAGGTCAAATTAGAATAAATTAGAGTAATTACTTTGTCAACCAATTTCTTCTATTTTAATTAGTAGCACAAATGATCTATTTACTTTTTATAAATCAAATTCGAACAATTTTTTTTTTGTTAATTAGAACAAATTTTTATGTCACTTTTATTGAGATGAACGTTCAATTTATTAATTTTGAATATATGGAATGAAAAAAAAAAAGAATTTTAGGAAATTCAATAAATAAAAAAATAAAAATTTAAAATGATATAGAATTTGTAAAAATTATCGCAAAAGGGCAAAAACCATTACCAAAAATACTTTAATAGGATGAAATATGCATCACCTATCATCTTTTAATCAACACCAAACCTACCTTTTAAGCATATTTTATGACTGTGGACGATATTGGAAAATGTTTCAAATAATTTAAAAATGTGATGTTTTACAATGCGTCCCAAAATGAATTACATTTGGCGATGTTATGTTTCGTTACCTAAATTATTTTATAGGCGATGATTTAAGGTTTTTGGGACATTTTCCTTAACAATTTTGCTAGGTTTACATTTTGTCTCAAATAAGACATATTATATGAGATGATTTATATTTTTCATCACTTAGGACAATTAGTGACGTTGATTTGATTTTACGACGTATAGGACGATGTATTTTTTCCATCCCAATTAATCTTTAGTGACATTTCTTTGATGTTTTGGGATGAATTTTTACATCGCAAAATTTTTTATTTCTTGTAGTGAATTAAAAAACAAAGAACAAAAAAATGTCTTAACCTGAATTTGAAGAAGAAACCACTATTGCATTTTCAAAATCCTCATCCATTGATTATTGTTGTCGCAAATAACAAGAACAAAAACAACACAAAAAAATAAATATGAAGATTATTAAGAACAAATGTCAATTGAACAAATGAAGAACAGAGAATGCATAACTTTCTTGAATCAGATTTCAACTTTTAGACAACAAAGAATGAAGAATAGACAATGCAAATCCATAAATAATAGCTAAATCAAGAATGTAGTTATAAAAATGGTTACACATTAGCCACAAATAGTAAGTGCTAAAATAAATATATATTTAATATTTAATTTCTCCATATTTAAAGTAAAAATAATTTATAATGCATTAATTAGTGAGATTATTTTTTTTATGAAGAATATTATCAAATAACGAAGAATTAAGCTAAATTAGAAAATTTAAAAGAGACAAAATTTGTGACTAATTTAACTAACCTGATTGTTTGCAGTTTATTAAAGAAAGAAGTATACTAACATGCCCACACTTTGAGGAGAAATGAAAAGAGATTAGAATATACCTAGATTAATTCCGATTTTTTTTAGAGATATTCTTTTAGTTATCTTTCAATATTAGTATGATTTCAATTTTAATTACCTTATCAGATACAATTAATTATTATTTAGTTATTTTAGAAGTTTAATTAACTTTGCACTTTTTCCCTATAAATAAAAATAGAATTAAGTATGAATCATTTTAGTTTTTGTCTTTAGTTTTCTATACTTCTATTTTTACCTTAGTATCTTATTTCCAGTCATATATGTTAAATTTTATTTTTCTAGTCAAGATTATCAAAGATTGATTTTAAATAAATTGTGAGAATTTTATTTTTCATCTATTTTCTATTTTAAATATTTGAGTATTTTCTGTTTTAATTAATTTATTTACTTGATGAATAAATTCCTGCTACTTGGATCTTAGTGAATTAAATCATTAATGAGTGTTGATGGAAATATTTAATCTATTTTAAATAAATAACCTTGTGTTTTATTGAGGAGAATTAGTAGTTTTTCTAATTCATAATGTTATTTTCAATCTAAATCTTAAAAGCTTGTTTAATGTTAGTTAATAAATAAGGTTTATTTGTAGTGTTTGCTCACTTAAACTACAATTAAGGAAATGTAGAATATTAGAGTTTGTTATTATTTATAACAAATTTATTTATTTATTGATCAAAATATTTAAACTAATTCTAAGATACACTTTAGCTAGATTTTGATTTGATTAATTTAATTTAATTATTCTGTATTTTGTTTTTACTAAATCTAAATCCCCCCAATTTTTTTTATTTGTTCTTAAAAATTCAGATTTTATAATTACACAATCTTTGTAAATTCGACCATGCTATCATTATTTACAAATTTTATATTAAAAAGTAGAAATTTATTTTTGACTAGCTTCAATAGTTATCAACTTTTGACGCCGTTGCCGGAGATTGACAATATTATTTAAATCTAAATTTTTTTATTTATACCACGATCTTCTCACATAGGTAAACTAATTTTTGATTATGAAATTGAGAAGACAACTTGTAGATTGAGGAAGAAAACCAAGAAAAAAATCAGCATTCTCTTCATCTAATTTAAAATATGATTCTGACTTCATACCTAGTGATTCTAAAGAAGAAATCAAGGCTGGTGATGAACAAACTTTAAAGCGAATGACCAATCCAAACGTGTACTAACAACTCCTATGTATTGACTTTCCAAATCTTGAGGTAAATTTTGAATTAAAATATGGTTTTATTCACTTTCTACCAACCTTTTGTGGTCTTACAGAGACCCTCATAAGTACCTCAAAGAGTTTCATGTGGTATGTTCTAGCATGAAAACACAAGGATTAACGAAAGAATAAATTAAATTGAGAGTCTTTCCATTTTCTTTGATCGAAAGAGTAAAGGACTAGTTGCATTACCTTCCTTCGGGATCGATTACAACATAGGATGAATTACAACGATAATTTCTTGAAAATGTTTTTCCTGCCTCTAGAGTCATAGTAATTAGAAAAGAGATTTGTGGAATTCGTCAATATAATGTAGAAACACTTTATAAGTATTGAGAACAGTTTAATCAGCTTTGTGCAATCTGTCATCACCATCAAATTTCTGATAATTTACTTATTCAATATTTTATAAAGGTTTGACACAAACTAATAGGAACTTAATTGATGCTACAAGTGGAAGAGCTTTGAAGTTATAAGTATATTTGTGCTATGAAATATTTTTATTTTTATTATTAATTTGGTTGAGCTCCATAATTTGTAGAAGAATAAGTAAAGTATATGGATTAATTTTTACTTGAGGACAAGCAAAATTCTTAGTGTGGGAGAATTTGACAAGTGGTAAAATAGATATATCTTTAATATTTAATTTCTCCATATTTAAAGTAAAAATAATTTATAATGCATTAATTAGTCTCCTATTTTATTCTTATGAAGGATATTATCAAATGGAAAAAAATTAAGCTAAATTGGAAGATTTAAAGGAGATAAAAGAAGCAAAAATCGTGATTGATCTAATTGACCTAATTGTCGATAGTTTATTAAAGGAAAAAGAGTTTCAGCGTGCCCATGCCTTAAAGAGAAATGAAAAGAGACAAAAATCTGCCCAGATTAATTCCGATTTTTCTTAGAGATATTTTTTTAGTTATCTTTCTAGATCAATATGATCTTCATTTTAATTACTTTATTAGATATAATTAATTCTTATTTAGTTATTTTAGAAGTTTAATTAGCTTATGACTTTTCTCCTATAAATAGAAGTAGAATTAAGTAGGAATCATCTTAGTATTTCATCTTTAGTTTTCTGTACTTTTATTTTTATTTCAGTATTTTATTTCTAGCCATGTGTGACTAATTTTATTTTTCTAGTCAAGATTACTAAAGATTGATTTTAAATAAATTGTGAGAATTTTGTTTTTTATTTATTTTCCATTTTAAGTATTTGAGTATTTTTTTTTTGTTTTAATTAATTTATTCTTGATGAATAAATTTATGCTATTTGGATATTTATATTTAATTGATCTAATAGAGTGGTGAATCAATACTTTTAGTGAATTAAATTATTAATGAGTGTTTATGGAAATATTCAATCTATTTTAAATAAATGAGCTTATATTTTATTGAATAGAATTGGTAGTTTTTCTAATTCATAATGTTATTTTCAATCTAAATCTTAAGAGTTTGTTTAAGATTGGTTGATAAATAAAGTTTATTTGTAGCACTTGCTCCTTTAAACTAAAATTAAGGAAAGTTAGAATATTAGAGTTTATTAATATTCATAGCCAATTTGTTTAATTTAGAAAATCATTTTTTATTCAATGATCAAAATATTTAAACCTATTCTAAGATACACCTTGACTGAATTTTCACTTGATTAATTTGATTCTATTATTTTGTATTTTGTTTTCACTAAATCTAAATTCCTCCCAATTTTTATTTCGTTGTTCTTAAAAATTCAGACTTTATAATTACACAATCTTTGGATTCAATCATATTCTCACTATTTACAAATTTTACATTAAAGAATATGAATTTATTTTTAACTAGTTTCGACAACTATCATATGTTAAGAATCAATGTCAAAATAATTTAGGTACACCTACCATTAATTTGTTGAAAAATTAAGTTTATTATGTTGAAAAATTAAACAAATATTAGGTACACCAATCTCCACCTAATTTGTTAAAAAATTAAGTCCATATTAGGTATACCTACCATACCAAAGATTTGAACAAATGTATGGTGAAGATTTGAATAAATGTATGGTGAAGATTTGAACAAATGTATGGTGTGAATTAAACTTTAAGTCTATAAATAGGCACACTTCTAAGGTTTAAACCATCCAAGAGTGAAGACTACAAGTCTTGAATATTTGTGAGAGTTGAAAGTTTTCTTTGTAATATTTCTAGCTTAGTGAAGTTTTTGTTGCGTCTTCAAATTTTGAGTGAATTTCTTCTTTGAGATATTTAATTTAGAGTTGTGTATTCTAAATTTTTTTTTCAACAATTAGTATCAGAGCCTTACTTGAGTGTTAATATTTACTTATCGTATGCTCTGTGATTGCCACTAATAAGTGGATCATCCACATCAGAAAATAAGTTAAATTATTATTCACTCTTGAAGATTGGTATCAGAGATGGACGATTAGATATCGTTCTTAGTAGAGCTATCTTGAGTCGTGAGAAGTTTGACACACTAAATGTTTGTTGATCAAGCTTGTTCGGTATAGTCAAAATCATATCGATACGATGGGTGACCTTCAAGTAGTCAAAGGAATCAAGAAACTCAACAACAAAAACTACAACACATGGGCAATATGTATGGGGTCTTACCTACAAGGTCAAGACCTTTGGGAGACTGTTGGTGGTAGTGAAGTTATACAACCAACAACATAAGATGTCTTGCAAAAGTGGAAGATTAAAGCAGGCAAAACGATGTTTGCTTTAAAAACCACAATTGAAGAAGAAATGTTGGAGCACATTCGAGATGCCAAAACACCAAAGGAAGCATGAGACACTTTTGTTACACTATTTTCAAAGAAAAATGATACAAGACTACAATTTCTCTAAAATGATTTGCTATCAATGGTACAACGTGACATGACGATTGCCCAATATTTTCACAAGGTGAAAGCAATATGCCGCGAAATTTTAGAGCTAGATCCAACAGCTCTTATTGGAGAAACCAGGATAAAAAGAATAATTATCCATGGTTTGAGACCCGAATACCGCGGGTTCGTTACCACTGTACAGGGGTGGCTGACACAACCATCACTTGTTGAGTTTGAAAATTTGCTTGCAAGTCAGGAAACTATGACTAAGAAAATGGGAGGAGTTTCGCTGAAGGGTGAGGAGGCAACACTCTTTACTAGCAAAATCAAAGACACTTTCAAGCGGTACGTTGACACTGGATCTAAAAAGAATAATGACAAGGGAGACTCTCATCCAGGGGGAGCTTCAAAGAATCGCGGTAATAGTAGAAAGTTCAATGGAAAGTGTTACAACTGCAGGAAGATGGGTCACATGGGGAAAGATTGTTGGACCAAGAAACAATCTATTGAAAGTAACACTGCTACTTCCAGTTCCAAGGAGAATAGCGAAGATGGTTGGGATGCCGAAGCATTATTCGCTATGGAGGAAGAAGAATTAGCTCTCACGGTAACAACATCAAAACATATTGACTACAAAAATGACTGGATCGTAGATTCTGGTTGCTCAAATCATATGACGGGTGACAAACAAAAATTGCAAAACTTGTCTGAGTATAAAGGAGGTCGTGTGGTAGTGACAGCCGATAACTCAAAGTTACCGATAGCTCATATCGGTAAGACGATAGTTATACCTCGATATAATTCTAACCAGGTGCCACTTCAAGATGTTTACCATGTCCCGGAAATGAAGAAAAATTTGTTGTCTGTGGCTCAATTAACATCATCAGGCCATTATGTCTTGTTTGGTCCTCAAGATGTGAAAGTGTATCATGACTTAAAAATCTTAGAAACACCAATAATGGAGGGGCGACGATTGGAGTCTGTCTACGTGATGTCAGCAGAATCTACATATGTAGATAGGATGAGGAAAAATGAGACATCAGATCTATGGCACATACGATTAGGTCATGTTAGCTATTCCAAGCTATGTATGATGATGAAGACGTCGATGCTTAAGGGGCTTCCTCAACTTGATGTGCGAACAGACACAGTTTGTACGGGATGTCAATATAGTAAAGCACACCAACTGTCATATGAGGAATCAAAGTTTAGAGCAAAAGAATCATTAGAGTTAGTTCACTCTGATGTATTCGGACCAATTAAGCAACCGTCAATTGGTGGTATGCGATACATGATGACATTCATTGATGACTTCTCAAGGCATGTGTGGGTTTTCTTTATGAAAGAAAAAATCTGACACATTCTCAAAATTTAAAGAGTTCAGAGAGTCAGTTGAAGGAAAAAAGAAGATCGGTTTCTTACGCACAGAAAACAGGGGAGAATATAGCCTAAGTGAGTTCTCTCAATACCTAAGGCAAAGTGGAATACGTCATCAATACACTTGTGCCAACACACCGCAACAAAATGGTGTAGCTGAGAGAAAGAACCGACATCTTGCAAAAGTCTGTTTGAAGTATGCTACATGCAAAGAATGTACCGGAAAGGTTTTGGGCTGAAGCAATGAGGACTGCAGTCTTTGTGATTAACAGACTTCCTCAATAAAGGTTAGAATTTATTTTTCCCTTTGAGAAACTGTGGAACATGAAACCTACAGTTAGCTACTTTCGAGTATTTGGCTGTGTATGTTATGTATTTATTCCTAATCATCTACGAAGCAAGTGTGACAAGAAAGCTGTTAGATGTATCTTTGTGGGATACGACAGCCAAAGAAAGGGGTGGAAATATTGTGATCCAACGAGTGGAAGATGCTACACTTCACGAGATGTGGTGTTCGATGAAGTCTCTTCTTAGTGGTCTTCAGAGGAGGAGGTATTGCCAGACTCTAGAGAATTTGGAGACAAGCTACAATAAAAGATGAACGAGCATATTGTTCAACTTTAACCAAGTTCGAATGAATCAGGAGATCAAAACAACGATGATGTCGAACAAAGAGAGACTCAAAGTCCTTGGCAAACTGGTGTGTATCAACAACCAAATGATGAAGGTGAGCCCAATGAAACTGAAGAATCCACTCTGCAATCTCAACTCTGAAGGTCAACAAAAACACGAAGGCAAAATCCCAAATACGCTAATGCAGCCATAGTCGTAGAAGACACTATAATAGAACCTGAGACATTTGAAGAAGCATCGCAGAGTTCTGAATGGATGACAGCTATGAAAGAAGAGATTGATGCACTTGAGCAAAATCAAACTTGGGATTTGGTGTCAAAGCCAAAAGAAATGAAACTTATATCCTGTAAGTGGGTTTACAAGATAAAGCGTCGTCCAGATGGGTCAATCGAGAGGTACAAGGAACGATTGGTAGCTCGTGGTTTCTCTCAACAGTATGGACAAGATTATGATGAAACATTTAGTCCAGTGGCGAAACATTTAGTCCAGTGGCGAAACTTACAACAGTACGAGTTCTACTTGCACTTGCAGCCAACAAAGATTGGAATTTGTGACAGATGGATGTGAAGAATGTTTTTCTTCATGGAGAGTTGGATCGGGAAATCTACATGATCCAACCAAAGGGTTTTTAGAGCCAATATCATCCTGAATATGTGTGTAAGCTTCGGAAAGTACTTTATGGATTGAAACAAACACCTAGAGCGTGGTATGGTAAAATTGCTGAATTTCTAATACAAAGTGGTTATTCAGTAACACCCACGGATTCCAGCCTGTTTGTCAAAGTTAATGAAGGAAAGCTAGCTATTGTACTAGTATATGTGGATGACTTAATCATAACCGGTGATGATGAGCTAGAAATTCTTCAGACGAAAGAAAATTTATCAGTTCGTTTCCAGATGAAAGAACTTGGACAACTCAAGCACTTCCTTAGTTTAGAGGTTGATCACACACAAAAAGGAATATTTATTTGTCAACAAAAATATTCTAAAGACTTGTTGAAGAGGTTCAGAATGCTCGAATGCAAGTCAATATCGACACCGATGGAACCAAATGCTAAAATGTGTGCACATGAAGGAAAAGATTTGGAAGATACGATGATGTATCGACAATTGGTAGGGAGTCTGATTTACTTAACCTTGACTCGTCCTGACATTTCTTATGCAGTTGACGTGATGAGTCGGTAAATGCAAAATCCAAAGAAGTCTCATTTAGAAGCAGTTCGACGAATACTGAGATATGTAAAGAGTACAAATGACTATGGTCTTTTGTACAAGAAAGGTGAAGACTGCAAGTTAATTGGTTATTGTGATGCTGACTATGCAGGAGATCATGACACAAGGAGATCAACAACTGGGTACGTGTTTAAGCTTGGTTCTGGAACAATTTCTTGGTGTAGCAAGAGACTGCCAACGGTATCATTATCAACCACTGAAGCTGAGTATCGAGCAGCAGCAATGACAGCTCAAGAGAGTACATGGTTGATGCAACTAATGAATAATCTACATCAACAAGTAAATTATGCAGTTCCATTGTACTGTGACAATCAATCAGTAATTCGTTTGGCAGAGAATCCAGTTTTTCATGCAAGAACTAAGCATGTTGAAGTGCACTATCATTTTATCAGAGAAAAAGTTCTACAAGAAGAGATTGAGATGAAACAGATCAAGACGGATGATCAAGTTGCGGACTTGCTCACAAAAGGTCTAGGTATAGGCAAACTCAAAATGTTTCGTCGACAGTTCAACATAGTACAGGGAATGGGAGTTGACATTGAGGGGAAGTGTTAAGAATCAATGTCAAAATAATTTAGGTATACCTACCATTAATTTGTTGAAAAATTAAGTTTATTGTGTTGAAAAATTAAATAAATATTAGATACACCAATCTCCACCTAATTTGTTAAAAAATTAAGTTCATATTAGGTATACCTACCATACCAAAAATTTGAACAAATGTATGGTGTGGATTAAAATTTAAGCCTATATATAGGTATACTTCCAAGGTTTAAACCATCTAAAAGTGAAGACTACAAGTGTTGAATATTTGTGAGAGTTGAGAGTTTTTTTTGTAATATTTCTAGTTTAGTGAAGTTTTTGTTGTCTCCAAATTTTAAGTGAATTTTTTCTTTGAAATATTTAATTTAGAATTGTGTATTCTAAATTTTTTTCTCAACATCATACAACACGTGTGAAATATTAAAATTCTAATGAAAAAAATATCACTGTTAAAATAAATGATACACAATACATTATGATTATGTTATAACTTGCATTTGGGAGAGATGCTAACCGAAGCTCAAGCTGGTTGGGGGCTGTGCATATGGCTAGGGAAGAAGAGACGGAAGATGACAACAGAAGCAGGAGAAGAAAAAGAAAGAGGAGGGGAAGAAGATAATAGCGTAAAGAAGAAAGATTGTCCCTCTAGCTTTTTGTTTTAAGTATTTTTATTATTAAAGCTAATTTGTTAGGCTGAGGAGAAAAGTAGAAATTTGTATTAATAAAATTATTATTTTTATTATTTTATTATTAAAGTGAACGACATCAATATAAAATAATAATAAAAAATTAATTTGTTAACGGAAGAACTTAATGTTATTAAAAATAAAAACGTGAAGGACTCGAATAAAAAAAAAAGTGAAAGACGTGAGGGGTTTCAGGCTGAGTTTTGCGTTAATTTTCTTCTTGTATCCACTTTAGCACGCACATGAAACTTTGTCTAAAACGTTTATGCCTTCAATTATATTTATGTTATAAATTAAAATAAAGACAACCAAAAGATGAACTATATATATCTTGAATTTCTTATGTTTTTTGTTTCGATTCAAAGTATTTTATTTTTTCATGTTAAACTCCTAAATAATTAGTAACTAAATTAGATTTTTATATAAATTAAGACTAGCTCAATTGGTGAATTTACTATGAAATAATTATTATGAAAGTAAGAAGTTATAAATTCAATAACTAATTTCTACAAGATATTATAAAAAAAGGAAAATTCTTAATTTTCTAAAAATAAAAATATGAATAAATAAATCTACAAGAATTATAATAAAAATTTAAATAACTTTTAGGTAGGCCATATCTAATTTTTTGACCAAAAAAAAAATCTATAGGTGAAAATACAAATTTGAAATTTCTTGGCTCTACCTAGTTCCTCAACTGTGTGGTGATGTCAAATTGTATGCTTTTTGATGGTGAGGAGAATATTTTGCATTTGGGAAGTGATTGCCCTTTTGTTAGGCAAGTGTGGGATTTGCTTGGCTTGAACAATTGGTACAGTTTTGGGCGCTCTAATTTTATAGTTTGGCCTCTGAATATTACGGAGCATTGCCTTTTGGAGTTTTCTTTTTCTTTTTTTTTCTTTATTATTATTATTATTATTATTATTATTATTATTATTATTATTATTATTATTATTATTATTATTATTATTATTATTATTATCTTTCAAGGGAAAGGGAGAATTTTAACTATTTTAGATGAGGTGATTTTAACCATTTTAATTATAAAGTTTTGTTTCACATATTGCTCTCTCAGGTTTAAACCGGTAAAAAAAATTACATGAACGAGTTAAACTATAATATATTTTTTTAGAACTGACAATTTTTGTTTGATTTAAAATTTCAATTTGAATTCACCCAAAAATTTTGACCTAGACCTGAACTCAACCCAAAAAATCCAAAAGTTGACTCATTCGATAATGACTAAAAAAATATCTGAATCCGATTTAAAGTAAAAATCATAATAACCCACCCTTAAACACCAAAACCCGACATTTGATCTGATAGCTTTTTCAATAAGGTTTTTAGGTGAAATTAATTATATTATAAACAAAGGAAAATTATCTATAATTGAGGACAAATAAAAAAATTTAAAAAAGTCCATTTTGGTAGAATTCATGGTAGGAATATAATTTATAATTGATAAGATGTAAATATTTTTAAATATACTTATAATTTATAAATATCTTACATAAATATTTATTACTGAAATTAAGTATATTGCATTAAGTATTTTAATACAAATTATATGTCATTACAGTTTGAACTTATAATATAAATATAAATATATTTATACATATTAGTAATTTAATGCTATGACTACATATATTATAAATTTAGAAATAATTTAGGCATGCTTTATGAATTAATTATGCATAACTAATTGAACTAGCTACTCTAATAGTTAGTTATTATATAATTATAATATCTTGTATTATGAATTAATAATTAAATATAAATAAATAACTAGTATTATCATTATATATTATAATTATATATAGTCGTATACTTAACAATATTACACTAGTCCATATATAATATTATAACGCCTAATAACATACGCAGTGGTGATAGCAAGTAAGATATTGTCGTTTAAATTTTGAAACTTGTAATTTGTTACCAACTTCTTTCAAATTAATTTCTTATTTCTTTGTTATGAATTTTAATTTATTTATTTTATCTATAATAAATATTGGCATAAATATAATAAAATAAATATTTTAGCGATTATTTTAAATCCATTATTAGGCTTTAACTCAGTGATGAGTTCTCTTTGAGAGCTGGTGAAATGTCATGGTTTCAATTCTCCCGATCAACATCTTTTTCTTTTTTTTTTCTTTAATATCTAATGTCAAAAACAATTATTTAAAAATTAAAATATTTATTCAATTCCTAAAAAAAAAAGATAAACTAAAAAATATATTTTTTCGACCAAATCCATGCGTAATTTGTTTTTTTTGGATGTTGACTCAAATTCCACCTGTATACGACCATATCTCGAAGTGATCCGTTCATTTATGGCTTGGAGCTGATGACTCGAAAAGTAATATGTCCAATAATAACTCGACTCAAATCCACCAGACCCAACCTGTTTAACAGATCTATTTTTTCTATAGAATTTAAGTTATTTAATTATTTTTCCTTAATTTTTGTGCAATTACCTCTGAAGAAAAAGGGAATGGAAGGACTAATTTTTGCGTATAATTTTATTTATATTTTTTGTCATCTCCAATTATTGCATTTATATCTCCCTTATAACTAATGGAAAGATGATTTTGGTATTGAGGGGAAAATTAATCGAGTAACAAAATGGTATGATACATTAATAGATCCATAAAAAATTGAATGATATTTAAACAAGTTATAAAAGTATAATTTACACAATTACAAATATTATTTTGGAATTGATGTTATTTAGACATTTTTCTTAATTATTGTTTAATTACTTTAAATGACACTTGAAATGAAATGAAATGAATAATAGTTATATTTTTTCATATTAAACTTTTTACCGATAATTAAAAAAAAAAAAAAGTTATCACCCCTAAATTATTTTTGTTCTTGTCACGACTCCTACAAATCTACTTAAATAATATTTATATTAATTTTGTTATTTAATTTCAACATCTTAAATTTACAGATTCTAAAATCAACTCGATCCGCGTCATTGCATCATGACCATGGGCTAACTCCTATAGCTGATTTCTTACCTACCATGTTAGCCCATAGCTCTTCGGCAAGAACTTCATGCCATGCCCTTGGTTTTTGCTCTATTGACTTCTTAATATTATTGATCATAACTTTATTCGAAGCTTCGACTTTGCCGTTAGTAATCTGGTGTGAAATATAGCATTTTAGTACCCATAGAATCGATAAAAGTCGAGATCTCATCCCCTGTGAAAATCACTCCCTAGTTTGTGATAACTGATTCAGGCAAACTATGCCGAAATATGATATTTTCCTTGATGAATGAGATAATTGACTGTTGGTTCAGTCTTTATGAGCATGACTTCAACCCATTTTGTGAAATAATTTGTCGCATAGATTATGAGGGAATTCCCCTTGGAAGACGAGGGATAAATATTGTTGATAATATATATGTCTCATCCTATATTATTCAAACACTTAAAAAATAAAAAACTACTTGTGTTGAACACTAACAAGATGAAGATGAGTATGGATATGAGATTATTACTGAATCATTTTACTTTAAAAGTGAATACTTCTCGATATAAAATTATGTTGTTTAAATTTTAAAAATGAGTCATTATTAGTTTGTTTAATACTAATTTATTTATTTATTTTTATATATTATGTGATATCATTATTTTATTGTTTATCTTTGAGGTATGAATTTTGAACTCTTAAGTTTGTAATTTGAAATATTTGATTTTAAAGTGAAATGAAATCTTACAATTTTATTTTATTTAGCAATTTAAATGTTATAATTTAGTATATCATTTAACTTAAATTTTTATATATAATATATGTGTGTGTGTATTCTCGTGTGTATCCTAATTTTAGGTATTTTTAGTCATGCCCAGTTATCCTAAATTTAAAAAAATAAGAAGTTGAACTTCTGAATATGTAATCGTGTTAGATATACGTACCCGAATCAAAGCAACAAATGACCCATCTACTGAATGGTTAAGGCTTGATTATCAAGTACAGCTCTGATGCTGACAAATGTTGGATCAGTCCATTCTTTTAACATTCATTACATGGAAATCCTTTTCAAACTTTGGCCAAATGAAACCAAGGCAAATAACTTGTCGTTTCATTATATAATCAAACTGGCATGTACCTAAATATAACATCTGATTTTTAGAGACTAGAAATTATGTTGGTTTTAAAGAGAGAGGATAAGTGTTGTTGTTTAAAAAGATTAAGTTTAAAAAAAATGTTCTGAGAGCTTTTTACGACCATGAAAAGTATTGATGAGTGCAAAATGATAGGATTTTGTTTATGGTGGGATTGGTTTGAGTGGAGAGGACATTTATGCCCGTGAATGCAAGTCGGTTGGCTAAGTTGCGGCTAAATATTTCTCTCTTCTTTACTCCATATATTTGCTTTAATAGCTCTCCCACTGCCCATAATCCCTACTTTGACATGTTAGACTTATGTTACATCGCCTTTACTTCCTTCTAAACCTAATCTTCCATTTTTGAAGCTTGGAAGGAGAGTTTTTGCAAGAGTTGAGATATAACTCATATTTAAGGTTAGTTTGAGCTTGTTTTCCATTTTATGGTACTTATAAGAACATATTTGTGTTTTTAAGATCTATTAGGAAGCTTGGAACACGTCTCAAGTGTATAGGCAAGCTTAAAAAGTTTAAAGTAAGGTTTAAGGCTCCTTAGTGTTAGGTATATACACATTGACATATTAATTTGCTTTTCATGCATTTGGTATGTATTTTTGTGTGGTAAATGCATAAAGACCGTGCAAAGGCATGTTAGTTATAAAATAGTATGATTTGTTATGAGTCATAGGTTGAAATATTATGGATATTGATAATGTAGGTTAATGAGATAATTTTTAGGTGGTTAAGACATATTGTGGGTATATTACATTTATTAAATGTTGATAGGAGTGGTCGATATTGATCAATCTTAGAGCCTTTGAGTGTTATGCATGTGTTGCTCCATTTTAAGCTCATTTATGTCATGAAAACTTTCAGATTCACACCTGTGACATAAGGTTTCATGGTTCTGAATGCATGAACAAAACTAGGTCTCACACTCGTGAAACATATGTCGAGAATGGATAGTAGCTTTCAAGCCTTGTTTCACATTTAGGAAATGTTAGAGGAGTGCTCTAAAGGAAATCACCTTTAGCACTTATTATACAAATTTATTTGATTAATAAAAGGCTTTTTCATTAATTTGATGTTCATTTGATATATGAATTGATAAGTGATATTAAATCAATTAATGAAGTCCTTGATACATAACATATCATGAAGAAAATCATGATGAGATCATGATATTGAGATTCTTATCATGTGTAATTATGTTAGTATCAAAATTATCCCTAGTCATAATATTAATGAGACAGGATATTATTAATCCAAACAGACTAGCACATGTTACACTCCTTGATTGGATTGAATAGTAAATCTCATAATCTATAAACATGAGATGTTTAGAGTTAACATGTGGATGCTTGCTAAGTGTAGCTAAGTACATTGGATGACCAACTATGAGACAATCATATGGATAATCTATTCAAATGTCAATGATAGTCTCATCATAGCAATGGTGCAAGTATCTTTAGACTTGAGGTACTCAAGGATATCTTGAATATTGATTCTGTATTTTGACACTATTCCTTGTTGCCTCAGAGAGGTAGCTCATAGGGTGGCGATTGGATACAACTTGAGGTATTCGAAGGTAATTGGGTAACCAACAAAGGATTCACCACTATTGATAGAAGGAGTGTATACCCATGGCCTCTTGTCGTGGTCATTACTTGAGAATTTCTGGCCGGAGTGGAAATATCATAATGATAGTCTTCAATGACATATCTAATAGAGTAATGAGCCTCAAGGACAAGAAATAACATTATTTGGACTAGACGTGACGTAGTCAGTCTAATGGGAGTTGACACATGTCCATACTCTGAACCAAGTGGGGTATAGAATGGTGAAAGGAATAATTGCATGGAAATTGTCTATGGAAAGATTCGTAGTCAAACCACCGATTTTCCGGTCAATTGAGGGTCATGATGTGTTGCTAGATATTGCTAATGACCTGCTTAAATTAATTGTTAATTTAAGTGACCAATATAACCAGGAACCTAATAGGTCACACGCATTGAAGATATGAAGAATGAGTAAATGGTCTTGGATAGGATCTAAAATATGAGAGAATTATTTCGGGATGGATCACGATGAGATCACTCGAAAAAATCGTTCGGGAGGGTCACGGGCCTACGCGGGCGGGCTAGCTTAGCTGCCCAGCGTGCTGCTGCCTCCCACCCGTTGGCCAACAGTAGATTTTGGCCTTAATTAGGCCAATTATGGTCAATTACTATTCATTCATTTTCCTTTTCTCTATTTTTGACTTTTCATCTTTTTTTTGAATTTGATTCAAATAGAAAATACATCAAATGGCAGAAAACAAACATGAAAATATTTTTTTGTGAAAAAAATATTTTTAAGACATAACAAAATTCTCTCAAAAATACTTTCGAAACTAGCACTTTGAATTTGTTCAAACCATTTCCCTTAATAGTTTCTTCTTCATTCTTCGCATAGATTATCATTAGAGACATCATAGTGTGGATTTTTGTGGTTTGCTACAACCCAACAAAGCGAAGATTTGAAGAAAAAATAAGAAATTACAAGGTATAATTTTTAACATCTATATTTATATAAATTAGTTTTAATGGTACAAGTATGATCTTTTATTTTGGATTTTGAAAATTTTATTTTTCCGTTGCATTTATGAATATGATTCATTCTTCAAAACCCTGGGAAGAACCAGAGTTCTTCTAGAATTAGGGTTGTTGAGTTGCCTCAAGCTCACTCTATAAGAATATATTCAATTCATTGAAATTAGATTTCACGATTAATGGGATATACTTAACCGATATTATAAACTTGTTGGATTTGAGCCAAGGTGAAGTTGGATTTGTATACATGAGATGTACACATATCAAGAGTCGGTAGCCCAATGTATGCGCACACATCAATAAGTTGATAGCACAATATTCGATAGTTGCATGAATAATGCAATAGGTATGGATTAGATACCTACCAACCAAACTAAGGATAGCTTGTTGAGTTGCCTCAAGGTTATTCTTAGCTAGTTGGATATCAATCCACTAGGAGAACTTCTATATAAGTTTTCTCGGGTTCATAGTGAGGGCTATGGATTCGCAATAAAATAGTGGGAGCCATAATGCAATTTATTAAAGACCTAATAAACATGCATTTTATGTACATTCTAACATTTTCTATTTTACATCTAGGTTGCTAGAATCATCATCATGACAAGTGTGAATTTGCGATTGCTAATGGAATCAAATAAGTTGACTCGACCCAATTTTTTGGATTGTCTAAGGAATATGATAATAGTTCTCGAATCCAAAAAGATTGGTTATGTCCTAGATGAGGCACTCCCTAATCCCTCTACTGCTAATGCTTCTGAAGATGTTTAGAAGGCATATGAAAAGCATCTCGATGATAGTGAGATGACAAGCCATATTATGCTCGCTACTATGTCAGCTAAGTTGCAAAAGTAGCATGAGGCTATGTATGTTAATTCCATAGTATACCATCTAAGAGAGCTTTTTGATGAGCAAGCACATTTCGAAAGGTTCGAAACTTCAAGGTTGCTTTTTCCGCACTAAGATGGTTGAGGGGACATCTCCAGTGCAATATGCATTGAAGATGAATGACTATATTGAGAGGTTGGCCACCTTGGGATTTGTGATGGACCATGAATTAAGTATTGACTTAATTCTAACCGGTTTGTCTAATAGTTATTCACATGTTGTGCTTAACTATAGGATGAACCAAATCTCTACCACTATTCCTAAGTTGATTAACTTGCCTAAAACAGTAAGGTTGTGATGCTGGTGGACTCTTCAAGTTCTAAAAGGAAGAACCTTAAGAACAACAAGAAGAAGTCCATGAAGTCTAAGGGAGGCATGGCCAAGAAGAAGGCCAAGGAGATTGCTCCAAAAGGAACATGCTTCCATTGTGGCAAGGATGGTCATTGGAAGAGAAATTGCAAGGCTTACTTGGAGTCCTTGAAGAATAAGACATCTGATGCCCCATTTACTTCAGGTATTTTTGTCATTGAAATTAATATTATTTCCAATAATAATATATGGGTATTAGATACCGGTTATGACTCACACATATGCACTGATATGCAGGGCCTAAGGAACAGTAGACAACTCAATAAGGGAGAGTCAGACCTGCGCATTGGAAATGGAGCAAAGGTTGCTGCATTAGCTATAGGAACATATGTATTGACCCTCCCTAGTGGGCTTATATTAAATTTGGATAATTGCTATTATGTACCTGCTTTGACTAAAAACATTATTTCTGTTTCAAGTCTAAATAAAGATGGTTTCCTTTTAGCTTTTAGTAACAATTGTTGTTCTATTATGTTGAATGGAATTCTTTATGCTAATGGTACATTATGCAATGGAATATACATATTAGATATGTCAAATCCAATTTTAAACATTAATGATAACAAAAGGAAAAAACAAGATATGTTGAAATCATCTTATTTATGGCATTGTCGTCTTGGTCATATAAGTGAGAAACGCATGGCTAAGTTACACAAAAGTGGTAGTTTGGGGGTCATTTGATTATGAATCATATGACACATGTGAATCTTGCTTATTATGCAAGATGACTAAATTACCCTTTAAAGGAAAGAGTGAACATGCTAATGGACTTTTAGACTTAAAACATTCAGATGTATTTGGTCCAATGTCTACACACACCAGAGGTGGTTTCATCTACTTCATTACTTTTATCGATGACTACTCACGATATGGGTAGGTATATCTTATGAGATACAAATCTGAAGATTTTGAAAAGTTCAAAGAATTCAGAAATGAAGTAGAGAAACAACTTGGCAAAAGTATTAAAACACTTCGATCAGACCGATGAGGTGAATACTTGAGCCAGGAGTTTCTATATTATCTTAGGGATAATGAGATTTTATCTCAATGGACTCCACCTTACACGCCACAATACAATGGTGTGGCTGAAAGAAGAAACCGAACCTTGTTAGACATGGTAAGGTCTATGATGAGTTTTGCGAAATTGCCTAAATCCTTTTGGGTTATGCATTAGAGACCGCCATTTATATTTTAAATGGAGTTCCTTCAAATTCAGTTGATGTTACTTCATATGAGATATGGTATAACAAGAGGCCCACATTTTCTTACATGAGAATTTGGGGTTGTCCTACTTATGTGAAGCGGATAATGTCAGATAAGCTAAAAGCTAAGTCTGACCGATGTTTGTTTGTGGGATATCCAAAAGCATCATATGGATATCAATTTTACCACCCTTTGGAACAAAAAGGTTTTTGTTTCTAGACATGCTATCTGTTTAGAGAGAAAATTTCTTCTAAAAAGAGATAGTGGAAGAAAAATTGAACTTGAGAAAGTTCAAGATGCTCAAACAGATGTCGATCAACTGCCTGAACCCAAGCTTGTTGCTCATACAGATGATATAACAACTCAACCTTCTGAAGCATAAGAGCTTCATAGGTCAAGTAGGATACGTACTGTTCTAAAAAGATATGGATTTCTCATTAGTGAACAGAACGACGTATTGCTCATAGAAAATGATGACCCTACAACCTATGAAGAAGTTCTGAATAGTTTAGAATCTGACAAATGCCTTCAAGCCATGAAGTCAGAAATGGATTCCATGTATGAAAACCAAATATGGACTTTGGTTGACCCACCCGAATGAATAAAGCCTATAGGGTGCAAGTGGATTTTCAAAAAGAAAATTGACATGGATGGTAATGTGATTACCTATAAAGCTAGACTTGTTGCTAAAGGTTATCGTCAAAGACAAGGAATTGACTACGATAAAATTTTTAGCCCAGTAGCTATGCTTAAATCCATAAGGATACTCCTAACCATTGTTACTTATTATGATTATGAGATATGGAAAATGGATGTGAAGATAACTTTCCTTAATGGAAATTTGACTGAGGATGTGTACATAACACAACCAGAAGGTTTCATATCCAAAGATGGCAAAAAGGTATGTAAGCTTCAAAGATCCATTTATGGATTAAAGCAAACATCCAGGAGTTGGAATATTCGGTTTGATGAGACAATCAAACAGTTTGGTTTCTTACAAAATCCGGATGAACCTTATGTTTACAATAAGGTTAGTGGGAGTGCAATCGTATTTCTTGTGTTATATGTAGAAGACATATTGTTAATGGGAAATGATGTCTCAGCCTTACAATCAGTCAAAATTTGGTTATCCAAGAATTTCTCTATGAAAGACTTTAGAGAAACAGTCTATATTTTAGGGATAAAGATCTATAGAGATAGATCTAAAAGATTGCTTAGTCTTTCACAGTCTACATACATAGATAAGATGCTAAAGAGGTTTAGCATAGAGCAGTCCAAAAGGGGATATATTCCCATGACCCATGGGATTACTCTCTCAAAGTCTTTCTGTCCAAAGACACAAAATGAGAGGACACACATGAGTTTCATTTCATATGCTTTAGCTATAGGATCAATCATGTACGCTATGATATGTATAAGACCCGATGTATCATATGCTCTGAGTGTCACGAGTAGATACCAATCAGACCTTGGTGAGGGTCATTAGGTGGTTGTTAAGAATATCCTTAAGTACTTAAGAAGAACTAAGGATGTATTCTTGGTATATGGAGATGGAGATCTTATTGTGAGCGGGTATACCGATGTCAGCTTCCAATCTGACAAGGATGACTCAAAATCTCAGTCAGGTTATATATTAACACTAAATAGTGCAGCAGTTAGTTGGAAGAGTTCCAAATAGGAAACTACTGCTGATTCCACAACTGAAGCAGAGTACATTGCAGCTTCTGAAGCAACAAAGGAAGCAGTTTGGATAAAGAAATTCATCATAGAACTTGGAGTGTTTCCCATCATTATTGATCCAATACAATTGTATTGTGATAATAATAGAGCCACTGCGCAAGCAAAGGAGCCACGGTCTCATCAGAGATCCAAACATGTACTCAGAAGATACCAATTGATTAGAGAAATCAATGGTAGGAATGATGTAAAGATAGAAAGAGTGCCCACTGATCAGAATATTGTTGATCCTTTAACTAAGCCACTTCCCCAAAAGAAATATGATTCTCATGTACTCACCTATGGAATTAAATACAAAGGCAATTGGCTTTAGTGCAAGTGGAAGCTTGTTAGAGGAGTGCTCTAAAGGCAATCACCTTTCGCACTTATTATACAAATTTATTTGATTAATAAAAGGCTTTTTCATTAATTTGATGTTTATTTAATATATGAATTGATGAGTGATATTAAATCAATTAATGAAGTTCTTGATATATAACATAGCATGAAGGAAATAATGATGAGATCATGATATTGAGATTCTTATCATGTGTAATTATGTTAGTATCAAAATTATCCATAGTCATAGGATTAATGAGACAGGATATTATTAATCCAGATAAACTAGCACATATTACACTCCTTGATTAGATCGAGTAGTAGATCTCATAATCTATAAATATGAGATGTTTAGAGTTAACATGTAGATGCTTACTAAGTGTAGCTAAGTACATTGGATGACCAACTATGAGACGATCATATGGATAATCTATTCAAATGTCAATGATAATCTCATCATAGCAATGATGCAAGTATTCTTAGACTTGAGGTACTCAAGGATATCTTGAATATTGATTCTATATTTTGACACTATTCCTTGTTGCCTTAGAGAGGTAGCTCATAGGTTGGGGATTGAATATAGCTTGAGGTATTCGAAGGTAATTGGGCAACCAACACAAGATTCACCACTCTTGATAGAAGAAGTGTATACCCATGGACTCTTATTGTGGCCATTACTCGGAAATCTCTGGCCGGAGTGGAAATATCATAAATATAGTCTTCAATGACATATCTAATAGAGTAATGAGCCTCAAGGATAAGAACTAACATTACTTGGACTAGACGTGATGTAGTCAGTCTAGTGGGAGTTGACACATGTCCATACTCTGAACCAAGTGGGGTATAAAATGGTGAAAGGAATAATTGCACAAAAATTGTCTATGGAAAGGTTCGTAGTCAAACCACTGACTTTCTGGTCAATTGGGGGTCATGATGTGTTGCTAGATACCGCTCATGACCTGCTTAAATTAATTGTTAATTTAAGTGGCCAACATAACGGGGAACCTAATGGGTCACACGCATTGAAGATATGGAGAATGAGTAAAATAGTCTTGGATAGGATCTAAAATATGAGAGAATTATTTGGAGATGGATCGCGATGAGATCGCATAGAAAAATCATTCGGGAGGGTCACAGGCCTGTGCAGATGGGCCAGCTGGGCTACCCAGCAGTAGCTGCAACAGGCCCAGTGCGCTGCTGCCTCCCACCCGTTGGCCAACGGTAGATTTTGGCCTTAATTAGGCCAATTATGGTAAATTACTATTCATTCATTTCCCTTTTCTCCATTTTTGACTTTTCATCTTTTCTTTGAATTTGATTCAAATAGAAAAGACATCATATGGCAGAAAACTGACATGAAAATGTTTTTTCGTGAAAAAAATATTTTTAAGACACAACAAAATTCTCTCAAGAACACTTTCAAAGCTAGCACTTTGAATTTGTTCAAACCATTTCTCTTGATAGTTTCTTCTTCATTTTTCGCGTGGATTATCATTAGAGACATGCTAGTGTGGATTGTTATGATTTGCTACAACTCAACAAAGTGAAGATTTGAATAACAAATAAGAAATTACAAGGTATAATTTTTAACATTTATATTTATATAAATTTGTTTTAATGGTACAAGTATGATCTTTTGTTTTGGGTTTTGAAAATTTTATTTTTCTGCTGCATTTATGAATATGATTCATTCTTCAAAACCCAATAGGAAAGTCATGAAATACAAAGGTTCATATTCATGAACATAATGTCACGACCATGAATATCAAGACCAGGTCTTCTTGCTTAAACCCAATTTTTCATGGTTGGTTTCACGGTCAGGAAACATGAAATATGTGTTCTTACATGAGAAGGATATGTCACAGACATGAACAATATATGTTTTGTATGCAGCAGCTTTCATGCTTTGGATTCATAGGTAAGGTAACCGTGAAATGCACTTTCACAGTTGTGAATGGTTAAAGTACCCTTGATCCTGTTTTGTACTCAATTAAGGTGGTTGAAGCTCAGGTATGAGCACCCTTAACTTGAAGAGCTCGAACAAACAATTTTATAGTTAGTGGTAGGGTGGCTGAAGCTTAAGTATGAGCACCCCCTGTTCCATAACTTCCATCTAAATAGTTAGACTTAAGGTTTTGGAAAAATAAAACAAATAAAGAAAAAATGATATGAATATGGTTGTATGTTGGTACAATTTCCTATGGTAAGCTTTAGGTAGGAGCACTAGATTGAAATAAAATGATAAATAAGATGTATGAAAATTATGGGATAAATATACAGTTGATGTGTATATATGTATAAAAAGGAATATAATGTAATAGTTGTGATGCATGAATCATGGTTATTCTGTATATATGCAAATATAGTTATAGAGGTAAGAATCACTGTTAATGTATGCCCTATGTATGGTCACATGATTATTGATATAAGTACTATATCACATGGTATGCACATTATGGTTATTTATAAAATGTTTATGCACATATTTACTACTTAGCAATAGGTTGCTTAGCATGTAGATTTTCTGCACCAAGGTTGGTAGGCGTATTGACATGAAGCGGCACAATCCCATACAGAGATTAGACAATGTAACCCAGTCTTGGGTTGGCATTCATTCATGACATTCTTTTAGTTCTTTTTGTTCATATGTCATAGGATATGGGATATTATTTTTGTATAAGCCTTTTGTATTTATAAACAGTGGGTCGGTTTAGCCCAACTTGATTTGTTATATTATATTGATATTTTAGATTGGGTTTTATGATGCATGTTGTTGATGTTAAACATGATTTTTGTTAAATATGATTTTAGATATATAAAAAGGTATTTTACAAACAAAAAAAGGTTTTAAATTGTACAAGTTTTCTTCATAAGATTTTGGTAGCATTTGCTTATATAATGGGATTCAGTCTTACTATTATTTCTTCTTCAATAATTAGTTTGTATGCTTATATATGGTTTTCTAATATCAACATTAACCCTAGTAATGCTAATGCAAGATGCAAGCAAAGAGAAAGTAAAATAAAATCAATAAATGTAAGCATTTAGTGATAATTATTATTAATGTTAAGAATCAATGTCAAACCCAAATCACCACGCTTAAGTCCAAACCCAAATGATAAAGCCCAAGTCTTACCTTAAGGCTTATGAAATTTGTTGAAAAATATAGAAACTTCTTAACATATGTGGAATAGATAATATGTGGAGGTAGCTACAAGTATTAAGTTTGTTGTGTTGGAAAATTAGGTATACTCATGCCTACCTAATTTGTTGAACGATTAAGCAAATGTTGGAAGATCAGGTACACCCACTGCCACAAAACTTTCCATTCAAAAATGTGAGGTGTGAATTTAACCTTGTGCCTATAAATAAACATACTTTTCAAGGTTTAAATTAACAAAGAGTGAAGAAAAAAAAAAGACTAAAAGTCTTATAGAGTAGTCTTGTGAGTGTTGAGTGTTTGTGAGAGTTGAGATTTATTTGTAATATTTTCAATTAAATAAAGTTTTTATTTTATCTCTATTTTTTAGTGAATTTCTTTTTTGAGATATAAAATTTAGATTTGTACATTCTAATT
Organism: Triadica sebifera; assembly: GCA_023653625.1. Classification (NCBI taxonomy): domain Eukaryota; kingdom Viridiplantae; phylum Streptophyta; class Magnoliopsida; order Malpighiales; family Euphorbiaceae; genus Triadica; species Triadica sebifera. The sequence continues at coordinate 9,282,378 of CM042900.1, forward strand.
TTTTCTCAACAATTGGTATTAGAACGGATCTTTATTAGAAGAGCTATCTTGAGTTGAAATGAGTTTGGTACACTGAAGTTTGTTGATCAAGTTTATTTGGTATAGTTGAAATCTTATCGACATAACGGGTGACCTTCAAGTAGTAAGAGGAATCAAGAAGCTCAACAACAAAAACTACAACACATGGATAATATGCATGGAGTTTTAACTAGAAGGTTAGGACTTTTAGGAGATTTTTGATGGAGGTAAAGTTACACAACCGACGACAGAAGATGCCAATAATATCTTGCAAAAGTTGAAGACTAAAACTTGTAAAATGATGTTTGCTTTAAAGACCACAATTGAAGAAAAAATGTTGGATTATATCTAGGATGCCAAAACACCAAAAGAAGCATGAGACATTTTTGTTACACTCATCTTAAAGAAGAATGATAAAAGACTGCAACTTTTGAAGAATTAATTGCTATCAATAGTGCAATATGACATGATGATTGCCTAATATTTTCATAAAATGAAAGCGATATGCCTCAAAATTGCATAGTTAGATCCAACAACTCCTATTAGGAAAACCAGGTTAAAAAGAATAATTATCTATAGTTTGAGACTCGAATATTAAAAGTTCGTTATCGTGGTACAGGGATGTCTAACACAACCATCACTTGTTGAGTTTGAAAGTTTGCTTATAGGTCAGGAAACTATGGCTAAGAAAATTGGAGGACTCTCGCTGAAAGGTGATGAGGAAGTCCTCTATATCAGAAAAAGTAAAGGCATATTAATAGTAGATCTAAAAAAGATGGTGACAAGGTGAAAATTCATTAAAAAAAGCAAGGCTTTCATCTAGGGGAATTTTAAAGAATTGTGGTAATAGTATAAAGTTCAATGACTAGTGTTACAACTAAGAGAAGATAGACCACAAGGCAAAAGATTGTTATACCAAAAAAAAGCCTATTGAAAGTAACACTGCTACTTCCAATTCTAAGGAGAATAACAAAGATGGTTAGGATGCTTAAGAGATATTCACTATAGAGGAAGAAAAATTAGCTTTCAAGGAAACAACATAAGAATAGATTGACAACAAGAATAACTGGATTGTAGATTCAAGTTGTGCAAATCATATGACAAGTGACAAATAGAAGTTGCAAAAACTGTTTGAGTATAAGAGAGGTCATGTGATAATGACAATTGACAACTCAAAGTTTCTAATAGCTTAAATCGGTAAGACAATAGTTATACCTTAATATAATTCCAACTAGGTGTCACTTCAAGATGTTTACCATATCCCAAGAATGAAGAAAATTTTGTTATATGTGGCTCAATTGATATCATCAAGCTACTGTGTTTTGTCTGGTTCCTGAGATGTGAAAGTGTATCATGACCTCAAAATCTCAAAAATGCCAACAATGTAGGGGCAACAATCGGAGTTAGTCTACGTGATGTTAGTAGAATTTGCATATATAGATAGAACAAGGAAATATGGGACATCAGATCTATGACATATGTGGCTAGGTCACATTAGTTATTCCAAACTAAGTGTGATGATGAAGAAGTCGATGCTTAAGGGACTTCCTTAACTTGAATGCAAATAGACACAATATGTGCAGAATGTTAGTATGGTAAATCACACCAATTTCCATTCGAGGAATTGAAGTTTAGAAGCAAAAAAATAATTAGAGTTAGTTCATTTTGATGTGTTTGGATCAATTAAACAACTGTCAATTGGTGGTATGCAGTACATGGTGACATTCATTGATGACTTTTTAAGGTATGTGTGGGTTTTCTTTATGAAAGAAAAATTTGACACATTCTCAAAGTTTAAAGAGTTTAGAGAGTCAACTGAATGAGAAGTGGGAAAGAATATTTGTTGCTTACACATAAACAACAAGGGAGAATATAACTCAAGTGAGTTCTCTCAATACCTAAGGGAATGTCGAATACATTATCACTACACTTGTGCCAACACACTACAACAAAATGATATAGTTGAGAGAAAGAATCAATATCTTGCAGAAGTTTATTGAAGTATGCTACATGCAAATAATGTGTCGAGAAGGTTTTGAGCTGAAACAATGACTGTAGTATTTGAGATCAGCATACTTCCTTAACCAAGGTTAGAATTTGTTTCATCCTTTGAGAAACTGTGGAACATAAAACCTATATTTAGCTACTTTTTAGTATTTGGCTGTGTATGTTATATATTTGTTCCTAATCACTTTCAAAGCAAGTGTGACAAGAAAGTGGTTAGATGTATCATTATGAGATATGACAACTAAAAAAAGGGTGGAAATATTGTGATACAATGAGTGGAAGATGATACACTTTACAAGATATGGTGTTCGATGAAACATCTTTTTAATGGTTCTCAGAGAAGAAGGTGTTGCCAGACTCTATGGAATTTAGAGACAAATTACAACAAAAGATGAAGGAACATATTGTTCAACTCCAACCAAGTTCAGATGAATCAGGAGATCCAAACTGCGATTATGTCAAACAAAGAGTGATTCAAATTCCCTTGGCAAACTGGTATGTATCAATTACTAAATGAAAGAAAGTGGGCCCAGTGAAACTAAAGAATCAACTTTGCAATCTCAACTCTAAATGTTGACAAGAACACAAAAACCAAATCCCAAATATGCTAATGCAACAATAGTTGAAGAAGCAACTAAAATAGAACATGAGATGTTTGAAGAAGTATCATAGAGTTCTAAGTGGATGACAACTATAAAAGAAGATATCGATGCACTTGAGCAAAATTAGACTTGAGAACTAGTGTCAAAGCAAAAAGATGTGAAACCCATATCTTTTAAGTGGGTTTACAAAATAAAGCATCGTCCATATGGATCAATCATGAGGTACAAGGCACAATTGGTAGCTCATGGTTTCTTTCAATAGGACAGTTTAGATTATGATGAAACATTTAGTCTAGTGGAAAAACTTATAATAGTATGAGTCCTACTTGCACTCGCAATCAACAAAGATTGGAATTTGTGGTAAATGGATGTGAAGAATGATTTTCTTTATGGAAAGTTGGATAGGGAGATCTACATGTTCCAATCAATGGATTTTTAGGACCAATATCATCCTGAATATGTGTGTAAGATATGAAAATTACTCTTTGGATTGAAACAATCACCCAAAATATGGTTTGGTAAGATTATTGAATTTCTAACACAAAGTGGTTATTCAATAACACCAATAGATTCTAGGTAGTTTGTTAAAATTAGTGAAGCTAAAGCAAAGCTAGCTATTGTGCTAGTGTATGTGGATGACTTAATTAATGATGATGAGGTAGAAATTCTTCAGACGAAGGAAAATTTATCAATTCATTTCCAAATGAAGGAACTTGGACAACTTAAGCACTTCATTGGTATAGAGGTTGATTGCACACAAGAAGGAATATTTATTTGTCAACAAAAATATTCCAAAGATTTGTTAAAAAGGTTCGAAATGCTTAAATGCAAGTTGATTTCGATGCCGATGGAACCAAGTGCTAAAATGTGTGTTATGGATCTCAAACGCTTTCCATTTCACCTAAAACTAATTGGTGATAAGAAAAGCGCTACCATTAGCCTTATCCTGTACAGCTTAGATGCCCATGATATTTGATTGTGATTTGATCCCACACTTGGGTCTCTACTGCAAGATAATTGCTACCACACCTTGGCCAATAATCTCCCCCTCAATAATTGCTTCCACTAGGAATTGAACTCGTAATAGTCTTCGAGGAGGAGAGACCTGAGTTTTCTATCATATCCACTAATTTAAGTACCGAGTTGCGTGTCTCGCGGAAGTGACGCGTCGAATCGATCGGAATCTAAATTCAGATTTTTAATCAAAATAATCGTCAATAATTATGAAAAATGCCTAATAAAGTGTTTAGAATGCTTAAAGAATTTGATTTACAGTAAAAAACTAAATTACAAATTTTGATAAGTTTTGGGATCAATTTGCAATTTACTGAAAATTTGGGAATAAAAAGAGATAATTTCCATTTAAATATATATTTTGGCTATAATTAAAATATTTTGGTCAGCCACCCCATGTAAAATAAAAATTAAGATGATAGTTAAGCCTAAATATCAAGTTATGGTTAAATATTGTGGGACCCATAGTTAGAAATTTGGCTTTCTTCTTTTTCTTTTCTTCTTCCTTATCACCTCTTATTTAACTCATTTTCTGCTCATTCAATCCAACACGTTCTTCACCATTCCTCCATAGCCAAAGCTTAGTTCTAGAGAGAGAAAATGAGAAAGAGAGAGAAATGCATGGAAAAGTATATTTTCATGCATAATTGATCAAGATGAAGTTAGAGGGAGTAAAAAGAAAGAGAAATAAGCAAGAAAATAGGAGAGACAAACCCCCAAAGTTTCAGCCACAGAAGGAAAAAGCTTGAGGTAAAGTGTTCTTCATATTCCCTTTAGGTTTTTCTAAAAGAAATTAAGATTTTGAGCTCTTTTAGAGCATGTTTTAGAAAAGAGAGAGAGATTCGGGTTTTAAAAGAGAAAAATATGGTTTAGAGATGTGTGACAAAAAGAGATATATTTGATGATATTTTTATGTATTTTAGGAACACAAGTTGATAAGGATCAAGCTCAACCAAGCAAAGGAAAAGAGAAAGCAATCTAGAAAGTGAAAGAAAATCAAAATAAGAAATAAGTGTATAACTTATGTCAATAGCTTATATTTTATCATAAAGTTGCATGATATGAGTATTTGACATGTAAATGATTATTAATTATTAGTATTTTATGATAAAAATTATGGGGATGCAGGTTTGCTAGACCTAGAACTTTTGATATGTGCACGTCTCATGTACACTTACCCAATCTGTCTCTAATTCACATTGACCTTGGGGGCACCTCTCTAACATAAACATAAAATCATATTTCAATAGTTCAAACATATTCGTGTAGAGTGGGCTTGGGTGTGCCAAATAACCCAAACTTTAAAAGAACTCTGGTTCTTGCCATATTAATAGAAGGCATTGACCTTAATATTATTAATGGGGGGTTTCTTTAGTTTTAGGTCTCATCTTGGCAATTTGGCATGCATAACATATCCATTCATCACATATAGATATATAAGATAATTACACTAATTATATGATTATGCTTATGGAAATAATCTAACATCAATCCTTCGAGCCATGAAAGGATTGACTAGGTCTCACTTAGGTAGATGCATAAAATTACAACACCAAAATAGAAAACAATTTCCTACTCTAATGCTCCTTTGCTTTTGGTGCCATCTCCTTGGCTTCTTGTTCCTTTATACTTCAATTCTATTCTAATCCTATGTAATCTAATGATATAAATTATTCATAAGAAAACCTTAAGTTTCATTTGAAGGGAGTAAGATGAGAAAAGAAATACAATAGAAAAATAGAGAAGGAAAAGACTTCCAAGCCCTATTTACCAAAAATAAATTTCCATGCATGATCAATCATATTAGTCAAGTCCATAATCATACCATCATATCATTCCATACAGCCCTAGCATGCATTCTCTAATGAATAAATAAAGGTAATCTATAAAAGTAACAATTTGAATTCCTTTTGTTTCAACTCCTGAAACATTATTTTGATTGTTTGGCCTTTAATGAAATTCATCATAAAATCATTATTTAATCTCATTAAATAATCATATAAAAATTTAGAAACACTTTCTAAAAAGAAATCATGAAAATTAGGCATACATGTGATCCTATAAAAAAGTTTCCTAAAATTGCCTACTTTGCCAACTAGGTTGCTTCCAATTTAATGCATGCAATATTAAATCCGAATTTAATAATTAAATCACATTAAATATTAAATTAAATATGACCATTAATTAATTCATAATTAAATTACCTTAATTATTTATAGTTTGATGCCAAATAGGATTAAACAATCCTAGTTAAAATTGCATACAAGAATCATAGTCAAACTAGAACTTTAGAAAACCCTTTTCTAATTCAAATCAAATTTCATTTAAAAATTTCCAAATTTTCAGAATTCATTCTCATCATTATAGACAACTTATAATCAGTTTATACCAATTAAACTCATTCATTAGACAATCTAAATCATTCATCATTCAACTAGCAAACCAATTACTCAAAAATTGTCTAAATTGAATCATACATGAATTAGGATTCTTTAGTAATTTAACCACGAATTTAATTTGATTATAGGATGTAATTGACATCAAAATAACATCATAAATATCTCATAAACATAAAATTAAGGTTCTAGTCATGAACTTACATGCCATTAAATAAAACAATACAAAACAGTCCCATCACATGGTAAGGTTTTTGACCTAGTTACTTGTTTTGATTGTTCTATGATGAAAAACGATTTTTTCATCATTATAGGTGTTATCCAGAAGTTAAAACACATTATAAATATTTCATAAACATTTTTTATTAATCAAATTAATAACCCAAATTCGAACAGCCCTATTAACAACTTAATTGGAACAACTAGGTTTCATAAACCCTATAAATTTAGGAATTATGCATAACTTCGAATTTCATGTTTAAATCAAATTCAAATCTTTTAATTGTCATAAAAAAAACTAATACTATCATATTTACATGTCATTGAATAAAAATTAAAATTTGGGGCCAAACATAATCAATTTCGTTTTTAGCGAAATGAGGTTGTTCCTTTTCAATTAATTTTATTGATACTTCAATTAAATTCAACTTTAATTTATATAGGGTAGCTCTAATACCACTGTTGGATTTTGAATATGTATCTCATACATATGTCAGAGGAAACATAAAATTTAATTAAATCCAAAACCCATGGAACGCCCTATGTAATTTAAAATTGGATTGATCCATTCAATGGGAGAAGTTGATTACTTTGTTTGCAACTCTTGATCTTCCAAGTTGTGAGCTTTTCCTTCTTTGTTAGGTTATAGCAAACTACAATAATCCAAAGCTAGCATTTCTTCTAAGAGTATACTATTTCTAATCCCTTTTAGGATTGGAAAAGGAAAAGCATTAATGGACCATTTCCATAAAGTATATGGCCCAATGTTGACCAAGTCAACAATCCTAATCCAAATTGGATTTGACCCATTTTTATAACTCTTATAAAAAGCTCAATTCTCTTTCTCTCTCACTTGGATCTTATCCAAAATCCATTTTACATTTTCTTCATTGCTTCTATGCGTGTGACTTAATAGGTTTTCCAGTCATATTGGTAACTCAAGTCTCGGAAGGAATCCTAATCTAATTAGAATTTTACAAGTCAAACACTTTTGACCCATAATGAATTTCTAATCAATTTCCCTTGACTTAGCAGATCATGAGCGACATCTAGTAACATATGTTATGTCATATCCACAAATTTAGGCCTGGGTCGCGTGTGTCATTAAATTAATGCATCGGTTTGACATGAGTCTAAATTAGCATTTTGACTAGAAAAAAATTAAAATAATAGCAAATAATTATGGAAAATATTTAATAAAGTGTTTAAAGTATTTAAAGATGTTAAATTATAGTAAGGGACTAAATTGCAAATTTTAAAAAGTTTAGGGGTCAATTTGCAATTTACTAAAAATTAGAGGATTAATGAGGATAATTACTAATTAAATGCATGAATTCAGACATTAAATACATATGGTGGTTGGCTTAACCAAGTGGCATGCAACAATTAGCCAAGTGATGTGCATCAATTAGACATTAATGAAAACATCTAGATTATGACTTAGATGTCTCCATTAATTAATTAATTTTATCACTTTGCTCTTAATTGCTTATCATTTCTTCATTATCACTCTTGATCTAGAATTTTCTATCTTTTAATTGTCTCCTATGTTTCCCTTTGAAACACCATACACCAAGGGAGATGAACACATTAATTAGCCAAAATATCTAGATATTTATGGGCTTAGGTGTCCCATTATTGATTAAATTTGTCTTTTTCCTCTTAATTGCCTCTCCTTCTTCCTTATCACTTAACATCTAGAATTCTCTAATCTCCTCAAACCAACCCACATGTTCCCTTCATCTCCCTCCATGGACAAAGCTTGATGCTAAGAAGAAAAAGTGAGAAAGAGAGGGAGAGAGTCATGGAAGAGTGGGTCCTCATGCAAAAAGGAGTTTAAGGAAGTTTAAGGGAGAAAAAGAGAGGAAGAAAATCAAGGAAAGAGGAGAGTTAAACCTCAAAAATTTCAGCCATAGGAGGTAAGAGCATGGGTAAGTGTTGATCATCATATTGTCTTTAAGTTTCTTTAAAGGATGAGGTAGTCTAGAACATGGTTCTTGAAGAGAGAAATTTTAAGGGTTAGAGATATATGATGAAAAAAATATTTTTGATGAAAGAAATATTTTTGATGAATTTCTTATATGTTTTAGGAACTCATATTGACAAGGAGCTAGCTGAACGGAGCAAAGAAAAAGAGAAAGAGAAGTAAAGAGAAAGAAAAGGGAAAAGTAGAGGTTTGTGCATAACGTAAGGCAATAGCCTATGTGTTATTTTTAATTGCATGATTTGAGCATTTGGCATATTAATAATTGTAAATTAATGATATATTGTGATGAAAATCTTGGGGATGCATGTTTGCTAGACTTAGGATTAATTTTGGTAAAAATTGAATGTGATTAGTTTGTATATTCTTTGCTGGAATTGATGAGCAATGAGTACTTAAACTATTATAATTTGGGTTCTGGGATTTAGATTTGTGTGTTCTTTGTTGGGTTTGAAAGATAGGACATAGGGCTATAATTGTTATTTAGACTATAAAACCTGAATATGTCTATAATTTTCCAGAAAAAATTATAAAATACGGACTTAGAATCTGTCTAGAAAATTCTGGGCAGAATTATTAGTGACTAGTCAGTGTTCATTTTATCATATATTTTGATAAAGAAATCAGAATTAAGTGATTCAAGTTTCATATTAAAGATAAGATCCAGAACTAAAATTTTTAAGAAGATATGTAACTAAATTCATATTGTAACAAAACCAAAATTAAGGTCTAAAATAGAGAATGGAATCTGCCAGTGACAGGGCAGCATATGAGTTGTGGAATTAAAAGAGTAAAATGATGTGAACCTTATTATATTATGCAAATACTATTTTTATTGACTAATTGTGTGATTAATTGAACCTTTATATATATTAAATGGGTGAATTTAATAACTATGAATTTTAATGACATTGAGTAAACCCTAGAACACTTAACTAGAACCAGACTTATGATAGTTTGGCATGCCAAACAGGGGGGAGTATGATTAAATCCATTAATAGAATGATTATCTATGCTGGGTATGACACTATTATCTATGTTGGGTATGACACTATATTCTACGCTAGGTATGACATTATTATCTATGCCGAGTATGACACTATTATCTACGCCGAGTATGACACTATTATGAAGCCAGTAATGACACTTATATGCGCAAATCATATTGCCCGGGTGGCACTTCTAAGTACCTGGATGACTACTTTGTTATCCTAGTTAGGGGTTAATAGGTGTTATGGGCAATAAAAGACTATGGATAATAATGATTTGATAAAGTAAAATAAAAATGAGATGAAAAAGAATAAAATTTATGAAATGTATGCTTGCATGAAAAGATGATTGGATGTTGTGGGCACAAAAAGGTTATAGAAAATAAAGAAGTGATTGAAAATAAAAAGGGAATCATGAATGGCAATATGGATAATCATGATTTATTTAAGTAAAACAAATATGGGATACAAGAATCTAATTTGATGCTTATGCATATTAGAATACTATGGCATAAAAAGGTTAAGGAAAATAAAAGGAATAACAACTTGTAACATGCTTAATTATGATGTGTTATATAATGATGTTTTAATAAAGTAAATAAGTATGAGATAAAAAAATATAATTTGATGTTTATACACACTAGAATACCATGATATGTTTATTTGCATGAGAATATGATTGAGCATGAGTTGATATATGACAATGTATGTTGCATAAAATAGTTTATTGCCTTATTTATATACACCACTAAGCCTAAAGCTTAGTGTGGGAGTTTCTTTCATGCAGGTATAGCAAAACATAAATAGACAATAGTAGACAAAGGTAGCAGTAGCCTGATCCAGTAGAGTAGCTTGTATCAAATATTGTGGGTCACACAACTGTTATATTTATGTTTTGAATTTTATTTTATAGTACTTGTAAAGTAAGCGCACGTTTTGTAAATAATACTTTATTATATAAAATGTATTGTGTTTCTTTATTATGATTTCTTTTACACTATAAAGTAAATAAATAATAAATAAAAAAAATATACAAGTGTCTTTTATTTATACATATAAATGAAATGATGTTTTTAATAGATGAAGTCAGCATAGCACTCCCTTATCTGGGCACTTATTGCTGGGTTGAGGGGGTGTTACATCTTAACCATCCAATTAACTAGAAAGTCAGTGGTTTGACTTTTAACCCTTTCATAGAAAATTATAGTGCAATTATTTCATTCACCAAACTATATCTCATTTGGTTCAAATCATGGACTGTGTGTCAACTCCTATTAGACGGACTACATCACATCTAGTCCAAATGATATTAGTTCTTGTCTATGAGACTAATTACTCTAATCAGATTTGTCCTTAAGATCTTTATAAGAGGTTATTGGTATACTCTCCTTTTATCAGGAGTGGTGAATCCTATATTGACTACTCAACTACCTTCGAATATCTCATGCTATACCCAATTACCACCCTATGAGCAACCTCTTGAGATACAATAAGAAATGGAGTTAAAGTATAGGATTCAGTATCCTAGATAACCTTGAGCATCTCAAGTCTAAGAATTCTTTTACCATTGTTGTGATGAGGCTATCATTGACATTGAATAGATATCCATCTGATTTTCTCATAGCAGGTCATCCAATGTACTTGACTACTCTAGCAAACATCCACATATTAACTCTAAACATCTCATATCTTTAGCTAATGAGATTAGCTGTTTGACCTAATCAATGACTATAACATGTGCTAGTCTATCCGGATTAACAATATCTCATCTTATTAATTCTATGACTAGGGATAATTTAAGTATAAATACAATTGCATATGATAGGAATTTCACCATCATGATGTCATCATGATTTCCTTTATATTGTGTTACATACTAAAGACTTCATTAAATGGTTTAATATCTATATCAATTCATATATCTATGAACACCGATATAATGAAAATGTCTTTTATTAATAATAAATGAGTACATCAAGTACCTAAAGTGATTGTCTTTAGGGCACCTCTCTAACATAAACAAATGTCCAGAACCATTCACGTTTTAGTTCATGCCTTTTGTCACGGTTTGAAACTATGAATATCATCGTTCACGCCCGCGAATATAAGTCATGGTCGTGACACCTATGAACCTCTATCTTTCTAAATTCGTTCATGCCCTTAGTCACGGTCTATGTCACTATTGATCTTGCCTATGAACATTGAGTATTCATGCCCGTAATGTAACATCATCGACCTTCCCCACATGCCTTTCTACAAACATCTCATTTGTACATGTGCATCTTGCATATACTTCACTTGAGCATATACATTCCATACACACATTTGTATGAACAAGTTCATAACATATACTTACTATATGTCTAAATATTTTGTAATTGTACTGAGTTGTAATTGTCTATTTTATAATCTAAATGAGGATGCCCTATATGAGCAAGAAATGTGAATATCTATTTGTTATATTGGGTAAATTTTCATGTAAAAAATATTGTAGTTAAATATATGAAAAATAAAATCTCAATACAAATAATGAAACATTTTATTTGTGTACATTGTTGTGTATACTCAGTGATGTTCATAATTGATATTTTTCTTACATTTTATAGATATTTATATAAGGTAAAAATATATAAAGGATCTTAGTTAGACTTCAAATGCCTTAGATTAATTAACCTACCTTAAATTTTCTTTAAGGAAGAAAAAGACAAAAAGAAAAGGAATATTTTAATATAAAATACAAAGGCAACCAAGTTTAGTCGGTTGCCAAGGGTTTTAGAATTATTGAGAAGATTGTTTTGGGACATAAATGAGATAGTTTTAGTAGCCATTTTCATGAGTGATGTTGAGCTCTTCCATAGGAACACATATAGAGCAAGCTAAGGGAGGTGAATAAGTAAAGCAATCTAGGAAGTAAAACTAAACTTATCTTAGTTTAATTGTTTTGTAGAGGGAAATAAAGGTTTCATCTACAATTTCTTTGAAGAACTTCTGTCCACATGTGAGTATGATATATTAATTTTAAAGTGTGGGGATGAAGGGCTAAGATGATAAAGGTATGAATCATTAGAATTATAACCATGCATATGTGTTCATAGTGTTGTCTAAGGTTTATAAAGAGGCAGAATATTGCACCACAATTTTGATAACCATAGAGACTTATCCTTAGCTGCCTTAGAAGTTGTAATGTACTCTGCTTTGGTTATGAAATTTGCAGTCGTCTCCTGTTTGGAACTCTTTTAACTGACTACTCTACCATTTATCATGAAAACATGGCCTAATTGGGACTTAAAGTCATCCTTATCAGTTTGGAAGCTGGCATCCATACACTTGTTTATCTTATGCTCACCGCCTCCATAAAACCAAGAATACAGACAATGCCTAGGTTTTTCTAATCATGGAGTACTAGACCAACGTTTTCGCCTAGGCAAGGCCAGCAGTCGAAGCTATAAAAGTCCACAACTAGTACACTAACTTTTGTAACATGATATTTATATCTATCACATGTCAGCATTATGGAAGATCACATGCAGGTGATTGTTGGTGGATTACTGGAGTACATTTATGATGTGAATCCACTGGGCACAAATAGAAAGATTGCCCTAGAGGAAGAGGTATAGGTGGTGTAGCACCAGTTCAGATTGAGAGTTTCACTCGAGTCATAGGTAGGGGATAAAGACAGACTAAAAGCTGTAGGATTGGTCAGAGTGTATCAGAATCAGTGAATAGAGTAGAGGGTAGTCAAGCCCCAGCCCGAGCATATGCCATGAGAGCTCAAGAAGAGTAGGATGCCCTGGATGTCATTATCGATAAATTTTCTTTTTATAATACTGATTTATTTGCACTGATAGATCTAGGTTCTACACATTCATATTTATGCATATCACCAACTAGTCAAGGTAACATGGTAGAAGAGGAATTAAAATATGATATATTAGTGACAAATCCTTTGGGTCATGGAGTGAAAGTTGGTCGAGTGTATAAAATAGTCTAGTCAAAGTTCAGAGTGTAGAATTTCCAACTGACCTGATAGAGTTGTCATTCTATGAGTTTGATGCAATCTTGAGGATGGATTGGTTCATTCAACATAGGGCAATGGTGGATTATCAGTATAGGATAGTGACTTTTAAGAATTCAAGGTAAGATGACGTGATTTTCTTGGGCGAGAATCAACCATATCTGACTAATATCATTTCTGTTATAAAGGCATGTAAGCATATTAGAAAGGGATGCGAAGCATTTTTGGCACATATTGTAGATACCAAAAAAGGGAGTCTAGATCTCACGGAGATTCCTACAGTATGTGAATATCCAGATATCTTCCTAGAGGACTTGTCAGGGTTACCATATGTTAAGAAGATAGAGTTTGCCATAGATATTGGCTTTGACAATAGATTGTTGGATGAGAGGAGGAGAAAAAATACTTTGAAGGAGAGATCAATAAACAAAACACTTTTTTACTTGAAACATATATATACTTCTTCATATATAGTGAAAAATTTTACATGCTATTTATAATACCAATATGACTTATAAAATGATATAATAATGGATTTGAGTTATTTTGAAGTTAATTTCAAATTAGTTTAAATCGTTTTTTAAATAACAATAAATTTATAATTATCAAAGTCGACCTTATAAATTTACACAATTTTAATACGATAAAACTACAAATAACTAGAAGAATCAAATACTAAGGCATTCATTCATTAAAACGACTACAACATTTCATTCAATCAATAAAAGTAATTTAATTAAAATTTTGGATATTTTTTTCTTGGAATATTGAGAAGATTAGCCATTTTTTAAAACACACATTTACATGTGTATATATATATATATATATATATATATATATATATATATATATATATATATATATATATATATATATATATTGAAATTTACATGTGGTATTCCCTACTATAAATATATGATAGATTTATAATTATCAAACTTGACTTTATAAATTTATACAATTTTAATACCATAAAACTATAAAAGAATCAAATAATAAGCCATTCATTTATTAAATTGACTATAACATTTCATTCAATTAATAATAGTAATTTAATTAAAAAATTGGATGATTTTTTTCTTGGAGTATTGGGAAGGATAGCCATTTTTTAAAACACAAATTTATATATATATATATTTGCATGTGGTATTCCCTAATCAAAATTCAATTTATCAATATGTATTTCCACACTACAAGAAAATCAAGATTTACCAACAGAATTTTTCCGTTGGTAAATCAATTTACCAACGGATTACCAACAGAAAAATTCCGTCGGTAAATTGCTCGTCGTTAAATTTTCCAACGCAAAAAAAATTCCGTTAGTAAAATTATCAACGGATTACCAATAGAAAAAAATGTCCGTTGATAAATTTATCAACAGATTCCCAACGCATATTTCCGTTGTTAAATTAAATCCGTTGGTAAAAATAATTTTAATTTTAGTGAAAATTCGTTGGTAATCCGTTAGTAAATTACCGACGGAACAAATTTCCGTTGGTAATTTTATTAGATTAATTCAAAAATTCTAGGCGACAAAAATCCTATTCATGCACTGCCCCAAAGAGGATTTCCTCCTTTTTTTCCTTTGTTTTTTTAATTGAAATGAATCCAAAAGAGAAACAGAAGGAATAAATTTGTCATCGAGCACCAACTTCACAAATACTATTAATCTAGATAGACATCATTCGGTCTTAAAATGCAATTTGATATTCTTCGTTCAGTATAATAAGCAGTTTAACCCCTGTTTTATTTTCTAAAAACTGGTCTTGCAAAAACAAATAGCTCTCCTTAAAAGTTGCTCAGTAGGATGATTTTTGGGGATTGTTCTGTAGAGAAGGCAGAGACAAATTGTTAAAATTTGCAACTTCCAGGAGAGTGTCGTTTATAATATAGCCAAAAAATATCAATACCACTAGTTAAAACACATATAGGGCAAATAAAAGCCAAAGTAGATATAATACTAGAGGATTTGGTCTGTGACGATAACCAAGAATCATCCGCTTCTTATACTGCTCATATATATCATCGTCAGGAGTCACCTCCCCAGGATGGTGAGCTCCAACACCCAAGTTGTTCATCTTTACATTACCAGCCATGATCGGATCTGCCATACCTCTTTTAGAGCTCCCCAGACCTTCACCTGAAAGCAACAGAGAACCAATTAACAAGTTTCTTCCTTAGGCGTTTGGCAAAAATTTTACACAAACAGTAAGTCTATGAAAGCTTCAGAAGCATTATAGTCCGCGCAACTATAAATATGTTGCCCAATTCAATCAGCAAAATGCTTTTCCTCCTCAAATTTAAATCCCATTATATAAATAAATAAATATATATATATATATATATATATATATATATATATATATATATATATATATATATAACACATCTTGAAATAATTCATGCAAAATGCAGTCATATTTTGGCAAGCAGGTTACTGACAATTTTACTGAAAACACATGCAAACATTTAGGAACAAAGTTACAATTGATTTGCTAAATTTGCATAATGAGAATCTAAACTTTATTTCAAACCTCAATTAAGTTTATTTAAACTGCTCTTGATATTCATTCAAACTGTAAACAAAAATTAAAGCAATCCTGATCCATAATTTTTTATGAAAATGCAACAGAATGTCAGAAACTTCATTACCTCCTCACATCTAGAGCCATAATCATGGACAAGTAAACTTAACATCTCAATATTATGTGCAATTGTTTTGCATACAATTTAAAACGATAGAAAATTCAAATCATTTGTTTTTTCTTGGTTTAAGTGTGTAAATATGATTTTGGGAGAAAATCTGTCTATGCATGTGCACAAGCTGGTATTAAAGTAAAGACATAGATAAATAGAGAGAGAGAGGACACCTTCTTTCCAACCCATTTTGGACAACAATTTATGCCCAACATTATCAGCCTGATTTTTTACTTTTCTGCAGCTTCTCTAGCTGCTTTTTGTGCAGCCACGTCATTACAGGTAGCCAAGAATTTCTCAAGCTCTTCTGGAGGAATGTAGTTGCCCATGTGATGACCTTGTTTTGCCGGAGCTGCAGTGCCAGCTAATCAAAGAAATGAGACCATTACAGAAAAATAATATGATAATGAGATCATCATAAAAATATCACAAGGGAAGCAGAATTTTCCTGCTGACAAAATAATAGGCTATGTTAACCTTGAAGAGGAGGGGGTGCCATCTCATCCTTTGACTGTTTAGGCTGTCTCCTTCTCTCTTCTTGAGCAGCCTTCTTCATATAATATTCCATCATTGCTATGGGATCTGTACCTTCCGGTGCACTTGATTCCCCTAAGATAAGAAAAGCAAATGCAACAGTCAACTGTTGGAATTTGGTGTCCAAGCATGAGATCGAAATCAACAAGCAAACAATTCTAACATTATCAAACAAAAGACCAATTGCTAGTGACATACCAACTCACACCACAAGATAAAGTAAATCCTTGTCTGAAAATATATATGACTGCTAGTTAATTCTACAAACTTCACTCCTCCATAATGAACCTCATTCTAAAACCAATAATAAATGAACCACATGACCAATAGCTTCTTTTAAATTACATTCAAACTTATATTCACGGGACACCAGATCAATGTTTGTGCTGAAGTACCCAAAGTCCCAGGCTCATCCCTGGCTTCATAAAGTGCTGAGGCAGGGATTTGGTAATTTGAATGCTGCTGAAGGAACCTTTGAGAACCACTCGAGAATTTAAGAGCTGAAATACTTGTAGCACCTGCACAAACAAAGTATTTAAAATTCAAACTTCACTCTATATATGGATAAGATTGAAATAGACTACCAGCATGAAATACAAACAGACTTTTTACTTTTTCTAAGCTTTTCAACTTTAAGCATGTTTTATGGATTAACGAAGTGCATATCATGTCAAGGACAAGAAGTCAATACACAATATGTTTCTTCCATAAACTAACTCAAACAAGTTAGGGTCAGTTAAACGATCCCTTTTAATCTCCATTCAGTTTTCCAGTATAACTTACAATATGAATTTCAGAAGATAAGTATTGTGTAGCACAGACAACATGCTCAGGATTCAGAACTGTAATACCTAATTTTGAGCAATAAAAAGAGGTTTTGAAATACTATTTAAGAATTAAAGCTTCAAACAGTCTTCCCTCAAGGGTGAAGCGCATATGGACACATTCATAAATCCATTCAAGGTTCTATTACATTAACAAGCAAAACAACTCTATAAATGTCTAAAAAAAAGATAAAAAAAATCCTAATAAATACAACTAAATAATAATACTTTAAAGGAGAAATTGTTACTGCTTTCCAGAAATATGAACTGACTTAAAGTATGTTAGGACTTGGAAATACAAGAAAGAACCAAGTACAAACCACTAGCAGAGACTTCAGACTCCTTAGTCTGTGAAAGAGCCCTCTCCTCTTCAGCAAGCTGAAATTCATAGTATTCGTAGTATTGAAACAAATCCTTGATATCTACATGGAAATCGTAGTATTTCAGTGGTGTTCCCATTATTGAATAAGGTAGAAAGAAAGAGCAGATGATAAAACCAAATCCATCATTAAGCATCAATTTGATAAAAATCAACATTCTGTCTTTTGTCATCTGAAATAAACTCAACATACTGTGTCCTCTTGATAGCAAATAGATGATCAAGCTATCTTTTCAAAAATGTATCAAGGTCTAAGAGTTTACCAATGATTTTCTCGTTTGCATTGAGAAGATTTTCTGTTTTTAATTATTTAAATTGAACTATTTGAAGGATAGAGTGAATAACTGGAATATATAGAATTTATTATGGCCTCCCAAACCTACAATAAGGTTTGAGTTGGAGGGTAATGGTCTGTGTTGGAAATTAACCAAGATAAGCATAAGAAAGAAAAAGAAAACAATCTTCAGTCCTTCAGTCAATAAAATGAAGCCAAATGCTGATATTCCTTTAACAGGCAATGATAGGCAAAAATTATTTGCAGGAGTTTCATAAAATTTTCAGCCCCCAAGAACCATTTTCTCAAAACATCTTGGCTAGAATACGACCCTCTTCCACTGCCTTCTAATTCCCTAATCCCACAACAGCAGAAGTTTAACTCCTTACGTAAGCAGTAAAAGCTTCAGATTCCAAAAATTGATTCAAACATTAGAAAGTTAACTAGTTCCCATTAGAACAAATATAAGTTATAATCCCATTACTCTCATACATATATAAAGCACAACAACCTTATCCACTTCACAAAGAAAAAATGGGAACGTAAAAGTACTTGACTGAGTTTAAAAGAAGCTAAACCTAAAACAAGATTGACGGACGAGTGGTAACAGGACAAAGAAGAAATTACCATAGTGACAACGCTTCTTTTGTCCTTGGAACTCGAAATTGATGCCGGATTGAGACATTCAGTTCGGAGCTTAATTCCGGAGAAATCACTAATGACGCTGCCGCCACCAGAGAAGGGAGAGAAAAGCTTGTTGAGAGAGAAGTTCCTAGAGACAAAGACGATGAAGAGAAACCTAGGGTTCGGTTGGAGCATGAGGCTCGTGAGGAGGTCCGAGACGACGCTAACATACGAGTATGGAGTGTGACGCTCGACGCAATTACAGTTGCGACCTCCATAGACAGTGTTGCTGAAAGAATGGAAGAGAGCTTCGAGTGAAATGAAATGAAATGAAGATGCAGAAACTGAACGCGCTTTGGATGGGTTTCTTTTCTGTTAACGGATATCTTGTCTGCCCGAACAGCCCGAAGATAAAAAGCCCAACTTCATTATCATAAGCCCCAAAAAAGCTATTGAAAACCAAAATAAATTAAATTTGGTAAAATTATTATTTCTCCTATAAAATTTAACATATTACAATAGTATCCCATTAAATTTTAAAATATTCAGACTATATAGTCTCTTTTGTCAATTGTTAATGATTTTATCATTAATGCCAAAACAATATAATTAATAAATATTAAAACTACCCTTTAATCTACTTTCTTTATACTATTAAAAAAAAATACTAAAATTTTATTATCTTTTTCTATCTTCTCTCTTTTCAAGATTTAAGTTAAAATCAAAGCAGAAAAATATAAATTTGAACTATAAAATGTCATAATTTAACTCTTGAAATTAATTCCAAAAGTATGAGATATTCATTTAATTATTTAATAGAAAATATTAAAATTGTAAGTTGATTTCATTCTATTTATATTAAATAATATTTTTGACATTTATTGAATTATTTGTTTTTGTATTAATTATCTAATTTAGATATTTACCGGATTGACTCAAGATAAAATATTATTTTCTAAGTTTTATAAGTATTTCATATTCATTCTTTTAAGAATTTTGTTAACATTTTAGCCAAAAGCACATTATACTATTGATTAATTAGTGTTTCATGCCATTTTTCTAAATGTCATATAAGATAAATAATACTAATTTGGAATTTTAAAAAATTTACAAACTCCATGCAATTCAAAAATCAAATTCGGTGTATTTTGATAACTCAACTCTTTTATAAATCTAACTGAATTATATATCCTTCCACTCATGTTTTTCTCTTCTCTCTAAGCCTCTCCTTTCAATCCTCTTGTTTTGCTCAAAACCAATACTAGAAGAATAAAATTAAATATTACTTATTTTATAATTTTATTAATAAATACATAAATAAAAACTTACAGTTTATCATACATGGTATTCTTCTTTTCCAATGAGAAGCATTTTTTATGAAAAATATTTAAATACATGTTTAGATTATATATACAAAACATCATAAAAAGCTTTAGATTATATATATTTATTGATAAATATGCTATTGATTTGGTTCAATTTCAAAAACTAATTTCTATAATTTTTTTGGATGTCTTGGTTGCAAAAGCAATAAAAATCAACCGAAATTATCTTTTCACCCTAAAAATAATTATGCATGATCTACATTGGTTTGACTTTTGCGATTTCTTGGATCTACATTAGTTTTGTGTCGGTGTTAGACTTAAATCGGATATTGACTTTGTCTTTTTTTTTAAAAAATCTTCTATTAATTAAATGTATGGAAATATTTTCAATTGAAATTCTATTTTTTCTATTAATTTAAATTCTAACACTTACTAAAATTTTTAATTCGAACACTCTGCCAAACTTCTTTCCATTTGAGATTTTTTTTAAACTTTTTAAAAAAACTCCAACAAATAAGTTTTTTTTTTCAATTTAACTCTCAACAGAATAATTTGATTAAATTTACTTAAATTGAGATTTAATTGATTAATTTAACTTAAATTGATTAAATTTAGCTTAATTTTATCAAATTAGGATTCAATGGATTACATTATAGTTCAACTTATTAATTGAACTTAATTTATTAAATTGAACATAAATTGAATTTCAATTGATTAAATTTGAGTTCATTTGATAAATTAAACTTAAATTGATTATACAAATTTTAAATTGCATCTCAATTGATTAAATTCAAATTCAGCTAAATAATTTGATTCAATTAACTAAATTTGGTGTTCAATTAATTAATTTACTTAAATTAAGATTGAATTTATGTGTTTAATTAAACTAATTTTAATTGTACTTATATTTATTAAATTATAAATCAATTGATTAAATTGACATTTAATTAACTAAATTTACTCAAATTATAATTTAATTGATTAACCAATAATTAATTAATTTCAATTCAAATTATTTAGTTAATAATAACAATATATTACCAACGGATTCTCTGCCGTTGGTATTTACCAACAGAATATAATCCGTTAGTAATTACCAATGGATTTTTTTCGTTGGTATTGTTTGACTTTACCGATAGAATATTTCCGTTCGTAAATACCAACGGAATATTCCGTTGGTATTTGTTACAAAAATAATAAATTTTCAACAGTATAGTTTCCGTTGGTAAATTTCGTTGATAATCCGTTAGTAAAATTAGCGCCAAAGAAGTGCACCACATTTACCAACGGATTTTTTTCTATTGGTAAAATGTCGTCGGTAATCCGTTTGTAATATTTTAAAAATTTTTAATAACATTTCCGTTGTTAATCCATTGTTAATCCGTTAGTATTAATTTTCTTATAGTGCCAATTACAAAAGAAAAAAAGTACAATAAATAATAACAAACAAGTTTAGTTACTCTTTTGATTTCTCTCTTATTTTCCGCATATCCATTTCATAATTTGGAACTTACTGCGACGGAAACAATAAAAATACTTATACATATATCATATATATATTGAAGCCATTATTAAGATAGAGTGATGGCTCTTAGTTATATGTATAATATTAATAACAAGAAGGGATTTTATTGATTATTTTTATTAATAATAAATTGCATGCACACTAATTACGACCTTGATCATTCATATTATTATTAGTATTAGAAGGGCCATGTTTATTACCACCTTCGGGTAATAATTAATTTGAATTATCAATAAATTTAGTATAAGAAATAATTAATTTGAATTTAAAACACATACAATTACAATTAACCTACATCAATAATTAAAATATATATATATATATATATATATATATATATATATATATATATATATATATATATATATATATATATATATATATATATATATATGTGTGTGTGTGTGTGTGTGTGTGTGTGTGTGTGTTGAAATTTACATGGGTATTCTCTACACAAATATATGAAAGAAATCAAATTCAATTTATTGATATGTATTTCCAATTACCAAAAGAAAAAAGTACAATAAATAATAATTAATGAACTAGTTCAGTTACCCTTTTGATTTCTCTCTTATTTCACCATACCCATTTCTTAAATAGGAACTTACTTTTAATGCTTATACATATATATTGTAGCCATTATTAAGATATAGTGTTGGCTCTTGGCTATATGTATAATATTAATAGCAAGAAGGGCTTTATTGATTATTATTATTATTATTATCATTATTAAATTCCATACACACTAATAACCACCTTGATCATTAATATTATTATTTGTGTTAGAAGGGCCTTCTTTATTGGGACCTTCTGGTGGTGAACTATGTGGAGGTCCTCTGATTTCATTTTCCTTGAAATGTTGATGCTGTCCATTTTCTCCTGAAAAAGATAATAAGAAATAATTAATTTGAATTTAAAGCACATACAATTACAATTAAACTACATCAATAATATATATATTAAATAAAAAAATGTGTATAAAAAGGTTAATTAATAAAACTCACTAGGCATTAGGAACTTGGTCTGATAAGCCCACGCTATCTGGAACGAAAATGGAGAAATCAAAAACAATATGATGATGAGTGTAACAGTACCTAAAATCTTGCTGTTAGCCATTTTGTTTTTTGAATTTCTTTTCAGTTTAATTTTACCAAGCAAGAAAAGAAAATTTTAAGTGCATTATTCTTATGCTTATCATGTTGTATTTATATACACAGCAGTGAAGCTTGAATCAATGTTTGAAACTTTGACAAAAATTACGTATTAAAAAATATGACTTCTTTTTCATTCGGTATGGCAAAAAGAATAGAAGTTTTCAGCCCTTAACGTGGAACTGAAGCTATAGTTGGACTCTGAATTTAATTAGACTAATTATATTTATTTTATAAATTTCTAAATTTAATATATATAACAGAAAAACACCAATTAATGGAAGTAAATTTTTAGCAACTTAATTAGCAAATATTAATTTGTTCTTAATTAAATTTTAATATTTCATTTTTTTTCTAGCGAGATCAAAATCTTATTTTATTAAAAACGATAGAAACAGAAATTTAAACCGAAACCCAAATGAAAGACATAACAAATTGATGAGTAAAAAGATGACCAAACTCAAATGTTGTTATTCATTTATTAAATAGCTAGAAGAATCTAACAATCAACTATTCATTTATTAAATAGATTACAACATTTCCTTCAATTAATAATAATAATTTAATTCAAAAAATTGGATATTTTTTTTATTTGAGTACTGGAAGGATATAGCCATTTTTTAAAACACATATTTACATGGACTGTCAAATATATATATTCTCTAATACAAACATATGAAAGAAAAATCAAAATTCAATTTAATGATATGTAATTCCAATTACAAAAGAAAAGAAGTACAATAAATAATAATAAACAAGTTACCCTTTGATTTCTCTCTTATTTTCCTCTTATCCATTTATTAAATCGGAACTTCCTGCTATGAAAATAATATAAATACTTATACATATATCACATATATATGGAAGCCATTATTAAGAAATAGTGCTGGCTCTTGGCTATATGCATAATATTAATAACAATAAGGGCTTTATTATTATTATTATTATTATTATTATTATTATTATTATTATTATTATTATTATTATTATTATTATTAAATTCCAAGCACACTAATTACCACCTTTATCATTAATATTATTATTAGGGGCCATCTTTATTAGGTCCTTCTGGTGGTGAAATATGTCGATTCCATTGATTTCATTTTGCTTGAAATTTTGATCCTGCCCATCCTTCTTCTCTCCTGGAAAAATAATAAGAAATAATTATTTTGGATTTAAAACACGTATTATATCAATTAAATTAAATCAATAATACATATATTAAATGAAAAATGTGTATTAAAAGATTAATTAATAAAATTAACTGGATATTAGGAAGCTGGTCCAATGAACCCATACTATCCGGAATGAAAATGGAGAAATCAAAAGCTTTTTTTTTTTAAATTTATTTTCATTTTAATTTCACCAATTAAGCAAGAAGAGAAATTTTTAAGTGTATTATTCTTATGCTTACATGTTGTTATTATATACACAAAAGAGAAACAAGAATTAATCTTTGGAACTTTTGACAGAAATTGCAGATTAAAAAATTTGACTCTTTTTCCTTTCGGTATGGCAGAGAGAATAGAAGTTTTCAGTCCTTAATGTGAAACAAAAGCTATAGTTGGACTCTGAATTTAATTAGACTAATTCTACTTTTTTTTTATTTTCTAAATTAAAAATATATAACAGAAAAAAACCAATTAATGGAAGTAAATTGTTAGCAACATAATTAACAAACATTACTTTGATCTTAATTAAATTTTCATATTTCATTTATTTTCTTAGGAGATCAAAATCTTCTAAAAATGCATTTTATTAAAACAATGGAAACTGAAATTTAAACCAACAGCCAATTAACCGAACCCCAAATGAAATACAGAAGAAAAGTGTAAAAAAATGATCTAGCCTCAAATGTTGTTATTCCTGCTTTACAAGAATCTCTCTCGATCTGCTGGTTTATGAATATTATTTTAGATAATTAAGCACATAATTTTAATATTGTTTTCCCCAGAAATCCGTAGTATATGAACTTTTCTCTATCTAACCAAGAGAGATAATTGAGGATTTTCCTTTTAATACTTTTCTCTATGAATATCATTAAACTATGCATCCATGATCATTTTACAGCACCCGAGTTTGAAGTGTGTCAAAACAATAATATGACTTTTACTCATTCCTTAAAATGACAAATTGTTCAAATATTTATGAGTGTTGATGGGAGTTTGAACCATTTAGTTTGAAATAATATTCAATCCATAAAATTTGAATTGAGAAATAACAAAGAAAATGATAAGTATGAAACATCAAACTATATATAATTAATTTTAAACTTGCAAAATCTTGTACTTACAATTGAAGTAATATATTCGGAAAATCTGTAAATGTATTTGTGCACGTTGGTCCAATACCTAAAGCTTAATACCAATTGCACGTAAGAACTTCTAGGTTTCATCAAGCAGGAACAAAGATCTAGAACAAATTTCTCTAAAAAGTTCATCCTCGTCATTCTTGTTCTTCAAAATTTTTCAACAAATTCAAGTTTTTTTCTTTGATCTTCATTTTCAAAAAATTTTCTCGAAGTAGGGTTTTTTCTTTACCTCTCTAATCAGCTTCTTAATGATTTCATTAACTTTCCTACTCAATCTATCAACATCATGTATAATAGAACTTGATCCACCTGTTAATGCAACCAAGAAACCCACTTGACCTTTGTGAATGCTCTAGAGAAGTCTAAGATCTTAAGGAGGTTGTCCACAAGTTCTTAGTTTATACCCCAATTTTTGCTAGTGCAACCTAGGTCGACCTCGCCTTTGCCATCCAAAAAGGGGTTGAACCCCCTAAGTTTTCAATTGAAGTAACATATTAGGTTTTAGTTTTAGTTAATATAAATATTACTTCTCACATCAATTCGATCGATCCGTTATTAATCAATCAACAAAAGACTGAAAAATCAAAACGAAATCAACGTTGATCCAAACGCTAATATAATGACACTATTAAAAAGTGTCGCTAAATTAAGTCCCTTAATGACTTTTATTTTCAAAATGATCGTTAAATTAAGAGTTTTAAAGATGTTTTTTTTATATATATAAAGTGTATTTAAGCTATAAAAATTGGCGAAATTTTTGAAAAACATTAACTTGTTCGATAATTTAATGACAATCTTACAAAGACATCACTATTTCTGTAAAATTACTAACATATTTTTTATAAGAATCACAAAATTTGTAGAATTTACTTATGCTTTATTACTTATGTGATTAAATGACGACTTTAGAGAAAAAATTCATAAAATTGATAACGCTTACTATTTACGTAACTAATATAATAAATATCATCTAATGATTCTTTTTATCCTGACTATAGTTTAATAACGAAATAAAAGTATCATTATAATATGAACTTAATAACATTTTTTTTAAATGTATGTAAATTATTCAAATTAGTAATGCTTATAATAAAGCGTCAACAATTTAGTGATGTTTTTATAAAACGTCACTATTTGTTTAAAATTAGTGATATTTTTATATAAATCATCAATATTTATAGATTTTATTATTTGTGTCATTAATTAAATAATGACATTTAGAGAAAAAATGTCATAAACTTAATAATGCTCTCTAATTTGCATACTAAATAAAATAAATATCATCTTATGACATCGTTTTATATTAACTTTAATTTAATGACACTATTAAAAGTGTCGTTAAAAATTAAAAGTGTCGTTAAAAAATAAAAGTTTAATGACACTTTTTTAAAGTGGAAAGTTATATGTGTCAGTTATAAAAAAAAAAATTAGGCGGCGGTGGCAAATTTTGTAATTTTGGAGAAAAAATCAATTTATATGTGTTGGAGTTTTTTAATAAATGATGTATAAAATAAAGTACGAGTATATGCTTCGATTGTTTTATAAAGGCAATGCGTAAATATATAAAATAGGCATCAGATTTTTTTCTTAACCAACCCATATTACCTCTAAAAATCCTATGTGTCCTTCTCTTTAATCGCTGCTTCATATCGGATCAATCATTTTGCCGCTCATTTCCTTCCAAAACCACATCTTTATATATGGAAGTTAATTGAAAGTGATGTCTGTTACTCCAGATTTTTTAGTTCACTTGCTCAATTTTAAATACCCATCCTTCCAATGCCTCAGATTCTCTGTCGAATTGATCACTTCACCTACTTGAATTTGGTAGAATAAAGCAGATATTCTCCTATTTCAACTATAGTTAGAATACGTGGAAAGTTAGATGATGGAGATCGAAGCCTCTATAGAGCTTGAAACCCATTATTGTCATGGCCTTCTTCTCTTGCCTTGCTTAGCTCTATGTTGTCAGACAGTTGTTCTTCTATTATTTTTTGTTTTAGTTTCATCATTTCCCTTGTTGTTTGTTTCCATGGAAAATGTAGCATCAACCTTAAAGGTGTAATTTGTCTTTGGTTGAATTTAGTTTGCTTAATTTTTATAGCTCTAATTATTTCGAACCTAAACTTTTGACTTTATCTTGCTAATTCTTGTGATTGACTGTCGATTTGTGTCAAAGGGAATGTGAAGAAGTCTGATCGATCTTCTGACTGATGATTGAATGATTGGATTTTAGAGGACTGATGAAAACAATTCATGCATTTCTATTTCTTTTTTAAATCACCAAATTGAGGCCAAATGCAGAGACCAAAACTTTGCTTTCCAATCTACTCAAGATGAATTTAGCCCAGGTGTGCTTTGAAATGCTACCCTTATTTAAACAAATCCAAAGATTTTTTTCCCTTAATTCTTAATCCATTTTTCTAGTACATGAGTTACTTCCCCCTATAAGTGTAAATATCGGCTCATAGAAAGATGTTTCCTCATCTTTCGATATTTGTTTTCTATTTTTTCGGCAATTAAAATTCTATGAGCTGATATTTAATGGTAATTACTTTTGGGGATCTGGAGAAGAGGATTGTGGAGTCTAAGATGGAATTGACGTTGGCTAAGAGTCAATGGAATAAAATGAAAACAAATACCTTGTTGATTAACTCTAAATTGCAAATCTTGTTTGATTCTATGCTATGTATTGGCTTTTATTTCTAAAAGATTTTTGGTTTGAGACTTGATCTCTATTATCTAATAAAACATATTTTGGCATTATGTTTATGCCATTTTCTTCATTTAGTTTTGACTTTCAAGATCAAGTTTTTTTTAGGAGCTCGCTTTTTTATTTGTAATCATTTCCTTTACATAGGCTCCCTTTTGTTGTTTCTTTATCGAGTACATTGTATTGTTCTAGTTTTTTTTTTTAAACCAATCTTTTAATATCATGATTGGCGTTGACTATGGTTATCTCAATTAAGCTTTTTTGGTTGCTTTTGTAGGTGATGCATTAGAAGAACTTCAGGAAATATGACTGGTTATACATTTTGTAATTGGTTGGAGGTTTTCTCTCTCACTTCAAACCTTATTTTAGAATGTTCTTTATTTATCTTATTCATCAATTTGCTTGGGTTCATTTCACATTATGGGTCATGATTCAGTTTTCTATGCATTTAGTATATATATTAAACAAGGTTTTGCTTAAAAGAATTAATACTTTGTGAACTCTTCTTCTTCTTTCTTCTTCAGAATTGCTAACACGTAGGATATTGATCTTTTAAGTTCCAACCTAAAACGAAAGTGAAAAATTGAATATTGAAGAAATTCTCGTTACTTGAAAGGAATGTTGATACAACAAAACTATTTATAGTGTAGTTAAGTAACTGCCATTAACAAACTTCCTAAAAAATAGGAAAATATCTAATATACTACAAGCACTCCTAAAATAAGTTAGATACATCCATCCAACTCTTCTTCTTAGCAATCTTAATTCCAGCTTCTTGAGTGATAGGCTCTATACTCTTTGTCAGTTGTACTACTACTGACTTGATTAGTTAAGTTGATGTAGTGATGAGCTCAAGTATTGCTGCTAACTTGAAATACTAGTGACAGTGAAGTTTCTGCACCTGCACAAACTTTGTTAGTTATACTAGTACTGGTATTACCCCTTACCACCCCCACCCCCTTGCAAGCTAGGAGAGTAGACATTTTGAACTCCTAGCTTGTCCAAGAACTGGGAAAACATAGAAGAGGTATGACCTTTGGTAAAAAAATCAGCTAACTGATCTTGCGAAGATACTGGAAGTAAATGGAGACTGCTTGCTTTGATCTTGTCCTGAACTAAATGAAAATCTAGTTTTATGTGCTTTGTACACTCATGGAAAACTGGATTATGAGCTATATGCATAGCTGATTGATTGTCATAGAACATCAATGCTGGTTTATCATGAGAAATCTGAAGATCATAGAGCAATTATAGGAGCCATTGGGGCTCACAAGTTGTGGTGGCCATTGCTCTATATTCTACCTCATTAAAAAACTTAGATACTATTGATTGCTTCTTTGATTTCCATGATACTAATGATGAACCCATGAAAACACAAAAACCTATGATAGATCATCTAGTTAAAGGGAAAGTTGCCCAATCATAATCTGAAAAAGCTTTCAATTCTAGACTGCCGGCAAAAGAGAAAAATAGTCCTTGGCCAATGCTATGTTTGAGATACCTTAAGATTCGATGGGCTGTTGTGACATGAGATGTAGTAGGTCTATCTAGAAACTAGCTCAATTGTTGGACTGTAAAGGCCAAGTCTAGTCATGTGTTTGTGAGATACAACTTACCAATGAGTTTTCTATAAGAAGTAATATTAGTGACAAGATGAGCTGAATGAGAAATTCCTTTGGGAACCATGGGAGTTTTTGCTAGTTTGCAATCTAGAAAGCCAATTTCCTCTAGCAACTCCAAAGTATACTTTCTTTGACAGACATTAATACCAGATGGAGTTTGAGCAACTTCAAAACCTAGAAAGTATTTTAACTTTCCTAGGTCTTTGACTTTTAAAAGTGTCATGCAGATAACACTTTAGAGTTGAAATCTCTATAATGGAGTCACTAGCCAAGATTATGTCATCTACATAAGCTAGGACTGCAATAAAGCTTGATGTTATAGCTTTGATAAAAAGGGAGTGATCTGCTTGAGCTTGATGAAAACCTCTCTCAATAAGAACATCAGACAACTTGGAAAACCACTGCCTACTAGTTTGCTTCAATCCATATAAGGATTTTTTTAATCGACATACAGCATGAGGATTGGAAGACTGAAAACGTTGAGGCAGTTTCATATATACTTCTTCATGTAAATCCCTGTGAAGAAAAGCATTATTTACATCAAGTTGTTCAAGATGCCAAATTTTGACTGCTTCTGCAACAGCTAACAACACTCTGATGGTTGTCATTTTTGCTATTGGAGAAAATGTATCAAGATAGTCCACTTCAGGTTGTTGAGTGAACCTTATGCAACTAGTCTTGCCTTGAACCTCTCAACAAAACCATATGCATTATACTTGATTCTGTAAACCCATTTGCAGCCAATGGAAATCTTTCCAACAGGTAAAGACATTATTTCCCATGTTGAATTATCCTATAAAGCCTTTATTTGTGCATATGTTTTTGGCTCTGGTGGAATGGTAATAGAAACTATGAAGGTTTTATAGGATGGGCTAAGATTAGAATAAGAAATAGCTTGAGATAAAGAATGAGGTGTACCTAACTGAGAAGACAAAACTATAGAAGAAGAATGGCAATGTTGCAAAGAACTAGCCAATCCACAGTGATACTCCTGTAAATAAGATGGTGGTTGTCTAGTTATGAGGGATCTTCTTATAGAGACATGAGAAGATGTTTGAGTGTGAGGTAAATCAGAAATGGGAGAATGTGACGATAGAGAGTGTAGATGATCAACACTTGTGTGATCAGTGCCGGTGTGGACATAAGGCAATGGTAAAACAAAATCTATGGCAGTTGATGATTGTATAATATATGGAAAAATATGTTCATAAAACTGGACATGTCTGGAAATGAAAATGGTATTGTTATGTAAGTTCAACAACTGAAATCCTTTGGTTCCTGGTTTGTACCCAATAAAAACACATTTGTGTGCTCTTTAGTCAAATTTTGATCTGTTGTGGGATAGGCTAAAAGCATAGGCAAGGCATCCAAAAACTCTTAGATGTGTAATATCCAGTGTATGAATTCTATTGATTAGATGGACTGCATGGGAGATGAATTTAGGCCAAAAAGTATTGGGCAAATGACTTTGAAATTTTAATGCTCATGCTGTATTTAAAATATATTGGTGTTTTTTTACTACCACACTATTTTGTTGAGGTCTCTCAACACAAGAGGTTTGATACATAATCCCATTTGCAGAATAGAATTGTGGCATAAGGAATTCAACTCCATTATCTGATCAAATACACTTTTCATTTTTATTGAATTTTGTTTTAACAAAGATGCAAAAGTGTTGAATCTATTCCCTAACTTCTGATTTGGTTTTCAAAAAAAACCCATGTAAATCTGCTAAAGTCTTCAATAACAATAAGCAAATATCTAAAACCATTCAATGAACATTCAGTTGGACCCCATAGGTCCATATGTAAAAGATCGAAAGCACTTATTGTGAAAAAAATCTAGGTATGCATGTTTGCTAGACTTATGAGTATATTTGGTAAAAATAAAATTAGGTGATTGTGTATATGCAATGCTGAAATCTATGGAGCAGTAAGCATATATATTGTTATAACTTAAGCTATAGAATTCAGATTAATGTATTCTTGGTTGGGTTTGAAAGATAAGATATAGAACTTTAACTTTTATTCAGACTAGAAAATCTAAAATGTTTGTATTTTTTCAGAAAAATATATATATTTCGGACCTATAATCTGTCTAGAAAATTCTGGACAAAATTATTAGTAACCAGTCAGTGTTCAATTAATCATATATTTTTCTACATAATTCAAAATTTAGTGATTCAAGTTGCATAGTAAAGCTAAGATTCAAGTCTAAAAGTCATAAGAAAACTCTTTAATTTAATTTAGATTTTAATAGGGCCAAAATTGAGATCAAAATAGAATATGAATTCTACCTGAAACAGGGCAGACTGAAAATAATGAAATTTAAAAATTTAAGTTATATTAGGTTAATTGTTATAATATGAATTTTGTTATACTAAGCAAATAATAATTTCATTGAGTTATTATATGTATGAAATGTATGAATTTAAGAGTTATGAAATTTAATGATATTAATTAAGCCATAGAACACTTAGCTTAGAAATAGAATTTTGGATAGTTTGACATGCCAATCAGGAGATTATTAATGCCTATGTTGGCATGATTAATGAAGCCATTGATGACACTATATTAAAGCCAGTAAGGACATTATTATTAATGTTAGTGATGACATCTATATATATATATATATATATAAATGCCGATGATGACACTTGTAATCACATACCATAAATGCCCTGGTGGCACTCATAAATGCCTAAATGACAATTTCGTTATCCTTGTTAGTGGTTCCTAGGTGTTATGGGCATAAATGAGTTAATAAAATTAAAAGAGTTTATAATAAATTAAAATGAATATGAGATAATAATTTGTATGAAAAGTGTGCACCATAAAAGCATGATAAAGCATGTTGCATTAATTTTTATATGTTATGAACATATGGCAATGCATGTTGCATGATATAGTATATTGTCTTATCTTTATGCACCACTAAGCTTAGAGCTTAGCATGAGAGTTTCAGTCCACGCAGATTTAGAAAGATAGCTAAAGCTTATACATAAAGCTAGTTGTGGCCTAATCCAGTAAAGCAGTCGACAATGAAAACCATAGGTCACAACTCTTTTGTATTTTGTATTTATATTTCTCTATTTTTGATGTATAAATTATTTTCTATGGTTTTGTAATTAACCTGAAATTTTGTAAATATTATCTTATGTAAATAAAATATATATTATCTCTTTTATATCTTTGAGCTTTGAGTAAAAACATGTATGGCTTTCTAGCATTTATTAAAATAATGATTTAAAAAATTCGGTGTCCCTTATCCAGACATTTGAGGCTGGGGTGAAGGGTGTTACAATAAATAACTATATTAGAAATTAAAATAAATTAAATTGATTAATATGAAAATTTTGATTAAATTAGATCACATAATTAAATTGTATTTTTGGTTAAAATTAAGAGGACTAGATAAAAGCAAATATGTAAGAAAAAATAATAAATAAATAAGTTAAACAAAGTAAAAGAAAAAAAATAATTGACACAACAAAAAAATGTAGAAATTGAATGAAAAAAGAAGAGAAAGGGAAGTCGGTGGTGGCAAATTGCCCTATAAAAGCTAGATTCTACATTATTCTTTCATCTTACTCTTTATTCCTCTTTTTCCTTTCATAAACAACCTCTATTGATGACTCTTTCCACTCAAGATTTATATCAAAACTACTCCAAATAAATATGTTATTGGTAAGTAATCCTCTCTCCATGGTTCTTGTGCTACTTAGAGCTAATAGGATTATATTATAGCAATATTTGCACTCTAATTTGGATAGCTTTATGAATCGAATTTGAAGAAGTGTTAAAGATAAAAGTTGTTCATTTATGTCTTTGTTATATGCTTGTTAAAAGATATTGAATGATGTTGAATCTTGAGGGGTATTTTCTATCATTTTGATGCTAACAAATAAAATAACAATAATTTATTTAACATACTTGTCTTCTAAGCTTGTTGAACAGAGTATGGAATATGATGCAAGAATGGAAAACTACTTATGCAAGTCAAAAAAATGAAGAAATAGCATATTCACGTTCGTGACTGTTTATGTCATGCCCGTGATGTAGCTTAGTGCCAACTCTCCAAAATTTAAAGTTCACAGCCATGAAGAATCATAGCAACCGTGAATGATCATATCAGTCACGCCCGTGAGATAACATGTCAAATTCCTTCAGAGAGCTTCACGGCTAGAGTCACCGCTTTGACCACGGCTTTGAAGGATATTTATGCCTGTTAAAGAATAAAGTCACGCCCGTGATCAAACACTTCAATTCCTTTTAGAATGCTTCACTGTCAGAGTCACCACTTAGACCATGGCTTGAAAGAACATACACGACCTTGATACACATATTCACGACAGTGAATGAAAAAAGAGAAACATATCAGGCTCAAAATTAAGAGTTGGTGCAATGACTATTTTCGCATTAAATGCATCCAAACGGTTATAATTTGCTAAGGAAGTATAAATGAAAGACATTTATGAATCCAGAACAAAAGAATAGCAATTACTTTGAATCAAAATCTTGTTGTAGCCATTTGTGCATTAATTACTTTCAACAAAACTTTAATTCTCTATAAAAATCTATTTGCTCATAATTTCTGAGCATTATAGATTCGTGAGTGTTTCTCTTTGTAATCTACTACTCATGTGAGTTTGGGTATATTGGGTTAAGAGTAAAACAATTGTAAATGTTATTTGTGTGAGCCATAAAACACAAGGAATTGGTTTATTATGTGAGCCATTAAAATACAAAGGAATTTTTGGGTTAGGTGTGAGCCGTTGATAGAAACTCCATAGTTGAGAGTGAGCTTGTAAAACTCCATTGTAACACTTAGTGTGTTAGTGAAACTCTCAATTGAGATTGGAGAGAGGAATAGGATTTGTTAATACCCGAACCTTTATAAATTTCTTGTGTGATATCTTCTTATCCCTACTCTATTTAACTTTTTATTTCGCACTTAAAAGTTAAGAATTTTTAATATCCAATTCAACCCCCCTTCTTGGTTCATTATCTGGGCAACAATTGGTATCAAAGCTTAGTCTAGAATTGAGCCTAAAAAGTGCTAGCAAAGATCAAGAAATGGATAATAAAGGATTCCAAAGTCTCAAGCCTTACTTTAATGGAGCAAATTACGCTCATTGAAAGTTTTGGATAGAGACATATCTCGATAATGAGGGAATTAAAGTATGGGATAGATTCGGAAAAGAATGGACACCACTAACCAGAAGAGGAGTTGATGATGAAGAAGAAATTCTGTCAAGAGATGATTGGATAGAGCCTCAATAAAGAGCAAATTTCAAAAACAAAAAGGCAATGACAATTCTCCCAAGCTCACTATCCATTGATGAATGTGGCAAAATACTACACTGCCCAACTGCATATAACATGTGGAAAATATTGGAAAATTATCATGAAGGAACAAAGCAAGTTAAATCCAAGAAGATTCAACTTCTCACTTCAGAGTACGAACTCTTCAAGATGAAATCCAACGAGTCAATCACCGATATGACAAAACATCTTCTATCCATCATAAATGGCATGAGAAAGCTTGGGAAACACTTGAGGTTGGAAGATGTAAACAATAAAATTCTGAAAAGTCTTCCTTTCAAAGATTACGGTTCAAGAGTTATTGGTATAGAAGAAGCCAATGAAGACATGAGCATCATGAATACCGATGTGCATATTGGCAAACTTCTAACACATGAAATGGCAGTAAAAAGAGATAGAGAGCTTGAAGCCGAGCCAGAAAAAAGAAAGCCTCTAGCACTAAGAGCCTCTACTTCAAAATCTTAAGAAGAATTTGAAGAAGATGAAGAAAAGAGTGATGATGCAAATGAGGACATAGCAATGCTCTCAAGAAGACTAAAAACAATAATTGAAAAGAGAATGGGCAACTCTCGAAAATTCAAGCAAAGAAATCTCAAACACTCCTCAAAGACTCTCAAAGGAATAAAGATGAGGTAAAGTGCTATAAGTGTGGAAAGAAGGGACATATTAAACCAAAATGTCCAAGGCTCAAGAAACATAAGAGCACATACCAAAAAGACAATGGGGAGAAAGGTCACAAAGTCATATGGGATGACGAAAGCTCTTCAAGCGAAAAAGATGACAATGAAAGTGAATAGGTCAACCTATGCTTCATGGCTATAGAGGATCACATCTTGGATAAGGTAGGATCACTTTACTCATACTCATTCAAAAATGATAGTAGTGATAATGATAGTGATATTGAAGATGATGATGAGCAAAGTTTAATAGAAGTATTGAATCTAGAACTAGAAAAATATAAAAGTAAATTCAATACTCATAAAAATAACATTTCTAGTTTGAAAAACAAAATGGAAGTTTATAAAAGGATAATATTGAGCTTAAATCATCTAATGAATCTCTTCAAAAATCATTAGATGAGTATTCCTCAAGACCCTCAACTAAATCCTTGCTCAAAGAGATCAATGTTTTGAAAAATGAAGTTGAGGAAGTTAGAAACTCCATTTCAAAATTTCACAAGGGCAAGGAGAGTTTAGATACTCTCATTGTGTCTCAAAGACAACTGTTGCCCAAATATTAAGCCAAGAAGGGGGGTTGAATTGGAGTTTTTTTTAAAAAAAATTAAATTTTAAGGTGTGGAAATAAATAATTAATTTTAGGAGGGATAGAGAAAATTTGACACACAGATTTATAGAGGTTCGGGTGTTAACAAACCATACTCCTCTCCCCAATCGCAATTGGGAGTTTCACTAACACACTAAGTGTTACAATGGAGTTTTACAAGCTCACTCCCAACTATGGTGTTTCTCACAATGGTTCACACCTAACCCAGAAAACCCCTTGTGTTTTAATGGCTCACACAATAACCAATTCCTTGTGTTTTACAGGCTCACACAAACAACCTTCACTTTGTGTTTTACAAGCTCACACAAACAACCTTTTAATTTATATTTTGGAGGCTCACACAACAAACCCTTACAAGTGTTCTACTCTTAACCCAGAAATACCCAAAGCTCACTTGAGTAAAGATTACAGAGAGAACCACTTACAAATCTTAATTGTTCAAATATGAAGAGCAAAAAGATTTTTACAGATAATGGATTTTGTTCTCAAAGTATGAAAGTACAAATAGCTTGTAATAAGAATTAAATTCGAAGTATGTGCTATTCTATTGTTATTCTTTTCATTCTCTTTTTTCTGAATGTATAAATGACTTCCATTTATACTCCCACGGCTGAATATAGCCGTTGGGGTGTATTAAATATGAAACTAGCCGTTGTACCAACCAAAAAATTGTGTCTAACATTTTTCTCTTTCATTGTTCACGGGCGTGACTATGCTTGTCACGGGGGTGACATTTCTTCCTAAGCCATGACTGAAGTAGTGACCTTGGTTGTGAAACTCTCTGGAATGTTTTGACATATAGAGTCACGGGCGTGACATACTCATTCACGGGCGTGACAAGCTTCCCAGCTGTGATCCAAGTGGTGACTTTGGTCGTGAAGCTCTTTGGATGAAAATGCATGAATCTTCACGGGGGTGACTGAAATGCCCACTTCACGGTTTGTTCTTCCTTCATGGCCGTGAACTTCAAAAGTTGGTTTTAGTAATGGTTAGCTTTTTTCACGGGAGTGACTCATAGAGTCACTACAGTGAACATGCTACTTCTTGAATTTTGACTTTCAATGATTATTCTTTCAATCTCCATTCTTGCTATTTTAATCCATGTCCTGCATAATAGACTTAGAAAACAAATATGTTAAATACAATATTGCTATTTTATTTGTTATCATCAAAATGACGGAAATACCCCTCAAGGTTTAACAACAACCTTTAATAAGACATGGTCTAGGATTTAAGGGAACATCATCTTCATCTCACAAGTCCACTTTTGTTAAGTCAAGTGAACCTCACATCTCCACACTATAAGTAACAACCCTAAGGGCTAAGTGCAAAACATACACTAAATTTGGTATGCATAAAAGGAATGATCAAGGGTCGGTAAGCCTAAGAAGGAAACCTCAAAAGGCCAATCATGCCTTTATGTATAAAAATCATGTACCGAGGAAAGCACCAAGTCATCATGCATGTGCATGCCATTGCTCACAAATTCTACCTAATAGGAAAATGGTAGTTAAAAGCATAGTAAGACCAAAAAACATATTTAGAGCTAAACAATGTAATTATTGTATGAAATTTGGTCATATAAATAAACATTGCTGGATAAGGAAGGCTCATTGGGAAACTTCACGTGCTAACCTCTAAGGACCTATGCTCATTTGGTTACCTAAAAACAATACTTGAATTGTGATTTTATAGGTATGCCTCAAGTGCACAATAAATAAAAACGTTTGGCTAGTAGATAGTGGATGCTCAAGGCATATGACTGGAGACAAAGAACTATTCAATGACATCAAAAGTATTGATGGAGGTAAAGTAACCTTTGGAAACAATGCTAAGGGTAAGGTAATTGGCATTGGCTCTATTGGTATTAATGGTACTACTTTCATTGAAAATGTCTTACTTGTTGATGGTTTGAAACATAACTTGTTAAGTATAAGTCAATTATGTGATAAGGGAAACCAAGTAATCTTTACTTCTAACGAATGTCTTGTAACCTCTATTAATGGCTAAGAGATATTTAAAGGAAGTAGAGATGTCAATACCTACATAATAGACTTACGCAAAATATCTAACCTTTCCTCTAAGTGTCTTGTGACTACTAGTGATGAATCTTGGCTGTGGCACAGAAGGCTTACGCAAAATATCTAACCTTTCCTCTAAGTGTCTTGTGACTACTAGTGATGAATCTTGGTTGTGGCATAAAAGACTTGGTTATGCAAGCATGAATTTAATTCAAAGTCTCAGCAAAGGAGAGCTGGTAAAGGGACTACCAAAAGTCAAGTTTGAAAAAGACAAGAGATGTGAACCTTGCCAATGAGGAAAACAACACAAGTTATCCTTCAAATCTAAAAACATTGTAAGTACCTCAAAACCTCTATAACTTTTGCATCTATATCCTTTTGGACCTACTAGAGTTGTAAGCTTATAAGGTAAATACTATGCTTTTGTCATCATCGATGACTACTCTAGATTCACTTGGGTAATTTTCTTAGCTCAAAAGAGTAATGCTTTTGAATCTTTTAAAAATTTTGCTAAGAGAGTTCAAAATGAAAAAGGATATTGTATTTCAAAAATAAAAAGTGATCATGGCAAAGAATTTGAAAATGAAACTTTTGTCTAGAATATGGCATTTCACAAAAATTTTCATCTCCTAGGACACCTCAACAAAATGAGGTTGTCAAAAGGAAAAATCAAACTTTAATTGAAATGGCTCGAACAATGCTCAATGAGTATGGATTACCAACTTACTTTTGGGCCGAAGCTATAAATACTGCATATTATATTTCAAAACAAGTTTTCAAAAGACCTCTCTTAAACAAAACTTCTTTTGAGCTATGGAATGGAAGAAAGCCCATGATATCATACTTTAGAGTATTTGGATACAAGTGTTTCATATTGAATACCAAGTACAACCTTGGAAATTTTGCCTCTAAATCTAATGAGGGTATATTTTTAGGATACTCCACCACTAGCAAAGTTTATAAAGTCTTTAATAAAAAGTCATTAGCTGTTAAAGAATCTATGCATGTTATTTTTTATGAATCTAGTAAGTTTGATCTTGTGAAAGGTAGTGTTCTTGATGATATTGTAGGTACAATGGAAAAACTTGATCTTGAAAATGAAAAAGGAGAAAATGATCAAAAAAATTCACATCAAGTTGACTCTCTACCTCCAGCCCAAGAGGAAAACAAGCAAGTGCTCCCAAATGAATGAAGATTGACAAAAGATCACCCCAAGGAGCAAATTATTAGTGCTCCTATAAAGGGAGTAAGTACTAGATCTCATCTCAAACCTTTAGATTCTAATCTTGCCTTTGTCTCTCAAATTGAGCCTAAAAATATTGATGAGGCTCTTAATGATGAAAGTTAGGTGATAGCTATATAAGAGGAACTCAACCAATTTGAGAGAAGTAAGGTATGAACCTTAGTTTCTAGACACAAGAAGCATCAAATCATTGGAAGTAAATGGGTATTTAGAAATAAACTAGATAAACAAAGTTCAATAACTAGGAATAAGGCTAGGTTAGTTGGAAAGGGATATAATCAAGAAGAAGGAATAAATTATGATGAGACCTATGCTCTAGTAGCTAGATTAGAAGACATAGGAATACTTTTAGCATATGCATATCATATGAATTTCAAACTCTTTCAAATGGATGTCAAAAGTGTTTTCTTAAATGGTTTTATAGAAAAAGAAGTTTATGTAGAGCAACCACCAGGTTTTGAAAGCCATAATTTGTCTAACCATGTATTTAAACTTTCAAAAGATTTGTATGGTTTGAAACAAGCCCTAAGAGTTTGGTATGAAAGACTAAGTTCTTTTCTTTTAGAAAATAATTTTACAAAGGGGAATGTTGGCACTACTTTATTTATTAAAAAGCATAAGCATGATATTCTAATTGTTCAAATTTATGTTGATGACATTATATTTGGGTCTACTAATAAATTGCTTTGCCAAGAATTTGCTAAGTGTATGACTAGGGAATTCGAAATGAGCATGATGGGTGAGCTCAAGTTCTTCCTCGGTCTACAAATAAAACAAAGCAATGAGGGCATATTCATCAACCAATCGAAATATGCCAAAGACTTAATCAAGAAATTTGGAATGGAATGATGCTAAAATGTCAAGACTTCAGTGAGCACATCAACAAAATTGGACAAAGATGAAAAGGGTAAGAGCATTAATGAAAAGCTCTATAGAGGTATGATCGGATCACTTTTATATCTTACTGCCTCTAGACCCGATATAATGTATAGTGTATGCTTATGTGCTCGCTTTCAATCATATCCTAAAGAATCACATTTGAATACTGTGAAAAAAATTTTAAAATATTTACATGGCTCATTGTATCTAAGTTTATGGTATCCTAGAAATTCATCCTTTCATATTATAGGATATTCAGATGCTGATTACGCTGGAAGTCTCTTGGATAGAAAGAGTACTTCAGGCACTTGTCACTTTATTAGTGAATGCTTAGTTTCTTGGTTTAGCAAGAAACAAGTTTCAGTTGCTCTTTCACGACCGTGAACCTTAACACCAAATACTTACATAAGCATTCATGCTTTGTTTCACATTTTGTCTCACGGTCACAAGTAGTGAAGATTGTACTTCACGACCGTGACTTATTTTGTCATTGCCGTGAAAATTCATCATTCACCCCTGTGACTATTAAATTTCACAACCGTGAATTGTTTCATATTCTTCATCATGGGTAGAGCGTCTCTTCAGCAAACCGTGAACACGACATTTCACGTTCGTGACTTAGCATTCACGACCGTGACGATGTCAGCTATATAACGTTTTATGCCATTTTTTTCTCTCATTTCTAACTCTACATATTCTCTCATTTATCACCACATTCAATACCTCTTACAGATTTCGGCCCCCTAACAACCTTTTCCATCTATAAATACCTTTAAAAACTCTTTCTTTCATAAAAAATCACAACATCACAAGGTATTTTTCAAAATCCTATCACAAATTTTCTCTTCAAAAAAAATTCATTCTCAACTCAAAAATGGAACCCGACTCCTCAAAAGGCACAAGAGAGAAATTTCATGCTCCAATAAAGTACATGGACTACCTTCTTAACATCATTCTGGAGCACTGTCATTTGAGGTATGCGGTTCTTAAGAAGAGACCATTACTTTCTTTTCGATCCTTCGAATGGCATGCTGTCAGGACCTTCGGTCTTGAGACAAGCATGACAGAACAGCTATAGGCTTGTCATCTAAATGAGGTTTTCAATATCCACCAACCAACGCTAAGGGAACCAACTCTCAAGTTCTTTAGCACCCTGCAAGTCTCTCCCACTGGCAAAGTAAAATTTCAAATTTGCAAGCACCCGAACACTCTCACAGCAGTGGAGTTTGGTGACATTTTCAAACTTCCCTTGATGGTATCCTCAATGACACTGAGATGGATGCCAATCCAGCATGGACTCATTTCGGATTAGATTGTAGCTGAGACATTAAGAAGACGAAGAGCACCCACCTTCGATCTCTAGTGCATAAATACTTACATAGGTTTCTGACCTATGGAATCTTTGCAAAAAGGGATAACAATGGTGCAATTAGTAAATCCGAGCTCTTTCTCTAGGAGATGGCCCGAAGAGGTCTAACAGTGGCCCTATCTTGATGGTTTGCAAACTATCTACTCTCAATTGCAATGAAGCCATCAGGAGATATCTTGATTGGTGGGTACGTGACTCACCTTGCTATCAATCTTGGATATCTGAAGCTAGAAGAGCACAACTTCAACCTTATACCAACACATCCTAGACACTGGCTAGACGTTGAGTCTTTTATCAAAATGGGAGTAGAGGTTTGCATAATACATGAGAATAACATCTACTACCGCTTCACCACTCCAGCTG
Organism: Triadica sebifera; assembly: GCA_023653625.1. NCBI lineage: Eukaryota > Viridiplantae > Streptophyta > Magnoliopsida > Malpighiales > Euphorbiaceae > Triadica > Triadica sebifera. Next base: position 9,324,084 of record CM042900.1, read on the forward strand.
GTGAAATTATTTAGGAAGACAAAGATTCGGATGACTTCAAAGCTAACCTCCAAGGAATCTAGCAAAAAAAAAGAGTTCGAGTCAAGACAGCGACCCTAGAGGTTGAGCAGAAGGTTTGTCAATCTTCGGCCTCCACAACGAACTTGGCTCAGTAGATGGCTGATCATTTAGCACCTCGCTTTGACCAACTGCAGGCTTTGATTGATGAGAGGTTGGAAAACCTCAAATATTTCATGGAGTCTCGCATGGATAACCTCGAGGCAGAAGTAGCATGCCTTATAGATGGGTTGTCTGGCTCCAAGTCTAGCTAGAGCTTTCGTTTTTATTTCATTTTGTTTACTAGTTTCTAGTATTGCAAATGTAGGATTTTAATTTACTTTTCCAAACTTTTTACTTTTACATTTGGTATTAATATAATTGCATTGGTTTTTGCCTTATGATTTATCTTTTATGTTCTTTTTGTTGATGACCTAGCAATATAAATGAATTAAATGAATATGCAAGTACATGAATGCAAATGTGTTGATATTCTGAATGTAGTTTTGAGATACACTTTCAATATACTTTGCATATACTTTGAATATACTTAACTAGTTAAAAGCAAACAACTTGATATACTTTGAATATACTTTGCATATACTTAACTAGTTAAAAGCAAAAAATTTGATATACTTTGAATATACCTTGCATATACCTAAACTAGCAAGCAAACATCCATGCTATACTTTATCAATTCTTAAAGATTCTTGCACTCTATTATTTTTTGTCTTAAGCATCTTTTGAGGGGGAGACTTCTCAAAATGACATATTGCTAAATTATTTGTCACCATCAAAAAGGGGGAGATTGTTAAACCTTGAGGGGTATTTTCGTCATTTTGATGCTAACAAATAAAATAGCAATAATGTATTTAACATATTTGTGTTCTAAGCTTGTTGAACAGGGTATGGAATATGATGCAAGAATGGAAGACTACTTATGCAAGTCAAAAAAATGAAGAAATAGCATATTCACACCTGTGACTGTTTATGTCACGCCCATGATGTAGCTTAACACCAACTCTCCAACATTTAAAGTTCATGGCCATAAAGAATCATAGCAACTGTGAATGATCATATCAGTCACACCCGTAAAAAATAGCCACGCCCGTGAGATAACATGTCAAATTCCTCTGGAAAGCTTCACGGCCAGAGTCACCACTTAGACCACGGCTTGGAAGGATATTCACGCCTGTGAAAGAATCAAGTCACGCTCGTGATCAAACACTTCAATTCCTTCTAGAATGCTTCACGGCCGAGTCATCACTTAGACCATGGCTTGGAAGAACATTCATGATTGTGATACACATATTCACGACCGTCAATGAGGAAAGAGAAACATGTCAGACGCGAAATTAAGAGTTGGTGCAACGGCTATTTTCGCATTAAATGCATCCAAATGGCTATAATTCGCTAAGGAAGTATAAATATAAGACATTTATGAATCCAGAACAAGAGAATAACAATTACTTCAAATCAAAATCTTGTTGTATCCATTTGTGCATTAATTACTTTCAACAAAACTTTAATTCTCTATAAAAATCTATTTGCTCATAATTTCTAAGCATTATAGATTTGTGAGTGTTTCTCTTTGTAATCTACTACTCAAGTGAGTTAGGATATATTGGGTTAAGAGTAAAATACTTGTAAGAGTTATTTATGTGAGCCATAAAACACAAAGAATTGGTTTATTGTGTGAGCCATTAAATCACAAAAGAATTTTGGGCTTAGGTGTGAGCCATTGATAGAAACACCACAATTGGGAGTGAGCTTGTAAAACTCCATTGTAACACTTAGTGTGTTAGTGAAACTCCCAATTGAGATTGGGGAGAGGTGTAGGGTTTGTTAATACCGAACCTCTATAAATTTCTTGTGTAATATCTTCCTATCCTTACTCTATTTAACTTTTTATTCTGCACTTAAAAGTTAAGAATTTTTAATATCCAATTCAACTCCCCTTATTGGTTCATTATCTGGGCAACAAATGATTTTGAGTATATGAAGAGATAATCTCTTTTAAGTGAGATTGGTCCCTACAAGAGTATCAACCGGACATCCCACTGTGTTTGCTTTTTTTGATTATGTTAAAGGCTGAATCAAAGGAAATTCAAAACATAAAAGTTGTATTTATATGTATCATCTAATTTCATACCAAATTTCATATAAATATATTTTGTGTAGTTTTATTTATAGTGAAATATACCATAGTTGTTTCTTGATTGAGCTGCTTCCTTGTACCTATACAGCTACAGTGAATTCATCCTCATTTAAAGCTATTTATAGAACGAGTTAACCAAAGTGAAAAGTATAAAAGTTTTAGGTCTATGTCTTAGATATGTTTTATGAAAGTATTACCTTAAAATGTTACGTATTTTGTGATTTATGATCATAAAAATGGACATGGGTCTGATTGTCACTCCATACTAAACTAGTTATAGATTCTCTAGTGTTTGAGGACCTTAGAGACATAATTTGAAAAAGTGGTGAACAATAAAAATGTTCCAAATTACCTTATATAAGTATATAAAAGTTTCATAATAATTAAATATAAATGTTAAAATATATGAATTTTTAAATATAGTATCCCAAAACTATCTAAGGGCAGAAAACATAGCAATAATTAGAATTACACTAAAAATTGTGTAATGGCCCAAATATTTTGAAATTTTAGTATATTATAATCTTACAAGTTAAATTTAATGATAAATAAGGATCACATAAATTGGATAAGTGTAAGAAAAGTTATAAAGCCAACAGTTCTAAAAGGTCATGTTCCAACTTAAGAGAAATTCTAGTCATTTATCTAACAATATTAAGAATAATTATTTTAACAATGTATTGATTAATTATATTTTCAAATTAGGCTCTCAATAAGAGGAAGAGCAACAAAAGTAGACAAGCTCTAGATTTTAGATTTTGGAAAAGTTCCATTAAAGTTTGTACATATATGCATTTTAGTTTACCATTATTGCTTACTTGTGTATTAATTGAATAAATTGCATATTTGAATGATGTATTAAAATATGTGCAGAAAAATTAGGGATTTAATTTTAGAAAATTAGAATTATTTCTTTTTGTTCTTATTTCCTTTTATATTTTTTATTTTCTTACTGTTGTATTTCTTGATTCTAAGAACTAACATTCTATATAAACTAGTGTATTCCTTTGTAAATGAATAAGAAAGAGAGTAAATTTTCTCTCTATTTTCCTTCATGGTATTAGAGATGCATTCTTCCAACTTTACTGATGTGACACCCATACCTATAGCATAATGCATTTGGCATTAGTAACATGTTTTGTATATTAAGTGAAAAATACATTTTAGGTGATCACATAGTGTGCTAATTTTACTAGCTCATTAACCCATTAATTTAACTTTTGATTTGATCTCTTAATTGGATTGATTTTCTAATCAATTTAATAAGAAAATATAGAATTATTAAGTGAGCTGCTTATACTAATGGGTCATGTGCATGGCATGTGATCAATTAAAGAGAAAAAGACAAAAACCACCTCTTTTGGGCATAAATCTTGCCAAATACGACCCAAACTTCTCAGGGCAGAATTTATCACTTTTTTTCTTCTTCTTCATCCTCCTCATACCACCCAAACCCTCACCACCATTAAAACCACGCTTAAACTTCAGCCACACCTCCAAATCACCATAAAAATGAGTTAATTTTACTTTTTAGCTTATTTCTTCATTAGAGCTCAACCAAAAACATAAGAAGGTGTTAGTTGTGTGTTTATTCACTTGGGACAGAATTACCATATTCAAGAAAAATTAATAAGGTTTGATGATTTTAGATTTTTCATCATGATTTCAAGTAGCTAGTTTATTCTTTTTCATAGTTATGTCCTTTTTAGGTCTATATAATGAATATTTTGAATTAATATTTAGGAGAAGAGTTGGATATAGGGACTGTCCAAAGGAGTTCACATGCTTAGATAGAATTTTGTGAGCTTCTAGCTAAGGTGAGTGGATATTTATATAACAAGCTTGTTGTTTTTCTTATTGGTTTTATGATACTTTTGTTAATTCTGGGAATATTGATGGAATTTCTTTAAAAGGTATTCTTATGCAAAACTTTTTACTTGGGGCTAGAATAATGCTTCTAAATATTATTTAATGAAATATGGCTTGAGTTTGTGATAAAAATGCAAGTTTGAGTTATGGAAGAAAAATATTTTACATTTTGATGGCATTGATCTAAAATTATATATTTATGCAAATTAAGAAATTTGGGCAGAATACTTATGTTGAAAAAGTTGGTTACTCAAAATCCAATAAAAGTCGATTTAAAAATACTTTTAAAGTACCAATATTATGGAGATTACAATGGCACAAAAATGGGAACATAAAATGTTACATTTTTATTTCATAAAAATTTTAACATGTGAAAAGATAGTTTTGAGTGGATGGATAAATGTCATTAATACACTCATATTGTGAATCCATTAGATCACACCTTTGATGACGGTGCCTTATGTAAAATTTTGAGATTTCAAAGAGAAACTGTCTTTGGGACAACGCTCGACATACACGATGCCTTTGGGGCGTATATTGGGTGGTCACCCTTTAGGGGTTGTCTATGCATGCATATGAACAGTTTACTTGCTCCTTCATGATTGAGATTCTAGACCTCATCTCTAATGTTGATTGTTAGTCGCTCCTTCATAATTGAGATGCTGAAACTCGCCTCTCATGATGGGATGCAAGTGCTCCTTGGTGGCTGCTAGTTATTGTCATTGTTGCACACTTTTGCACCCCTTGGATACTAGGGATCTATATGACACATATTTGAGTGTATGATGATTGATTTTATGATATGAATAGGGTTTTAATTTAAACTTCAATTATGATATCTCATAGATGTTTTATCTTATGGATTTTATGAGATAAATAGTATGATTGACAATTAATATTTATCCAACTGTGTATGCATCTTATATATACTTTATTGTAAAAATCATATTTTGTTCCCCTTGTTATGTTTATATCCTCTCACTGAGTAAGTATACTCACCCCTCACATTACTCTTCCAAATTTCTCTAGATGATTAGTTGATGTGAAAAGCTATCTCAATTCACGCTTAGAGGAGGTTAGGCCACTAATCTAAGTTGTGGACATTTCGAGTGCCTAGTTGTACAAATGATATACATAAGTGTGAACACGATATATTTTGGGCTATCTGATATGTTGGCCACATCGATGTATAAAATGGCGTAACTTTTATACCTAAAAGATTGTGAGTTATGAACTTTTTCTAAAATAGAACAGGTTCATGGAAGTGACATCCATAATGATTGTGTAATGATTTGTGATTTGTGATTTTATTTGAAATGCTACTATTTTGAGTATTCAGGGATGCTCTCTTCTAGCTTATAGCTGGAAATTTATCCATATTCCATAAAGGAGCCGAACGAAACCAAAGTTTCATGTTCGGTTTTGAATTAGAGACGTTAAATATGATGAATCAACGTCGACTATAACCCCTAGCCTTCCAAGCTAACGATGCGGGTTCGATTCCCGCTACCCGCTCTAAGGAGAATGTTGTATTATGAATTTTTAGGTTATTCTTATCCTTAATAAAAGGGATGGGTGTGACAATTTTATTTTGGTATCAGAGCATAGGTTATAGATTCTGTAGACTTTTATTAGTTAGAGGATTATATTATAGTTGATCCTAATATATGACATTGTGGTTTTTAATGAAAATGTCATCTCGATATAGAACTAGTAGAGGCAGAGTTAGTAGAGCTCATGGAAGCAATCTTAGTAGATAGAATCAGGATGTTGATATAGGAGAAAGTGGCCAACCTCATAGGATTCCATCACCACTAGTACCTCCAGCAAGGGTTGTAGATCATGATATACCTATAGGTGGTGAGCAGTCTAGAGTAGCAACTGTTTCTTCACCTCCACCTGCATATTATCATGTTCCACCTTCTACTCCTCCCACTGCCCAACCTTAAGTAGATGTTAGATTTTCTTCCACCTTGGCATAAGCCTTTGTACCTGCTATTGCATCTAATGATTAGAATCAAAATCCATAGGATGTTGTTGCTCATTGATGTAAATTAGGAGCTGAGACTTTTGAAGGCTCTTTAGATGTAGAAAAAGCTGATGATTGGCTAAGAAGCTTGATAAGGCATACATTTCCATGCACATGTCTAATGTTGATAAGGTAGTATATGTATGTTCTTTCTTGCATGGAGTGAAGGAGAGTTGGTTTGATAGAACATGTCATCTCTATAGTGATGATTGGAATTGGGAATCTTTTGTGATAGAATTTCATAAGGCATATGTTACTGATAGTTACAAGAAAGAAAAAGAGAGATTGTTTTTCAATCTAAGCCAAGGCAGTATGACTGTAACTAAATTTGTTGATAAATTTGAAGATCTTTATAGGTATGTGGCACATTATATTAGTGAGGAGAGAGATAAATGTCGTAGGTTTTATGATGGTTTACAGTTATCTCTTCGTGTAGCTCTAGTTAATCATGATGGTTATAATTTTCATCAAAAGATAGATAAGGACTTAGAAGTTGATGAAAGAGAGTACAGAGTTAGAGCAAAAGAAGAGAAAGCAGGTTGAGAGTTATTTTCAGGGAAACAGTATAGAAAATGGGGTAAATTTCCTCAGACTATGGGCATTTTTGGTGGCAATAGTGGGGGTTATCAAGGAAAACTATTGGTGGCAAGGCATGAAGAAAGATGTGGCAAATTTTGTTGCAAAGTGTCTAGTATGTCATCAAGTTAAGACAGAACATCAATCTCCTTCCAGTTCTCTTCAACCTCTTTCTATACCAGAATGGAAATGGGAGCACATTACCATGGATTTTGTGTCTGGTTTGCCACCCACTCAGCAAAGGCATGACTCTATTTGGGTGATAATGGATAGATTAACTAAATCATCTCACTTTTTTCCAATTAAAAAAGAGTATTCACTAGATAAGCTTGCTGAGATTTTATGTTAGTGAAATAGTGAGACTCCATGGTGCTCCTATATCTATAGTATCTGATAGAGATCCATGGTTCAATTCTAGATTTTGGCCTAATTTACAACATGCCCTGGGTACTAAATTAAAATTCAGCACTTCTTTCCACCCACAAACTAATGGGCAATCTGAATGTACCATCCAAACTTTAGAGGATATGTTGAGGGCGTATGTAATGGAATTCAAAGGAAGTTGGAATAAGCATTTACTACTAATGGAATTTGCTTATAACAATAGTTTTCATGCAACTCTTGGTATGGTGCCATATGAAGCACTGTATGGAAGGAAATATAGAACACCTATATACTGGGATGAAACAGGTGAAAGGAAATTAGTGGGGCTAGAAATTATGTAAATGACTATAGATAAAATCCAACTTATTAGATTTAGATTGAAAGTAGCACAAGATAGGCAAGAGAGTTATACAGATTTAAAGAGAAAAGACATTAAGTATGAAATGGGTGAAAAAGTATTCTTGAAGATTTCTCCATGAAAGGGAGTAGTACGCTTTGGGAAGTGTGGGAAGCTTAGTCCATATTTCATTGGCCTATATGAAATCGTTGAAAGAATTGGACCTATAGCTTATAGGTTAGCATTACAACCAAAACTGTCTCAAATCCATAATGTGCTTCATGTCTTTATGTTAAGGAGATATCGAAGTGACCCATCACATATTTTGGAGAAACAACCAGTAGAATTGAGACAAGATTTAACATATGAAGAAGAACCAATGGAAATTCTAGCTAGGGAAGAGAAAGTGTTGAGGAACAAGGTTATTCCACTAGTGAAGGTGTTACGGCGTAATCATTCAAAGGAAGAAGCAACTTGGGAAAGAGAAGAGGACATGCTTAGGAAATATCCATATTTATTTACACCTTTAGGTACATAAATTTTGAGGATAAAATTTTTGAAGTGGGGAGGAATTGTGACACTTATACCCATAACATAATGCATTTGGAACTAGTAACGTGTTTGTATATTAAGTGAAAAATACATTTTAGGTGATCACATAGTATGCTAATTTTTCTAGCTCATTAGCCCATTAATTTAGCTTTTGATTTGGTCTCTTAATTGGCTTGATTTCCTAATCAATTTAGCATGAAAATATAGAATTATTAAGTGAGGTGCTTATACTAATATGTTATGTGGATGGCATGTGACCAGTTAATGAGAAAAAGACAAAACCACATCTTTTGGGCATAAAGCTTGCCAAATACGACCCAAACTTCTCAAGGCAGAATTTATCACTTCCTTTCTTCTTCTTTATCCTCCTCATACCACCCAGAGCCTCACCACCATTAAAACCACTCTTAAACTTCAACCACACCTCCAAATCACCATAAAAATGAATTAATTTTACTTTTTAGCTTATTTCTTCATTAGATCTCAACCAAAAACTCAAGAAGGTGTTAGTTGTGTGTTTCATTCACTTGGGACAGAATTACCATATTTAAGAAAAATTAGTAAGGTTTGATGATTTTAGATTTTTCATCATGACTTCAAGCAACCAGTTTATTCTTTTTCATGATTATGTCCTTTTTAGGTCTATATAATGAATATTTTGATTTAATATTAAGGAGATGATCTGGATATAAGGACTGTCCAAAGGAATTCATAAGCCTAGATAGAATTTTGCTAGCTTCTAGCAAAGGTGAGTTGATATTTATATAACAAGCTTGTTGTTTTTCTTATTGATTTTATGGTACTTTTTTTAATTCAGGAAATATTGATGGAATTTAAAAGGTATTCTTATGCAAAACTTATTTATTTGGGACTAGAATAATGCTTCTAAATATTATTTAATGAAATACAGCTTGAGTTTGTGATAAAAATGCAAGTTTGAGTTATGGAAGAAAAATATTTTACATTTTAATGGCATTGATCTAAAATTATATATTTATGCAAATTAAGAAGTTTGGGGCAGAATACTTCTATTGAATAAGTTGGATACTCAAAATTCAATAAATTTGATTTAAAAATACATTTAAAGTACCAATATTATAGAGATTACATTAGTACAAAAATAGGAACAAAAAAATATTATATATTTATTTTATAAAAATTTTGACATGTGAAATGATGTTTTTGAGTGGCTGGATAAATGACATTAATACACTCATCTTGTGAATCCATTAGATCACACCTTTGATGACAGGTGTCTTATGTAAAATTTTGAGATTTGAAAGAAAAACTATTTTTGGGACAGCGCTTGACATACACGATGCCTTTGGGGCGTATGTTGGGTGGTCACCCTTTTGAGGTTGTCTATGCATGTATATGACCAATTTAGTTCCTCTCTTATGAATGAGATGTTGGACCTCGCCTCTAATGTTGGTTGCTAGTCGCTCCTTCATAATTGAGATGTTAAAGCTTGCCTCTCATGATGGGATGCTAGTGCTCATTGGTGGCTGTTAGTTATTGTCATTGTTGCACACCTTTGCACCCCTTGGATTCTAAGGATTTATGTGACACATATTTGAGTGTATGGTAATTGATTTTATGATATGAATAGGTTTTTAATTTAAACTTCAATTATGATATCTCATAGATGTTTTATCTTATGGATTTTATGAGATAAATAGTATGATTGACAAGTAATATTTATCCACCTGTGTATACGTCTTATGTATACTTTATAATAAAAATCATATTTTGTTCCCCTTGTTATGTTTATATCCTCTCATTGAGTAAGTATACTCACCCCTCATATTACTCTTCCAGATTTCTATATGTGATTAATTGATGTCAAAAACTATCTTAGTTCACGTTTAGAGGAGGTTGGGCCACTAATCTAAGTTGTGGACATTTCGAGTGCCTAGTTGTACAAATGATGTATATAAGTGTGAAAAAAAATATATTTTGGGCCATCTGATATGTTGGCCATATCCATGTATAAATGGTGATGTAAATAGTAAACAATGTATGTATGTTATGACAAGTAAAAATGGCATAACTTTTTTACCTAAAAGATTGTGAGTTATAAACTTTTTCTAAAATAGAACAGGTTCATGGAAGTGACATCCATAATCACTCCAGTCACTAGCCCTGCCTTCGGCATCCCCCTCCTTGCGGTTAAGGTAACGACTTCGGGCATGGCCAATTTTTCCCATTATTTTTGTATCCGTAATAGTGCGAAAAAAAGGCCCGATCTGTTCTTCCTCCGTAAAAAATTCTTCTAATAATTCTGAACCTAATCTTTTCAAAAAAGCGCGTACAGTACTTTTGTGTTTACGAGCTGATTGTGTAATGATTTGTGATTTGTAATTTTATTTGAAAGGCTACTAGATGTATGAGTTGTGATAAATATTATGTGTTGAGGAGAATGTTGTATATAAATGTTTAGGTTATTCTCATCCTTAGTAGAAGGGGTGGGTGTGACAACTGATATGTAATTTTAGATAGTTGTTTTTTTATGGTTTTAATACCTATTACCCTAGAGAGAGAGAGTTGACTCTCATTGCCCATATAGAGAGAGGCACCAGCTGCTGAAATGTTTTCTGGTTGAGTCTCATCACTGGAAATAGCTGTCCATGACAGCGAGCGCCGATCGGAGTTTCCACCAAAATCTCATGTGCGGGCATATGAGACATTTTTTGGTCATCTATTTTTTTTAGGTTTGTGTCTCAGATTCTCTTTCCAGTTATTCCAACCTTGGTTGAGTTATTTTGGTATTGTTCCGAGTTGGTTGGAATTATTTTGAGTTATTTTGTTACTGTTTTATTTATTATTTGATCCTTATGACAAGTTACAATCACTGGAAAACATCCTTGACCAGATTTATTAGTAGGGATTCTACTGTGCCAGGAGAAAATATTCCTGGTATGAATTTCATCTCTTTTAGTAACCCTACAGAAGGGGTACTAATTCAATTCAACTGAACATTCACCAGCTTAATAGGAAAAATTATGTGGAATGGTTGAAAACTATCCAATTGATTTTAGAAGGTAAGGGGAAGCTTGGTTATCTGACAGGAGAAGTAGCAAGACCAACAAATGAGGATCTAGCTCTTCGAACCTAGAAATTGGAAATTTCCTTAATTATAGCTTGGTTAGTGAATTTTATGGAACCTACAATCGGTAAGCCATTTATGTTTCTACCGACAGCTAATGATGTTTGGGATGCAGTTAGGGATACATATTCTAATTTGAAAAATTCCTCACAGATTTTTGAGTTAAAGTATAAACTTTGGCATGCAAAACAAGATGACAGAGATGTAACTTCCTACTATAATGAATTGATGAATTTGTGGTAGGAATTAAACCTCTATTATGATGATGTCTGGGAATGTGCAAGTGACAACATCAAATCTTTGAAGAGACAGGAAAATGATTATGTCTTCATGTTCCTAGCATGACCAAGTAACATGTAGTGAGCTAGGTAAAGTGTGGGGCAAAATCCTAAGAAAAACTCATCTACCAACAATTCGTGAAATTTTTTCAGAAGTTAGGAGAGAAGAAGCACGAAAGAGTGTGATGCTTAAAAATTTTACTTATATATCAAAAATGGATAGTTCAACTCTAGCAATGCAGAGATTTCAAGAAGAAGAGAAAATTGATGGCAAACAATTGTGGTGTAATTACTGCAAAAAAAACCATAGCTCACATAAGAGATATGCTGGAAATTTCATGGTAAACCAAAAATTCTGAAAAAGATATCTAGTGGAGGAAGTCGTGCACTTCAAGCTAGTATCTCGGATCAAGAGCAACAATCTTCTTCAAGTTTGTTTCCTTTTACCAAGGAACAAATAGACTAACTGTACAAGCTTCTCGAGTCTCAAAAAACTCCTGCTTGTTCCTTAGCTCAAAAAGTTAACTATTTACAAACTGCTCTTATTAGTGTCAATTCTAATCATACCACAACTAACCATATGATTGGATTTTCAAATTATTTATCTTCATATAGTCCTTATGCATCCAATCAAAAACTTAAAATTGCAAATGACTATCTTTCAGCCATTACAAGAAAAGGTTATATTGTAGTGTCTCTGTCACTTACTCTTTATGATGTTTTTCATGTTCCAAAACTTTCTTGTAATCTATTATCTGTCAGTAAGCTAGTTCATAATCAAAATTTTCAAGCTAATTTCTTTTAAACTCACTGCATGTTTTGGGATTTGACCTCAAAGAGAATGATTGACAATGCTAAATAAAGTGAAAGACTCTATTTCTTTAATGATGGTTTTGAGTTGGGACAACAATCCCACCAAATAAGTACATGCTTTGAATCTAGTTATGTTTCCAATAATAATGTTATGTTATGGCATTTTAGATTACGCCATCCTTGTTTTAAATATTTAAAACATTTATTTCCTAAGTTATTTGATAATAAAGATTCATTTTTGTTTCATTATGAAATATGTGAATTTGCAAAACATCATTGTAATTTTTTTCCTTCGCAACCATACAAACCATCAAAACTATTCACTATAATTCACAGTGATGTTTGGGGACCTAATAAGATAAGTACACCTTCTGGTAAGAAATGATTCATTACTTTTACTAATGATCATACTCAACTTTGTTGGGTATTTCTATTGAAAGAAAAATCTAAAGTTAAAAAAGTTTTTAAAAACTTCTATAATATGATGCAAACTCAGTTTCAAACCAACATACATGTTTTCAGAAGTGATAATGGAAAAGAGTATTTCAACATGGCCTTTGAAAAAAAATTTCTGGAAAAAGGTATCATTCATCATAGTTCTTGCATTGATACAACTTAACAAAATGGAGTTGCTGAAAGAAAAATAGATATTTGTTGGAGGTGGCTCAGACATTAATTTTTACAACTAAAGTTCCTAAGTAATTTTGGGGAGAAGTTGTTTTAACAACATCATACTTGATAAATAGAATGCCCTCCAAAGTTTTACAATATCAAACTCCTTTTCAAGTTTTCACAAAAAGTTTTCCTCATGTTAGAATTTCAGCGGATTTTCCTCTAAGAGTATTTGGTTGTACAACTTTTGCTCATGAGCATAGAAAAATTGGAAAACTTGAATCCAGAGCTATAAACTGTGTTTTCATTGGTTATTCCCCACATCATAAGGGCTATAAATATTTTGATCCAATATCAAAAATTTTTTTTTGTCACAATGGACATCACCTTTTTTGAAACACAACCTTTTTTTAAAGATATTCATCTTCAATGGGATATTTCTAATGAAGATTCATTTGTCAACTATTGTGATGATGTATTTTTTACATATAATATAATTATTTCCCAAAATTCTAAGTCTAGTGCACCTATAGTAAATGACCAATATTTATATGTGGAAACTTTTCTTACTATGAGTGACGTTTCTCCAACATCTAGGCCTACATTTGAAAATCAAAATTTTGAACAATCATATTTGGAAACTGAAAATAAAGGGCAACCTTCTATAATGTCATAAGATAATAATATTATTGCAATAGGAAATAGATTCACAGAAGGTGACCAAACTTGGAAACATATTATTTACTCAAAGAATAATCATAAGCAAAGGAAAGACAAATTGACTATTCTGTATGACAATGATTCCAAACAAAGGAAAAATCAACATTATGAATCTAGTACAGGTAATTCCCATTCTTTTTCTAAGAATTATGATTTTGATATTCCTATAGCTTTTTGCAAAGGAATCAGATTCTGTACTAGATATTCTCTATCCAAATTTGTGTCATACTCAAACTTATCTCCATCTTTTTATGTGTTCACATCCAAACTGTCTAGTGTAAAAATTCCTAGAAGTGTACAGGAGGCTCTAAAAATTTCAAAGTGGAAGGAAGCAGTACTTGAAGAAATGATAGCTCTTAAGAAGAATAATACTTGGAGTGTTATAGCAATGCTAGCAGGGAAGGGTTGGAGCTTTTCGTAAAGGATTCACTCAGACATATGATATAGATTACTCTGAAACTTTTGCACCTGTTGCAAAATTGAACAGGGTAAAAGTACTTTTTATCTATTGCTACTAATCTAGATTGACCTTAATTAGATGTGAAGAATGCCTTTCTCAATGGAAACTTGGAGAAGGAAGTTTATATGGATAGTCCACTAGGTTTTGAAGAGAAATTTGACTCCAAAGTGTGCAAACTAAAAAAGTCTTTATATGGCCTCAAACAGTCCCCAAGAGCTTAGTTTGAAAAGTTAAAGCAGTCTGTCAGAAAATAAGGATATTCTCAGGTACAATCTGATCATACCTTATTTTTTAAATTCTCTTCTAAAGGAAATGTTGTTGTGTTAATAGTTTATGTTGATATTATTCTCACAAATAGTTTATGTTGATATTATTCTCACATATGATGATGTAGTTGAAATGAAAGGATTAAAGAAGAGTCTTGCATTAGAGTTTGAAATTAAAGATCTAGGAGCTCTAAGATATTTTCTTGGAATGGAAATTACCCATTCAAGGAAAGGAATTGTGGTATCTCAACATAAATATATTCTTGATCTCTTGAAAGAGACTGTAATGAGTGGTTACAGACCAACCGAAACTTCTATAGATCCCAATGTGAAACTTTGAGACAAATGAAGTGTTCCTGTCTATACTGGTAGATATTAGAAATTTGTTGAAAATTTAATCTACTTATCTCATACTCGACCGAATATTATCATTGTAGTCAGTGTTGTTACTCAATGCATGCATGCACCTTATGAAGAACATCTTGAGTTAGTATATAGAATCTTAAGATACTTGAAGTTGACTCTTGGAAAATGTATGTTTTTTAAGAAGACTAATCAGAGGAGTATTGAAGTATTTATAGATGTAGATTAGGTTAGCTTTGTAACTAACATAAGATCTACTTCAGGGTATTGTACTTTTGTGTGGGAAAACTTGGTTACTTGGAGAAGTAAAAAATAAAGTGTTGTTGCTCAAAGTAGTGCAGATACTGAATTTAGAGCACTGGCTCAAGAAATTTATGAGGTATTGTGGATAAAAAGAATTTTCAAAGAACTTAAGAAAAAGGTGGAACTTCCTTTAAAGTTAATCTGTGATAGTAAGGTTGCAATAAGTATAGCTCACAATCCTGTCCAACACGATAGGACGAAGCATATTGAGATTGATTGACACTTTATCAAAGAGAAACTTGAAGTTGGAACTATTTGTTTACCATTTGTTCTTTCTAGTCAACAAACAACGGACATTTTGACCAAAGGTCTTGCAAAGCATAACTTTGAACACATGATAAGCAATTTGGGTATGATTGATATATATGCACCAACTTGAGAGAGAGTGTAGGAAAATTAGGGGTTTAATTTTAGGAAATCATAATTATTTCTTTTTGTTCTTATTTTCTTTTATATTTTATATTTTCTTCCTTTTGTCTTCCTTGATTCTGGGAACTAAAGTTCTATATAAACTTGTGTATTCCTTTGTAAATGAATAAGAAATAGAGTAAATTTTCTCTCTATTTTCCTTCAATATGTAAATGTGAAATGGTTGTCAAAGGATAAGATAGCATGCTAGGAAATATGAATGTGTGGAAAATGTATGAGGTACATAAAATATGATAAATAAAATATTAAGGAATATATATATGGTTGTTGTGATAGAAAGTTTGTTAAATATGTCTGTGAATCTTGAATTATTGCTAAAATATTGTGTAATGGTCATAACATGCAATCTAGGTTGATGATTAAATGGAATATATTGGGTACTTAAATAATAAAATTATGTGTTAAAGCATGTCTAGAAATATAGATTAATAATTGATTAATAAACTATATAAAATTTTGTTTTAAGATTGTAAGGTGTGTGAATATAAAATATGTATCATAGTATATTTTTCAATATGGATTAGTACATAAGTGATTAAAAATGTGATAATTTTTAATGGTTGATTATTGAATAATTATAATAATAAAGAAAGAAGTTTGAAACTTATGTATAACGAATGTATTTGATATGAAAATAGGAGTTATATGACATATTTAGAGTCATAAAAATATTATTAATCATAGTTATGTATTAAGAATTTATTGGCTTTGATTGTATGGAAAATTAATTAAAGTATGCCAACATTATTTAAATAGTTATATATAATGAAATATCATATAATTTTATGATTTTAAATTTTATAATCATATTTTCATTATAAATGTAAAGTGAACTTCAATTCTAGAAAATTAATATATAAAGAAAATAAATAAGTAATAACCTTAATTGCCTAATTCTCAACTTATGGACTAATTAGAGATAGATGGTGTACTATTGCGGGGGCAATATGATACCGATATTGATATGATTTAGGAAAGGGTGGCGATAGCTCCGAGGTAACATGACTTGTTTGAGGTAAATGTGGTGATAGCTCCGAGGTAATATCAATTAAAATATTATATAGAAATTAATTAAAATACATAAAGATACACATTGAGAGGTAAATGTGTGAGGTAACATGACTTGTTTATATAAGTTTTATCATGACATGAATTATATGAATTATTAGTATTTAATAAGGTAAGTTAAAATTGATAATTGAGTTATATATATTACCATTGAATTTGGTAATATTGCATAGCCATGTGTTTATCCTTGTATAGTATATGTTGGATTATTGTCAATCGTGTTGTGAACTATTTATCATGCATTCTTGTTACGGTATGTTAAAACTTTAACGCTTATATAGAATGAGATTTGAGTTAACTAAATTAAAATAATATTTGGAAAATTAATTAAATAAAAATAAGATATGGAAACTAATTAAATAAAAATAATAAGTGAAAATTTATTTAAATTAAGATTATATGTGAAAATTTAATAAATGATCTCAAGAACAGGGTAAGAAAGGAAATAAAATATGGTAACATGAGAAGATGTCATATATTTAATATTTTATATATTACGTATGATTGAATATATACAATTCATGTCTTGATACCAATATAACGATAATATAATGTAACGTGAAGTTTTTTTTATAATATTTTCTAAATTTTGTGCATTGATTTATTTAAATTATGCTATAATATTTATACCACATGTTTATATGACTGCATATGAAAACTTAAATGCTTATATATACCACTAAACTGAAATGACTTAGCATGAATTTTTTTCACGTAGGAACTAGAGCTTACAAATAGTAGATTGTGAAGTTGATAGAAGAAGTAAAAGTCCATACTAGAGGAGACGCGTCAGACCTAGTTTGAAGGTTAGGTATAAGTTATTTTTGTATTTTGTTCACGATCATATATATGGGTTTGATAGACATGTTTTGTATATAGTTAAGAACATGTTTTATATTTGATATTGTATATATAAATAGTTGGATGTGAGGTTTGGTAAGTCAAAAATTGTTAAGTTTGATAATTATAATCAAGTATAATATGTTTATATAACATGATGACATGTTTTGATAATTGAATTCGTATGTATATTCGGATATGAACAAGTCAATTAAATTATGAAATGAAAGGATTTAACTCGGGCTAGTTTTATTTAGTTCATCCGTGTCATTCAGCTTGTATAATGGGATTATTCCTATTATATAGGCGAGTGTCACAAGCCATATGAATGAAATTATCCGACGCATGATCTGAAGTTAGCAACAATTGTATTAGCTCTGAAGATCTGTTGACATTATCTATATGGAGAGAAGTGTTATATCTATACAAATCATAAGAGTTTGAAGTACCTACTCTCACAGAAGGAGCTAAATCTTAGACAAATGCAGTGGTTGGAGCTAATTAAATATTATGATTGTATCATTGACTTCCACCATGGAAAAACGAATGCAGTGGTCGATGCTTTGAGTTGAAAGATTCTAGTAGGTAAATTTGAATATTAAGTAAGATTAGCTACTTGAATTTCTTATAATAATGTATTATAAGAGGACTTACCTTTAATTGCAGAGCTCCGGATCCAACCTACATTGCTACAAAGAATTAAGGATGCTCAGAATGCAATGGCTGATGCTTTGAGTTGAAAGACTCTAGCAATTAAATTTGAATACTAAGTAAGATTAGCTACTTGAACTCCTTATAATAATGTATTATAAAAGGACTTACCCTTGAATTATAGACCTTCGGATCCAACCTATATTATTCAGAAGTAGGATCCTAGGCTTATAACAATTGGTGAAGTTGTATTCAAAGGGAAGAGACCTAAGTATGCAGTGGAGGTAAATGGTAGTATTCACTGCAAAAACAAATTATGTGTGCCTAATATGCTAGAGCTAAAGTAAGAAATTCTTAAGAAAACACATAAGATAACTTACACTATGCATCCCGATAGCAACAAAATGTATCAAGATTTGAAGCCTTATTATTGATGGCCAGTATAAAGAAAGACATCATAGACTTCACTACCAGCAGGTGAAAGCATAACACCAATTTCCATTAAGATTATTATAACCTATCCCCATACCAAAGTGGAAATGGGAAAAAAGTTACTATAAACTTTGTGTTGAGGTTTCAATTAACTCAAAAGAAGCATGATGCACTATAGGTTATTGTAGATTGGTTAACCAAATTTGTACACTTTCTGCTAGTTCGGATGGACTACTCACTAGATAGATTAGCAGAAATGTATGTACAAGAGATAGTTTGACTACAAGGTGTATCGCTGTCTGTTATTTTCGATAGAGATCATCGATTCACCTCACAGTTTTGAAAAACTCTATAGAGATCCTTGGGTACCTGACTCCACTTCAGTATGACTTTTCATTCTTAGACAAATGGATAATTAGAGTAGGTAATCCAGTTGTTAGAGGATGTGTCACGGAGCTATATGATCAAGTTTGTACGAAGTTGGAACAAGTACTTGTCTCTGATGGAGTTTGCATTTAATAATAGTTATCAGACAAGTATCAACATGGTTCCATACGAAGCATTATATGTTAGGATATGTAGATCTCCGATTTGTTAGACCGAGCTTAGTGAACAAAAGATATTGGGACCTAATTTGGCTTAGTAGATAGAGAAAAAGATTAAAGTATTTAAGGATAGGCTCAAAGAAGCCAGAGGCAGACTTAAGTTTTGTAATATCTGCTAATTTAGGCCCCGAGTCTCACGTGTCGCGAAGTTGACGCATTTGACCGATCGGAGTCTAAATTCGGATTTTTACAAAAAAAAATTGACCAATTAATGACTAAATTAAATGATAAATGCCTAATTGAGTGATTATAAGGTTTAAATAAGTTAATTTATGGTAAAGGACAAAATTGCAAATTTTGATAAGTTTTGGGGTCAAATTGCAATTTATCAAAAGTTGGAGGATTAATGAGATTAATTGCTAATCAACATATTAATTTTGGGGACATTTTAATAGGTTTGGCCGGCCACTCAATGAGGAATAATGGGATTAATGGGTTCATTAAGCCCAATGTCAAGAAATGGTCAAGATGGTGGGTCCCACATGAAGATTTATGGGTACCCTATTTAATGCCTTTTTTTCTTCTTCTTCTCTTCATTTTCTGCCTTTTTCTCTCTCTTAAAATACCAGTCACGCCAGCCATTTCTTTTCCTCCATAGCTCACCTTGATTTCTAGAGAGAGAAATGAAGAGAAGAGAAGGGAAAAAGCAAGACAATGTGATCTTCATGGTCCATAACTCCTAAGGAAGCTGGAAAGAGCAAGAAAAGGAAGAAAAATCAAGTTTGGTAGAGAGAGAAAATCTCCAAGGTTATAATCAAGTGAAGAAAAGTGTAAGGTAAGAAGCATCTCTTCTTCTTCATCATCTTTTCTTAAAGGAAGTTCAAATTTTGAGCTCATCCAAGACTTATGTGGAAAGAGAGAGAAACTAGGGTTTTGAGAGAGAAAAAGAGAGTTTGGGGTCTTGAGAAAATCAGATGGTAATAATGATTTATGATGTTGTAGGAGTTCCAAGTGACAAGAAACAAGCTCTAAGGAGCAAAGAAAAAGAGAAAGCTACCTAGAAGAGCGAAGGAGAAATATTAAGGTTTGTGCATAATTTAAGGCAATAGCCTATTTTTGTTTGAAATAATGCATGTTGAACATGATTTTAGATAAATGCATTTCAAGAATGATGATGATTATGGTATGAAACCATAGGTTTAGACAAGTATGAATGAGATCCTTGTGTGACATTGAATTAATGATGCATGTTAGAACCTTAGAAATGCATGAAATATAATTTGGTATGATTTAGATGATGTTAGAATGAATGAAAAGTGAATATGCAGATTTTCTGTTGAAAGTCATGGGCATGACTATTGAGTCATGGGCGTGAACTTGAGGGTTCACGGTTGTGACTGATTGTGTCACTGTTGTGACTTCTGGGTGGAAATGGTACTATTCATTCTAGAAGTGTTCACGGGTTGGAATCACGGATGTGAACTTATTCACGGGCGTGAATGAATAATCATGACCGTGAATGCTTTGGGGCGATTCATTCCAGTAGTGTTCACAGCTTGGGATTACGGGCGTGAAATTAGTAATCACGGTCGTGAATGCTGTGTATGAGTAATTATGAATGCGGTTATCAAATGAAGAATTCAGGTAAGTAAATGAAAGTCATTGTCTATTCAGTGAAATAAGAATGATTATATATATATATATATATATATATATATATATATATATATATATATATATATATATATATATATATATATATATATATATATATATATATATTGATGTGAGAACGTGTTATGTTGTGATATAGAAAAATGAATGTTGATACGGATGAGATATGTAAATTGACACGGATGATATATGAAATATGATACGAATGACATATGTGAACTAATATAGATAATAAACATGAATATTGATATGGATGTGATTGGAAGTAAATAGAGATATATGAATTATATGATATTGAATAAGCCCTAGAACAACTACCTAGAACTATACTAAGGATAGTTTAGCATGCCAAGCAGGGGGGAAGTATGATGAAAACCATTAATGGAACAATTTACGACGCGAGTAATGGCACGGATTATGAATACTATACCAGTAATGGCACGATTTTCTATGCCGGTAATGGCACGATGTTCTACACTGGTAATGGCATTTATATGTGCACATCATATTGTCGTGTGGCACTCCTAAGTGCCTGGATAGCAACTCCATTATCCTAGTTTGGAGTTCATAGGTGTTGTGAGCTAATATATATATAAACGATGGAAAGTGGTATACATATATGAATACATGATTGATGATGTAAAAGAGATGTTTATAATTAATGGAAATGAAAATGATATTTGTCATGTATGCATGGAGTCATTATTATATGAGATAGGATCATAACGAATAGAATTGTATGGAAGAACATTAATATAAAAAATGATACATGCTATTGCTTGTTGCATGAAATAGTATATTGCCTTATTTATATGCACAACTAAGCTTATAGGTTAGCGTGGGAGTTCCTTCCGCACAGATATAGAAAGGTAGCTGAAGGTGATAGATAAAGCAAGAGGTGATCCTATGCAAGTAAAGCAGTCAAACCTTAAGAAAGTGAGTTACAAGCTTTGAAATTTTTTTGTATATGACTTTTTATTTTAAAGAGTTTTAGAGTTTGTAAAACTTACTTTTAAAGTTTGTTTAAGAATTAATTTGATGTTTAAAATTACTATCTTATGTAAATAAATTGTACCCTGGTTTTATGCATATATCTACATATATATGAATGTTGAGAAAATAAAGGTAAAATAATAATAATAGCGAATTGAAGAAGTAAAGAAGACAGGCAGTAGCGCTCCCTTATCCGGGCACGTGCGGTGATCGGGTGAGGAGGTGCTACAAGTCTTATGCAAACTTGAAACGTAGGAATATTGAGTACGAGGTTGTTGATAAGGTATTTTTAAAAGTGTCTCCCTAGACAAACTGCTTCGTTTCAAAAGAAAAGACAAATTGAGTCCCAAATTTATTGGTCCATAAGAGGTGATAGGGTGAGTGAGACTAGTAGCTTATAGATTGACTTTGCCTCTCGAGCTAGAGAAGATTCATAATATGTTCCACATGTTTATGCTCAGAATGAATCAATTGGATTCATCCCATGTCATCCAAGTAGAAGACATAGAGGTACAACCAGATTTGACTCAAAAAGAAGAACTAATAGCTATCTTGGCAAAGGAAGTGAGACAACTCTAAAATAAATAAATACCTCTAGTGAAAATCCTATGGCAAAGATATTATTCAGCCGATGAGGCGATATGGAAAGTCAAGAAGATCATAAAAATTCAATATGCTCAGCTATTTAGCAACGACTTACCAGGAATAATTTTGAGAAAAAAATCTTTTAATGGGAAGAGAATTGTCATGTATGCGATATGGACCCTGATCGTGAAGGTATATTATAGTCATTTGTACTCCAGTACAAAGGCGTATTTATCAGAGTCTAAATACAGATAAATAAATATGAAAAATCTACTTTCATATAATAATAAAGATGTTCAATATGAATATTGAATTGATGAAATGTTGCAATTTCGTTCTATGCACATAAATCAAGACAACAAATCGGGTCATAAATACAAAGGTTTTGTCCGAAAGTAAAAATATGATTTAAATATATCAAAATATAGATAATATTATTTTAAGTCCTTAGTTAGAATTATAAAGCAATATTTTAAAGTTTAGGGCCCAAATTGTGAAAATACAGTCTCTAGTGCGGGGTTGTAATCTGATCTTTTGATCGAGAGTTAGAGAGATGCGTTCACGATTAAAATGATACTAATGTAATTGTAATTGAATTATAATATTTTAAAAATTGATAAATTAGAAATCAGATGTTTTAATAATTTTTATGGGTTGAGTTAAGAAAATTAACTACACCGTAAAATACAATTTTCACACCGGATGTCGATTTGTAAAATCAAAGAGATCGTTTCAAAAAAAATATTTTATAATTTTTGGAATATTTAATTTAACATAATTAAGTTATTTAAGGGTCAGATTTTGAAGAAATAAATTAAATCATGAATTATTTTAGAAGAAATTTGGTGATTGGTGGAAATTTAGTCTAAGTCAAATGGAATTAATATGTGATTGGGTCACTTGTCAACTTAAGAAATTAATTAAAATTTAATTGGCCAATAGGAGCTTGGATTAAACTTAATCAAGATTAATTAATCACTAATTGGACTATAAAAAAGTAAATTTAGTTTTTATTTTCCATTTTCCATATAATAAATTCAAAAAAAAATCATCTTCTTTTTCCCCATCCTCCATGCTGAATCATTGAAGCTCTCCTCTCATTTGATTTCTTCCATTTTCCTCCCATAGATTATCATAATTACCACCATCCAAGCATAAAGAGCAAGCAAACTTAGATTAAGGTGAAAAAAATCTGTAGGAAATTGGGGAAGGCTTGGCCGAAATTTTCTAGCTTATGAGAAGGTGAGAAATTCCTCTAATTTCTTTTGTTTTCTTCATGGCATAATGTTGGTGAGCTTGATTTTTTTTTTATGTTATTGCAAGAATTTGGGAAAAATTGGTGAAAATTAGAAAGAACCATAAAGTTAGGGTTTGATGAAAAAATGGAAAATTAATGGAATTACATGAAGAAATGAGTTAAGTAGAGGATGGAAAGAGTAATAATGATAGAAATTGAGAAGAAATGAATTTTATAAAATTTTGGTGAATTGTTAGGAAATTAATTAGGTTATGGCCGAAATTAATGAAGAGTGAATTATGGAACCCTAACTTGATTTTGATGATCTTTGAATTGTGGTGATGTTGGTAATGAGAAGATAATATTAGATTTAAGGAAAACAATTGATATAATATTTAAGGTTCTTTTGAGGAAATTATTTAGGTGGAGATTTGAAATTTTGTGTGGGAGAAATTGGAATTTTTAGATAAATTAAGTAAAAATAGAAAATAGAAATATAAGAAAAAATAAATTGAAGAGAAAATTTAATTAATTTGGATTTTTTTGGAAATTTCACGTGAATAATGTATAGCGTAAAAAAATACCAGTAAAAAAGTGAGAGCCAAGAAAATTAAATGAGTAGTTTGATTCTCATTTAAATTTGGTAATTTTATTGGCTCATTAACCGATTATGAATTTAATGGTTATTCAGAAATATCATCAGGACAAACACCAGGAGTAGAGAAAGTAAAGGAGCCGACAATCTCTGGCAGACTACTGTAAATATTTATGCACCAACTTATAATATAGGTCATTTGTGATTTAGATTGAATTTATATGTAATTTGGCATGAAAGATTTTTATAAGGAATTGACCATAATAATAATAATAATAATAATAATAATAATAATTATTATTATTATTATTATTATTATTATTATGTAATTATTATTATTATTATTATTATTATTATTATTATTATTATTATTATTATATATGAAATAGATTTGCATTTTTTAAAATAGTCATATATATAATATTTATGAAATTGTTAAATATTTGGAAAATTATTGGAAATATATTTCATGAAAATGAAATATTTTGATAAAGAAATTGTATTAGTGAAATAAATATTTTAACACATTATATATGATGTTATTCTCATATATTAGTTTAGACAGTGAGCTGGAGAATTGTTGGTATGCCAATATGGTAGAAATTTCATGACCTGTAGTTATTTTAGTCATAAGAGGTATTATATAACTCATGTGGTTATCTTGGATCATACATATTATTTATTTACCGATGCTATTGTTATCTTTGATCAATAGTAGTTATGTGGTTATCTTGAATTAAATGATATTATTTTGGTTCATATGATTATCTTTGTGATGTATGCATGGGAACCATACATGAAAGACAATCTTTTGTCAATAGAGTGGAGTAATCTTATCTTATTGAAATAGACCTAAAAAGAGTTCAAAAGCCTATTCAAATGATTCAAATCAATGTATGGCATATTCCAAGTCATTGGAGGTAGCATTGGAGCTTTGAGAGTAATATTGGGCCTAAAATTCACAATCAAACTTATGGCCTAACATTACACAAAAACAAGCCTAAAGTGAAGATAAAAAAAGTCTTTTATGAAGATTCAAGTCAATGGGCTAAACAAGGCAAAATCCATAAGATTGAATATTACAAGTAATGTGTAAGTCATGTGCAAGTCATGTGCTAGGAGTCATGTGCCAAACAAGTGCAAAACATGTGTCATCTATGTGCAAGACATCATGTGTCAACCATGTGCTCAATATCATGTGCTTATTTATGAAATTTGGGCTTAACTTGTAATTGAACTTAATAATGTAAATAAGCTACCTATTATCTATCTATAGTATAAATAATGAGAATGACATCATGTGGGCCAAAGTATATGAAATCCAACCCTCCACTTATCTTATTATAGAAAGATTTAATTAGTGTCCTAATTCAAATAGGACTCTACTTTTTAGAATTTGAGTTAGAATATGAGTGTACTTTTAGAAATTGAGTTAGAATAGGACTTATTTATCCTTTTCCATAAATGATTCCAAGAATTAGGGCTATAAATACTCATTTAGACTTATTTTACAAGGGATGAATGAATAAAAATAAATTTGAGTATTTTTCTTTAAACTGAGGCAAATTTGCATCTCTTTATTACCTTTAGGGATTAGCTACAAGTGATATTGCTTGTGGAGTGACTATTTTTAATAATCCCTATAATTTTGGTTCTTTGCTACATTGGTTAGCTTTGGGTCGAATTCAATCTATGATCACTATATCTTTAGGTTTGTTTACATTATATTGTTAAGGAGTTTCAATGCATGGTCTTTGGAGTTTCGCATCAGTTTGGTATCAGAGCTTTTTGTTAAGTAGTCATTATCTATCTTTTAAAAATGATGCGACTGGGCCAAAGTATTCCCAAAAAGTCACCCATCCTGGTACTGACCTTACTCAAGAACGCTTAATCGACCGCTTAACCGCTTTGAGCCAAGCACTTCCCAAAAGGTCACCCATCATGGTACTCCCCCTGCGAAAGCACACTTAACCAGAAAGAGCACTTACCATTCAGCCAAAAGTTTAAGCTAATAGTAGAGGCGCAACTCTATTCCTTTATCCAAGATTAAACAAGGGCCATCAGTTTCTTGACTTTGTGTGCTACCTGGCCAAATCCATTCCACACTCTTTAAAACTGCTTTGAGGATGTTCGTCCTTGAACTTGGCACAGGACAGTGGGATCCAGACCCAACTTCAGGCTCTGATACCAAATGATGCGACTGGGCCAAGGTATTCCTAAAAAGTCACCCATCTTGGTACTGACCCTGCTTAAGGCCGTTTAACTGCCATGAGCCAAATACTTCCCAAGAGGTCACCCATCATGGTGTTCCTCCTGCATAAGCAGGCTTAACTGGAAAGAGCGATTATTGTTCTGCCAAAAGCTTAAGCTAATAGCAGATGTTGCCCAGATATTAGACCAAGAAGGGGGGTTGAATTGGAGTTTCAAAAATTAAACTTTAAGGTGCGGAAATAAAATTGTTAATTTTAGAAGGGATAGAGAAAATCAGACACAAAGATTTATAGAGGTTCAGGTATTAACAAACCCTACTCCTCTCCCCAATCGCAATTGGGAGTTTCACTAACACACTAAGTGTTACAATGGAGTTTTACAAGCTCACTCCCAACTATGGTGTTTCTCACAATGGCTCACACCTAATCCAGAAATCCCTTGTATTTTAATGGCTCACACAATAATCAATTTCTTTGTGTTTTAAAGGCACACACAAACAACCTACACTTTGTGTTTTATAGGCTCACACAAACAACCTACACTTTGTGTTTTACAGGCTCACACAAACAACTTACACTTTGTGTTTTACAGGTTCACACAAACAACCTACACTTTGTGTTTTACAGGCTCACACAAATAACCTTTTAATTTGTATTTTGGAGGTTCACACAACTAACCCTTACAAGTGTTATTCTCTTAACCCAGAACTACCCAATGCTTACTTGAGTAAAGATTACAGAGATAACTACTTATGAATCTTTATTGCTCAAATATAAGGAGCAATAAGATTTTTACAGAGAATGACTTAGTTTTCAAAGAATAAAAGTACAAGATAGCTTGTGATTTGAAGTATATGCTAATCTTTTGTTTTTCTTGTCATTCTCTTGTTTCTTAATGCAAAAATGACTTCCATTTATACTTCCATGGCTGAATATAGCCATTGGGGTGCATTAAATAAGAAACTAGCCGTTATACCAACCAAAAAATTGCGCCTGACATTTTTCTCTTTCATTGTTCATGGGCGTGAATATGCTTGTCACGGGGGTGACAGTTCTTCCCAAGCCGTGACTGAAGTGGTGACCTTGGTCGTGAAGCTCTCTGGTATGTTTTGACATATAGAGTCACGGGCGTGACTTTAATCAATCACGGGCGTGACACTCTTCCCAGCTGTGAACCAAGTGGTGACTCTGGTCGTGAAGCTCTCTGGATGAAATTGAATGAAGCCTTCACGGGGGTGACACATTCATTCACGGGGGTGAACATCTTCCCAGCTGTGACCCAAGTGGTGACTCTAGTCGTGAAGCTCTCTGGAATGAAATTTGCATGAAGCTTCACGGGGGTGACACCTTTCTTCACGGGGGTGACACCTTTCTTCACGGGGGTGACTGAAATTCTTACTTCACGGTTTGGTTTTCCTTCATGGTCGTGAACTTCAAATGTTGGTTTCTTGGTAACGGCTAGTTGGCTTCACGGGAGTGACTCCTAGAGTCACGACAGTGAACATGCTACTTCTTGCTTTTTGTTTCTCAAAGATTATTCTTCCAATTCTCCATTCTTGCTATTTTAATTCATGTCCTGTATAATATAGTTACAAAAATAAGTATGTTAAATACAATATTGCTATATTATTTATTATCATCAAAATGACGGAAATACCCCTCAAGGTTAACAATCTCTCCCTTTTTGATGGTGACAAATATTCTAGCAATATGTGATTTTGAGAAGTCTCCCCCTCAAAATATACTTAGAATAAAAAATATAATATGCAAGAATAGTAAATAAAAATGTAGCATTTTAACTAGTTTTTAAGTATATGCAAGTTATATGAGAAGTATATCCAATACATACCGTAATTCCTTTTCAAGACATAAAGTATATGTAAGGTGTATCATGGCATGTTTTTATTTGTAACTTGCTCTTAAGGTGTATGCAAAGTATTCTCAGGTTAAATTTAAAGTGTATAAAAGCTCAGTTTTTCTACTTTGCATTTGAAAAGTTGAATCAAGATTTTTAAATCAATTCAAAGTCTGTTTCACTTTTTGATTCACTATTCTTATTATTGCTAGTTTGATACTACTTTCCCTTATCATATATTATCTATCATATATTGCTAGTTTTCTCCCCCTTTTGTCATCAATCAAAAAGAATATGTAGATTAAAGTAAACAAAAGCAAATATATATTATGAAGGAAGGGATACAAACTATGAAAGGAAATTTAAGATTTCCTACATAAGCAAACATAACAAACAAAAAATGATCAAACATAACAAATTTAGGCTACACTCTAGCCTATATCCTAGCCAGACATCCTATCATGAAGCCTAGCTACTTCAGCCTCAAGACTGTCTATCCGAAACTCCATGAAGTCCTTGAGGTTTTCCAACCTCTCATCCATGGATGTCTGCAACTGCTCGAAACGTGGTGCCAAGAGGTCGACCACCTGCTGTGCTAAAGATGGTGTGGAGGCTGAGGACTGTCCAATGTCCTGCCTGATAGCTGGAGTTGCTTCCTCAATCCTAGCCCTCTTTTTCTGCTGGACTCCCTGAAGGTCTGCTTTAAAATCCTCCGTGTCATGATCTTCCCAGATAATCTCTCCAGCAGTATCAGTGAAGCGGTAGAAGATATCGTTCTAAAAAATGATTCCGACAGCTGCTCCCATCTTGATGAATGACTCTATATCCAGCCTATCTCGTGGGTGTGCAGGAATGATGTTGAAGTGATGGTTATCTAGCTTCAAGTAATTGAGCTTCACTTCCATATGAGTGACATAAGCTCAAATCAGGATATCTTCTGTAGGCTTGGTGGCGATGGAGAGAAGATGGTTTGCAAACCATCTGGAAAGCGCCACTGTGATTCCCCTACGAGCCATCTCAAATAGGAAGAGTTATGACTTCCTAATAGTTCCATTGCTCTCTCCCCGAGCAAAAATGCTATAGGTTAGAAACCTATGCAAATACCTGTGTACTGGGGTCCTGAGATGTGTGCTCTTAGTTTTCTTGACATCCCAGCTGCAATCCGTGCCAAAATGTGTCCATGCTGCAGGGGCAGAGAATTCTACCTCAGTCTCATTCAGAATGCCATCAGATGGTAGGTTGAATAATTCTCCAAAAGCGATGGCACTGAGGGTGTTTTCATTTTTGCAGAGTTGGAATTTCACCACTCCAGTTGGTGAAACTTGCAAGGTGCTGAGAAATTCCAGTGTTGGCTCCCATAGGGTTGGCAGATGAATTTGAACAAATTCTCTTAGATGACAGGCTTGAAGTTGCTCTGTCATAGCCATCTCAAGTCCGAGATTACGGACTGTCTTCCATTCAAAGGACCTTGATGATAAAATAGGTCTCTTCTTCAAAGTTGCATACCGAGGATGGCAACTTACGGGAATGATGCTCATGAGGTAATCTGAATACCTCTTTAGTGCATGAGACTTCTTTCTCTTTCCCTTTGATGAAGCAGACTCCATATTTGAAGAAATTTAGTAGTTGATGGAGTTGAAGAAGATTTTGATAGAAATTTTGATAAAAGACCCTAGAAGTGTATGATTTTTGCTGAAGATTCGAACTTTTTGATGGTATTTATAGTGAAATATCAAGGCTTTGGAGTCGGAATATTCAATGTCTCAATGAATGAGAGTAAATGAGAGTGGTTTTGGAAGATGGAGAGTTGAAATGAAGATTGTAACCGGATGTTTTCTTATATATTCAATACATTCACGGGCGTGGCTTGGGGTGTCACGGGTGTGAATAGTCGTGTTCACGGTTTGCTGAAGCAGTGTTCCACCCGTGAATGAAAGCGTGAATGCGTTCACGGGCGTGATCCATGAACATCACGGGCGTGCATGATCATAGGTCACGGGGGTGAATATATTGTCACGAGCGTGAACTGTTGAATTTCACTACTTATACCCGTGAAGCAAGCCGTGACACAAGGCGTGAAAGTATCTGTGAGTTTTTGGGTGTAATTAATCACGGGCGTGACGGTTCTTTGCCACGAGCGTGACAAAAGTCGTGAAACTATGTTTCACCACTTGACGCCGTGAATCATGTCGTTACCCAAAGCGTGAAAGCTTCAATGAGTTTTTGAAGCGTAATGGTTCACGGGAGTGAAAAAGCGTCACGGGAGTGAATATTCTTATCCACGAGCATGACTCAAGCCGTGAAACAATGTTTCACTACTTGAAGCCGTGAAGCATGTCGTGAACCAAACGACACTGCCTCTTTGAGCCACTTAAGTCACGGGCGTGAGTATAAGTCACGGGTGTGACTCCCCTATAATTTTCATCAGATTGAAATTAAGTTCTGCAACAAGACTAAATCATTTCAACAAATATTTTACTTCATAAAGCATAAATTCTCATCAAAAAAACTTTATCTTATAACTTGTGAGATGTTTTAAGATCAACAATTAAAAATTTCATATTTTTGTAATAACAAGGTTAATCCATCAATCATACCTAGTTCTCTTCTAATGAAATTAAATCTTTCCTCATTTAGAGACTTAATAAAAATATCTGTTAATTGCTTTTCTGCGCATACAAATTCTAATTCAACATCTCCATATTGAACATGATCTCTAATAAAGTGATGTCTAATGTCAATATGTTTACTTCTAGAGTGTTAAATAGGATTCTTTGAAAGATTTATAGCACTGGTGTTGTCACATTTTATAGGTATATGGTTCATCTCATGACCATAGTCCTTAAGTTGTTGTTTTATCCAAAGAATTTGTGTACAACAACATCCAACTGCTACATATTCAACTTCAGTTTCTTGCTAAAGCAACTGAAACTTGTTTCTTGCTAAACCAAGAAACCAAACATTCTCCAATGAAGTGACAAGTACCTGAAGTGTTTTTTCTATCCAAAAGACTACCAGCATAGTCTGCATCTGAATATCCTATAATATCGAAAGATGAATTCCTAGGATACCATAAACCTAGATGCAATGTTCCATGTAAATATCTTAAAATTCTTTTTACAGCATTTAAATGAGATTCTTTAGGACATGATTGAAATTGCGCACATAAGCAAATACTATACATAATATCGGGTCTAGAAGCAGTGAGATATAAAAGTGATCCGATCATACCTCTTAAAGCTTTTCATTAATGCTCTTACCCTTTTCATCTTTGTCCAATTTTATTGATGTACTTATAGGAGTCTTGGCATTTTTGCATCCTTCCATACCAAATTTTTGATTAAGTCTTTGGCATATTTGGATTGGTTGATGAATATGCCCTCATTGCTTTGTTTGATTTGTAGACCAAGGAAATACTTAAGTTCTCCCATCATGCTCATTTCAAATTCCCTAGTCATGCACTTAGCAAATTCTTGACAAAGCAGCTCATTAGTAGAACCAAATATTATATCATCAACATAAATTTGAACAATTATTATCTCATGCTTATGCTTTTTGATGAACAGTGTAGTGTCAACATTTCCCTTTGTGAAGCTATTTTCTAGTAAAAAAGAACTTAGTCTCTCATACCAAGCTCTTGGAGCTTGTTTTAAACCATATAAAGCTTTTGAAAGTTTAAAAACATGATTTGGCAAATCATAGCTTTCAAAACCTGGTGGTTGTTCTACATACACTTCTTCATCTATATAGCCATTTAGAAATGCACTTTTCACATCCATTTGAAAAAGTTTGAAATTCATGTGACATGCATATGCTAAGAGTATTCTTATAGCTTCTAATCTAGCTACCGGTGCATATGTTTTATCATAGTCTATACCTTCTTCCTGATTATATTCTTTTGCAACTAGTCTTGCTTTATTCCTGGTTATTAACCCTTGTTCATCTAACTTATTTCTAAATACCCATTTGCTGCCTATGATTGGATGATTCTTAGGTCTTAGTACTAGGTTCCATACCTTATTTCTCTCAAATTGGTTGAGTTCCTCTTGCATGGCAATTACCCAACTTTTATCATTAAGAGCCTCATCAATGTTTTTAGGCTCAATTTGTGAAATAAAAGCTATGTCAGTAACTAAATGCTTGAAATGAGATCTAGTACTTACTCCCCTTAATAGATCACCAATTATTTGCTCTTTTGGATGATTTCTGTTCATTCTCCATTCTTTTGGAAGTTCTTGCTCCATTTGTTCTTGATTTTGAGGTAGTAGATTTTCTTGATCGTTTTCTTCTTTTCCATTTTCGATGACAAGTTTTTCCATATCATCTACAACATCATCAAGAGCACTACCTTTCACAAGATCAAGTTTACTAGATTCATTAAAAACAACATGCATGGATTCTTCCACTGTTAATGATCTTTTATTAAATACTCTATATGCTTTGCTGGTTGTAGAGTATCCTAAAAAGATACCATCATCAGACTTATAGGAGAATTTTCCAAGATTGTCCTTGGTGTTCAATATAAAACACTTGCATCCAAATACTCTAAAGTATGATACCAAGGGCTTTCTTCCATTCCATAGCTCAAATGAGGTTTTGTTTAAAAGAGGTCTTTTGAAAACTCGATTTGAAATATAACATGCAGTGTTTGTGGCTTCTGCCCGAAAATAAGTTGGTAATTCATATTCATTAAGCATTGTTCTTGCCATTTCAATTAATGTTCGATTTTTCCTTTCAACTACTCCATTTTGTTGAGGTGTTCTAGGAGATGAAAAATTATGTGAAATGCCATGTTCAAGACAAAAACTTTCAAAGTTTTAATTTTCAAATTCTTTACCATGATCACTTCTTATTTTTGAAATGCAGTACCCTTTTTCATTTTGAACTCTTTTAGCAAAGTTTTTGAAATTTTCAAAAGCATCACTCTTTTGAGCTAAGAAAATTACCCAAGTAAATCTAGAGTAGTCATCTATGATGACAAATGCATAATGTTTTCCTTCTAAGCTAGCAACCCTAGTAGGTCCAAATAAGTCTAAATGTAGGAGTTGAAGGGGTTTTGAAGTACTTACTATGTTTTTGGCTTTGAAAGATGACTTGTGTTGCTTTCCTCTTTGACAAGGATCACATGTCTTGCCTTTTTCATATTTAACTCTTGGTAATCCTTTTACTAGCTCTTCTGTGTTGAGACTTTGTATTAAATCCATGTTAGCATGACCAAGTCTTCTATGCCACAGCCAAGATTCATCACTAGTAGTCACAAAACACTTAGAGGAATGGTTAGATAGTTCATGTAAGTTTATTATGTACGTATTGATATCTCTATTTCCTTTAAATATTTCTTGACCATCAATAGAGATTACAAGACATTCATTTGAAGTGAAGATTACTTTGTTTCCTTTATCACATAATTGACTTACACTTAACAAGTTATGTTTCAAGCCATCAACAAGTAAAACATCCTTAATAAAAGTAGTACCATTAACACCAATAGAACCAATGCCAATTACCTTACCCTTTGCATTGTTTCCAAAGGTAACTTTACCTCCATCAATACTTTTGATTTCATTGAAGAGTTCTTTATCTTCTGTCATATGCCTTGAGCATCCACTGTCTACTAGCCATGCATTTTTGTTTATTGTGGACTTGAGGCATACCTAGAGAGTTACAAATCAAGTATGGTATTTAGGTACCCAAATGAATTTGGGTCCTTGGGGGTTAGCACATGAAGGTTGCCAATGAGCCTTCCTTATCTAACAATTTTTATTTACGTGACCAATTATCATACAATAATTACATTGTTTCGGTCTAAACTTACTTTTTGGTCTTACAATGTATTTGAATGCCATAATTCTATTAGACTGATTTGGAGAACAATGGCATGCACAATCATGATTAATTTTCATTTTTCTAGATGCATACTCCTTATACATAAAGGCATGATTATTCTTTTTTTGTATAGAAGGTTTAACATGCTTATTTCTTGGAGTTGTTCTAACAGGTGTGGAGATGTGAGATTCTTTAGATTTTACAAATATAGTTTTGTGAGAAGATGATGATGTGTCCTTAAACCCTAGACCATGTCTAACTAAAGGTGGTCTTTGAGACACAATGAAAGTATCTAAGCTCTCTTTACCCTTGTGAAATTTAGAAATGGAATTTCTAAGTTCTTCAACTTCATTTTTCAAAGTGTTATTTTCTTTTAACAGTGAAGCTGTTGAGGGTCTTGATGAGTATCCATCTAATGACTTTTGAAGAGATTCATTAGATGATTTAAGCTTTATGTTCTCCTTTTCTAAGCCATCTATCTTATTTTTCAAATTAGAGATATTATTTCTATAGATACTAAATTTAGTTATATATTTCTCTAATTCTATATTTAATTCTTCTATTAGGTTTTGCTCATCATCATCATCACTATCACTATCATTATCACTACTATCATTATTGAAAGAGTATGAGTGTAGTGATCTTACTTTGTCTGAGACGTGATCCTCAATAGCCATGAAACATAGGTTGACCTCTTCACTTTCATTATCATCTTTTTCACTTGAAGTGCTTTCGTCATCCCATGTGGCTTTGTGGCCTTCATGATAGTTTTCTAATGTTTTCCATATGCTATATGCAGTTGAACAGTGTTGTATCCTGCCACATTCTTCAATAGATAATGAACTTGAGAGAATTATCATTGCCTTCTTATTTTTGAAATTTGCTCTTCTTTGAGGCTCTGTTCAATCATCTCTTGACAGGATTTCTTCTTTACCATTAACTCCTCTTCTAATTGGTGGTGTCCATTCTTTTTGAATATTATCCCAAGCTTCAATTCCTTCATTATCCAGATATGTCTCCATCTGAAACTTCCAATGGGCATAATTTGTTCCATCAAAGTAAGGTTTGAGACTCTGGAATCCTTCACTGGCCATATCTTACTCTTTACTAGCGCTTTTTAGGCTTCAATGTTAGACAAGGCTCTGATACCAATTGTTGCCCAGATATTAGACCAAGAAGGGGGGTTGAATTGGAGTTTCAAAAATTAAACTTTAAGGTGCGGAAATAAAATTGTTAATTTTAGAAGGGATAGAGAAAATCAGACACAAAGATTTATAGAGGTTCGGATATTAACAAACCCTACTCCTTTCCCCAATCACAATTGGGAGTTTCACTAACACACTAAGTATTACAATGGAGTTTTACAAGCTCACCCCCAACTATGGTGTTTCTCACAATGGCTCACACCTAACCCAGAAATCCCTTGTGTTTTAATGGCTCACACAATAACCAATTCCTTTATGTTTTACAGGCTCACACAAACAACCTACACTTTGTGTTTTACAGGCTCACACAAACAACCTACACTTTGTGTTTTATAGGCTCACACAAACAACCTTTTAATTTGTGTTTTGGAGGTTCACACAACTAATCCTTACAAGTGTTATTCTCTTAACCCAGAACTACCCAATGCTTACTTGAGTAAAGATTACAGAGATAACTACTTATGAATCTTTATTGCTCAAATATGAGGAGCAATAAGATTTTTACAGAGAATGAATTAGTTCTCAAAGTATAAAAGTACAAGATAGCTTGTGATTTGAAGTATATGCTAATCTTTTGTTTTTCTTGTCATTCTCTTGTTTCTTAATGCATAAATGACTTCCATTTATACTCTCATGGCTGAATATAGCCGTTGTGGTGCATTAAATAAGAAACTAGCTGTTATACCAACCAAAAAATCGCGCCTGACATTTTTCTCTTTTATTGTTCACGGGCGTGAATATGCTTGTCACGGGGGTGACAGTTCTTCCCAAGCCGTGACTGAATTGGTCGTGAAGCTCTCTGGTATGTTTTGACATATAGAGTCACAGGCGTGACTTTAATCAGTCACGGGCGTGACACTCTTCCCAGTCGTGAACTAAGTGGTGACTCTGGTCGTGAAGCTCTCTGGATGAAATTGAATGAAGCCTTCACGGGAGTGACACATTCATTCACGGGGGTGAACATCTTCCCAGCCGTAACCCAAGTGGTGACTCTGGTCGTGAAGCTCTCTGGAATGAAATTTGCATGAAGCTTCATGGGGGTGACACCTTTCTTCACGGGGGTGACTGAAATGCTTACTTCACGGTTTGGTTTTCCTTCATGGTCGTGAACTTCAAATGTTGGTTTCTTGGTAACGGCTAGTTGGCTTCACGGGAGTGACTCCTAGAGTCACGACAGTGAACATGCTACTTATTGCTTTTTGTTTCTCAAGGATTATTATTCCAATTCTCCATTCTTGCTATTTTAATTCATATCCTGTATAATATACTTACAAAAACAAGTATGTTAAATACAATATTGCTATATTATTTATTATCATCAAAATGACAGAAATACCTCTCAAGATTAACAGCAGAGATGCAACTCTATTCATTTATTTAGGATCAAACAAAGGTCATCAATTTCTTTTGACTTTGTGTGCCACCTAGCGTAACCCGTTCCACACCCCCTAGACCCGAGACATATAATCGGTCGCTTAACCGCTTTGAGCCAAGTACTTCCCAAGAGGTCTCCCATCATGGTACTCTCCCTGCCCAAGTACGCTTAACCGAAAATAGCACTTACCATTCTGCCAAAAGCTTAAGTTGATAGCAGAGGCACAACTCTATTCCTTTATCTAGGATCAAACAAGGGCCACCAGTGTATTTTGACCTAACCAAACCCGTTCCACACCCTCCTCAAAACCAATTATTTAAGTTGGATTTCAATAGTTTATGATGATACCAAATCAATGTAGGGTGTATTCCAAGTCATTGAAGGCAACATTGGAGCTTTGAGAGCAATATTGGGCCTAAAATTTACAATCAAACTTATGAACTAACATTACACAAAAGCAAGCCTAAAGTAAAGATAGAATGAGCCTTTTATGAAGATTCAAGTCAAAGGGCTAAACAAGGTAAAATCCATAAAATTGAATATATATATTGTTGATATATTTATTTACTGAAAATGATTTTTATATCTATTTTAATACAAAAGACAACAAAATTTATTGGTGGTTTTGAATTATGGAAAAAGAAAAATAAATTTGAAATTCCATGAATTTTTAATATATTTTCACATTTAAATTGATATTCATTATAAGTTTTTGCACTACTGAATTTTATACTCAGCATAAAATTTTATTTTCTCTTGTGTAGGTTTTAATAGAGCTAAGCGATGACAAAGTTTGTACATAAAAGTTGTCGCTGGAATCACTTGATCCTATTTATAGAGTTGAACAGCGGTGGCAATCACCTTCCTAGAGTGAGTTTTTGATATATGTATTTTATATATTTCATCTAATGTATATTAAAATATACAAACTATTATGTTATGTATAAGCACATGTTGTAAA
Source organism: Triadica sebifera (assembly GCA_023653625.1). NCBI lineage: Eukaryota > Viridiplantae > Streptophyta > Magnoliopsida > Malpighiales > Euphorbiaceae > Triadica > Triadica sebifera. Next base: position 9,361,427 of record CM042900.1, read on the forward strand.
CTAAATGTTTGTGATGATAATAGTGAGAGTAATAATAATATATTTTTTTGTTAATATGATATAATATAATATTTTTATATGAATTTTTTTACATTATTATATTTATATCTAGTAGTATTTCTTATTTAACTGTATACAGTAGCGTATATGAAAAGGTAATAAGTGTTACAAAACTTATTCTTATGGGAGTAAATGTCTTCATATTTTTCCAATTGGAGCGTCTAGAATCTTCAAACTGATTTCCTTTAAAATTTGGGCTTGACAAGATGACATAGATTTCTTAAAAATCCGACTCCAATGTGTAAAGGTGTGCAATGGCCGAAATCAGAAATTTCGATAATCTATAGCCCTAACTCTGACCTAGTCTAGGATCGAATATTCGATCAAGGCTTCCCCAACTATTAAGTCAAATATTATGTGAATTGCATAGAGACAAACTCTAGTGGGGGTAGGCTTTGTAGTGGGGTGGGGCAAGAATGTGGGACTCATCCCCATCCCCGTCCCTGCAGTAATAGAGAATCTCCAACTCAATCTTCATCATACTAACGGGGGCAGATTTTTTCTCGTCCCCCACAATGATTATTTTTTCATTAAAATAATAAAAAATATTTTTATAATAATTCTAACCGATTTATTTATCAATCATTCAAATTATATACAATTAACCGATTGAAAATACAATCACACAGTTTGACCGATTTATTATCAAACCGATTAACTGGTCACAATTCAATTTTATTAAACTGATTGATTAATTTGACATAAAAGTTTTTGTTCATTTATTTATGGAATGAAGTTTGCCCCTTTTCTTAAGTTAAACCATTTGGGATTCTTTTTCAGTTATGAATATTTCACTCTTTACATATCCGTTTAGCTCAAATTTAACTTGAACTCAAATTGAACAAATATAGATTGACTAATAGAATTTTATTGGATTAGATTGAGGTTCAATTGATTAATAGAGGTTAAATTAAACTTTAATTAATTAAACAAAAATTGATTAATTGAATTTAACTTGATTAAATTGAACTTTAATATAACTTTTTATAATTGAAATTGATTAATTATATTTAGGTTCAACTAATTAATTAAATTTAAATGGATTAAATTGAGCTCTTAAAAAATTGAATTTTAATTTATTAAATTGAAGTTGATGAAGTAAACTTGAATTGATTTAATTGGCGTTTATTAATTAAATTAATCAATTAAAGTTTAATTTAAGTTAAAATGTTAAATTTCACCAATTAAAGTAATTAAAAATTTCACCAATAAAGTTAAAATATTCAATTAATCAAGTGAACCTCAATTTAATCAATTTAGATTTAATTAATAATTAATTTAATTAATTAAACTCCAATTAAATTAGAAATTGAATTGAACCAATTTAATTGTGAATTTAATAGAATTGAACTTCATTTGATTAATTGAACTTAATTTGATAAATTGAAGTTTAATTGATTAATTGAAAATTAATTTGATTATATTGAGTTTAAATAAATTCCAATTGATTAATTGGGGTAATTGATTAAACTTCAATTTAATTAATAGAAGTTCAATTAATTCACAAATAAATTTCAATAGTCAAAATGAGGTCTAATTAATTAATTAAAATTATTTAGATTGAATTGAGGTCTACTTATAAATAAAATTTAAATTGATTAAATTAAGCTTAAAGTTAACTTCAATTGAATTAAATTAAACATAAATTAATTAAACTTCAGTTTCGTGTCATTTAGTTTTACTGTATCAAAAATTATCAACTCTATTAAAAAATCACTTATTTAACATTTATTTGCATTTGGCCAGTTATAACCTATTAAAAAACTTAACACTTCACTCACAAATATTGTTCTTTTATGGTTCTTAGCTTATTAATGTGTTTCCTTTAGCTATGTGGGATTGGCAAAACAAATGAGCAAGTAACAATAGCAAATGGTTATTTTATTTTTATTCTTGTAATCTCTACTCACAGTTAACTTTATTATTTATTTTTTTATATTTTGTTAATATTAATATTTTCATCTTAACTATACAATCAATTATATTTTAATTGATATAAATATAAATTAGTAAATATATTAATATAATATAAAAACAGTAGCTATACAATTAATTTATTAATATTTATTTACATATACAATATACTAATATAATTAATTTTATAAAATTATATTATATTAAATTATATTACATATACGTATATATTAATATTTAAAATAGTTATATTAACTATCAAATATCAGAACAAATCAAATTGATAAATTTAAAGTCTGAAATGAAATACAGAACAAAAGTGTAAAAAGATGACCAATTTTCCTATTGCTATTAATTTAAACATTCATGAACGCTTCTTTGTAGAGGAAGAGAGTGAAAAAAGAAACTGGTGTGAAAATGTAAAAAACCTTTGGCAGAGCATTTGCAGGCAGCCGATGGAAGCAGATCGCTGACTTGAGGTTGAAGAAGGTTGTTTCCAGCAATCTTTCTTGCTTCAAAAGAATGGGCTCCATTTTTTGACAAAGAAAAGAGAACGCATAAACAAAGAAGAGAGGAGAACAGAGAGCTAAATATAGAAGTAGCCATGTCAAGAATTAATCTATTACTTCTGCTGCTCAGCTACCTTTGTCCATCCTATTTATAAGCCATATATATGTATATATATATATATATATATATATATATATATATATATATGCATAAATGTCCCCAATATCATCAAAAGAAATAGGTCAAAGAAATTTCTTCTCCATATTTCTTTGGAAGTAGCCATGTCAAAGAACACAAAATTTCTTTGACATCTCAAGTGGCTTATAAATAGGATGGACAAAGGTAGCTGAGCAGCAGAAGTAATAGAAGAGCATATATTACCTTGGAAGTAGCCATGTCAAAGAACACATAATATCTTTGACATCTCAAGTGGCTTATAAATAGGATGGACAAAGGTTAAGCCGACACAATAGCCTAAAGCAGTGTTGTGAAATCCAGATTGGTTCAACCGGTTTAACCTGAAATTAATATTTAAAATATTAATTTTAAATATTTACATTATTCAAGAGTTATATATATATATATATATATATATATAATAAAGTTGAATTTAAATATTTTTATGTTTATTATTAGCATGCAATATTACTAAATAATTATATAAATTATTTTTGAGATTTATATAAAAAATAAATACAAATTTATTTAAAAAATATTAAGATTAAATATATATTATAAATAATAATTATCTAATTTAAAAGCTAAATTAATGAGAATGTTGATTACAATTACCTCAAATAATGATTATCTTATTGGTTGGTAAGGGAAGAAAAAACTCTTCAAATTATATCTTAATTTTTAGTATTGATTTTGTTATATTTTAAAAAGAAAGTGATTATATATAAATTAAATTAAGGATTTTATTTATTTTGTACATAAAATAAGTTTTGTATAAATTATTTATATTTTATTTCGTATGAGAAATATTATATTTTTAAATTTTTTTATATAAATTGGTTTAATTTTGATTAAATTTTAAACTCTTAATCAGTTTTATTTTTCTATCACCGGATCAGATCTGATAAAAAATATTAAAACAAAAGATATTTTAAACCAAACAAAATGAAACAAAACCGAATTGCAGGATGTTTTATGTCTTCAAACTTATCATTTTCGGCATGAGATAATTAATTTGTTTTTATTAACAAATGGGCAGCCATCATTTTTTAATTATGATTGTAAGAGAAGAAAAATTGTAAGTACCTTATGTCATGTCAATGAAACAAAACTGAACTGCGGATGTTTTATGCCTTCAAACAAATCATTTTCAGCTTGACATAATTAAAAATGATGGCTGCCAATTTGTTAATAAAATTAAAAAAAAGGCTTACAATTTTTTCCAACGCTTTAACATGACAAAGTTTCACTCAATTTGAATGTTTAAATGTAATTGCAAATTTTATTTAAACTCATAATATTATAATATTAAAAAAACCATTATATGATATTCCAAAAACTCAGAGCGATATAATTGGTTAAATTTATTAAAAAATAATACCAACATTGCATTTCAAAAGTTTTGATTTAAGACGAAATAATATTTTTAAAGCAAAATTTGAAGACGAATAACAAATTATATATTTAATTCGATTTTGAGATAATTTTTTTAATTAGAAAAATACTTTAAAAAAAAGAGTAAATAATTGGTAAGTTACTAAAAGCATCAATTATCGTTCATACAGGAGTACTTGGAAATAATGCCGGAATATTCTGGAATATTTTACAATATTCTAAAAATATTGAAAATGTATTTTTCTTAAGAAGAAGAAACTGATGTGGGGTTTTTAATAAAGGCCCAAGATAGCATAATATAATCATAATTATTTTAGAAAAAAATATACTCCATACTTTTTTTTTTTTTTAAGGATAATGACCTTTTTTACCTATGAACATTTTTAGCTTTTTTAAAAGAGATAATGAAAGAAATACATGAAACAAAAAGGCTCTCAATTTAAATTTTATGCTCCTTTTTTAATGTTCACATTTTTACGTTAACGCATGAATTTATTTACATTTTTTACGCTTCTATTTGCTATATTGACCATTACCTTGTTCATTCCCTCCTTACTCTACCTATTCCATTGTTCCACATTATGTAGGCCCCATCTTTGAATCCATATGTCAGCCCCATCTTCAATTGGTTCCCACAGCCCCTTTTTTTTTTTTTTTTTTGTAACGAATTGTCTAGAACCATACGATAGATGTTAAGATGGGGCAATGGCAACCAAGACTTTTCATGTTCATTGCTATTATTACTGACGCGGTATAAAAATATAATATAATTCATGTAAAATATAATTTATGTGGAAAAAGATATAAAAATAAAAAAAATATAATTTTTATGTTTAATAAAATAAAATTTAATTAGAAAAGAATTCAATCTGGTAACATAAATTTCAATTGACTTAATATTTGAAACCATGATAAATCGGAGAACAATACAAATCAATTAACCAGATTCAAAATGATTTTACCTAATTGCCATTGTTTCACTAGTTGAACTTCAGTAAATAACATTAAATTGCCACATTATTTACATAGTAATATTTTCCAGATAAAAAATCTAATAATTTTAATTAATTTTATAGTAATTATAATAATTTAATGTTATAGCATTTAATGTTATATATATATATATATATATATATATAATATTTTAATTGGATACTATTTTTTCAACCATTATATAAAAGTTCTAATATTTTAATTAATTCTATAAGCATTTAATACTACTTAATACTAAAGATTAAAGATTATGATGGTATGTAACTGTAACAATTGAAAAAAAAAATCTTATATATTCATTTTTTCAATGTTGTTTATGAAATAATTATTTTAAAAAACAGTAATTTGACATTTATTTGAGAAGCGTAATGCTGCTCCACACGTAGATACAAATGCATGGTGACCATATATATATATATATATATATATACATATTCTACCTGATTCCACGCCCATGACACTTTTCCAATTAATTTTAATTAATTAGTTATGACATTTTTTTATGAAACAACAAACTCGTAAAATCTAAAGAGAAAATGAGTGTTTTTAGCATAAAAGTACGGTATCACAATTTAAAAGATAATATAACTACTCAGGACCCACGTCCTCCGGCCGAATAATCTCATGACCAAATCTCATCAAACCATCCGCAAATTTATTGAACTGTGTTGGTACTACCTCAAGCCCGGAATGTCACAAGTTATGACATATGTTACATTTTCACTATTTCCTTTTTCTTAATTATTGCTTATTTTTTAGGACATGATAGAATTAGTATTTCTATTAAAGGCCTGGCCCATCAAGCCTCTCCAGATACAGAATATTACTCAATTCAAACCCAATCCTAAACTAGGCCCCAATCCCTATTTGATTAAAATAGTATTATTTTTTTGAGATAAGTTTCTCCGTATATGCTTATTTTCAGTATATATTAAGTATATAAAATAGTTATGATAATAAAAAAAAGTAAGATAAAAGTATATGTAAAGTTTATATTGAATATATGTGATGTATATATGCATTAGTCTGAATCATTAGCAATTCCAATTGTAAGCAAATATTCATTTTCTGAAACCTTATTATTATTATTATTATTATTATTATTATTATTATTATTATTATTATTATTAGTACCATTTGGCATTGTGTCTCTTTGCATTTTCTATGCATATTTAGAAGTATGAAATAGAAAATAAAATCAACACATTTGAGTTGACTTTAAAATAATATGTGAAAATTTTTCTCTTTTTATAATGCTTCATACAATTATATAGTTTTTACATAATGTTCATATTAAGATAATACCATAAAAAATTTTACAAATGAGCAAAACCAATATATTTTTAAATAATTATCAATAAATGTAAGATATATATTCAGTATATGTAAAATATATATTCAATATATGAACAATATACATTTAGTATATTTAAAATATATGCATAATATATGAATTACACATGACCAAATTATATCAATAACCAATGCAGTCATTTTGTATGAAATTGGACATGTTATTTATCAAGGATATATATTCCACTGCTTCTGATTACATTTCATTTTTTACAATAAATAAGCTCATTGATTTATGGGATATATACGTAAGCGGATTTTAAGGAGAATACAACTATTTATGGAATTAGAACAATATTCATTGCCATAAATTCAAATTTATGCTTGGTGCTAATAATTGGTTCTGCATCTTACTGATTTATATTTTTTTCTTTGCTGATTAAAAAATGCAAGACATATCATAAATATAATAAAAATATACAATAACTATACCATAAATATATATATATATATATATATATATATATATATATATATATATATAAAACAAACAATTCTTTGAACAACCATTGCTATAAAATGCTTTTATTTGGACGGTTGATATTAATTGTAAATTAAGAAAAAAAAATGTAGTTGCAAAGTCTAGGAAAGGAAAAATATTGAGGAGAAAGCCACATGGGTACTTAGTCTAGAAGTTTTGAATAGGAAAAAGCAGTGAACACTGAAGAGACAAGTAAGTATAAAGTAGCGCTGACATTTCTTGTTTCGATGGTTTAAACTGTTAATATATTCCATATCCATATTAATAAGTCAATATTATATAAAAAATAACTATAAAAAATCCTTTTATTATTATAGTTATTACTTATTCATTACACTCATAAATAATAAGAATTGAAATTTAAAAATTTAATGTTTGGATTATATTTGATTGGCCAAGTCAAAGCAAAAGATTTATTATTATTTTTAAATATGGTTATAAATTATTAGTGCTACTCCTAAATGAATATATAGAAAAGATATAGAATTTTTTTTGTTTATATCATTTTTATACATTTATTAATAGATCGAGTCAAGAATGTAGAATTATATAATAATAATAGCCATAGGTTCTCTTTTTTTTTTTTTTTTTCCCAAGCTCACTTGCCAAAGTTTCCAAAAAAACCAACACAAAGTTATGTCCATTACCATATTGAGAATTGTCTATCAAACTGACATCACATGATCTTCTCTCATCACCAGCAGGCAAAGAGAGAGAGAGGATAAAACTGGATAGAGAAAGACCATGAATAATTAGCAGAAGAACTTGGGGGTATAATTGGATATTATCTGTTCATAACCGAAGTGTAACAACCTCCTCTTTCAACATCAATTTGTTATGTTTGTTAATATCTTGTTGTACCTTTATATATTGGCATCTGTGTGGAATTATTCAATCAATGAAAATCAGATTATTCAAGCCACATCTAATATATATTATTGACTTGGTATCAGAGCCAACAAAAGAATGAATACTTTGTTCACTTCCTCTTCTTCTTCATCGAGTTCTTCCATGGCAGTCACAAATGTTATATCTCAATTTCCAGTCCTCTTATCTCCTTCTCCTACCACACCACCCTCACACATCCAACAAATTTTCTCCATCAAACTGATTTCAAAAAATTACATTCCCTGGAAAATTGCAGTTCACACCACTCTTAAACTTCTACAACCTTCATGGTATTCTCAATGGTAGAGCCCAACAACAAACCAACCTGAAATAAATCCAGAATACCTTACCTGGTTTAACAAAGATCAACTCTTATTTTCTTGGCTGCTATCTTCTATTACTGAAGAGGTATATCCTCAACTTATTAGTCTGAATACCTCTAATGAAGTTTGGAATGCACTCGCCTCTGCATATATATGGCGTTGCTAGTCACACGCAACACACTCAATTGCACATTGAACTTCACAACTTATCAAAGGATGATAAATCTGTCTCTCAGTACTTATATCAGGCAAAGGCTATTGCATATTCATTGGCCTTGGTTGGGCAACCAATATCTTCTTCTGAATTTAATGCTATTGTGTTTCGCAAACTTGGGTCAGACTATAATGGAATTATTGGTGCGCTACAACAAAGATGAGATCCTATCTTATTTGCTGATTTGCTTTGCCAACTAGTTGCATATGAACTACTCTTAAAATCACAGCAAACTCAACTTCTTATGGCAAATGTTGCCCAACGAAGCACAACTTGATTCAATACTACTCGAGGCCGTCAAGGAAATCGTGGAGGTAGAAAAGGTTTTTCTTCTTCCAATCAAAATTCCTCAACCTGTCAAATATGTGGCTATACTAATCATACAGCTCTTGAATGTCGGCACCGTTTTGACTCTACATTTATGCCAAGACATCACTCTAATGCTAATTTCAGAGGCTCCTCTAGTTCCAACAATAAATTTTCAGGCACGTACTCAGCCATGTAGAGGTCGATTTCCATTTTGTTTGTCATCAGATCGTGCACAATTTCGTCACGATTGCGCCAATCTCTTATGATGACCAGCTTGCAGAAGTCTTAATAAAACCTTTACCAAAACAACGGTTTCTGCACTTCATAGAAAAGCTTCGGCTCATTTCGTTACCGCCATCAGCTTGAGGGTGCATATCATTGGATATATTATCTGTTCATAATAGAAGTGTAACAGCCTCATCTTTCAATGCCAATTTGTTATGTTTTTTAATAACTTGTTGTACCTTTATATATTAGCATCTGTGTACAATTATTTAATCAATGAAAATCAGATTATTGAAGCCACATCTAATCTATATTATTGACTGGGGGAAACAGATAAGAGCCTCCTCAATGGTTGCGCGTTAATGATTAGCAGTAGCAACAAGCCCTCGTTGTGTGTCTTGTATAGCTCTAAATAGATTATGCTTTTTCGTCTCTATCTCTATCTCAAACTCAGATACCTGATCCTAAATCACTACAGAGAATTAACAAGAATAGACCACTAGCAAACATCATATAAGAAAAAGAAGAACGAAGGCGAACCCGCTGTGCGAAAAATATTCAAGAATAGACCAATCTTTATTAGGACCTTTTGGTGGTGAAATACGTGAAGTTCCATTGATTTCATTTTGCTTGAAATTTTGATGCCATCCATGCTTCTTCTTCTCTCCTGGAAGAATAATAAGAAATAATTAATCTGAATTTAAAACACAATCACAATTGAATTACATCAATGATACATACATATATTAAATAAAAAATGTGAATAAAAAGGTTAATTAATAAAACTAACTAGATATTAGTAAGTTGGTCCGATGTGCCCACACTATTTTGGAACGAAAATGGAGAAATCAAAAGCAATATAATGATGATGCTACAAGTAAGTAAGTTTTTGGTGCTAGCCATTTTTTTAATTGAATTTCTTTTTAGTTTAATTTCACCAAGCAAGAAGATAAATCTTTAGCTGTATTATTTTTTATGCTTCTCATGTTGTATATATATGCATAAAAGAGAAGCATGAATTAATCTTTAAAGCTTTGACAGAAATTACAGAATAAAAAACTAATATGACTTCTTTTTTCTTTTTTCTCATTTGATATGAGCAAAAAGAATATAAGTTTTCACAGTCCTTCACGTGGAACTAAAGCTAAAATTGGACCGAATTTAATTAGACTAAATGTACAACAGCGCAAAACAATTAATGTAAGTAAATGTTTAGCAAATTAATTAACAGACATTAATAACTAAATTTACAAATTTCATTTATTTTCTAACGAGATTAATATTGTAAAGTACATTTATTAGAAAGAAAGAAAAAAACTAAACAGAAGCTAATTAACCAAAGTCGAAATAGTTGCCAAGGTTGAATTTATTTATTTTGGTCTAAATGGAATTTCGAACTCGATATCTCGCCATTTGGTTAGAAAAAATATTCAATTTATAAATTAATTTGAGTTGAGAAATATCAAAGAAAAATGATAAGAAAACACAAAATTATTTTCTGATATGTGTATCATGATTTTATATTTCAAATGTTATATTATTTTCTTTTGTAGACATTTCAATAATTTTATGTTTTTCTTTTTTTTTTCTATTAATCATTGAAGAATGATTATAACTAAAACTTAAAATTAAAATAAGAATTAATCCCAGATCAGTTTAAATAACTATCAATCCAAATAAAAACTAAAATTTAAAACTATTTGAAACTTTTATATATATATATATATATATATATATATATCCCCCTTTTTTTTTTTAACTTTTCTTCATTTAAAGAGAATGGTTGTCGACGGTCACGAGAATAAGAAGGGAAAGAGTGCTGGTTGGAGCGTTGTTAGCCCAGCGGCTTCATTGATGCTTTTGTTGCCACTGGGAATTGCAGAATTGGACGAAGCCTTATTGTTCTTCTTCTACTTGCGTTTGAAATGATGTCGCTCACTATCAATGAACTTCTTGGCAGATGCATTAATCGTTAGTCTTAGGGTTCAAAATATAGAGCGAAAGTATGCGAAGATGATGATGATAATAATAATAATAATAATAATAATAATAATAATAATAATAATAATAATAAGACTGACCAAGCAAAGAAAAAATAAATATCAGTTTTGCTTTTTCTCCTCTAATAAAGAATCAAAATTTTTAAAACCAAATTCTCTATGTTATTTTTTTAATTTTTTCTCCATTGTTTGAATATCATATAACTTCACTATCAATGCTATAAGATCCACATGCAAAATATAAAGTATCACTCAAGAACTAAAAAAAAAATTATTAAAAAAATAATATGGAAAATGTAGCTAACACTCCTCTTGCTATCATTATCATTGCCCCTTCATTGCTATAGTCATAACAGCCGAGATTTTAACAACTCTTTTCTTTACATTGTATCTTGTAGAGATTGGGGAGGGCAAAGCGAATATTAAGAAAGCTGTTATAGGTATGACCCATTTTGTCCTCTTATTTTTACTTACAAAATCATGATATTTAAGTCTCTATAATAATTTCTCCTCCTGCCGGATAGATATATATCTAATTGCAATTGCAGGAGTAGTGGTTGGAATAATGGGGATATTAATGAGTTGTGTATTAATTTTTTATTATTTCAAAAGGACCTCACCAGGTTTCTTAAGGAAGAATCAAGATTTTGAACCATTTCTTATAAACCATGGAACACTAGCTATAAAAAGGTATAACTATGCACAACTGAAGAAAATGACCCGTTTCTTCAAAGAGAAGCTTGGCCAAGGAGGTTATGGAACTGTTTATAAAGGAAAGCTATTTGATGGTCGTTCTGTAGCGTTGAAGATGTTGAATGCATCAAAAGGAGAAGAAGAATTCATAAATGAAATTGCTACCATAAGTAGAACTCGTCATGTTAATATTGTCACTATTGGGTTTCCGCATGGAGGGTCAGAAAAGAGCTTTAGTTTATGAGTTCATGCCGAATGGATCTCTAGACAGATTCATATGCAATAGAACTATATTGAATACTGATCACCATTTGGGATGGGAAATTATGCACCAAATTGTAATGGGAATAGTTCAAGGACTTGAGTATTTGCATCTAGGGTGCAACACGAGGATAGTACATTTCGATAAAAAGCCTCATAATATTCTTCTGGATGATGATCTTTATCCAAAAATATCAGACTTTGGACTAGCCAAGTTATGCAGCAGAAGAGAGTATCATATCCATGTTAGAAGCTAGAGGGACTATTGGGTATATAGCGCTAGAAGTTTTCTGCAGAAATTTTGGCTAAGTTTCATGCAAATCTGATGTTTATAGTTATGGAACGATGATTTTGGATTAAGTTGGAGGTAGAGAGAAAAATGAGAAGGCATCAAATAGTAGCAGTCAGACATATTTTCCACATTGGCTTTATAAAAGTGTTGAGCAAGGAAATGAATCTCAATTACATGCTGAGCTTTCTGCTGAAGAGACAGACTAGTCAGGAAATTGACATTAATTGGATTGTTGTGCATACAGAATAATCCATCAGATATACCATCAATGAATAAAGCGATAGAAATGTTACAAGGAAGTAGTCAAACCCTCGAAATCCCACCAAAGCCTTTTCATCTTCTCCTCTGAGATTTGCAGTGTGTTCATCTACCTTGTCATTGACTCATTAATAGCTTGATTTATTCTCCATTCGAACTGTAAAACATCATATCTGCCTCCCATTTTGTATCAGAAAATATGAAACTAAATTGCATAGTATTTTGCATTATTGAATTGATTCGGCTAAGCAGATTCAACATGATTTTTCTTCTTTCTTTTTCCCTCTGCACTTTTCTGTTCTTTTGTAACGCTTGTCGGGCGGTTATAATGCTTCAGTATCCCCATTTTTTTAGAATGTGCCTTAAGCTTAAAGAGAAGCCACTGGATATCTAATCCTGAGTGTTTCAATTCAGGAAATTTCAGCTCACTGATAAGACGATATTTTCAGTAATAGATATGAACAAAAAAGAACAAAAAGAAGAATCCTTCCCGGAAGTACTAGGCCTGTATTCTGAATAACTTCATAGACATGCCATTCTGACACCAGTTGTGATAAACAATAATAATAACCAATATAAATAACATCAGAATTTCTCAAAATCCTAAAAGCATCATATCAGCTCAATCTTGAACATAAATAACTTTTATCAACAACAAAATCTTGAGGAAGAACACACTGGATGTCATATCCGCTAATTTAGACTAAAGTCACGCAAGTTGTTAAATCGACTCGTCGGTTTGACCGAAATCTAAATTTGGACTTTTATCGAAAAAAATAATGAAAATAATGGTAATTAAGTATGGAAAATATCTAATAAAGTGTTCAAAATATTTAAAGATGTTAAATTTCGGTAAAGGACTAAATTGCGAATTTTGAAAAGTTTAGGGGTCAATTTGCAATTTATCGAAAATTGGAGGATTTAAAGGGGATAATCATAAATTAAATGCATGAATTGAGACATAAAATGCATATGGAGACCAGCCACACCAAGTGTCACATTTTAAGAAGTCAATTGACATACATGAATTAGAAATTAATGAATGTTTCTAGATTGATGCTTAGGTGTCCCTCCCATCTTAATAACTTTTGTCATTTTCTTCTTGATTATTTCTTCTTCTTTCTTAATCCTTTGTATCTAGAATTGCCCATCATTGTCTTCCACGTTCCTCTTATCATACATCAAAGGAAGATGAACATATTAATAACCTAAGGAAAATATCTAGATTTTTATAGCCTATGTGTCAAAGTATTGATTAATTTTATCTTTTTCCTCTTAATTACTCATCCTTCTTACTTATCACTTAAACATCTAGAAGAATTTTATCTTTTCCTCAAACCAGCCCACGTTTCTTGAAGCATAACCCACCAAATGGCAAAGTTTAATAAGCTAATGAAGATACATGCATATGACATTAATGAAGGTTTCTAGAATGTGGCTTATGTGTTCCCCATTTTAATGACTTTTGTCACTTTGTTCTTGATTGCTTCTTTCTCTTCCTTATCCATTTTCATTGAGGAAAATTCTGTTCTCTCAAACCAGCCACGTTTTTCCTTGTTCCTCCATAGCTAAAGCTTGATTTTAGAAAGAGAAAGTGAGAAAAGAGAGAAAAAGTAAGGTAAAATCTCATTCTCATGCTTAAGGAAGCTTAAGAGACTAAGGAGAAAGGGAGAAATTAGGTTTATGAATTTTTAATAATCTGTTTATGAACTTTAGGAACTCAAAGTGACAAGGATTTGGCTCAAAGGAGCAAAGGAAAGGAGAAAGAAAAGTAAAGAGAAAGAAAAGAGAGAAAGAGAGGTTTGTGCATAATCTAAGGCAATAGCCTATTTTAATTTTTTTTAATTGCATAATTTAATTATTTGGCATGTTGATGAGTTTGAATTAATATTAATTGTGATGAAAAATCTTGGGGATGCATGTTTGCTAGACTTAGGATTTAATTTGGTAAAAATTGAATGTGATTGGTTGGTATGTTCTTTGATGGAAATTGATGAGCAGTGTTCACTTAAATTGTTATAACTTATTTTATGGAACTCGGTTTTGCATGTTGTTTATTGGGTTTGAAATATGAGACATAGGGCTATAACTTTCATTTAGACCATAAAATCTGAATATGTCTGTAATGTTCCAGAAAAATTCATAAATTTCAAATATAGAATCTTTCCAGAAATTCTGGGCAGAATTGTTAGTAATGAGAAGTAAGTACTTAAACTTTTATAACTTGAGTTATGGAGCTTGGATTTATGTGTTATTTGTTTTTTTTGAAAGCTAATACATAAGGCTATAATTTTTATTTAGACAATGATATCTGAATATGTCTGTAATTGTCCATAAAAATTCATAAAGTTCCGACTAAGAATCTGTCTTGGAAATTCCGGGCAGAATTGTTTAGTGACCAGTCAGTGGTAATTTTATCATATCTTTTAATACAGAACTCAGAATTAAGTGATTCCAGTTTCATATTAAAGCTAAGATCCAGATCTAAAATTGGTAAGAAGAACTCGAAACTAAATTCAGAACTTAACAGGACAAAAATTAAGGTTCAAGACTGAGAACAGAATCTGCCAGTGGCAGGACAACATATGAGATGAGGAATGAAATGAGTAAAATGATATGGACCTTGTTATATTATGTAAATATTATTCTGATTGAGTGATTATGTAATTATTTTGAGACATTAAATGCATGAAAAGTGTGAATATAATTGTTGTGAAATTTAATGAGATTGTATAAGCCCTAGAACACCGAACCAACTTAGGATAGTTTGACATGCCAAATAGGGGGGGAGTATGATGAAAATGATTAAATCCATTAATGGTATGATTATCTACGCCGGGTTTGGCATTGTTATCTACGCCGAGTTTGGCATTGTTATTTATGCCGGGTATGACATTATTATCTACGCCGAGTTTGGCACGGTTATCTACGCCGAGTTTGGCACGGTTATCTACGCCGGGTTTGGCACTTATATGCGTACATCATATTGCCTGGATGGCACTCCTAAGTGCCGGGATGGCAACTCCGTTATCCTAGTTAGTGGTTCATAGGTGTCTTGGGCATAAATAAGGATATAAATAAAGAAGTTGTGGAACATAAATGAATTATTGGAATTTAAAATGGAATTATGAATTGTGACATGGAAAATAAAAGAAATAATGACTTGTAACATGATTGATTATGACATGTTATATTATGATGTTTTAGTAAAGTAAACAAGTATGAGATAAAAGAATATGATCTCATGTTTATACATGCTATAATACCATGATATGTATATTTGCATGAGAATATGATTAAACATGAGTTGATATATGATAATGCATGATTGCATAAAATAGTTTATTGCCTTATTTATATGCACCACTAAGCCAAGAGCTTAGCGTGGGAGTTTCTCTCGCGCAGGTATAGCAAAGAATAAGTAGACAGTAATAAATAAAGCTAGCGGCGACCTGACCCAGTAAAGCAGCATATTTGAACCACCGTGGGTCACACATCTGTTGTATTTATATTTTTAAATTTTATTTTATAGTATTTGTAAAATAAATGGTACACTTTATAAAGAAGATGTTATTAAATAAAATGTATTTTTATCTTTAATATTATGACTTTTCTTTTATGCTTCAAAGTAAATAAATAGTAAATTAAAAAAAATGAATGATTTTCATGTGTACAAAAATTTAATAATGATCTTTTAACCGATGAAGTAAGAGGTAGCACTCCCTTATTCGGGCACGAGCTGCTGGGGTGAGGGGGTGTTACAGTTTTTGGTATCAGAGCACCAGGTTGGTGTTTCTGGATTTTGGTATTAAAGCCCGGTTTGGGTAGTTTGGGATTTTAAAATGGGTAGTTTTCAAAAATAATTATGACATGTGTGTACCCACAATTAAATATTAAAGTTGCTGCTTACTGATTGGAGCCGTTACTTTATGATATAGGTAGAGTATGGCTTCAGGGTCACGACACATTGTGGCCGAAGGAGGCGAAAGTAATGAGCCTACTGAAACAGAGGCTTCATCGCGACCTAGTCATCGCCGAGCTACTATATCTAGATCTAGTGCTAGCCTATCAAGAGGGCAGTCTATTGGTGGCACAGGACAAACAGAGTTTATGAGGAACATGATAGATTTGCTACAAAGAGCATCACAACCAGCCTCATCAGGATTACAATTTGAGAGACTGAGGAAGTTAGGGGCACCCGATTTCTACAGTAAACGGGAAGATGACCCCTCAGTGGCAGAGTTTTGGCTAGAACGGGCAGAGAGAGTTTTTGATCAGCTACATTGCACAAACGAGCATAAATATGAATATGCAGTGTCTTTATTACAAGAGCATGCATATGACTGGCGGCGATCTGAATCACAAAGTACAGAGGCTCCTGACCCTATGACATGGGAGTTCTTTCTAGAGAAGTTTAAGGAGCAGTATATTCCTCCTATTTACACAAACGACAAGAAAAGAGAGTTTTTGATGTTGAAACAAAGAAACTTATCAGTAACAGAATATGAAAGAGAATTCACACAACTCTGCAAGTATGCGGGAGGCATTGTATCCACTGAGGCAGATAAGTGTCGACGATTTGAAGATGGGTTAAAAGACTCGATCAAGCTACAAGTCTCAGCCCTACGCCTGATGAGCTTTCCTAGTTTGCTAGCATCTGTTAGAACAGTTGAAAGAGTTCTAGCAGCACAACAGCCAGCACAAGATAGAGGGTTCAAGAGACCCATGCCACAACCGAGTAAAGTACAATCAAGTGGCAAGAGAGCTAGATCTTTCAGTGGCCGATTTCAGGCTGGAGGTTCCAACAGGCCTTCTTCCTTCAGGCGGGGACAACCTGCGAGATCCATTTCTTCGGCAGCTAGTGCACCGACACAGACACCATATAGATCGCTACCCCTACCAGAATGCCAGCATTGTGGTCGTTCTCATCCCGGAGAGTGTTGGTGGATGACATGAGCATGTTTTAGATGTGGCTCTAAAGACCATATGAGGAGAGATTGTCCCTTACTACAGTATGGCAGAGGTTCGGGGAGCACTGAGCTGATGCAAACACAGGCTTCTGGGCAAGGCAGAGGCCGAGGTCGAGGGCAAGGCAGAGGAGGCCGATCAGGGTCCAGTCAGTTCAGATCAGAGACAGTTAAGAGACCAGAAGGTAGTAGAGCTACCCCAGCTAGGGCATATGCCATGCGAGGCCGAGAGGAGCAGGATGCACCAGATGTCTTAATTGGTAAATTCCTTCTCTTTGGCTCTGACATACATGCATTGATAGATCTGGGGTCAACGCATTCATACATATGCACACCACCACTGGGTCGAGAGGGTTTAGAGCCACAAGCTTTAGAATTTGAGATTCTTGTGACTAACCCATTGGGGAACAGTGTGAGGGTTAGCAAGGTATTTAGGGGTTGCCCTATTGAAATTCAAGGTAGGCAATTCCCAGCAGATTTAATAGAGTTACCATTCCATGAGTTCGATGTGATCTTGGGAATGGATTGGTTGGCTCGTTATGAAGTGGTAGTGGATTGTGGAAAAAGACAGATGATCATCAGAATTCCAAAACAAGAGGAGATAGTGGTGATGGGTGAGAATAGAAAATATCCAGACAATGTGATCTCAGTATTGAAAGCTCAGAAACTCATTAGTAAGGGATGCGAAGCATACTTAGCGTATGTGGTTGATATGGAAAAAGTAAGTCCGAAGTTGGTGGATATTCCTACTGTTAGTGAGTTTTCCGATGTATTTCCAGAGGAGTTGCCAGGATTACCACCAGATAGAGAAATTGAATTTGCTATCGATTTGGTACCCGACACCACTCCTATTTCCATTACACCATATAGGATGGCACCAGCAGAGTTGAAAGAGCTGAAGGTACAATTGCAGGAATTGTTAGATCAAGGTTTTATACGACCCAGTGTATCACCAGTATTATTTGTCAAGAAGAAAGATGGCACTCTTCGTCTTTGCATTGATTACAGGCAGCTTAATAAAGTGACTATTAAGAATAAATACCCACTACCTAGGATTGATGACTTATTTGATCAGTTGAAAGGTGCAGCTATATTTTCAAAGATAGATCTTCGATCGGGGTATCATCAATTGAAGATAAAAGAGTCGGATGTACCTAAGATGGCATTCAGGACTCGTTATGGTCATTATGAATTCCTAGTTATGCCCTTTGGATTGACGAATGCACCAGCAGCTTTTATGGACCTGATGAATCGAGTATTCAGGTCATACCTTGATCAATTTGTAGTGGTGTTTATTGATGACATTCTTGTCTACTCTAGAGACCAAGCAGAACATAATCAACATCTCAGAATAGTCCTGCAAACATTAAGGGAGAAGCAGTTGTATGCAAAGCTATCTAAGTGCGAGTTTTGGCTTAAAGCAGTAAGTTTTCTAGGTCATGTAATTTCAGCAGAAGGTATTCGGGTTGACCCTAGTAAAATTGAGGCTATTCTTAATTGGAAACCACCAAGAAATGTGACAGAAGTGAGAAGTTTCCTCGGATTAGCCGGATATTATAGGAGGTTTGTGAAGGGATTTTCATCATTAGCGACTCCTTTGACACGACTGCTACGAAAAGAGGTCCGATTCGATTGGACAGACAAGTGTCAAACAAGTTTTGATCGGCTGAAGGCAATGTTGACTGAAGCACCAGTTTTGACTCAGCCTATTCTAGGAAAAGACTTTGTTGTGTACAGTGATGCTAGTCATAATGGTTTAGGCTGTGTTCTTATGCAAGAAGGAAAGGTGATTGGTTACACCTCAAGACAACTTAAGCCTCACGAGCTTAACTATCCGACACATGATTTGGAGTTAGCTGCGATAGTTTTTGCTCTTAAGATCTGGAGACATTATCTGTATGGGGAAAAATGTTATATCTATACAGATCACAAAAGTCTGAAGTACCTTCCCTCACAGAAAGAGTTGAATCTGAGACAACGAAGATGGTTGGAGTTGATTAAAGATTATGACTGTGTGATCGATTACCAGCCAGGAAAAGCTAATGTGGTTGCCGATGCACTAAGCAGGAAAATTTTAGCGGAGATGCGAATACAATCTACTTTGATGCAGAAGATCAAAGATGCTCAAAAGCAAGATGAAAAGTTAGTAGAGATAGTCGAGGCAGTGAAAAAGGGAGAAAAGCCTGATTTTTCATGGACAGAGGATGGCACAGTGTACTTCAAGAATAGGATTTGCGTGTCTGGTGTAGAAGAGCTGAAGTCCGATATTTTAAAAGAAGCACATGAAACGATATATACCATGCATCCAGGCGGGAACAAGATGTATCAAGATTTGAAAACTCAATATTGGTGGCCAGGGATGAAGAAGGATATCACTAAATATGTTGCTAAATGTCTAACTTGTCAACAAGTGAAAGCAGAACACCAGTTGCCCACAGGATTACTGTAACCAATACCGATTCCAGAGTGGAAATGGGAAAGAATCACAATGGATTTTGTGTCCAGTTTACCGGTGACTCAGAGGAAGCATGATGCAGTATGGGTGATAGTGGACCGATTGACGAAGTCGACACACTTCTTACCTGTCAGAATGGACTACTCATTGGACAAGCTAGCTGAAATTTATGTAAGTGAGATAGTGAGATTGCATGGAGTGCCAATGTCCATCATATCTGATAGAGATCCCAGATTTACTTCACAATTCTGGAAAAGTCTACAGCAAGCTTTGGGGACTCGACTCAATTTCAGCACGGCCTTTCATCCGCAAACGGATGGACAATCGGAGAGAGTTATTCAGTTGCTAGAGGATATGATGAGAAGTTGTGTGCTTGAATTTGAGGGAAGTTGGGATAGATATTTACCTCTTATGGAGTTTGCCTACAACAACAGCCATCATACGAGCATAGGCATGGCTCCATATGAGGCATTGTATGGAAGAAAATGCAGGACACCAATTTGTTGGACTGAATTGAGTGAAAAGAAGTTGATAGGGCCAGAGTTAGTGCAACAAACAGAAGAAAAGGTTAAAATTATCCAAGAAAGATTGAAAGCAGCTCAAGATCGACAGAAATCATATGCTGACCTTAAGAGGCGAGATATAGAGTATGTTGTGGGAGAAAAAGTATTTCTCAAGGTTTCACCTTGGAAGAAAGTATTGAGATTCGGTAAAAAGGGAAAGTTAAGTCCGAGGTTCATTGGTCCTTATGATATTTTTGAAAGAATCGGACTAGTGGCATATCAGTTAGCCCTTCCACCAGAGTTAGATAAAATCCATAATGTTTTCCATGTGTCGATGCTAAGGAGATATAGGTTTGATCCGACTCATGTTATTCCAACTGAGGAGATAGAAGTGCAGACTGACTTGACGTATGAAGAGGAGCCAGTGGCTATATCAGCACGGGAAGAAAAAGTTTTACGAAACAAGAAAGTTCCATTAGTTAAAGTGCTATGGCGAAATCATGCTACTGAAGAAGCTACATGGGAGAGCGAAGAAGTCATGAAGAAGCAATATCCTCAGAGGTTCAACAAAGAATGAACAGGTAAAAATTTCGAGGACGAAATTTATTTTAAGGGGGAGAGAATGTCATATCCGCTAATTTAGACTAAAGTCACGCAAGTTGTTAAATCGATTCGTCGGTTTGACCGAAATCTAAATTTGGACTTTTATCGAAAAAAATAATGAAAATAATGGTAATTAAGTATGGAAAATATCTAATAAAGTGTTCAAAATATTTAAAGATGTTAAATTTCGGTAAAGGACTAAATTGTGAATTTTGAAAAGTTTAGGGGTCAATTTGCAATTTATCGAAAATTGGAGGATTTAAAGGGGATAATCATAAATTAAATGCATGAATTGAGACATAAAATGCATATGGAGGCCAGCCACACCAAGTGTCACATTTTAAGAAGTCAATTGACATACATGAATTAGAAATTAATGAATGTTTCTAGATTGATGCTTAGGTGTCCCTCCCATCTTAATAACCTTTGTCATTTTCTTCTTGATTATTTCTTCTTCTTTCTTAATCCTTTGTATCTAGAATTGCCCATCATTGTCTTCCACGTTCCTCTTATCATACATCAAAGGAAGATGAACATATTAATAACCTAAGGAAAATATCTAGATTTTTATAGCCTATGTGTCAAAGTATTGATTAATTTTATCTTTTTCCTCTTAATTACTCATCCTTCTTACTTATCACTTAAACATCTAGAAGAATTTTATTTTTTCCTCAAACCAGCCCACGTTTCTTGAAGCATAACCCACCAAATGGCAAAGTTTAATAAGCTAATGAAGATACATGCATATGACATTAATGAAGGTTTCTAGAATGTGGCTTATGTGTCCCCCATTTTAATGACTTTTGTCACTTTGTTCTTGATTGCTTCTTTCTCTTCCTTATCCATTTTCATTGAGGAAAATTCTGTTCTCTCAAACTAGCCACGTTTTTCCTTGTTCCTCCATAGCTAAAGCTTGATTTTAGAAAGAGAAAGTGAGAAAAGAGAGAAAAAGTAAGGTAAAATCCCATTCTCATGCTTAAGGAAGCTTAAGAGACTAAGGAGAAAGGGAGAAATTAGGTTTATGAATTTTTAATAATCTGTTTATGAACTTTAGGAACTCAAAGTGACAAGGATTTGGCTCAAAGGAGCAAAGGAAAGGAGAAAGAAAAGTAAAGAGAAAGAAAAGAGAGAAAGAGAGGTTTGTGCATAATCTAAGGCAATAGCCTATTTTAATTTTTTTTAATTGCATAATTTAATTATTTGGAATGTTGATGAGTTTGAATTAATATTAATTGTGATGAAAAATCTTGGGGATGCATGTTTTCTAGACTTAGGATTTAATTTGATAAAAATTGAATGTGATTGGTTGGTATGTTCTTTGCTGGAAATTGATGAGCAGTGTTCACTTAAATTGTTATAACTTATTTTATGGAACTCGGTTTTGCATGTTGTTTGTTGGGTTTGAAATATGAGACATAGGGCTATAACTTTCATTTAGACCATAAAATCTGAATATGTCTGTAATGTTCCAGAAAAATTCATAAATTTCAAACATATAATCTTTCCAGAAATTCTGGGCAGAATTGTTAGTAATGAGAAGTAAGTACTTAAACTTTTATAACTTGAGTTCTGGAGCTTGGATTTGTGTGTTATTTGTTTTTTTTGAAAGCTAATACATAAGGCTATAATTTTTATTTAGACAATAATATCTGAATATGTCTGTAATTGTTCATAAAAATTCATAAAGTTCCAACTAAGAATCTGTCTTGGAAATTCCGGGCAGAATTGTTTAGTGACCAGTCAGTGGTAATTTTATCATATATTTTGATACAGAACTCAGAATTAAGTTATTCCAATTTCATATTAAAGCTAAGATCCAGATCTAAAATTGGTAAGAAGAACTCGAAACTAAATTCAGAACTTAACAGGACAAAAATTAAGGTCCAAGACTGAGAACAGAATCTGCCAGTGGCAAGACAGCATATGAGATGAGGAATGAAATGAGTAAAATGATGTGGACCTTGTTATATTATGTAAATATTATTCTGATTGAGTGATTATGTAATTATTTTGAGACATTAAATGCATGAAAAGTGTGAATATAATTGTTGTGAATTTTAATGAGATTGTATAAGCCCTAGAACACTGAACCAACTTAGGATAGTTTGACATGCCAAATAGGGGGGGAGTATGATGAAAATGATTAAATCCATTAATGGTATGATTATCTACGCCGGGTTTGGCATTGTTATCTACGCCGGGTTTGACATTGTTATTTATGCCGGGTATGACATTATTATCTACGCCGAGTTTGACACGGTTATCTACGCCGAGTTTGGCACGCTTATCTACGCCGGGTTTGGCACTTATATGCGTACATCATATTGCCTGGGTGGCACTCCTAAGTGCCAGGATGACAACTCCATTATCCTAGTTAGTGGTTCATAGGTGTCTTGGGCATAAATAAGGATATAAATAAAGAAGTTGTGGAACATAAATGAATTATTGGAATTTAAAATGGAATTATGAATTGTGACATGGAAAATAAAAGAAATAATGACTTGTAACATGATTGATTATGACATGTTATATAATGATGTTTTAGTAAAGTAAACAAGTATGAGATAAAAGAATATGATCTCATGTTTATACATGCTATAATACCATGATATGTATATTTGCATGAGAATATGATTAAACATGAGTTGATATATGATAATGCATGATTGCATAAAATAGTTTATTGCCTTATTTATATGCACCACTAAGCCAAGAGCTTTGCGTGGGAGTTTCTCTCGTGCAGGTATAGCAAAGAATAAGTAGACAGTAATAAATAAAGATAGCGGCGACCTGACCCAGTAAAGGAGCATATTTGAACCACCGTGGGTCACACATCTGTTGTATTTATATTTTTAAATTTTATTTTGTAGTATTTGTAAAATAAATGGTACACTTTATAAAGAAGATGTTATTAAATAAAATGTATTTTTATCTTTAATATTATGACTTTTCTTTTATGCTGCAAAGTAAATAAATAGTAAATTAAAAAAAATGAATGATTTTCATGTGTACAAAAATTTAATAATGATCTTTTAACAGATGAAGTAAGAGGTAGCACTCCCTTATTCGGGCAAGAGCTGCTGGGGTGAGGGGGTGTTACACTGGATGCCTCTAGAATAGAATAGAATGCCAAAATTTGAGCTCACTAGTTGACATCAGATGGCAACTCAACAATCTAGTTAGATATGGGTGTGGATTAAATTATCATAACCATTTCCATTCAGCTTCTTGATATTCCTCTCAACATCTTCCTTGTTTACGAAACCAAAACTACTGTTGGTTTCACATCCTCTTATATAATTAGAATAATCTAACTATATAAGATTATGTCACGATGCATGTGAAGAAAAACAAATAAATTTAAAACCTTAAGCATGTACAAAACATATCTAACCCATATCTCATGGCATCAATAAAAATAAAAAAATCATGGTTTGTATCATTAACTCTAACTAGACTTGTCATGTCTGTAACATTCCCTTACCCTTTTGTACTTCAGTCAGGTAAGTTAGTGATGCTAACCTACTGTTTTACTTGTCTGCACATGATTTATAGACATATATGACCTGTTAATAGACATATACATCCTCAATATACATGATGCATGAACTATTTGAATTATATACATGACATGAATGAAATGAAAATATTGACCCTGATTAGGTGGCTACCGCTGCTAATGTTGTTTCTTTGGTGGGGTCCATTGAATCCGTGATTCTCTTTTCTTGTTCACCACTCTTCGTCCTCTATCTACCACCTACGTGAGAGAAAACAAATTTACACGCTGAGCTTATACTCAATAGTGCAAGCTTTACAAAGTCAAGTGTCAAATAATTAAGCTCGTGTGGCTTAAGTTGTCTGGAAGTATAAGCAATGACTTTTTTTTTTCCTGCATAAGGACATAACCCAACCCATTATGACTAGCATCACTATATACTACAAAGTCTTTTCCAGGTGTAGGCTAAGTCAATACTGGTGCTTCAATCAACATTACTTTCAATAGATCAAAGCTTATTTTACATTTATTTGTACATTCAAATTGGACATCTTTTCATAGCAGTCGATTCAAAGGCATCGCTATGGATGAAAAACCTTTCACAAACCTCCTGTAATATTCTGCTAGCCTGAGGAACTCCTCACTTCTATCACATTATGAGGCAGGTTCCAGTTAAGAATAGCCTCAATCTTGCTAAGATCAATGCAGATACCTTCAGCTGAAGCTACGTGACCTAAAAAACTAATTGCCTTAAGCCAAAATTTGCACTTTGATAACTTTGCATACAACAGCCTTTTTCACAGTGTTTGTAGTACTATTATGAGGTGTTGATCATATTATTCTCTGTCTCGAGAATACATAAGAATATCCTCAATAAATACTACTACAAATTGATCAAGATATGACCTAAACACTCGGTTCATCAAATCCATAAAACTATTGGTGCATTTGTTAAACTAAATGGCATAACTAGAAACTCATAATGACCATAATGAGTCCAAAATATCATCTTAGGTACATTTAACTCTTTGATCTTTAGCTAATGATAGCTTGATTGAAGATCTATCTTTAAAAATACTTTGTTGCCTTTTAACTGATCAAATAAATCATTGATCCTTGGCAATGGGTATTTATTTTTTATAGTCACCCTATTAAGCTACCTATATTTAATGTAAAGACGTAGGGTGACATCTTTCTTCTTCACAAACAACACTGAAGCACCCCACAGTGATACATTGGGTCATATAAAACCCTTATCCATCAAATCTTGAAACTGCACCTTCAACTCTTTCAACTCTGCAAGTGTTTCTGTATAGTCTAATAAAAATAGGAGCAGTGTCAGACACCAAATTGATAGTAAACTCAATCTCTTGATCCGGTGGAAACCTTGGTAACTCCAAGGAAAACATATCAATAAATTCACAAAATGGTAGAAATGTCAGCCAATTTCAGATTGTCTTTTTTTTTTTCTATCAATCACATATGCCAAATAAGCTTCACATCCCTTACTAATGAGTTTTCATGCTTTTAGCATTAATATCATATTCTTTGGATATCCTCTGTTCTCACCCATCACCACTATTACTTCTTATTCCTAAATTCTAATAAACATATGCCTCTTTGCATAATCTACTATCACTTCATGATGAACTAGTCAATCCATTCATAAAATCATATCAAATTCATAGAATGCTAGCTCTATCAAGTCTACTGGGAACTACCTACCATGTATTTCTATTGGGTAACTCCTGAACACCTTGTTAACCCTTATAGTGTGTCCTAACGAGTTAGTCATATGAATCTCAAATTTTAAAGCATTTGATTCTAAACCCTCTAGACCTGGTGGTGGTGTGCATATGTATTAATATGTAAACCCCGAATCTACTAATGCATGTATGTTAGAGCCGAAGAGAAGAAATTTACCCATGATGATGTCAAATGCATCCTGATAGTTTCGGCCTCGCACAGCATATGCCCTACTTGGAGAAGCTCTACTACCTTCTGACCTCTCCATAGTCTATGATCTGAACTAGATAGGCCCTGTTCAGCCTCCTCTACCTTGTCCTCGACCTCGACCTTTGCTCTATCCAAAAGCCAGTGTTTGTACTAACTCAGTGCTCTCCAAACCCTTACCATACTTTAATAGGGGACAATCATGTCTCAAATGATCTTTTGATCCATATCTCAAACAGGCTCCTGTCATCGACCAACACTCGTCTATGAGGATGACCACAAGCTGACATGAGGGTAGTGGTGGTAACAATGGCCTGCAATATATCAGAGTCGGTGCATTAGCAGCCGAATAAATAAATCTCACAGGTTATCCCTACCTGAAAAAAGAAGGTCTGCTAGTACTCCCAATCTAAAATTGGCCACCAAAAGATCTTGCTCTCTTACTGCCAGATGGTCCTCCACTCGGCTGTGGCATAGGTCTCCTAAACCCTCTATATTGTATTGGTTGTTGAGCTAATAAAATTGTCTCAACTGTTCTGGAAGATGCTAACAAACTAGAAAAGTTCATCAGACATAGGGTTGAGACCTATAACATGATTGAATCTCTCAACCTATCCTCGTATCGTCGATACTTATCAGTTTCTGTAATGCTACCAGCATACTTACCCAAGTGTGTGAATTCTCCCTCATAGTCTAACACTAGCATATTCCTTTACTTCAAAGTCAAGAATTCCCTATTCTTGTCATAAATATAAATACATGCAATATATTACTCCCTTAACTTCTCCAAGAAAAACTCTTAAGTCAAGGCATCAAGTGCCTCCGAACTCTATTACACTGATTGCCACCAATCATAGGCATTATCGTACAACAAACACACTGCATACTCTTATTTTTGCTTATCAATACAATGGTCATCTTCCCATTTACCATAGAAATCTAGCACCCCTAACTTTCTCAATCTTTCAAACTGTAATTGTGATGGAGCTGGCAATGCATTCCACTCTAGTAGTTATACAACATTCCTCAAAAGCTCTATTTGTCCAACACTAGAATGACCGCACAATGAACTGGCACCGAATCTAAATGCAGTAGCTTAGCGATCACTCGATCGCGATGATACATATGCCTCTATGGGCTCATTACTCTCTGCCTCTTCAGCGATAATCTATCATAATTCAGAAGCCATAACCTACTTATACCATAAAAAGTAACAACCCTAATCAATATGCATCAACTTGTATATATACAAATGTGGGTGTACACATGTTATATAATACTTGATATATTTTTAAAACTCTTTTTGAAAACCCAAAACCACCCAAACTAGACTCTAATACCAAAAACTCTGTAACACTCCCTTATCCCAACAACTAGTACTCGAATAAAGGAATGTTATGCTATCTCTTTAGATAAAATATTTATAAATCAAAGTAAATTGAACATACATAATTTATACAATAATATATTATTTATTTATTTAGTTATCTTTTTTTTTTCTTTCTAAAATCAAACATATAATAACATTTAGATAAAAGATAACTACATGCTTTATATACAAAAGTATTATTCATAAAACGTTCATCCTTACTTAAAAGTTGAGTTTAGTTATATACATCATAAAAGAAAATACATAGAAAGATAAATAGAAACACAAAACCCACTGTGTCAGGATATAGCTATTGTATTGGATTAGGTCTCCATTAGCTTTTACTACTATTTTCTAATTATTCTTCACTATATCTGCACGAGAGAAACTCTCAAACTAAGTATTAGCCTTAGTGGTGCATATAAATAAGACAATATATTATATTCATGCAATTTGCACTTATCTACCAGCATATATAAATATATATTACATATACCTTTATCATATGATTATTTTGCTCAAGCGCATTATTATTTTTTTCCATACTTATATACACAACATTGCATATGTAAACCTCATTTACACATCTCGTGTCATTACCTTACACTTGCACTATGTTATATTAGTTTGATTAACATGCACATCAACAATTATCAATTATAATTTATATAAGAATATTGTATCATTGTTAAGTTGCTTATGCTCATAACACTTGGGAACTAATAATCAAGATAATGGAGCTATTCATCCAGGCATAATAAAATTGTCACCCGGGCATAGTAGTATGAGCATACAAGTGTCATCACAAGCATAATATAAGTGTGTCAACATATGCATAATATAAATGTGTCATCACCGGTATAAATATGAGTGTATTGACTAACATAATATAAGTGTGTCATTACCGGCATAAATATGACCCCTGATTGGCATGTCAAACTATCAAATATTCTAATTCTAAACTAGGTATTCTAGGGCTTACCTTTGTCATTATAAAATTCGTAAGTCTTTTATTTCATACATTTCATAGCTTTAATGGTTCAATTAATCACATAATTACTCAATGTATATATTATATAC
Organism: Triadica sebifera; assembly: GCA_023653625.1. NCBI lineage: Eukaryota > Viridiplantae > Streptophyta > Magnoliopsida > Malpighiales > Euphorbiaceae > Triadica > Triadica sebifera. The sequence continues at coordinate 9,390,199 of CM042900.1, forward strand.
ATAATATAACAAAGTCCAAATTATTTTACATATTAAATTACTCAATTTACATTTTGCTTTGTTGCTAGCAAATTCCATTTTCTGTGTTGGATTTCTATTTTGGACATGTTACCATCCAAATTAAATTTAACAGTCTTTTTAATAATTATAGTTCTGGATTTTAGATTTAATATGAAATTTGAATCACTTAATTGGGAGTTCTATGGAAAAAGTTTTGATCATTTGATTGCTAATTGGTCATTAATAATTTTATCCATAATTTTTCTGGACAGTTTTCTAGTCCAATGTTTGTGCCCAATTTAAACATAGTTAAAATAAAAATTAGGTTTTATGTTATCCATAAAAGTTTTATTCCTATGACTTAGCTTTTAAACCCAACAAATAACATATTAATATGAGTTCTAGAGCTTAAGTTATAGAAATATATGTACATATTACTCTATAAATTCTAACAAAGGAACACACAATCAACATAACTCAATTTTTACCAAATGTCATCCTAAGTCTAGAAAACATGCATTCTCAAAATTTTTAACACAAAATACTACTAATTTACAATCATTTACATGCTAAATACTCCAATAATGCAACTTAATGATAAAATATAGGTTATTGCCTTAAGTTATTCACTTACCTTTCTTTTTTCTTTCTCTTTGGTCTTTTATATCTCCTCCTTTCCCTTATCTTTTCTCTCTTCTTGAGTTCCTAAAATATACAAAAAAAAAAAAAAACTCATCAAATACCTTTCTTCCATCATATATCTCTAATCCCTATTTTCTTTCTCTACAACCCCTAAAACCTCTCCCTTCAAGACCAAACTCCAAATGAGCTTAAAACCTCATATTCATTTAGAGAAACTTAAAGAGAAGATGAAGAACATTTTACCTCAAGATTTTTTTCTTCTATGACTGAAACTTTAGGGATTTCTCCCTCTTATTTTCTTGCTTATCTACCTTTCTTTTTGCTCCCTTAAACTTTCTTAAGCTCTTTTATGCATGAAAATGACTTTTCTCCTTTTTCTCTATCTCTTTCCTCACTTTCTCTCACTTGAAGGAAGCTTTGGCTATGGAGGAATGATGGAGGATGTGGGGCTAGTTCATGAGCAGAAAATTCTAGATGGAAAGAGATAAGGAAGGAAGAAGAAAAAGGAAATGAGAAGAAAATGCCAAAATAATTAATGATGGGTTTTATTTTCATATAAATATCTAGATATTTATATGTTAATTTGCATCATAATGCATGACACTTGGTGTTGTTGTCCATCACATGTATAATGTTCCCAAATTATGTCTTTAATTGGTAATTATGCCAATTAGTCCTCAAATTTTCAATAAATTACAAATTGACATCAAAACTTTTTCAAATTTTACAATTTAGACCGTTACCATAATTTAGCATTTTTATAAATTTTGAATAATTTATTAAGAATTTTCTATTATTATTTTCTATTATTTTAATTATTCTCCAATCGAAATCTGAATTTAGAGTTTGGTTGGTTTGATATATCAATTTAGCGATACGTGCGACTCGAGCCCTAAATGAACGGATATGACAGCTTTTCTTTCCAATTAGTCATATTTTGTTCTCATAGGATGCAAATCTCTTTATTTCCTAAGAATTTTTTTTATAGCTTTTCTAATTTTTAGAGTGATAATGCCTGTAACTCTTTTATGTCCATCTACCGTTCATTATTCTGATATTTCTTAATAACCTCGTACTTACCTTATATTTATGGTAATCCATCAAGATTCATAAACTCCTCATTTGCAAGAATATTATGAGTTAGATATGCGATATCATTGTTCAAAAAATTACAGTATACCTCACTTACCATCATTCTCAAGTTTGATTATATGTTATGTTCACTCTACGAAGGAGGTAGGTATTTTTTGGTTATCGTAGCTCTCAAATGTCACTCGTTCTTTTCATCATAATGATAGTATAGTATTATCATCCTATAACTATTCACTTCATGTTGCCCGATCTTCTTGCAATTACAAATCCTAGCACTAGCATATCTCTCACAAATATCAGAATGTAATTGAACATTAGAAGAGAATCTGATCCCACAACTCCCTTTTTATGGGCCAACCAAAATTCGGGATTCATCTTTCTTACCTATCAGATACATTGGTCCACGTCGGTGAGTAGCAGCAACTTAACAAAACTTTCATGTCATGTTAATACAAATGTGTACGCACATGCATGCCTAACTCGAGTATTTACTAACCTAGGACTACCTAGACCTACTTTGATACTAGTGAATGTAACACCCCCTTACCCATTTGTACCTTAGTCAAGTAAAGTGATTTCTTCAACTGATTAACTAATATACATGTGCAAGTTTTATAGACATATAATATACGTTAACTAATTTAAGCCTCATAATAAGAATAAATACACCTGATGTACTTACGTGAAATGTATTTTTACAGACTATAAATTGATACATATTTTATTTACATATATGTATTTTTTTAAAAATATATATAGTGCGTATAAAAATTTCTTTATGAGGATGACATGACTACCACTGTTTTTGTTATTATCACTAATGCGCTCATCTGGTGGAATCACTAGATCTACAACTCTCTCGACTAGTGCGACGATATTTGTTTATTGTTTACTATCTGCATGAGAGAAAAATAACTCTCACACTGAGTGTTAACTCAATGGTGCAAGCTTTATAGAAATAGTCAATTCATAATTAATTTAAAATTTACAGTTATAATCCTAACATGCTTCTTTCTAGTGAGCAATCAATATATATCATAGTATTTACATCATCATAACAAATTGGCATATAAACATTACAAAACACATCTTAAGTTACTCAATGTTGTGACCATAAATTGACTATCTAGACCTGACTATAGGGAGACACAAAGGGTAACCGTATAAAAAAAATGCTTATAAGTATGGATGTCAAACATCTTTAATATCTATATAATCCTAATGAGTAGATGAGACTATATATTTTAGCTGATATGGATCATTCATATATATCCATATAATTATATAGCCCTAGAAGCATGCCAACATGCCTACCCTATTATAGTTCAGATTCATTTATAGGCTCCTGTCACATTTGTCTATATTTAGCGAACAATTAGCGTACCTCATTGAACATGTCACAAAGTTATACTTTAAATAATATGATAGAATTGTGAATTCTAATTAAATAAAGGCACTAACACATTGAAATCGACTTGAGAGATACTAAGTTATTTAGAAAGAACAGTGTTTTAATCTTAAAAGAATTATTATGGTTCTAGATATTTGTTATTTAATTACATATATTTTATTAGACACACTTTCAATACAAGCGCCCATGTTGGATTAAAAAAAAAGAACATGCAAACGCAGGAATAGTCTAAATAAAGTTTGTGCATTAACTCATAATATATGCCAATAGTGATTTAAAATAATATTATATGCTTTTGGGCATAAAATATTTTATGAGAAATGGATCATGATAGAAAAAAATGTGTTTGGTATAGAAATTATGTTGGTGAAATAAATATTTTAACATTACATATATGATGTTAAACTCATATATTAGCCTAGACAATGAGCTTGGGAATTGTTGGCAAACTAATAGGGTAGACACTTCATGATCTGTAGTTATTTTGGTAATAAGAAGTATAGTAAGGATTATGTGATTATCTTAGATCATACATATTATTTATATATCAGTAATGTGGTTATTTTAGATCGAATTCGGTCTTATGGTTATCTTGGATCAGATAATATTATTTTGGATCATATGGTTATCTTTGACACTGAGTTTCTGTCATTTGACGGTATTCATTGTTTTTCTAGGAGTAGGTGTATAGCATCTTAATATATGGGTCAGTCGAAGTTTTTTATGTAGTAAATGAAAGTAGTTTTTATATTTTGATTATATGTTTGTTTTATGCTCACTAATAGAATTAATTTCATAAAAATTTACTATTACATTTATTTACTGGAAAAAAATTTATACCTATTTTTGTAATAAGTATAAAAGTTTATTAATGATTTTGTTTCGTGGAAAAAGAATTTCATTGATTTTCAGTTTTTATATGCTCTTCCAAAATAACCATGATTATAAGTTATTGCATCAATGAGCTGAAATTCATATGAGAGTTGTTTTTCTCTCATGTAAGTATTAGGACAAAAGTTGAGAATGACAAGTTAGCTAAGAGACTTATTGGGGCAGTGGGTCCTACTTATGGAACAAAAGCAGCAATGACAGTCACTCCATAGATTTGGTTTCTTTTTGTAACACTTATATATGTGTGTGTGGTGTGTGTGGATATATATATATAAATATTTATGAAATATTTTAGTCGTATAAAGTTCTATAAAAATACAAATATGTAAATTAAAAAAAAGTGACCATGTGCATACATAATATATGTATATATTATATTACACAGAGGATTAAAGCTGAGAATATGTATTTTTATGCATATATAATAATATTATACAAGCTTGATATAATAGGTAGATGGTAACATTAATTCACCTAACTATTGCGCATGAGGGTTAGAGAGTATTGTACTTTTTTGTGTGAGATTTTTCTATGTACTCTTAAAATTCTTTGATCAATAAAAGGAGAAGTAGAGATAGAAAGGAGAATAAGAGCAACAAAAAAATTAATGGAAGTTATTTTTTTGTATCTCAAATATAACTTTCTACTTCTCACTATTTTGGTAACTTTCTACTACAGTTATATTTTTAATTATTATTATAAAATGGGCTCTATTATGGGTCTCTAATCCAAATAACCCGACATAAACCATTAGAGGTTTAGCAATGAACATAATCCGTCGATAAGCCGTCATAAATTCAGACACCAATTTTTACCATTACATTTAGCAACCAAATTTAATGACGGATTCTATCCATCACCAAATTCATCACTAGTCCATAGTTAGTTTTTTTTAATTTTTTTTATTATTCACTCATTTTTTGTTATCGATCTGCTGCTAATTAGCAACAAATAAAATCCGTCACTAAATTTTCTAGCAATTTTCAATATTTTTTTTTGCAAGTGAGGATTTTATCGGGGCATCGTGATGTCCATTGATCACCTTTATTACCACAAGTTCTGCACACCACGAGAACAGCTCCTGCTTTGCCTATAACTGAGTCAATTGGCTTCTTCCACTTTCGTACCTGTTGGATGATGATATTTTAAATTTTAAACAAAAAAGAAGCTAAATATAAAATAATAGTAATTCTAATAAAAAGTATCCAATATCAGAGGCTTGAAAAAGTAAGAAGAAATAACAAATGGAAGAATTAAAAAAAAAAAACAATTTGTAAATAGATTTATAATCAAGATTCTCTTTCTTCTTGCTTTCTCATTAGGAAAAAGGCTGATTATAAATTTAATTCTACATTGTTCAAAATTATTTCTTAATGGCGAGGTACGTTGAGTCGAACAGTTAATTAATAATCACCACTAATCTAGTTGCATTTTAAATCACCATTAAACCAGCTTTAAAAATAAATAAATAAATTATTTATCCACAAAAAAAGTCCAAATTTAATTTTAACAACAAATATCGTACATGAATCATGAATGAACAGATGGACTGTCATGAGCTTCTTCTTTATTTATTTTTTTCTGATGGATAATTATTTTTTTATTATTTAACTAAATTAAAACATCCATAAATTATTACGAATCATCTACATTTTTTTCTTAAAACAAAAATAAATTGTACTTTCAAAAAATTGGAAAGAAAAAAAAAAAGAAACCACAAGGAAAATCTAATCATTTTCAGTCAATTCAGTCCGACGGCCTTTGCTCAGCTTCGAGGAAAGTCGCGACAAGTATTTGCCAAAATTGTTGAAAATATGTTTTTGTTTATCAAAGGAACGTGTAGACCAAGTTCTGTTTTAATATTTTATTCAAAACAGGATAAGAATAATGATTCCAATGTCTTATATTAGAAAAGAAATAAAAGTTCTTATAAATTTAGCTTTGAAGTTTCTTCTTAATTTTTTAATATACTAACTCTTAATTGAAATAAAAAATTTGCTTCTCTATCTATATGATAGAGATGGGATAATTTTTTTCTTTTTTTTGTCTCTAAATATAGTTCATTTTTTTTTTATGAAAAGTAAATTAAATTTTATAGTTTTTGTATCATATATTTTTAAATTGATTAGAGATATTATTACAAAAATAGAAAAAATAAAAAATAAAAAATCATATTTATTAATAATAAGTACACATTAAACATATATGTAATAAATATATTATTAAAAATGAATATGAACTATCTTTTCTATATAAAAAAATTTATCTACACTCTCATGTACCAAAAAAATGTCTTCTTTTTACTTTTTTTTGGTGAGTCTATCTTTTTGAATTTTAAGACAGAAGAATATTACTTTTTAAAAAATAAATTAAAAATAAAAATAGAAACAAAGAATGTTGCGAAGTAAGGAGAGAAAAATTAATATTATTTTTTCTTATTTGGTACATAATTTCCGGCTATTATTATAAATAGAAGGAAGGAACTGCATTTCAAAAACAGTGTCATTGGACACCATGTCAAAGCCTTTTTACCATTTCCTCCTCTCTCTCTCCTTCGTCTTCTTGATTAATTCTCACGGTGGCTTCACCGTCGCACTGCCGTCTCCTTGCCCGGAGAGCGATTGCGGTAACGGTGTGAAAATTAGATATCCATTTTGGAAAAATGACAATGCGACGGATAATCCATATTGTGGGTATCCACAGTTTGGTCTTTCATGCTCTAATAATGAGCCTGTGTTAACTATGCCTGGTGATAGGTATTTAGTGAAAGATATAAACTATACGGATTATACAATCACTCTTGTGGATATTGATGTGGCAGGCCAGCCATGTCCTAGAGCTCGTCATAATCTTAGTTTAGAAGGCTTACCATTGGGTTACACAAATTTGAATTTGAATCTAAGTTTTTACTTTAATTGTACATCCAATCCAATTTCTTTTCTAGCCTCTGAAATTGGGTGTTTAGGCTTTAATGCTTTGAAGTCTTATGTTATTGCGGTGAAGGATGAGGCCAGAGATGTTGATTGGGACGGGAAATGCGAGGCAAATGTGGTGGCGACGGTGATGAGCACGGCGGGGGTATTTAGTGATGGTTTGGTAAGAGGATTTGGTGAGGCTATGAATAGAGGATTCGTGCTGAATTGGCGGACTTTTACTGAATGTGGCGACTGTGAGCGGTCCAATGGGTTCTGTGGGTTCAATGACGCTGAACCTGCAAGAGAATATGTGTGCTTTTGCGAGGATGGTTCAATGAGCAAAAGGTGCAAAGGTAATTTTATTTTTCATATTGTAGTTGTTATTATTAAATTCATTTAATTAATTTTTTAATTATTAAATTTGTTGAATTGATTCTTTGACTGTTAAGGCCTCGTTTGGTTTTATATTTGGAAAAAAATATTTTCTTTTAAAAAAAAGAATTTTATTTTTAATTTTTTTATTTTGAAAATTGTTTTTAAAGAAAAACATACCTATAATTAAGTTTGAAAAAAATTGTTATAAAAAATAAAAATATAGTCAAATAAATAAGAAATTTAAAGCTATTTTTTTACAGAAATTTCAAATACCCCTTAAATTTAAATTAATAGTTAAATGAGTCAATTTAACAAATTATTAGATGACATCTAATTCAAAAATAGTATTTAAACAAAATAATTATGAAATTATTTTAGAGTTCAAAATGTATAAAATTTAAAAAAAAAATCTTAAATTTTTTGTTAAATTTAAGAATATATATATATATATATATATATATATATATATATGTAGTTTTTTTTTTCTTCAAATTTTTATTCTGTAAAGAAAAAGTTGAGCTTGGAAAATCTATTATCTAATTGATAAGGGCTAGTTGGCTCAGAAACCAGCCCATAGATAAAACACTAATTTGATTAATTTTAACTTAATTACTAATTGTCTATAAAATATTATTGACTTTAAGCTGTATTTTTAATATTTTTGTTATTTTGGCTTATAATAAAATTTCATTATCTTACATGTATTGTGGTAATTTTTTTTCCAGAAAAAAAAAAAGGAAAAATTTAATGACATATTTGCAGTATCATAATCTAGCTTTAACGTATAATATTAAGTTTACATCTTGGGTATAATCAGAAAAATATATTTGTCTTGCAGATCTTTGTGAAATCAAATTGACGAAATATAAAAAATAACAATAAAGAGCAATTCATCATTCCTTTTTTTTTTTTTTGGGTTAAGTTCATTATCAGTTGACTTTAGAGTCAATTAGCAAGTTGATATGCTTAGCTGTAGAATCATAAATAAAAACATTATTATGGTAAACCAACATTAATTATTAGTTTCTGAATGGATTTCCTAATCTTAAGAACACTCGCACTTGCAAACCCCAGAAGTCTTTACTTTGTTAGACTCACCATGTGAGTAAAAAGTCAAACTTCAGGTTGGCAAATCAAAACACTAGCATTATTAATTAGCTAAACATTGAATTCATATATCATATTAGAAACCTTGAATTAATCCACTTAATTATCTTCAACTCTCTTCTTTTGCTAATTACAATTTCAAATCCCCAGCAGGAATCTCCAAATGAAACCTTCCTCTTTCCAGTCTTCTTCCCTTCTCCCCTTATTCATCATCCTCCTCCTTTCGATATTATCTTTACTTAGCTATGCTAGTAGTTATTACGACCCATATTATCTCCAAATGAAATCTCTTTATATTGAACAAGTCCTACATACGTAGTTGATGGTAAACTCTGCTATTCAAAATTAGACCAAGAAGAAAGGTCTCCTCTGAAGTCAGAATTTTGGCCTTTCAAATTCACTACTGGGAAGGTGGATTATTCAGGATTTCAAAAATATATGAAATTATATCCTCAATTGTTGTATACTTATATACTAGAGAAAATAAAATCTCACTTTGTCCTTTGGGCCATGAATTGAATTTGAATGGATTTTGTAAAGGCTATTTCCTAGTAGCTTCGAATGGGTAAATATTGGAAAGAATTGTACTGGAACTTCTAGTGTAAAACCAGTTTGGGCATATGGGCATATGGCTATTGGTTTGTTGCCTGCCATTATTATCTTCTTGTACTGAAAGTCTTGGTCAATTGGCATTATGTATGAGTTTCAGAAGGGGACATATTTCTTGTCAATAGTCAATTTGTTTACATTACAATTGGAAAATAAGAACCACCGACATAGTTAGTAAGTAATTTCTTGAGGTAGGGAGAAAATCTACGTTGGGAGAATTTTATCTCAAAATGGGTTAATTATTAGTTCGAACAGGATTAATCAAGGCTTATAAACTTTTAGATACCGGTTGGTAATGTGCAAAAGATAAATAAATAAATAAATAATAGGAAAATAGGGAACAACACTAGAGTTGCTTTCCTTATCTCTAACCATTCATTCCTTTGAAACCTTGAAAGTATAATAGATTTTTAATATCTCTTACCAGTTCTTCTTCTTCATCTCCTTTGGGAGAAATTAAAAAGGGAAAATGGTTGGCCATCAGTTGCTGCCTTCTCATGCACGCTCCCTCATCAACCTCTTCTTTCTCTTAATTTTTGCTTCTTCATCATCATACTGTGAAGATGATATTGATTATACAGAGTGTGTAAAATCGTTTAATTGTGGAGTTATTTCCGATCTATCTTATCCTTTCTGGAGTAACAATCGTCCTATAATCTGTGGTGACGAAGAATTTAATCTCCGCTGTGAAGAAGATGAGTTCCCTGTTATGAATATTAGTAACCAACAATATAAGGTTTTGTCTATAGATCAATCACGCAATCAGATGACGATTGCTCGTATGGATTTGTGGGATGATGGCTGTCCTGAGAATTTCTACAACACAACTCTGGATGCTACTCCCTTCAATTATGTCCCTGGTAGAATTACAAACATAAGTCTATTTTACAATTGCACTGGCCAGATCAGTGTGCCGGATCCACACAAATTTCCATGTCCTGTAAATGGTGAAGAACATGATGCGTTCTACACTTTTGATTGGTTAAGGGAAGAATTGAGGCAAGGCATAGAGAAATGTAATATCAGAGTGGAGGCTCCATTTCCAACTCCAAGGATGGGTGCTAAACTAGGACCATTGATGGAATTGCTCAGACAAGGTTTTAATGTGGCTTACGATTATCATCTTCGAGAGTGTATCATATGTAACGATTCAAGTGGGATATGCGGCACCAATTCAACCACTCGCGGTTTCAGTTGTCTTTGCCCTGGTCAACCCTATCCCTCTTTCTGTCCAATTGAACCTGGTATGGATCCTTTTTTCCCCCTTTCTTTCTTCTTCATGCCACTATATAAATAATCTTTATTCAATAAATTGTTAGTAATAGACGTAAACTCGTCATATTAACTATATGATAATAAATTAACAACAATTTCAATTTTTAATCATTATAATAAAATACTCAAATTGTTGCAGTAATCTGCTTTAGCAATAGTATATGTAGGGGTTATTAACTGGCTGCCCGCAAAACCAATGACGACTAGCAGTTTTCTGCTGCTAATATAGGTTTAGTTTTATGGTAGTGTTAGTTATTTGAACATTTGTTGAACAAAAAGAGAGTTGGATATTCTGATTAGATCATATTGCATATGAAATTACTCACTAGTTCATAGGTGTGCAATTCCTTGTGGGAAAAGAGAAGGGTCATAATCGTTGACTACTCATTCCTTGCGTAAAAAAAAAATGTATACATTCTTTGACTCCGTCTACGGTCTATCAATATCACAGAAGCAGCTAGGAATTTGCCTCTGTTACTAAGAAATGGCTTGCTCCTTTATTGACATTATTTCCTTGACCCGGGCCCCCAGGTTTCTATTAGGGCTGGGCTTTGGCTCACATAGTTGGGAATAGGTTACCATGGCTCCTTGGACCGTAAGCCTTTACCCCAGTTAAGGAAGCATTTCAATGGCATGTCAGTCATTTGAGATCTAAATCTGGTAAAGAATTCCAAATGGTTGGCAAAAGAAGCTTCGTTTTCCAGTCTTTCGGTTCAACAAACCAAGCCATCAGCTCAAAAGTCATCCCACTTGCATACACTAGTTAGTATTTTGCCCAAAATGCCTCACCTATCCTGCTCTTATTCCTCCATTATTTTTCTCCGCGTAGAGGTTATAACAGTCTTTCCCCATTACTTTTCGTTTTCTCTAACTCTATAATCTCTAGATTCACATGCTGGATGATTTTAATTATTCTATTGCCAATAATGGGGGAGATACTACATCATCATGATGTCACCACTGCTACAGTGTTGTATTCAACCCTTTGGGAACTTGATGAAATTAAATTATGGATTTATATAAATGCTTTTACTTGGTCCACCTCGCTCTTTTCTTTTTCTTTTTCTTTTTTAAAGAAATTCCACCTCTCTTAATTTTGCAAAATTTTCATGTTGTTTATGATATTTTGGAAGTGATGGCGATTTTATTTCTCCTAAAATTTATGTCACATTGTTTCTATTCAAAGTTTTCCACCCTTTGAAATTCTAAGCTTGCTTGATATTGAGCTGTTAGCCAATCACGTTTACCTAATTAATTACTTTTGCGGTTTCGGTTCCTATTTTTTCTCCCTAATTCACCAATTCTACTAACAACAAAATACTATATCTTTTTTTTTTTTGAAACACAATAAAATAATCTATTTTTTTTTCATTATGATTATTATTTATACATAATATTTGTAATGCAAATGTAATAATTTTTGTGATACGAAGGTGAGGATGAAAAAGAAAAAAAAAAAGGACTAAGAATATCCTAAGTCATAATCTTGGAACCGAATGTCATTTTGGCCAAGCAGCCCCCACGTAAAAATAGGTTACAAACACAGCATGCTTGTATGGTTGGAGAACTCATTATCTTTGCCTTTGCTTCCAACCACTAGTTTTGTCTTTTTTTTCTTCTTTCTTTTCAAAATCATTAACCAAATAAATCAACTACTAGGTTTATAGTCTTCCACTAAGTGCTTCATTCCATTTTGTTGCCATCTTCCTGTTGGTACTTCCTCTCCAAATGGATCCCATAAACTTATTCATATCATACAATCCCGTTTTCTTTTATCTAGCTTTTCTCTTCTTCACCATTTTAACGAGCCGATCTCTATCATTGGATCAAAAGTTCCAGGCTTGTGTTCCGACAAGCTGTGGCAAAGGTCCTAACATAAGCTACCCTTTTCGCCTATCTAATGTCCAAGAATCCTATTGTGGCTATCCGAATTTCGATATCACTTGTAACAAAGATGACTACCCAGTTCTTTCCCTCACCTATGATGATTATATCATTAAAGATATATTTTACACAAATCAATCCTTCCTTGTAGCTAGTGCTTCACTTTATCAGGAGGAACCATGTCCTATTCCTCTGCATAATCTGACCCTTGATCGAACTCCATTCAAAATTAGTCCTGATTATATTGACTTTTACTTCCTGTATAATTGTAGCAAGAAGCCAACAGAGTACCCTGTATATTCCATAAGTTGTGCTTCCAATTCATCACATTATTCTTTTGCTTTGTTTCACACTGATTTGTTAGAGAGTTACAACAACTATTCTCTAGATTCATGTCATTACTTTGTGAATGCACCCCTGCGTATCGATGGCGATTACGGTGATGAGCTATTGGCAATGGATTATACTGAGATTCTGAAGATGGGGTTCCTTTTAAATTGGACTGCACATAATTGCAGCACTTGTGAGACAAGTGGTGGTCGCTGCGGATTTGAGAATAACGTATTTGTTTGTTTTTGTCCTGATAAGTCTCGCCCCGATTCCTGTGATGCTGGTAACTCTTTAATGAAATTCAGAATATATATATATATATTTTATGTAGTGTATAACGTTCTTCATTTGTTAGATTTAGCTAAGTCATCCACTTACACTAGTTAGTATATTGCACAGAATGCTTCACCTACCCTGCTCTTGGTCCTCAATTATTCTTCTCCGTGTAGAGGTTATTATAGTCTTTCCCCATTTCTCTTTGTTTTCTCTCACTCTTTATGCTCTGAATTTTTCCACATGCCGGATGATTTTAATTATTCTATTGTCAATGATGGGGGGAGATACTACATCACCATGATGTCACCGTTGCTACAGTGATGTCTTCAACCCTCTGATTATTTTTTAGATGAGAAAAGAACGATTCATAAGTATACTAATATAATTATAATATGCTATATAAATGACAACGAAATTAACTTAGGAATTTATATATATGCTTTTACTTGTTCCACCTCTCCCCATTTTTTGTTTTTCTGACGAAGTTCCACCTTTCATAATTTTGCAAAATTTTCAAGTTATTTATGAAATTTTGGAAGTTATGACGATTTCTTTTTCGAAAATTTTATGCCACATTGTTTCTTTTCATATTTCTCCGTCCTTCGAAATTCTAAGGTTGTTTGATATTGAGCTGATAGCTAATCACGTTTGTATGCGGGTCATCTATTGTGAAAAGTTAAGAATCACTCCGCTTCAGCAAAGAAGAAGAACAAACAAAAACAAAGGGAAAAAAGATTTTCTTACTACTTCTAAAAACAACCGTCTAAACAAGTTTATATACAACAAAAATAACCAATCAGCTCATGATACATCAGCTGCACTATTTGACTAAAACACTAATGAAAACTTATAGCAACTAAATAACTAAGCAGTTACTTAGAATATAATATCCAAACATAACTTAATCCTTCACATGCCAACAGCCTCCCCTCAAGTTGGAGAGTGGGAAGGAGTGAGCAATCCCAACTTGGAAACCAGAAAAGAGAATTGAGAAATGGTGAGCGGTTTCAAGAAGATGTCAGCCAATTGGGACTTTGAAGCAACATACCGAGGAGAAATGAAACCAGCCTTGAATTGGTCACGCGCAAGGGGACAATCAATTTCCACGGGTTTAATGCGTTTGTGGAATAATGACTTTTAAGTAATATGAAGGGCGGACTGCTTGTCACACCACAATGGAACCGGTTGTGAAACAGGAACCTGCAAATCTTGGAGTAGATAGCTTAACCACTTGAGTTCACACATAGTTGAAACCATTCTACGATATTCCGTTTCACAAGAAGATCGTGAAACAATAGTTTATTTCTTTGTTTTCCATGAGATGAGAGCTCCACCGAAAAAAACACAGAAACCTGTAAGAGAATGTCTGGTGGTCACATATGATGCCCAATCAGCATCACAGTAGGCAGTCAGATGAAGGTCATTCTAGGTAGGATAAAAAAGCCCAAGTGAGATGGTCCCTTTAAGATAGCGAAGCAAGTAAAAGTGAAGCATCCCAATGAGACTGACATGGATGATTGACATGCTAACTCAATTGTTGAACACAGTAGCAGAGATCAAGTCTCGTTAAATTGAGGTAGAGAAGTCGGCCGACAAGTCTTCTGTACTGATCCAGAGCTTGTAGTGGAGGACCTGTACCTGGTATGAGTTTAAATCCTTTAGGAAAAGGAGTTGGTGCAACCTTGCAACCATTCATCCTTGTATCAGTCAATATATCTAGAATATACTTTCATTGATTGATGTAAGTGCCTTCCAGAGACCTGACAGTCTCAATGCTAAGAAAGTATCTTGCAAAGCCAAATTCCTTGATGGTGAATTTTGCATCCAAAAAAACTTTAACCTCATGAATCTCAGCCTCTGAATTTCATGTAATTAAAACATCATCAACATCCACAATTAAGACCAGAAAAATGCTTGAAGAAGTGAATAAGCAATGATCTGAAGAAGATTGATGAAATCCAAAAGTTTGAAGTTGCTTGGTGAACTCAGAATTCCACTCTCTCGAGGCTTGTTTAAGCCCATAGAGAGATCGATGCAGTCTACAAACTTGACCAGGTATAGCCTTAGCATAGCCTTCTAGTGGTTGAAGATAGAGTTCTTCTTGCAAATGCCCATGGAAGAAGGCATTTTTTTATATCTAATTGATATATGGGCCATTGAGAAGCAGTAGCCAAAGCCAGAAAAACTCTCACTATCACAAGCTTAGCCACAGGAGATAAGCTATCATAATAATCTTGCCCCTCAATCTAATTATAACCTTTGGCCACAAGTCTGGCCTTGAACCTTTCAACAGATCCATCAGGTAAGTATTTGACCTTATACACCCATTTACTTCCTATAGCTTTTTTATCTGGTGGAAGAGATGTGTCCAAGTATGATTTGCTTCACGTGCAGCAAGTTCATTTTGTAAAGGCTTGCACCCAATCAGCTGATGTAACAGCCTGTTTGTAAGTAACAGGATCTTGGACAGTAGAAATTTTTGCTTGGAAAGCCACATATGCAGGAGGGAAAATTGAAAAAGAAGTATAAGATAATGTATCTGGTGCGTAGGGAGAAGAAGTATAAGGTAATGTATCTTGTGTGTAGGGAGAAGAAGTTGGTCTAGGGGTTATATATGTGTGATAGTTCAGTATTAATATGACAAACATAACCAAGCTAGAGTTTGTCTAACTCTTGTACTGTATCGAACAGGTGGGTTGGTAGAAGTAGATGTATTAGACTAAAAAAAATCAGTACCAGTAGTTGGCTAAGTAGGAGGAATAAGAGAATCTGAACTTTTCTATAGGGTCTGTACAAGGTAGTGGAATGACATCTGGATTTTCCTTAGAACTTATGGTATGGTAAAGAAAGATGTTTTCATGAAAATTAACATCTCTGGAGACTAGAATATTCTAATTATGCAGATTATACAATTTATATGCCTTCTGTCTAGGAGAGTAACCCAACATGACACATTTGAAAGATCTAACATCAAACTTGTCTTTAAAAGGATTGGTATTAACAGAAAAACAGAGACAGCCAAAAGTTTTAAGAAGAGAATAATCCACAGGTTTCTTGTAAAGTAACTCATATGGGGTTTTCCAATGTAAAATAGAATAGGGTAATCTATTTATGATATAAGTGGCAGTAAGAATGGCATCCCCCCAAAACCTTTTTTGTAAATTGGTTTGGAACATAAGGGCTCTAGCTATTTCCAGAAGATGTTTGTGTTTTCTCTCTACCACCCCATTTTGTTGGAGACTATAAGGACAGGTTCTTTGATGGAGTATACCTAAAGTCTGAAATAATAAATGACATGTATGACTGATGTACTTAGTTCATTATCTGTTCTAATACTTTTGATGGTGGCATTAAATTGGGTTCTAATCATAGTGAAAAATTGTTCTAGTTTACTAGGGGTTTGAAATTTATGATGCAAAAGGTATACCAAAGTGGCACGGCTAAAATCATCTACTATAGTGAGAAAATAATTTGTGTCTATATAAGTAGACTGCTTGTAAGGACCAAAAGGACCCAAAGATCAATATGCAATAGCTCAAAAACATTATTGGTATGAATATCACTAGGAACAAAAGGAAGTCTATGGTGCTTTGCTAATGGACAGATGTCACACACATAAGAATTGTCATGAGAATTGATTTGCACACCTATAACATGTCCTAGAGTAGTCAAAGATGCATGTCCTAGTCTGTTGTGCCAAATAGAAAAAGGAACAAAAGTACCTTTATTTCTTTGTATAATGGAATTACAACTGTCAACATATGCACCTGAGTAAATGGTCTGTTGAACAGTAGCTAGAGACTTATTTTTGTTACACGGAAAGTTTGGTAACATATGAGAACTAATAGTATTAACAATGAAGGAATAGCTGTCAAGAATGTACATGGAATCAACAAGTTTGCTAACTGCTGGCACTTGTTTAGTCTTCTAGTCTTATAAGACACAATGAGATGAGAAGAAATTAAAAACAATGGGTAGGGAGTTGGTTATTTTACTAACAAATAACAAATTATACTTGAAATCTAGCATGCATAAAACTTTAGTTAACTGGAAGCCTTTGGTCAGGGAAATATGTCCAGTGTGTTCAACTTGTCTTACATTACCATCTGGTAAATGAACTGAGGTAGGTTTAGATATAGGTGTAAGTTAATCAAACAAGCTAGATGATTTGCACATGTGACTAGAAGCACCAGTGTCCACAGTCCAAGTTCCTATATCTGATAAACAGTCTACTTTAAAGGCAGAGTTGAGTGTGTTACCTGCATATCCAATAGTGTGAGCAAAATTCAACATAGCTCCATTACATGGTACCTTCCCTTTCAAAGCCTTTGTTATCTCCTGCTGTATCAAGGCTACTATAGCTGGAGTCAATATATCATGTTGTTTTCATAGGCTAAATTCTCCATGTATATCAAGTGGACTGTCACTTTCTTCTTCTGCCAGGTTGGCCACAAGCTTCTTATTACCAGTTCATCCCTTTTGATCCTTGTACCAATCAGGTACTCCATGTAACTGAAAACAAGTATCATAATATTGTGCCCACTTTTGTTACAATGAGTACATTGTCTATCAATTTTCTTTTTTTTTTTTTATTGTGATTGCTGTTATAACTCACTACATTCTTTGATTCAAAGTTTTTGACCAGCATAGCACTAGTTTCAACACTCTTATAATCAATATGTATCTCTCTTTATTTTTCAACTCTTAAAACCATTGAATAGGCTCTATTAATGCTTTGTGAATGTTCCATAACAAGAATCTGATTCCTAACATGATCATAGGATTCATTTAAGCCCATCAAGAACTGCATAAGTTGATTAGACATACGTCTCTCTTCTATAATTCGAACTGCACCACAAGTACATTCTGGCTGTGGCAGCAAACAGCTCAATTCATCCCATAACTGTTTCAATTTATTGAAATACTCCATTACTGTCAGATTTTCTTGACTAATAGAACTTATTTCCCTTTGTATTTGGTAAAGTTATGAACCATTACATTCACCGAATCTTTGTTCTAACTCTGTCCGTAGTTTCCTAGCCGAGCTTATGTATAAAAAGGATTCTACAATATCCTTGGAAATTGAATTCAAAATCCAAGATCGGACCATGCAATCAACACGGTTCCAAATCTCATACTCTTCTGTTTCAACATCAGGTTTCATAACCAAACCATCAACAAACCTTAATTTTTGCTTAGCTCCTAAAGCTATCTTAACAGCTCTTTTCCAGGAAAGAAAATTCTTACCAGTTAAAACATTAGTGACCAATATCATGTCCGGATGATCGGAATTTTGAAGCAGAAAAGGAACTCTTCCATTATGAACCCTAGCACCTACTACATTTGCCATCGAGGAAAGAGAAGTATCGATTATCAAAAGAAAACACACCGATCAAAAATAGCTGCCTCGTTTCAATCATAACCAAAGAAAGGAAGCAACATAACGAAAATCAACAACAATGGTGAATGAGGAAGATCGTCACTGTCCTGATACCATGTCAAAAGCTAAGAATCACTCTGCTTCAGCAGAGAAGAAGAACAAACCAAAAAAAGGTAAAAAAGATTTTCTTACTCTAACTAAAAACAACCGTCTAAACAAGTTTATATACAACAAAAATAACCAATCGGCTGATGACACATCAGCTACACTATTTGACTAAAACACTAATGAAAACTTACAGCTACTAAACTACTAAGCAATTACTTAGAACATAATATCCGAACATAACTTTAATCCTTCACATGCCAACATATATATATATATATATTCATCAATTCTACTAGCAACAAATATTATTCCTTTTTTTTTAAACATAATAAAATAATCTCTTTTTGTTTTCATTATGATTATTATTTATACATAACATTTCTAATGCAAATGTACTAATTTTTGTTACGCGAAGGTGAGGATGAAAAAGAAAAAAAATTAGGACTAAGAATAGCCATAATTGGTCATTAACTTGGAACCTAATGTCATTTTGGTCAAGCAGGCTCCACATAAAAATATGTTACGAGTAGAGCCTGCTTGTAGAAGAACACATTATCCTTTGCTTCCAACTATCTACTAGCTTTCCTGTCTTCTGACTTCTATTAACTCTATCTATAGCTTCTTATACCTACGTGTGGGAAACATAAAGTCTGGTGATGCACTTGTGGCAAATACACAACAATTCCAATTCATTTTCACGCATTCATCACCCAATTCATATAACAAAATTTAAAAACCTTTTTAATAAACGGTATTAACATAGGCATACAAATGATGAACTTCTATATTCTACTGGCATACAATCTTTAAACATACAAGGAAATCACAATTTATAAGCAATGGAGTTTAACACACAAGTTAATGCTAGCAATACATGCACTAGAATCCTTTTTATTCTCAACTTATTAATGACCCCACAACACCTTAGTTTGAAACTATCTGTCGAATTTCGAGTTGTGGCTGATCGCAGTCTCAGTTATGACTTATCACAGTCTAATTCAATAATAATAATCTTTCAATAAAATGGTTGGTCACAGCCTCATCTTTCAATATTTTCTTGCCAAATAGAACATAAGTCAAGTGGAGCCAACTAACCAAAAACATAATCCAATTTTATCATCAAATATAGATCACGGTACCATCAATTGTCCCCTAATGGCCATATGCCATTCCGTCCAATCATAGCTCAAACTTAGGTGTAAAATGGGTTTTAAAATCATTTCTAAATCATATAATTTGTTTCTTATTATCACATTTTGCTCCATTGCCAAATATTCATAACAAATTCATGTATAAATCTTTCATTTTTCAATTATATTAAATTTCAAAGATTTTACACATTAATTTACCTAATTGTGCATTTAAGCAAAATATGGCATTTAATTTGTGCTTGAATAACCACAGCTTTGGAGCAAGCACTATCACAATTTTGTCAGTCTGATCAGTCCCTTTAACAACATTTAGGAAGTGCAAATGGACATAAAGTAAGTTGGGTAGCTTACCATTTCACAAATTATGAAGCCACGGTAAAGTTTACATCCCAATGCACATCCCATATTAATAAAAACCCTAGTAACATCCATTAAATTCTCAAGCCATAGAAATCTCAAAATCAACCAGTTAGGAGCTCAAACTCCTCTTGGTTGGTCACGGGTCCATCATTGTAAGAGCTGTCCAACTTTTGTTTTATCATTTTATTATTTCAATTCACCTCCTCTTTAGCTCCAAGGTTTTTCCATGGGTAAGTTGAACTTTCTCTAAGCCCCCTCATCGCTCTAACTTCATCTTAATTCCAACTTTAGCTTGAATTTTAGAAATTAGTGATGAAGGGGACTGTTTGAAGGTATGGCTACTTAAGGAAGATAAGAAGAAGAGAAGACGTCACTCACCTTTTCTTGCTTTCAAATTGGCCGTAGCTCTTCCTTTGATTGTCCCTTCTCTTTCTTCTTTTCGTCTTCTAGATTTTCACCTCAAACTTCCTTTTTTCTTCATTCATAACTAAAATTTCTTTCCTTTCAATTTCACCTCCAAATATCCAATTTCCTTCAATTAAATCTTCAATTAATATTTCCATTTATTTTTTCTATTTTTTATAAGTCTGAATTTTAGATACTGGTTAATTCAACACGTCCTATTTTGGAATATGTACAAATTTGAATATAAATTAGACAATTATTATCTAACACATAAGCAAAATGTTTATCGCTTATATGTAAAAGCATAAAATTACATGGTAATTTTTTAAAAATTTTCCTTTTAATAAATGCATTTTCCATTTCTTTGCTTTTGTGCCGGTTGTTCTTCCTCTCCAAATGAATCCCATAAACTTGTTCAAACTATATTATCCTTTTTTTTTTAAGTAACTTTTCTCTTTTTCGCCACTTTAAAAAACCAATCTCTATATTACCTAGCAAACACTTTTTATTTTTTTTTACATTTTCTTAGATACTTACTCTACAATTGATTTACACCGTCAAAATTTTAATTTAAAAAATTTACTATTTTATTTAACAAATTAAACTTGATAATGTAAATTAATTATAAAGCAAGTATCTAAAAAATATTGCTAGCATTTCTCCTCCATCGTCGTCACATAAAAAAGTGAGTTTCAGGCTTGTAGACCAACAGGGTGAGGCAAAGGTCCTATGCAAAAGCAACGCAACGCAACGTAGAAGCCCACAAATCTAAATTCCCATCACATTCAAGTCTCAAGACTTTGCCAAATTACATTGTTTGGTGTTGCGAACAATATATATATATATATATATATATATATATATATATATATATATATATATATATATATATATATATATATATCATTCAAACTTGCCAATTTATATTGTTTGATGTTGCCAAAACAATAACACATTTTCCTTAGAAAATAATTGTGTCCCTGTAAATCCTAATTACTAGGGATATCATCAATTACTTATTTTATTTTCAGAAAGAATTGAAGTCGCCTAACTAGAGACAGCATACTTGCATTTAATTATATTATCATTAGAATTTTTATGTTCAGTTTATCTTTTCACATCAACCTGAAATAAAAAGTTTCAGAATCATACATTATCATCCCATTTTTATAATATGTTTTAAAATTAATTTATTAATTAAAAGATTTATTTTTACCAGAAAAATGTTAATTGCCTTCTCTATGTTGTTGTTATTATTATTATTATTATTATTATTATTATTATTATTATTATTATTATTATTATCATCTTCTCCATTGTTTGAATATCTTGTAACCTCATTTTTAAGTTATAAAAACCACATGCACTCAAAAACTAAAGAAAATAATATAAAAAGGTAGCTAACACTTCTGTTTCTATCATTATCATTGCCCCTTCATTGCCATAGTCATAACAGTCGAGATTTTAACAGCTCCTTTCTTTACATTATATGTTGTAGGGATTGGGGAGGCCAGAGCGATTATTAAGAAAACTGTTATAGGTATGACGCATTTCAACCTCATATTTTTTTTTCTTACAAAATCATATTGTCAAGTCTCTATAATAATCTCTCCTCCTGCCTGATTGATTTATATCTCATTGCAATTGCAGGAGCAGTGGTTGGAATAACAGGGATATTAATGAGTTGTGGATTAATTTGTTATTATTTCAAAAGGACCTCACCAGGTTTCTTAAGGAAGAATCAAGATTTTGAAGCATTTCTTATAAACCATGGACCACTAGCTATAAAAAGGTATAACTATGCACAACTGAAGAAAATGACCCATTTGTTCAAAGAGAAACTTGGCCAAGGAGGCTATGGAACTGTTTATAAAGGAAAGCTATTTGATGGTCATTTTGTAGCTGTGAAGATGTTGAATGAATCAAAAGGAGAAGAAGAGTTCATAAATGAAATTGCTACCATAAGTAGAACTCGTCATGTTAATATTGTCTCTCTATTGGGTTTCTGCATGGAGGGTCAGAAAAGAGCTTTAGTTTATGAGTTCATGTCGAATGGATCTCTAGACAAATTTATTTGTTATAGAAGTATATTGAATACTGATCACCATTTGGGATGGGAAATTATGCACCAAATTGCAATGGGAATAGCTCAAGGACTTGAGTATTTACATCGAGGGTGTAACACGAGGATAGTACATTTCGATATAAAGCCTCATAATATTCTTCTGTCTGAAGATTTTTGTCCAAAAATATCAGACTTTGGACTAGCCAAGTTATGCACCAGAAGAGAGAGTATCATATCCATGTTAGAAGTTAGAGGGACTATTGGATATATAGCGCCGGAAATTTTCAGCAGAAATTTTGGCCAAGTTTCATACAAATCTGATGTTTATAGTTATGGAATGATTATTTTGGATATAGTTGGAGGTAGAGAGAAAAATGAGATGGCATCAAATAGTTGCAGTGAGACATATTTTCCACATTGGCTTTATAGAAGTGTTGAGCAAGGAAATGAATCTCAATTACATGGTGATCTTTCTGCTGAAGAGACAGAGATAGTCAGGAAATTGACATTAATTGGATTGTTGTGCATACAGAATAATCCATCAGATAGACCATCAATGAATAAAGTGATAGAAATGTTACAAGGAACCAGTCAAACCCTCAAAATCCCACCAAAGCCTTTTCTATCTTCTCCTCAGAGATTTACAGTGTGTTCATCTACCTTGTCATTGACTCATTAATAGCTTGATGCATTCTCCATTCGAACTGCAAAACATCGTATCTGCCTCCCATTTTGTATCATGAAAACATGAAACTAAATTGCATAGTATTTTGCAGTGTTGAATTGATTTAGCTAAGCAGATTCAATATGACTTTTCTTTCTTTTTTCCCTCTGCACTTTTCTGTTCTTCTGTTACACTTATCGAGCGGTTATAATGTTTATCCCATTTTTTGTAGAATGTGTCTTAAGCTTAAAGAGGAGCCACTGGATATCTTATCCTGAGTATTTCAATTCAGGCAATTTCAGCTCACTGAAAAGACGATATTTTAAGCAATAGATATGAACAGAAAAGAACGAAAAGAAGAACCCTTGCTAGATGTACTAGGCATGTATTCTAAAATAACTTCGTAAAACATATGCCCATTCTGACACCAATTATGATAAGCGATAATAATAACCAATATAATTAACATCAGAATTCCTTAAAATCCTAAAAGCATCATATCAGCTCAATATTAAACGTAAATAACTTTTATAAACAACAAAACCCTGAGGAAGAACACAATGGATGCCTCAAGGAACAGAATAGAATGCCAAAATTTGAGCTCGCTAGCTGACATCAGATGGAAACTCTACAATCTAGTTAGAGCTGGGTGTGGCCCATTCAACTCGAAGGATTAGATTATCATAACCATATCCATTCAGCTAGTTATTAGCCTTCTCAGCATCTTCCTTGTTTACGAAGTTTACAAAACCAAAACCGCTGCTGATGCCATTCTTTTGATCAGTAGCAACATACACACAACTCATAGGACCAGATGTACGGAATCGTTGAAGCAAGTCAAGCTCCCTAGTATCCTCTAATAAATTGGTGACCCGAACTGAGTTCTCTTCATTTCTGCGCCTCATATTTGATCCTCCAGTCCTCACAGCACCAGCACTCATGTTTGGTGGTACATAAGTAGATTTGGTGGCAACAGGACCAACAATACTAGTCTCTGATGTAGCCGGTTTATCAACAAAAGCTTCAGTCTGCGGAGCAAGATCCATATAGAGAAATTGTGATGTACAGTTATCACCTTTCTTACCATAATTTTTGCACACCATGAAAACAACTCTTGCTGACGCTGCTTGAGCAATAAACATGAATAGAAAAAATGAAAAAAAAAACCCTTAACGAAAGTATTAGGCCTGTATTCTAAAATGACTTCATAAAAATATGTCCATTTCAACACCAATAATAATAATAATAATAATAATAATAATAAATTAACGTCAAAATTTCTTCAAATCCTAAAAGGATCTGATCTGCTTAATTTAAATACAAATTACTTTTATCAACAACAAAATCCTAAGGAAGAGCACAGTGGATGCCTCAAGAAGAGAATAGAATACCAAAACCTGTGCTCACTAGCTAACATCAGATGGCTACTCTACAATCTAGTTAGATTTGGGCATGGCCCATTCAACTCAAAGGAATAGATTATCATAACCATATCCATTCAAAATCCGACGCTAAATCTAAATAGCGACGGATTGAATCCATCAACAATCTGCTTCTCGGTAAATTTTTAATGAGAAAAGTCATATCCATCGTTAAATTTAATGACAAAAAATTTGTTGTTAATTTGAACATGTTCGTAGAAAAAAGTTATCGTCATTTGAACAAAGGATTCTAATGTGAGAGATCAATTAGCAATAAATTGCAGCCATAGCTAAAATAGTGCCTGCGAAATCCATCACTAAATTAAAATAGTTTTTACGAAAAAAGCATCAAATTCGTCTATCTTTAAGTTATTTATAGCTCAAATTTGTTGCTATTTTCCTCAAGACTTACAAATATAACAACAGATTTTTCCATTGCTAAAATAGTGATGAATGTATCCATCCCTATATTTGTAATTTTAAAAAATTAATTTTTAATGGTTACGGTTTTATGGGTAACCATTATAAAACTTAGTGTATTAAATAACATTAAATTGTCATAACTATTGTCATCACCAATTAAGACCATTAGATTTTGATTTAAATAATATCTATTTATGGGTAAATAATATAGTAACTTTCAAAACCTCACCCATACATATAGTGATTAGAATCCAAACAAGTCAATATGTTGCTATTATGTTGTTCTGGTTGAATAAATAAAAAATAACTAAATTTCCAGTAACACTTAAGTAGTCAACTATTGTGTGACTATGACTCTGTTTAGTACAACTAGCTGATAATCTAGTTATACCTGCTAATTTAGCTGCTGGAAATCTGGTAGGTAATAATCTAGCTGATTCAATTAAAAGTGTTTGGTAAAATTAAATGAAAATGTAGCTGAAAAATATAAAATGATATAAAACGATATATTTATATTATTCAAAAATATTATATAAAATCTATTTAAATACATAATATAAACAAATTATGTAATATATATAAATATTAAATAAAATAAAAATTATCTTAAATATCTTATCCCAATATAATAAATACATCTATCTTTATCATATAATATTATATGTACATATTAAATAATTTTATAATTTTATAATTATGTTATATATAATTTAATAATTATATTATTATTATAAAATGATAAAAATATAAGAATAAAAAAGTAAAAAAAATCATAATCTACTAGCTTATAAAAAAAACTAATTCTACTAGCGTTTTATTTTGGAGATTATAATCTAGTTTTTTTTAAATAAGTTATTTTACCAAATACAGATTATTGGTCAAATTAGATTATTTTTATGGTCAAACTAGATTATAAATTATAATATAGTTTAATGTTACCAAACAATGCCTATAATTTTTATATTTAGATTTGAAAAGGAGAATTAAGAAGACAACAAAAAAATTAGAATAAAATGGAGAAAACAAAAATAAAATCTAGGAAGGAGAAGAACAGTTTGACAGAGACTCAGTTTAGGCATATAGAGAGATGCATGGTAGGTAGAAAGGTGAGAGACTTCTAATAACAATAACAAGTTTAGATCAAGTACAAGTTAGACTTATTATGCCCTTACTACTTGAGACTTCCAACTTTCAAAACCACAATTACTAGGAGTACGGTATCCAAATGCAAATAAAAACTAGAAAGCTTGAAATTTTAGTTGATACATCAATAATACAATTCACAAATGAACTGAATAAAATTTTATATTTCTCACAAGGCATGAACCTGTGCAACAGGCATTGCAAGAGGAGCTTCAATACCAATAGTTGACATCTTGGAAAGGTCCCTTAACACTCCCTGCAATATTTATTTCTTCCTGATGAGATGAGTAGGTTAAGTTCCGCCAAATACTCTACTATAGTTCATAATTTCACCAACCTTGTTAGCCCACTTGAGTCCACCTGCATTACAAATGGCTCTCAGACTAGCTGGGCCACGACGCATCATTGGAGTAGACTTTGAACTGATTCCACAATGAGTGCACCTGCACAAAGCACTAGAAGAAATCATACACGAAAGATATTTGCCACTCACAATTAACATCTTCAAAAATGTCAAATGAAGCATAAGCTAGTAGCATATCATCTTTAAGATACAGTAATAGATCGAGATTAGAAGAGAAAGCCCCACACACCCAAAAAGGGAAAAACAGGAACAGAAAACCTTCATTTATTTTAGAAACAAATTAACACTTACAAAGTTTCCTGCATGCTATCATTTTGTCCAAAAACCAATGTTGCACTCCAGTCAGAAGAAGTTGAGATCGCTTCATTAGTACTAGCCTTGGTGAAGTAAATTGTCCCTTCTTGTGCTGCATCCTGACAATAACCACAAAAACATATTAAAAGAATTAAAAGATCTACACAAGGGCACAATATTATCAGATGAAGAAATAAGGAATTAAGAACAAAAATGACTTTGATTTTGTATCTGCAGGTCAACATTCAATATGCTTGATGAACAATATACTAGTGCAGACATTCTAGACAAGAATCATTTTCCTCTCTAATATAAGCAGTCTCTCTACATGAGTAGGAAACCCTCTCTTATCTATATGAACAATTGCTTTGGTCTTTTTTAAAAAAAAAATCAAAAAGTCCATTTGTAATATCCGCTAATTTAGGTCCCGAGTCGTACGTGTTACGAAGTTGACGTGTTTGACCGATCGGAGTCTAAATTCGGATTTTTTTTTCAAAAGTTGATTAAGAAATAGCTAAATTAAATAATAAATGCCTAATTAAGTGATATTAAAGTTTAAAGAAGTTGATTTACGATAAATGACTAAATTGCAAATTTTGATAAGTTTTGGGGTCAAATTGCAAATTACCAAAAATTGAAGGATTAATGAGATTAATTGCTAATCAAAAAATTAATTTTGGGCACATTTTGATAGTGTTGGCCAGCCATGATACTAAAGGAAGTGAATTAATATTGATTAAGTGTAAAATTGGGAGAAAATAGTCAAATGGTGGGTCCCACATGAAGACTTTTTGGGTACCCTATTTAAGGCTTTCTTTTCTTCTTCTTCTTCTCTTCATTTTCTGCTTCCTTCTCTGTTTTCTTTACCAGTCACGCCAGCTTCACCCATTCCTCCATAGCCAATCTTGAATTCTAGAGAGAGAAAGGAAGAGAAGAGAAGGGAAAGAGCAAGACAAGGTGATTTTCATGGTACATAACTCTTAAGGAAGCTGGAAAGAACAAGAAAGAGGAAGAAAAATCTAGTTTGGTAGAGAGAGAAAATCTCCAAAGTTGTGATTAAGTGAAGAAAAGTGTAAGATAAGAAGTATTTCTTCTTCTTCTTCATCTTTTCTAAAGGAAGTTTGAATTTTGAACTCATCCAAGACTTATATGGAAAGAGAGAGAAACTAGGGTTTTGAAAGAGAGAAAGAGAGTTAGGGTTTTGAGAAAATCATATGGAAATAATGATTTATGATGTTGTAGGAGTTCCAAGTGACAAGGAACAAGCTCTAAGGAGCAAAGGAGAAGAGAAAGCTACCTAAAAGAGTGAAGGAGAAAAATTAAGGTTTGTGCATAACTTAAGGCAATAGCCTATTTTTTCTTGAAATAATACATGCTGAACATGATGTTAGATAAATACATTTCAAGAATGATGATGATTATGGCATGAAACCATAGGATTAGACATGTATGAATGAGATTTTTGTGTGACTTTGAATTAATGATGCATGTTAGAGAATCTTGTATGATCAAGGAATTTACATGTATTAGAGAGTAATAAGTTGAGTAAAGAACCTTAGAAATGCATGAAATAGAATTTGGTATGATTTGGATTATGTTAGAATGAATGAAATGTGAATATGCAGATTTCCTGCTGAAAGTCACGGGTGTGACTATTGAGTCATGGGCGTGAACTTGAGGGTTCACGGTTGTGACTGATTGTGTCACAGTTGTGAATTTCTAGGTGGAAATGGTACTATTCATTCCAAAAGCGTTCACGGGTTGGAATCACGGAAGTGAACTTATTCACGGGCGTGAATAAGTAATCACAACTGTGAATGCTTTTGGGTGATTCATTCCAGTAGCGTTCACGACTTGGGATTACGGGCGTGAACTAATTCACGGGCGTGAAATTAGTAATCACGACCGTGAATGCTCTGTATTTGTAATTATGAATGTGGTTATCAAATGAAGAATTCAGGTAAGTAAATGAAAGTCATTGTCTATCCAGTGAAATAAGAATGATATGAATATTGATATATGTATATATATATATATATATGAATATATATATATATATATATATATATATATATATATATATATATATAGATGAGAGAATGTAATATGTTGTGATATAGAAAAATGAATTGTCATGGATGATATATGAAATCTGATGCAGATGATAAACATGAGAATATTGATGAATCTAGTAAATGAATGAAAAGATGTATGAGTATGACTATATGTTGCAAAACAAGAAAATTGAAATGTTGATAAATATGAGAATATGGATGTGTTGAAACATGAGAATTATGATTGATGTGAAAATATAAAGAAGCTCATTACTCTACTTGCGGACTAGAATCAGGATAGATGACATGTCATTAAGGGGGCGAACGGTACCGTACTATATCTCAACCAATGTGGCTAAAGCTTGTGTGAGCGCCATTGGTCTGGGATGCTCAGTCAGTGTGGCTAAAGCTTGTGTGAGCGCTACTGACTTGAGAAAGCTCCAATGAGCACATATAATTGAGGACAAGGTGACTAAAGCTTGTGTGGCCCTTGATCCGGATATTCATCTATGATAAAATTATACTCAATCAATGTGGCATAAGCTTGTGTGAGCGCCATTGATTTGAGAAGCTCTTATGAGCCAGATAGTGGACAGGGTGACATAAGCTTGTGTGAGCGCCATTGATTTGAGAAGCTCTTATAAGCCAGATAGTGGACAGGGTGGCATAAGCTTGTGTGAGCGCTCCTGATCCATAACTCGTATCCAGTCAGTCCAAAATTTAGAGTGATGTGGCAAGATAATGAGGATATGTCGGAAAAATAAGAAAAGGAAAGAATATGTTGTCTATATGAGCATGTAATGATTGAGATGTAATGATAAAGAGATTTACAGAATACTTTGCCATTAAAGATAAATGAAAATAACATTGTCTATATGAGCATGACATTTATACTTGTATGAAATAGAAATATATTGATAGTCATGCATGCAAACATTTTCATGCACAAAATGATATTTGTTAATGTTGCATGATATAGTATATTGTCTTATTTATATGCACCACTAAGCTTAGAACTTAGCGTGAAGTTTAATTTCCACGCAGATATAGAAAGATAGCTGAAGACACTAGATAAAGCAAGCGGTGATCTCATTCAAGTAAAACAGCTAAACCTTGAGAAAGTGGGTTACACGTTTTGAAATTTTTGTATTTGGTTTTTATATTAAAGAAATGTTTGAGTTTGAAAAACCTACTTTTAAAGTTTGTTAAGAATTACTCTGATGTTAAAAATTACTATTTTATGTAAATAAATTGTACTCTGATTTTTGTTTATATTCATATATATATACATGAGTATTGAAAAAAAAATAATATTGTAGCGATTAGAAGAAGTATGAGAAAGACAGGCGGCAGCGCTCCCTCATCCGGGCACGTGCGGTTCGGGTGAGGGTGTGCGGTCACCACACCATTAGATATGTATCAATAGAAAAATTGTAAGGAAAGAGCCGGGGAAAGATCTAACTCTATACAAAATTCTGAAGATAAATAGTTAAGCTCCTCTGCAATTTGAGATCATAAGGCTAAATTTTAGCCTCATGATAATGCGGTATTGTTGTGAAGGTGCATAAAGATTCACTCCACCACAACTTAACAACCTCAAAAATAACTTGGCCAGGAACATTGCCTCATGGCTGAAGTAAATAAAGTCCAACTATATGTGGCATATTATATTTAGAATTAAATAATATAAATAAGAGAAAAAGGAGTACTATAGTGTCCTCAACTTACACCATTTGCCATATCTACATTTAAACGGCTATGTCAATTTACGTATATGTGACTAAGAATGAAAAAAAGAAAAAAAGCAACTAAAAAAGTAGGTACTGCGGTAGCCAACAATGGTTAATCAGGTTGTTACTCGTAAAGTTGTTCAAATTATGGCATAGGAGAGGCATAGTTGTTTAGAAGTAAGAAAAAGCTATTTAACATATTAAAGTTTAGCACTTTCATTATCATTTTGGCTCTATGAAGCAGAAAAAATAGCATAGCTCTAGAGAAGAACATGAATCATCCAACCAAGTGTTCCAAAATCCTTTGCAAAATAGATAAATAGAATAATACTGTAAGAAATGTGAAAGTTCAGTCCAACTATCTATGCACACCCTTAAGAAGTTATAAATGCGATGTTGTACATAAGTACAGGCTTATTAACATTCCTCTCCACTGATCCTCGCATGAATTGACTTAATATAAGCATTTGATAGATTTTTCTTGTTTCCTGAAATCATAAAATTTTAATAGGTTCTCACAAGAGTTAATATAAGTAGCATGTGCACATATATATCCAACTAAGAAAATAAACTTTGATTGACTCCTCTCTTTTAATGTAATTATAGAATTTGATTAGGATGACGTTTGACACAAACCTTATTGTACCACTACAATTCAAATATACAACACCTCGAACATCTATATGATAAGAATTGTATTATTTGTTTAGTCTGATGATTTTTCCATCTGTGGTGACACAAAATTCCAAATGGAGTTCAATAATTGGACAATAACAAAATGATTTCTCTCTGTGGTGATACATTGGAAGCAGTCCCACAACAATAACAAAAATGTACAAATGCAAAATTGTAGTTGTTTACCAAAGAAAAAACTCAGTAATAATACAAGGGAACCAAAGAGAAACTTTGCAAGACAATAGCTAATAACAATATGCTATCTTATGAACATGGACTGAGAAAAGACTTTAAGCATGCGTGCAAAACCAACGCTCATTATCTAATGCATTGCTGTGATCCAAAATTCTTTTCTCAGGATAAAACATGGTCTAAGTAACCCAGGTCATAATGAAATTGTAGCAATTTTTTCCTTCAAGGAAACTTTTTTTTCCAATACCAAATATATCATATATGTGGACACCATTTATACAATGATACTAGCCATAACCTTTCCAAGATAGGGGAATATAGCAAGATCATTCACAACAAATGACTGGTTAGAACATAAAATCTAAATTTTGAGCAACTTTTTTGCCAACATCTAAGTTAATAATCAGAGTTAGAACCCATATCAAATGAGTGCACATGAAAAACACACAGTTAGCACTACTTTAAACTGGAAGTTACAATGAGAAAATGAAAGATGAATAACAAAATGGAAGATGAGGCATATCCCCTAGGTACTCCATTTGGGTTTCCAAAGCTGCCATTAGTAGGTGGAGGTGCAGCAGAAGTAGCAATTTTGTTCCTATAATCTATATTTTCATTGGTTTTCCATTGAGCTGAACGTTGTTGTATCTCTTGACAGCAGCCACCGCATCTGTTCGTCGAGAAAAGACAACTTTTGTCATTCCCTAAGAAAAAAGGTTTTCTAAACTACAGCAGGACATAAAGTATTCATCAGAAGGGTGTAGTTTATGCCAAACTTGAGTTAAATACCTTCAATCTCCACTCCTATCATAATGTATTGAGTACCGCTTCAAATCACCAACTTTGGAGAACAAGTCCCAAATATGGATTAACTATTATGAAGCCCACTAAAAATACAATTGAGATATGTAAATATCAAATGACAATCAACAAAGAGTAAACAACAATGAAATAAAGAGAACCGTCCTAATATCATCATAAGTAAACAATAAATATGGAATATGGTCTTAACTAAATCAAAAACAGAAGTCAAAGGTGAAAATGCCTAGTAAATGAAATGCAATAAACTACTTAATCAATAACACTATGAACATGTTACACAATCAAAGTATTCAATTGAACACTTTCCACAGAAACATCATATTCAAAATTATTTAGGATCTAAAAATGGCACCATATTCATAAAGCAGAACCCTTCTTAAAAATGATAAATGAATACACGCTTTCATGCTCTAGTTAATTCAAGACAAACAAGTGAAAGTCAAATTTAAGTTAATTAGCAATAACAGAGAGAACACAGATACACATACCTTCAAGAAGAGAAGAGCGCAATTAGAACACCTAGGAGGTTTGTGTGGATAAGGTTTCGGAGATGGTGAAGATATTATAAACCCATTTGCAGCTAACACATACATGTCTTCTGGTTCCATTCTCTCCTTTTGCATGCCAACCAATTTCCAAGGTCATAAAATACAATTGAACTTCATTGAAAGATCTAGTAATAAAATGATAAATAATGTTAAAAACACACCAATGAGCATAAAATTTCAAAGCCCAAAGAAGTTATACTGACATTTTTTTGCAAAATAAAAGAGGGCCATAAATTGCAAACAAACACGCAATAAAGCAATAAATTTTGAAATAACAAAAAGAAGTAAACAAATACAAAATCATGCAGAAAACATGCAATAGCTTAGTAATAACTAAACTTTTAATCAAACAAACAAAGGCTAAACAACCCAATTTAATTCGATCAACCAGATGGTCCTTCTTACAGTTGAGTTGTGTCTAAAGCAATAATGTACGTTAAATCTGTGGCAGCAAACTAAAATACCAACTAGCCGTTAGCCAAATAGCATAAAAGAGAACAAAAATGAGCCAAGTGCTAAGAAATTTTAAACCAAGAAGATTTCAAACAACAAAAAAGGGCTGAAGTAAACATAGATAATCAATTTGGCATGGAACAAATAAAAATAAAATCTTTGAAAACAAATAACAAATAGTCAAGCTTTCAATTACAAAACCCAGTAATTAAATAGCAGGGAAACATACACAGATGAAAATTTGGGCTAAAATAACAAATACCCAGCAAATAAAAGATACCATAACCAAAGCATAAGAGATGAAGAGATGGAGAGGATAGGGCCGAGTTTGGGAATAGTAAGAAAATAATTACCAAAAGGGACTGGCGACTGACGAGTGGCGCAATGAGGCAAGGAGAGGAGAAGAGAAACACAACTGGCAAGTGGCATGGCGAGGAGAGGAGAAGCACGACTGGCGACTAGCTAGTGGCGCGACAAGGTGGCTGGTTCTAGCTGGTTGTTTGAGGCGTGAGGAAGAAGAGAAGGAGAAGAGATACTGTGCGACGTGGGTGAGACTAGGGATTAGGGGTGGCAACGGTAGGTACGCAAAAAATTGTTTAATCCGAACCGGTTATTTATATACATATTTAAATTTCTGAATTCATTTAAAATTATAATATTAATATTCGTACTCATTCCAAATTTGATTAATATTATCCGATTAATATCCGAATCTGAATAATTATCCGTTTATCATTAAAAAAATTTAAAATAAAATAAAATTTATAAATATATAAATAATATACCATAAATCACTATAAAATCAAATAAAACATAAAATTTAATTCAACACATTTAAATTAAAATAATTTATCAAATTGTTCAAAAATAACAATAAAATTAAATATTGTTCATTATGACAAAAAAATTATATTTCATATTTTAAACTTCCATTACATTTATAATTCATCAATCTATAAAAATATATGAAAAAATAATTATATCATTATATTTAATAAATAAAAATAGAATAAAATGCATAATATATATATATATATATATATATATATATATATATATATATAATCGGATTTATCGGGTAGTGGGTACCCGAAGACCTCTACCCGTACCCTACCAAAACTCGTCCCAAAATCCTAATAGGGTTATCCATTATGGTTAAAATGAGTTCGGATTGACGCGAGTACCCGCGAAACCCATATACATTGCCACCCCTATTAGGGATGCATTCCGAGTTGAGACTGTTAAGAGTAAAACTCAACTCGATTAAAAAACTCAACTCGAGCTCAATCGATTTTACTTTTACTTGAAACTCGATTCAAAAAATATTTTAACTATTCGAACTCGACTTGATAAAATTCGAATCAATTAAAAATTTTAATAATTAATATACTCGGTTCAATTTGATTTGAAATCAATTCGAGTTAACTCGACTCGATTAATTTCGAATATATTTAAATATTGAAAGTACAAAGATAATTTAATAAATAGTAAAAAAAATAACTATTCGATTACATTCGTGAGATTTACAAGTCAGTTATTATGATATTTGAATTCGACTCGATTAATTCTAAGTTGAATTTGAATATTTTACTAATCGAAGTTAAGTAACTCATAAATAATTTGATTCGTTTATATCCTCAATGGAGACATAATGAGGCTTAAGGTTTGTATTTTTAGTGCAAAAAAATGGTGTTGATTTTTTTTATTATTATTAATGACGAATTTTAAATCCCTCACTATTTTTTGCAATAAACACAAATATATTGCTAAAATAGTGAGGAAATCAAATTTGTCTATAACACCTTCTTATTGGTTATAACATTCACCGCTATATATGGATATGTCAAGTTAGTTAACCCAATTTGATAAAATTTAAAATATTTTTTTTCAACACTAAAACTTAATTTCTTTTAAAGCAAATGCTTCATTTTAAAGCATTGTATTTCCATGATTGTTTCAAAATTATCAAGATATTATTTGCTTTATCTCATATATATATATATATATATATATATATATATATATATATATATAATAATAATAATAATAATAATAATAGCATGCATGCTAGCATTTCAATTTGCTAACTTAACAACTATAATTACAATTGTTTACTTTTAGTGTATTCTTTATTTCATGACATGCACACTTAATTCATTTTCTAAATCTTAGTTGTAAAAACAATTTTAAGGTGTAATTCATTTATTTCATGGCATGTTGAATTCATGTTAGTCAGTTGTCATGCAATGGTTTACTTAATTATATTTTCTAAGCTTCATAATCAAAACATAGAATATATAGTTTCCTCATTCATATATGTGTGAACTTCATTAGGAAGACTGGTAGAGCAATATTATCACATCATAATATTCATAGTCATACAAATATATATATATATATATATATATATATATATATATATATATATATATATATATATATGATCTTAATATGAGATGTGAAAACATATCAACTTTTATTCACATACATAGTAATCATACTCAAGGACATCATTACAATAAATGCATCACATTATACATGTTGATCTATAATTATTCTCATAACTTCAATAATAATATTAAACATAAATTATCATTTTATTTAATAAACGATGCACCCATATCACTCTAAACAGGGCTAAATTGGATATGGGTGGTTGGTAGCAACCTAATTATTATTGGATACTTGACTAGAATGAAAGTATCTCATTGCCTACTAGAGTATACCATTTTAGATCTATGTTTCTATCAAAGTGGTTGATCACAAACCTTAATGTTGCCTAATCGCTAGTTTAGATGCCATACTTTTAAAATTGTATGACCCTCTTTAATTGCTTATCTATTTGAGGATGGAATGTTATGTTATAGTTGAATTGCATACACAAAGCTCAATGCAACTCTTCCCCAAAACTATAATACAAAATGTAGGTCCTAGTTGGGTATAATAATAATTGGCTTTCCTTAAAGTCAAGCAAACCTAATTAAGTTATTAATCCTCCTATTTGGCAGGAAGTTTGCAGAATTTGATATTTTATACCTAATTATCCACATTGTGCCATGTCATCTTCATTTTATTTTCCTTTTCCAAAATTGAAATAGGCTACAACCAGCCATATAGGACTTGATGTTCTACTTTTATTTGCTAACATGTCATATATATAGTGATGTGCTCTGTAGCATCCTTCTTCACCCCTAGCCATCATTGATTAGACTTTTAAATCTTGATACATTTTGTTATTTCATAGGTGCATTGCATACTAATATTGTGTACCTCTTTTGAAATGTTCTATTTCTAATTTCTCAATAGTTGATGCATATAATATGCCTATGTAATATAGGCTTCCATCTATTTCCATGACATACCTAAGTCTCTCCCCTTTAGGGGTCAGCTCAATAATCTCTACCAACTTGACATCTTATTTTTATATTCATTTAATCTCTTGAGTTTATGTAGGTCAGACATATTTCCTACCAAAGTCTTTCTGCTTAGTGTTTTGGCTACTCCTTTCTTCCTCAACAGGCTAGTAGTTTATGACGCAACTATAGTCGTTAATTTGCTCTAATTGGTGCCTTTATCTTAGGTTTGATTCTTTTTATAAAGGGACTGCTATAGATTCTTATCATCAGTATAACTATAGTATTCCTCCTCATATAGATGGTACACCATATTTTCATTGTTTATAATGATTATTAGCTCTCAGTCATTGGTTGGGTAATTAAGCTCATAAGGCTTCAACTGCTTATAAACATATGCCACGTCTCTTTCTTTACATCAATACAAAATTCAACTGTTGTAGAGTCTTCATCTGAGATTGATAAGGTCAATATAGGTGCCTCAGTATTAAAATTTTATATTAAAATTTTATTTTTATTAATATTAATATTTTATTAAAATTTTATTAATAAAAATTTTATTAATATTAAAATTAAAATAAATATTAAATATTATTAAAAAATATTATTTTAAATATTATTAAAAAATATTATTAAAATAAATATTAAATAAAGTAGAGTCTTCATCTGAGATTGATAAGGTCAATATAGGTGCCTCAGTCTACACAACATTTTGCTTATCAACACTTGCTTTATACTAGTCAACCCATTCAATCTTGATCTCTTTCTAATTAGTTTAGTCAATAGAGATGTCATGCATGTTGCCTCTTATCCTTCAATTTGAATGGTATATCATTTGTGAATGCTACCACAAACCAATTCAAGTGCAAATCTGAAGATTCTAAGAAAGGTTTTGTCAAATAATTCTTAAAGTTGCACTTTTGGCTTTTTCAACTTAGTAAGAGCCATTTGGTATGGTGTGCTAGGAATTGGGGTTGTACCTGAAATAAAATTTATGATGAATTGCATCTCTCCATTTGGGGATTCTAGGGTTAGCTTTCTTGGATCGGTAGTTAATGATCACCTTATTTTATGATAATGGATCCATCTTCAATGTTGCCTCGTACTTATGAAAAAGCAATTTCGATCAACTTAACTAGGAACTCTTTCTTTTATACCATTGTCTGGCAATATTCATATATATATATATATATACACTCAAATATATATACACACTCAATCAACTGTGACCTCAAGATCCACAGGTTTGTATTTAGGATGTCGAACTCTAGCTTTTTTACGATCAAACTGTTATGGCTTAATGTGTCGGTATGTATATGTACCAATGTGTGGAACCGAGGTCCATCGCTTTTTATAAAACAAAGTTAAGTAATGAAGGAATATTAACTATCACTTTTGTATTATAATACATGCAAGTTATGGCTTAGAAATAATATGTATTAAGTGTATATAAGTGGTTATGGGTTTTTAGAACATGAAAATAGTTAAAAAGACATGACAAGTAAAGTTTTCCAATGTTCATACCCATGAATGTATCATCACAGTCGTGAATGTTGAAAAATGAGAATTCTGAAGCTGAGGAGCTTCACAGCCCCGACACACATGGTTACGCCCAAGAACACCTGCAGTTTAAATTAGGCAATTTCATATTTTTGAAAGAAACTCATGATTTTCCAAACTAGAACTCTGGCCACCATACTTTTGAACATTATAATCAACCTTCCTTCATTCCCTTTTGATTTTTAGCTTTAATTATATGAATTGAACCATAATAACAAGATTAAAAATTGAAATACTCAAGGATTTCACAATCTAAAGATGGCAGATTTTGGGAATAAGGGAGAAACTGAATTTGAACCATAACCCAATTTGAATCTTTGAAACAAAGGTAAGGAATCATGTTTCTTTTATTCTTTAATTGGTTCAATTTGGATTTTGAGGAAGATTTAAGATTTGAGATTAAAGGCATATAATAAGGGTTTAAGTTAAGGTTTACATTGTTAATGTCATAGTAGATTGTATTACAATAAAATAGACAGTAACATGGTTCTGATACGACATTAGGAAATAAAAAAATTAGATGGAGAAATCCATTAGAGGGATTAGGCATGCAAGAGGGGTAGATTATTAAGGCTCAAATTCAGATTTTTATATATATGCATTTAAATTCGAATAATAAATTGTTTGTGTGATGAATTGTGCAAATGACGTGTTTCTTTAGTATACACTAGTATATGGAATTGTGAAAATTTGAGCATATGATATGTCAACTTGGTATATATATAAGGAATAAGGATATTTTAGGATTAATGATGTTATGGTAGATAATTGAGACAATAAGTCTAGTTTAATAGTTGAATGATGAAACATACATGTTAATATTTTATTAATTGATTGCTATATGTTAAAAATATTGATAGGAGTTGCTAACATTGGTTAGCTATAGAGCTTTATGTGTGGTATGCTTGAATTTCTCAAATTCTTATTGACACTGTTGAGAAACCCAAATTCATGGTTGTGAATCAAGGTTCATGCCCTTGAATGACCACACAAAAAAATGTTCATGATGGAGTTACGGGTAGACAACCCTTGAAAGAAGGCTTCACGACCATGAATGACCATTCACTTCTGTGAAAGTCTTGTAACCAAAAATTTGTATTTTATATTCTATGATGAAATTTCATGGTATTGGTATACACACACACCTATCATGATGTAATGAGATGATATACAGTATAATAACCTAAACATGAATATGAATATGCTCATTATGCTCAAAATCACAAAGAATTATATGGAAATCATAAAATGGATTATGGAATAGGTTAAATAACTAGATTATAATTATTAATACCCATTCTTTATACAATGACTATCATAGGATAGATGACATGTCATTGAGGGGGTTATAGTACCGTAAAATATCTAGCACATGGATTTATATTTTGGGGACAATGAGGCTTAAGCTCGAATAAGAGCGCCCTTAATCCCATATGCATGCAATTATTATATTTTACTCAATCAATGTAGCTTAAGCTCGGGTGAGAGCGCTCTTAACTTGAGAAGCTCATTTGAACACTATACAGATAGATACATATAGTGAGTAGGGTGGCTTAAACTCGGGTAAGAGTGCTCCTGTTTCACAATCCGCATCTGGATAGTTTGTATCTAGAGTATTGGGCTATGAAATGTTAAATAGTTAGGAAAGTATATTAGAAATATGGAATCTAGATACAGTTATATCACATAAAGAAATAAGAAGGAACCAAAATTTTGGTATATGGAAACATGAAATTTGTGCTATATAATATGAATTTCAAATGGATTCGTATATGTGCATTGTGGCATGTGTGTGCTTTTATTCAATAGATTAAGTATATATGAGATATATTGATACATGATGGTATGGTCAAGCACTCAAGTACATACATAATATATCTATACATGCTATGATTATGTATGAATGCATGTTAGAATTTTTATGCTTACCACTAAGCTTTAAGTAGCTTAGCATGTGAGTTTCTCTATATGCAGGTTTGGAATCGATAGGTAGCTGAGTTTATCTAAAGAGGAGTTAGAGCTCGTCAGAGTAGTTAGAGTAGACCTGTGTCTTGGGTCAGTTTCTTTTTTCATTCATTTGCAATATTCTCACGATATGGGATAGAGATAATTAGTTTTCATGTTTTTAATTAATATGGATATATATTTGAATTGATTTATTTTTAATAAGGTTGACCTTGTAATAAAGGGGTAGTAAACACTTAAACCAATTTATTTTGTTAATATGGATAAGGTGTTCATACATATATAATATATTGATTTTATTATAAATAAGATCTTGGATTTCAATTTAGATTCAGTGTATAGTTTTTATACAATTTATGAAATTTTAAGTATATAGTTTGTTGTATGTTATACAGATATATTGATTAAGATAGGATTTTTTTTTAAAACAAAACAGCTTAAAAGACATCTAGTCATGTGGCATCCACTTGTATGGCAGGATTATGTCCTACTGTATAAGTAGGTGTTACATTTTGTTGTATCAGAGCTTCGTTTAAGTACTTTTATGTAACACCCCCTTACCCCACTTGTCTTATAAGATTAGCTAAATGAAGTATAATTTTTTTTTATCTCACAAACACTAAAATAAATTCATTACCAACACCGATATTCAAAATGTTATTTATTTATAAAATATATTATTTTACATCAAAGCTATGTCCATTACATTAAAGTTACATATCCCCAATACATACTAAATGAGCTAAAAACTATAATTTAATTTATAAAATTTTTGACAAAATATACCAAAATATGTCCAAAGCTTTAAGACGCTTATTGTCTGGGTACCTTTCTTTTTCTGACAACTATACTATCTATGATTTTTCTTTAGAACCTGTGCAAGAAGAAACTATCCGCGCTAAGCTACTAGCTTAGTGGTACTTCAGGAATAAAAATCTTATATCCATATATTTTCTTACATGTCATTTAATAATTTCACAAATAAAGGCATAAAAGAAAAGAATTATATGAAATCAAATAAATGTCATCAAACATTTAATATTTAACAATTTTAATTTAACGCAACATTATCAAAATGACATACTTTTATATTATTGTTATTTTTCATTTTTTTGTTCCCATAACACCTATAATGGAACTAACTAATAGGAATAATGGGGTTGTCAGTACCGACTTCTATATTTTGGCACCAAGTGCCTTAAATCTCCTGATTGACATGTCAAACTATTCTCTATTCTAGTTCTAGATTAGGTATATTAGGACTTAACTATTTTTATATTTATTCATAATATTCTTAAAAATGATAATTGTACTTTTTTTTACATATATGTTTAATTATTTTTGTTATTTATTTCTATTGTTATTGCATTAGAAGCTCATACATAAATAATTTATTAAACATTTATAATTATAATTAAAGTCAAAATTCACATTAATTAATACATATATTCATCATACCAGATGCAAAAACCCAATATATCAAATTTTGTTCATGATAGATTTTGGCCCTAATTTTTGGACTTCATTTTTATCCCATTTATAGTTTGAATTTGGATTTATTGTCTTCTAAGATTTTGTATCTTATTGTCTCATATTTCAAATGCATAAAAAATTATACAAATCCAAGTTTTCTATCAAAAGTTATGGCCCTTTTACTAAACGACGTTCCATTAGTCTTACCCAGTATTTTCTGGATACCTACAGATCCGGAATTTTGTTTCCAATTTTTAGCCCATTTACACTTAGAATTTGAACTAGGTTCTAAATAAAAGTTTTAGCCTTATATGCCCACTTTCATTTTCAACTGATTTCACCTCAATATCATTACCAGATCATTAGTTAGGTGAAAGTAGTCAGGACTGCTCTAAACATTCCGCAGTAGGGTCATCAAGTGGCACAAACCTATCTACTAATTACATCCATCATATGCATTAATTTTTATGCCAAAGTTTCCAGATCACAACTATATTTACACATCTTAATATTTTCACACTATTTAGTCCCATTACCAAAAAAAAAATCAAAAGCAACTAGCAATCACATGTCATGACAAACCACATTCATATAAAGTATTAATACATATTTTCACACATTTAGATAGCATGTAAGATTTTTATCAATGAAGTACATACCTAATCAGCCTTAGAGCTTCCCTTTTTCCTTCTTTTCCTTCCCTTACTAATTTTCTTTCTCTTTACCTTTGTCACCCTCTTGAGGGGCTCTCATTTGCTCACTTGGTTTTCCTACACAACTATACAATATCTCATTTCTATCATTCATTTTGAAACCTTTTCATGCCTACATAAAATTCTAATGCTCCTAATATGTTTTATACTTTAATTTTGCCAAAAAGTACTAAGGCTAAACTTCCTTCTTGATATGTCATGGCTGCCCAAAATCTTATCATATGTCCCAATTTAATTTCTTCAAATCAACATTCTAATCACACTCACTTATCACCAATTGTCCCCAAATTACCTTAACCAAGGCAGCCTCTCCTTCCTCCATTAGAGTTATCTTTCTCTAGTTTTTAAGTCGTAAAACAGTTAACTAATATCAATTATCATTAATTAAAAGCTTAACTCCACTTATCATCAACTAGTTACAAAATTAAAAATTATAAGTCCATTATTGATAAATAACCTCAGTCTACGAATCCTAATCATATTTATCATCCTTATGGGTCTCAAATGGAAAGAAAAATATTGAATTTAAGAAGAATAAACTCACCTTAATGGCTCTCCAAGGTGGGCCGAATCTATCCCAAAATTTCTCCATTTTCTTTTCTTTTCTTTTATTCTTTCTTCCTTCCTTCTTGCTCCTTAGCTCCCTTTATGGTAAAAACTCTTTAATTTCTGAATTTTTCTCTGTCAAAACTAAATTTTTCTCTCTTTTTCAAGCTTGAAATGAAGCAAAAATGGAGGCTTTTGGTAGGCTAGAGTGGACGACAACCAAGAAGAGAAACGATGATGAAGACGAGTTAGACATTTTGGGTGGAAGAATGTAGAATTCCTCCTTTTTTTGACTTTTATATTATGATTAAGGAGTGGACCCCCTTAATTAAACTTAATCCTAATTTCCATTGGTTCATTAACTTAATTTATCTTGATTAACTTTTAAACTTTGAGAAATTCTATATTTTCCACCAATTTCCTCATCTTCACACTATTTCCCAATAATTCCAATAATACCAATTTTATCCGTAGAAAATTTTTATTTTTTTCCATTTCTAGCACTAATATTTTTAATTCCCAAATAATAATATCCTTAATTATTTTTCCTTATTATTAGTCTTTTTTGGGTCCAAATTTAGACTCCAATTGAACCAGTGCACTCCACTATGGTCACGCGCAATCAGGGTCTAAATCAGTGGATGTTACAATTCTCCCCCCTTAAGAAAATTTCTTCCACGAAATTTACCTGATTAACTAGAGATGAATAACTGATGATTCTGAGTTCTCATAATTTTTTCACTCTCCCAAATGGCTTCTTCTACTGCATGATTGCGCCATAGGACCTTTACCAGCGGTACCTTCTTGTTTCGTAGTTCTTTGACTTCTCGAGCTAAGATTTTCACCGGCTCTTCTGCATAGGTCAAATCTGGTTGCACCTCTATTGATTCCACACATTCCACAGGTATTACATGTGTTGGATCTGATATGTATCTTCTTAAGATTGAGACATGAAACACATTGTGGATCTTATCTAATTCTAGTGGTAAGGCCAACCTGTAAGTCACTAGACCCACACGTTCAAGTATTTCATATGTTTCAATAAACATAAGACTTAGTTTCTCCTTTTTACCAAAAGGAAGTACTTTCTACCAAGGTCAGACTTTTAAAAACACCTTATCTCCGTCAACATATTCAATATCCTTCCTCTTCAAATCAGCGTAGGATTTTTGTCGATCCGTTGCATATTTTAATCGATCTTGGATTAATTTCACCTTTTCCTTTATATATTGCACCAATTCTGGGTCAATTAACTTATTTTCACTGGGTTTTTCCAGCATAAAGGTGTCCTACATCTTTTTTCATACAAAACTTCATATAGAGCCATGCCGAGACTAGCTTGATAGCTATTGTTATATGAAAATTCCATCAATGGTAAATACCTATCTTAGCTACCCTCAAAGTCAATTACATAGCTTTTAAGCATTTCTTCCAGCAATTGAATAACTCATTCGGATTGCCCATCTGTTTGTGGGTGAAACGATGTACTAAAAGTAAGTCGAGTCTCCAATGCTTGTTGTAGACTTTTTTCAAAATTTTGATGTAAATCGTGGGTCTCAATCAGAAATAATAGATACTAGCACCCTATGCAGTCAAATTATCTCATTAACATATATTTCAACTAACCGGCTCAACGAATAATCCATCTGAACTGGCAAAAAGTGAGATGATTTGGTAAGCGTGTTAATAATTTTTCATGTTGCATCATACTTCTTTTGTGTCAAAGGAAAACCAGATACAAAATCCATCGTAATCCTTTCC
Organism: Triadica sebifera; assembly: GCA_023653625.1. Lineage (NCBI taxonomy): Eukaryota > Viridiplantae > Streptophyta > Magnoliopsida > Malpighiales > Euphorbiaceae > Triadica > Triadica sebifera. Next base: position 9,434,629 of record CM042900.1, read on the forward strand.
CACTTCCATTATGGGATAGCAGTAGGTTGCAACAATCCAAATGGTACTTGGTGCTCTGCTTTCACTTATTGGTATGTCAAGCAACTTGTAGTGTATTCCATAATATCCTTCTTCATTCCTGGCCACCAATAATGAGTCTTCAGGTCTTGATACATTTTATTGCTTTCTGGATGCATGAAATAAGTTGTATTATGCACCACTTTTAGAATTATTTGCTTTAATCCGCTATCATTTGGCACACACAATCTTCCCTTATAACTTATGCTTCCATCATCTTCAATCTTAAATTTAGGTCTCTCCCCTTTTTAACTGCCTCAGCAATTATCATCAATTTGTAATATTGCCTTTTAGTTTCCCTTACTTGCTGCCTTAAAGTAGGTTGAACCCATAACTCTGCCAAAATAAAATATGATTCTCCCATTAATTTATTATTAATTTCTATGTATTATATTGTAAATGAGGAAATTATAAGGTATACTGCCAGTATTTTTCTACTAAGGCATCAACTACTACATTGGCTTTACCTGGCTGATAATCAATAATGCAATTGTAATCCTTAATTAACTCCAACCAACTTCTTTGCCTTAAGTTCAAATCCTTTTGTGTGGGAAATATTTAAGGCTCTTATGATTTGTATATATGTGACACTGCTCACCATACAAATAATGTCACCATATTTTTAAAGTAAACACTATTGTTGCCAACTCCAAATCATGAGTTGGGTAATTTAGCTCATGAGGCTACAATTTCCTAGATGCATAAGCAACAACTTTACCCTCTTGCATTAATACACAACCTAGCCCATTATGAGAGGCATAATTGTATATCACAAAATCTTTCCCTATAGTAGGTTGGGTCAAAACAGGTGCTTCGATTAGCATGACTTTTAATTTTTCAAAGCTTGCCTGACATCAATCTTCCCACTCAAATTTAGTTTCTTTTCTGAGCACCTTGGTAATTGGTGGAGCTATGCTTGAAAATCCCTTCACAAACCTTCTATAGTAGCCAGCTAATCCAAGAAAACTTTGGACTTCTGTCACATTGTGAGGTGGCTTCCAACTTAGAATCGCTTCTATTTTACTAGGATCCACACGGATTCCTTCAATTGACACAACATTCCCTAAGAATCCTACTTCTTTCAACCAAAACTCATATTTTGATATCTTTTCACACAATTGATTTTTCCTCAAAGTCTGAAGTACTATTCTTAGATGTCTATCATGTTCTTCTTCGTCCCTTTAATACACTAGGATATCACCTATAAAAACTACCACAAATTGCTCAATGTAAGGCTTAAAAATCATGTTCATCATATCCATAAAGGGAACTAGTGCATTCGTTAAACAAAAAGGGATAACTAGGTACTCATAGTAGCCATTCTGAGTCTTGAAGGTTGTTTGGGTACATTTGATTTCTTGATTTTCAGTTGATGATACCTGAATCTGAGATCAATCTTAGAGAATACTCATACTCCCTTCAATTGATCAAACAAATAATCAATTCTAGGTAGTGGGTATTTATTTTTAATTGTCACCTTGTTCAATTGTCGGTAATCAATACATAATCGAAGGGTGCCATCCTTCTTTTTCACAAACAACACTGAAGCACCCCATGGTGACACACTAGGTCTTATAAACCCCTTGTCTAGTAATTCCTACAATTGAACCTTATACTCTTTCAATTCTACAGGTGCTATTCTATAAGGACTAATTGATATTGGGGTTATACCAGGAATCACATCAATACCAAACTTTATCCCCTATCTAGTGGGAACTCACATACTTTGGGGAGGTCCTTGAGTTTTGAGCTCCCATTCTTGTTATCTATCACATGGACCAAGTATACCTCACATCCCTTCCTATGTATTTTTGAGCTTTTAATGCAGAAATAACACTGGTCGAACATGTTTGACCTTCACCTTGAATGGTAGTGTCAACCTGCCCGAGAATTTTAAGTACAACTTTTCTAGATCAACAGTCAACTATAGCTCTATGCTTTGTCTACCAATCCATACCCATAATAGCATTGAATTCATGAAAAGGTAATTCTATTAAGTCTGCTGGAAATTCTCTACCCTGAATTATTATTGAATTATTTCCATAGATTTGATTCACTTTCACACTATGTCCCAGCAGATTGGTCTCAATTATCTCATATTCTAAGGTCTCAGGTGTCATGTTCCCTTGTTTAAGTGTAGTTGTGCTAATGTATTAATGCGTGGAACCAGGATCTATCAATGCATGTAAATCAAAGTCAAATGAAGAAAGTTTACCAACTATGACATATGGTGCATCCTGGTCCTCACAAGCTCTCATCACATATGCTTGAGCTAGAGCTCTACTACCTCTGGGTCTGTCAACTGTCTCAGATACTTCTTGACATTGTCCTGTATGACCACCTCTAAACTGGCCTCGACCTCGACCACAGTTTTGTACTGGTGCCATACTGCCTGTACTAAGTCTGGGACAATCTCTCTTCATATGGTCAGTAGCTCTATATCTCTAGCATGCCCCAGTCAACTAGCAACATTCTCCTGTATGAGATCTATCATATCCGCTAATTTAGCCCTAAATCACACGAGTTATTAAGTCGACTCGTCGGTTTGACAGAAATCTAAATTTAGATTTTTATCAAAAAATAATTAAAATAATGGCAAATAAGTATGGAAAATATCTAAAAAAGCGTTCAAAATATTTTAAGATGTTAAATTTCGGTAAATGACTAAATTTCAAATTTTGAAAAGTTTAGGGGTCAATTTGTAATTTACCAAAAATTGGAGGATTAATTGGGATAACCATCAATTAAATGCATGATTAGGAAATTAAACACATGGAGTGGGCTAGCCATACCAAGTGGCGCATTTTAAGAAGCCAATTAACATGCATGAACACATTAATTAGTCATTAAATTCAAAAGGCTTATGTGTCCCTATTATTAATTAACTTTGTCATCTTTCTCTTAATTTTTTTCTCTTTCTTTCTTATCACTTAACATCTAGAAGACTATTATATACACCAAACACATGTTTTCCCTTGTTCTTCCATAGCTGAACCTTGTTCTAAGAAGAGAAAGTGAGAAAGAGAGGAAGAAAGACATAGAAGAGTAGATTTCATGCAAAAATTGATCATAAGAAAGGTAAAGATTAAAACATATTATGGAAAAAAAGAGATTTGATGAAAGAAAGTTTTAATTATCTCTTTGATATTTTAGGAACTCAAATTGACAAAGCTAGCTCAAAGGAGCAAAGGAAAGGAGAAAGAAAAGTAAAGAGAAAGAAAAGAGAAAAGTAGAGGTTTGTGCATAACCTAAGGCAATAGCCTATTTTATTTTTTTATTTGCATGATTTGATTATTTGGCATGTTGATAATTCTGAATTAATAGTATTTTGTGATGAAAATCTTGGGGATGCATGTTTGCTAGACTTAGGATTTAGTTTGGTAAAAATTGAATGTGATTAGTTTGTATGTTCTTTGCTGGAAATGGATGAGCAGTGAGTATTTAAACTGTTATAACTTAATTTATGGAATTCAGTTTTGTATATTCTTTATTAGGTTTGAAAGCTAAGACATAGGGCTATAAGTTTTATTCAGACCATAACATCTGAATATGTCTATAATTATCCAGAAAAATTCATGAAGTTTAGACTTAGAATTTATCCAGAAAATTCAGTGCAGAATTGTTAGTGACTAGTCAGTGTTAATTTTATCACATCTTTTGATAAAGAACTCAAAATTAAGTGATTAAAGTTGTATATTAAAGCTAAGATCCAGAACTAAAATTGTTAAGAATGTTTTGTAACTAAATTTAGATTGTAATAGAACGAAAATTAAGGTCCAAAACAGAGAATGGAATATGCTAGTGATAGGGCAGTATATGAGTTGTGGAATTTAAAGAGTAAATGATGTGAACCTTGTTATATTATGTAAATATTATTTTAATTGAGTGATTATGTGATTATTTTGAGTCTTTAAAATGCATGAAATGGGTGAAATTAATAACTATGAATTTTAATGACATTGAGTAAGTCCTATAATGCCTAAGTAGAACCAAACTTAGGATAGTTTGGTATGCCAAGCAGGGGGGAGTATGATTAAATCCATTAATGGTATGATTATCTATGCCGGGTATGATATTATTATCTACGCGGGTATGACATTGTTATCTACGCCGGCTATGACACTGTTATCTACACTGCCGGGTATGACACTATTGTGAAGCCGGTAATGACATTTATATGTGCAAATCATATTGTCCAGGAGGCACTCCTAAGTGACTGGATGGAAACTCTGTTATCCTAGTCAGTGATTCATAGGTGTTTTGGGCATAAATAACGAAGTTATAGAAAATAAATGGATTATTGAAAATAAAAATGAAATTATGAATTGTGACATGGGTAAAAAAATGATCTAGTGTTATGGGAAATAAAAGGTTATGGATAACAATGATTTCATAAAGTAAATTAAATATGACATATAAAAGAATAAAATTTATAAAATGTATGTGTGCATGAAAAGATGATTGGGTGTTGTGGACATAAAAAAGTTAAGAACAATAAAAGGAATAATGACTTGTAGCACGGTTAATTATGATGTGTTATATAATTATGTGTTAATAAAATAAACAAGTATGAGATAAATGAATATAATTTGATGTTTATACATACTAGAATACCATGATATGTATATTTTCTTGAGAAGATGATTGAGCATGAGTTGATATATGACAATGCATGCTGCATAAAATAGTTTATTGCCTTATTTATATGCATCACTAAGCCATGAGGTTAGCATAAGAGTTTCTCTCGCACAGATTTAGTAGAGAATAAGCAGACGATAGTAGATAAAGGTAGCGATGACCTGATCCAGTAGAGCAGCTTATATCAAATACTGTGGGTTACACAACTGTTGTTTTTATGTTTTGAATTTTATTTTATAGCACTTGTAAAGTAAGCGTATGTTTTGTAAATAATACTTTATTATATAAAATGTATTGTATTTCTTTATTATGATTTCTTTTACACTACAAGAAAATAAATAGTAAATAATATATATATATATATATATATATATATAAACAAGTGTCTCATATTTATATATTTATATAAGAAAAAAATAAATATTTTAATAGATGAAGTTATGATAGCACTCCCTTATCTGGGCGCGAGTTGCTAGGGTGAGGGGGTGTTACAGTTTTTGGTATCAGAGCCTGGTTTGGACAGTTTTGGGATTAAAAAAATGTTTTCAAAAATAATTTTGACATGTGTGTACCCACAATTAAATATTAAAGTTGCTGCTTACTGATTGGAGTCGTTACTTTATCATATTGGTAAGTGATGGCTTCGAGATCATGTCAAGTGGTGGCTGAAGAAGCAGAAAGTAATGAGCCTACAAGGATAGAGGCTTCATCATGACCCAGTCGTCGCCAAGCTACTACATCGAGATCTGGTGCTGGCTCATCGTGAGAGCAGTGTATTGCTGACTCAGGACAAACAGAGCTTATGAGGAACATGATAGATTTGTTACAAAGAGCATCACAACCAGCCCCATCTGTGTTACAATTTGAGAGGCTAAGGAAGCTAGGGGCTCCCGACTTCTATGGTAAATGGGAAGATGACACCTCAGTGGTAGAGTTTTGGCTAGAATGAGTAGAGAGAGTTTTTTATTAGCTGCATTGCACAGATGAGCATAAGTATGATTATGCAGTGTCTTTGTTACAGGATCATGCATATGATTGGTGGCAATCTGAATCACAGAGCACATAGGCACCTGATCCCATGACTTGGGAATTCTTTCTAGAGAAATTCAAAGAGCAATACATTCCTCCTATCCACACAGACGACAAGAAAAGAGAGTTTTTGACACTAAAACAAGGGAACATGTCGGGAATAGAATATGAGAGAGAATTTACACATCTCTACAAGTATGCTGGTGGCTTTGTGTCTACAAAAGATAAAAAATGTCGACAATTTGAAGACGGGTTAAGAGACTCAATCAAGCTACAAGTTTCAGCCCTACGCCTAATGAGTTTTCCTAGTTTGCTAGCATTTGCCAGAACAGTTGAGATAGTTCTAGAGACACAACAGCCAACACATGATAAAGGGTTCAAGAGACCAATGCCATAACTGAGTAGAGTGCAGTCAAGTGAAAAGAGAGCCAGATCTTTCAGTGGCTGATTTTAGGCTAGGGGTTCCAACAGGTCTTCTTCGTTTAGGCAGGGACAACTCATGAGATCTATTTCTTCAGTAGCCAGTGCACCAACACAAACACCACATAGATCTCTACCTCTACTAGAATGTTAGCATTATGGCCATCCTCATCCAGGAGAGTGCTGGTGGATGACAAGAGCATGAATGTCGACAATTTGAAGACGGGTTAAGAGACTCAATTAAGCTACAAGTTTCAGCCCTACGCCTAATGAGTTTTCCTAGTTTGCTAGCATTTGCTAGAACAGTTGAGATAGTTCTAGCGACACAACAGCCAACACATGATAAAGGGTTCAAGAGACCAATGCCAAAACCGAGTAGAGTGCAGTCAAGTGAAAAGAGAGCCAGATCTTTCAGTGGCTGATTTTAGGCTAGGGGTTCCAGCAGGCCTTCTTCGTTTAGGCAGGGACAACTCATGAGATCTATTTCTTTAGTAGCCAGTGCACCAACACAAACACCACATAGATCTCTACCTCTACTAGAATGTTAGCATTATGGCCATCCTCATCCAGGAGAGTGCTGGTGGATGACAAGAGCATGTTTTAGATGTGGCTCTAAAGACCATGTGAACAAAGATTGTCTCTTGTTACAGTATGGCAGAGGTTCGGAGAGCACTGAGCCTATACAGACATAGGCCTCTGGGTAAGGCAAAGGCCGAGGTAGAGGGTAAGACAGAGGAGGCTGATCAGGGCCCAGTCAGTTTAGGTTAGAGACAGTTGAGAGGTCAAAATGTAGTAGAGTTGTCCCAGCTAGGGCATATTCCATGCGAGGTCGAGAGGAGTAGGATGCACCTGATGTCTTAATTGGTAAATTCATTCTCTTTGGCTCTAACATACATGCATTGATAGATCTGGGGTCGACGCATTCATACATATACATACCACCACCTAGTCGAGAGGGTTTAGAACCACAGTCTCTAGAATTTGAGATTCTTGTGATCAACCCGTTAGGGCACAATGTGAGGGTTAGTAAGGTGTTTAGGGGTTGCCATATTGAAATTCAAGATAGGCAATTCCCAGAAGACTTGATAGAGTTACCATTTGATGAATTTGATGTGATCTTAGGAATGGATTGGTTGGCTCATTATGGAGTGGTAGTGGATTGTGGAAGGAAACAGATGATAATCAAAATTCCGGAACAAGATGAGATAGTGGTGATGGGTGAAAATAAAAGATATCCATATAATGTGATATCAGTGTTGAAAGCTCAGAAACTCATTAGTAAGGGGTGCGAAGCATACTTAGCATATGTGGTGAATATAGAAAAAGCAAGTCTGAAGTTAGTGGATATTCTTACTGTTAGTGAGTTTCCTGATGTGTTTCTAGAGGAGTTTCTAGGGTTACTGCCGAATAGAGAAATCAAATTTGCTATCGATTTAGTACCCGACACCACTCCTATTTCCATTACACCATGTAGGATGGCACCAGCAGAGTTGAAATAGCTGAAAATACAGTTGCAAGAATTGTTAGATAAGGGATTTATACGACCTAGTGTATCACCGTGGGGTGCTCTAGTATTATTTGTAAAGAAGAAAGATGACACCTTACATCTCTACATCAATTATAGGCAACTTAATAAGGTGACTATCAAGAATAAATACCCGCTACCCAGGATTGATGATTTATTTGATCACTTGAAAGGTGCAGCCATATTTTCAAAGATAGATCTTCGATCAGGGTATCATCAGCTGAAGATCAAGGAGTCTGATGTACCTAAGACAACTTTTAGGACTCGTTATGGTCACTATGAGTTCCTAGTTATGCCCTTCGAACTGATGAATGCACCAGCAGCATTTATAGACCTGATGAACCGAATGTTCAGGCCATATCTTGATAAATTTGTAGTGGTGTTTATTGATGACATCCTTGTGTACTCTAGAGAACGAGAAGAATATGATCAACATCTCAGAATAGTGCTACAAACATTGAGGGAGAAGCAATTGTATGCAAAGCTATCTAAGTGCGAGTTTTGGCTTGAAGTAGTCAGTTTTCTGGATCATGTAATTTGAGCAGAAGGTATTCAAGTTGGCCCTAGTAAAATCGAGGCTATTCTTAATTGGAAACTACCACAAAATGTGACAGAAGTGAGGAGTTTCTTCGGATTAGCCAAATATTATAGGAGGTTCGTGAAGGGATTTTCATCCTTAGCAACTCATTTGACACGACTACTACAAAAAGAGGTCCGTTTTGAGTGGACAGATAGGTGTCAAACAAGCTTTGATCGAATGAAGGCAATGTTGATTGAAGCACCAATTTTGATTTAGCCGACTCTAGAAAAAAATTTATTGTGTACAGTGATGCTAGTCATAATGGTTTGGGCTGTGTTCTTATGCAAGAAGGAAAGGTGATTGCTTACGCCTTAAGACAACTTAAGCTTCACGAGCTTAACTATCTGACACATTATTTGGAGTTAGCTGCGATAGTTTTTTCTTTTAAGATCTGGAGACATTATCTATATAGGGAAAGATGTTATATCTATACAGATCACAAAAGTCTTAAGTACCTTCCCTCACAGAAAGAGTTGAATTTGAGACAACGAAAAATGGTTGGAGTTGATTAAAGATTATGACTATGTGATCGACTACCAGCCAGACAAAGCTAATGTGGTTGCAGATGCACTAAGCATAAAGATTTTAGCTGAGATGCGAATACAATCTACTTTGATGTAGAAGATCAAAGATGCTTAGAAGAAAGATGAGAAGTTAGTAAAGATAGTGGAGGTAGTGGAAAAGGGAGAAGAGCCTGAGTTTTCATTGACGAAAAATGGCATAGTATACTTCAAAAATAGGATTTGTATGCCTAGTATAGAAGAGCTAAAGTCTGATATTTTAAAAGAAGTACATGAAATAGTGTGTTACCCAGATATTAAACTAAGAAAGGGGGTTCAGTTGGAGTTTCAAAAATTAAACTATAAGGTGCGGAAATAAAAGATTAATTTTAAGAGGGATAGAGAGAATTTGACACAAGAATTTTTATAGAGGTTCGAGTGTTAACAAACCCTACTCCTCTCCCCAATCGCAATTGAGAGTTTCACTAACACACTAAGTGTTATAATGGAGTTTTACAAGCTCACTCCCACCTATGGTGTTTCTCACAATGGCTCACACCTAACCCAGAAATCCCTTGTATTTTAATGGCTCACACAATAACCAATTCCTTGTATTTTACAGGCTCACACAAACAACCTTTTATATTGTGTTTTGGAGGCTCACACAACTAACCCTTACAAGTGTTCTACTCTTAACCCAAAAATACCCAAAGCTCACTTGAGTAAAGATTACAGAGAGAATCACTTACAAATCTTAATTGCTCAATAAATGAAGAGCAAAAAGATTTTTACAGAGAATTGATTTTGTTCTCAAAGTAAGAAAGTACAAATAGCTTGTAATAAGAATTAAATTCGAATTATATGCTATTCTATTGTTTTTCTCTTTATTCTCTTGTTCTGAATGCATAAATGACTTCCATATATACTCCCATGGCTGAATATAGCCGTTGGGGTGCATTAAATACAAAACTAGCCGTTGTACCAACCAAAAAATCGCGCCTGACATTTTTCTCTTTCATTGTTCACGGGCGTGACTATGTTTGTCACGGGGGTGACATTTCTTCCCAAGCCATGATTGATGTGGTGACATTGGTCATGAAGCTCTCTGGATTGTTTTGACAAATTGAGTCACGGGCGTGACATACTTATTCACGGGCGTGACAAACTTCCCAGCTGTGATCCAAGTGGTGACTTTGGTCGTGAAGCTCTCTAGATGAAAATGCATGAACATTCATAGGGGTGACACTTATATTCACGAGGGTGACTGAAATGTCTACTTTATGGTTTTTTCTTCCTTCATGGTTGTGAACTTCAAATGTTGGTTTTGGTAACGGTTAGCTCTTTCACGGGTGTGACACATAGAGTCACGATAGTGAACATGCTACTTCTTGAATTTTTGCCTTTTAAGGATTATTCTTCCAATCTCCATTCTTGCTATTTTAATCCATGTCCTGTATAATAGACTTAGAAAACAATTATGTTAAATACAATATTCTTATTTTATTTGTTATCATCAAAATGACGGAAATACCCCTCAAGGTTTAACAATCTCCCCCTTTTTGATGGTGACAAATAATCTAGCAATATGTGATTCTGAGAAGTCTCCCCCTCAAAATATACTTAGGATAAAAAAATTTATAATGTGCAAGAATAGTAAATAATGATGTAGCGTTGAAATAAACTTACTAGATTTTAAGTATATGCAAGTTATATGAGAAGTATATCCAATATATACCATAATTCCTTTTTAAGGCATGAAGTATATGTAAGGTATATTTAAGGTATATCATGGCATATTTATTTTTGTAACTTGCATTAAGGTATATGCAAAGTATACTTAAGGTATATCTAATGTATATAAAACTCAATTTCTCAATTTTATACTTTGCATATGAATTCTTGAATCAAAGTTTCTAATCCCTTTTAATCTATATCAATGTCAATTCAATTTTAATTTTTGATTCAAAATTCATTTGCCTTAATATATATTGCTAGTTTGATACCATTTTTCCTATAATATATTGCTAGTTTTCTCCCCTTTTTGTCATCAATCAAAAAAGGATAAAAAGATATTAATGAGATAAGCAAAAGCAAATACATTAATTAAAGGAAAAGATACAAACAAAGTTAAATGTTCAAAAAGGAAATTGGAAATTTCCTAAACACCAACAAACATAAACAAAATAAACAAGCAAAACAAGAAAATTTACGCTACACTCTAGCCTAACTCCTAGCCGGACATCCTATCATGAAGCCTAGCTACTTCAGCCTCAAGGCTGTCCATCCGAGACTCCATGAAGTCTTTGAGGTTTTCCAACCTCTCATCCATCGAAGTCTGCAGCTACTCAAAATGTAGTGCCAAGAGGTCAACCACCTGTTGCGCTAAGGTCGGTGTGAAAGTCGAGGACTGTCCGATGTCCTGCTCAGCTACTGGAGATGCTTCTTCAATCCGAGCTCTCTTCTTCTGCTGGACTCCCTGGAGGCCTACTTTAAAATCCTCAGTGTCATCATCTTCCCAGATGATCTCTCCAGCGGTGTCAGTGAAGCGGTAGAAGATATCGTTCTAGAAAACAATTCTGACAACCGTTCCCATCTTAATGAAGGACTCGACATCCAAGCGATCTCGAGGATGTCCAGGGATGAGGTTGAAGTGATGCACGTCCAGCTTTAGATACTCAAGCTTCACTGCTATATGGGTGACATATGCCCCAATCAAAATATCTCCAGTAGGCTTGGTGGCAATGGAGAGAAGATGGTTAGCAAACCATGTAGAAAGTGTCACTGTATGTCCTCTGCGAGCCATCTCAAAGAGGAAGAGCTCCGATTTCCTGATAGTCCCGTTACTTTCTCCCCTAGCGAATATGCTATAGGTTAGGAACCTATGCAAATACCTGTGTACTGGGGCTACGAGATGAGTGCTCTTTGTCTTCTTAACGTCCCAGCTACAATCATGACCAAAATGTGTCCAGGCTCGAGGGGCAGAGAATTCTACCTCAGTATCATTCAGGATGCCATCAGATGGTAGACTAAACAATTCCCCAAATTCGATGGCACTGAGGGTGTTGGGATTGTCGCAGAGTTAGAATTTTACCACTCCAGTAGGTTAAACCTGCAGGGTGCTAAGGAATTCCAGTGTTGGCTCCCTCTGGGTTGGCTGGTGAATTTCCACAAAATCTTTCAGATGACAGGCTTGGAGTTGCTCTGTCATAGTCGTCTCGAGTTCGAGACTTCGGACTGTCTGCCATTCGAATGACCTTGATGGCAGTAGAGGTCTATTCTTCGAAATTGCATACCGAAGATGGAATTGCTCTGGAATGCGGTTCATTAGGTAATTTGCATACCTCCTAGGAGCATATGACTTCTTTCTCCTTCCCTTGGATGAAACAGTCCCCATTTGATTTGAAGAATTCGGTTGGTGATAGAGTTGGAAAATTTTTGACAGAAAATCCTTATGAAAACCCTAGAAATGGATGATATTTGATGAAGATTCGAACTTTTGGTGGTATTTATAGGAAAAGTTTGAGTCTTGGGGGCTGGAATCTTTAATGTCTCAATGAATGTGTGTAAATGAGAGCGGTTTTAGGAGTTGGAGAGTTGAAATGAAAAATATAACCGGCTGTTCTTTTATATACTCGATACTTTCACGGACGTGAAGTGAGTGTTCACGGGCGTAAATGGTTGTGTTCACGGTTTGCTGAAGGAGTGTTCCACCCGTGAATGAAGGCATGAATAGGTTCGCAGGCGTGATCTTTGAATGTCACGGGCATGAATGATCATCAGTAATGGGGGTGAATAACTTGTGACGGGCGTGAAATGTTGAATTTCACCACTTATGCCCGTGAAGTAAGCCGTGACTCAAGGCGTGAAAGCCTCTGTGAGTTTTGGGGTATTAAGGTTCACGGGCGTGAATAATCATCACAGGCGTGAAAGTCTCTTTTCACGGGATTGAATGAAGCCGTGAAAATAAGCTTCACCACTTGAAGCTGTGAACCATGTCGTGAACCAAGTTGTGAACGACACTGCCTCTTTGGGCCATTTAAGTCACGGGCATGACTCCCCTAAAATTTTCACCAAATAATATTAAGTCCTAAAACAAAACTAAATCATTTCAACAAAGATTATATTCCTTAAAACATGAATTTTCATCAAAATTTCTATCTTATATCTTGTGATATGAATTAAAATCATCAATTAAAATTTCATAATCTAGCAATCACAAGGTTAATCCATCAATCATACCAAGTTCTCTTCTAATGAAATTAAATCTTTCCTCATTTAGAGACTTAGTGAAAATATCTGCTAATTGATTTTCTGTGCTTATAAATTCTAATGCAACATTTTCTTATTGAACATGATCTCTAATAAAGTAGTGTCTAATGTCAATATGCTTACTTCTTGAGTGTTGAATATGATTCTTTGAAAGATTTATAGCACTTGTATTGTCACATTTGATAGGTATATGGTTCATCTCATGACCATAGTCCTTAAGTTGTTGTTTCATCCAAAGAATTTGAGTACAACAACATCCAGCTGCTACATATTCTGCTTCAGCAGTTGAGAGAGCAACTGAAACTTGTTTCTTGCTAAACCAAGAAACTAAGCATTCTCCAATGAAGTGACAAGTACCTAAAGTACTTTTCCTATCTAAAAGACTACCAGCATAGTCTGCATCTGAATATCCTATAATATAAAAGGATGAATTCTTAGGATACCATAAACCTAGATGCAAAGATCCATGTGAATATCTTTAAATTCTTTTTACTGCATTTAAATGAAATTCTTTAGGACATGATTGAAATCGTGCACACAAGCAAACACTATACATTATATCAGGTCTAGAAGCAGTGAGATATAAAAGTGATCCGATCATACCTCCATAAAGCTTTTCATTAATGCTCTTACCCTTTTCATCTTTGTCCAATTTAGTTGATGTGCTCATAGGAGTCTTGGCATTTTTGCATCTTTCCATACCAAATTTCTTAATTAAATCTTTGGCATATTTGGATTGGTTGATGAATTTGCCCTCATTGCTTTGCTTTATTTGTAGACCAAGGAAATACTTAAGTTCTCCCATCATGCTCATTTCAAATTCCCTAGTCATACACTTAGCAAATTCTTGACAAAGCAATTCATTAGTAGAACCAAATATTATATCATCAACATAAATTTGAACAATTAGTATATCATGCTTATGCTTTTTGATGAATAGTGTAGTGTCAACATTTCCCTTTGTAAAGCTATTTTCTAATAGAAAAGAACTTAGCCTCTCATACCAAGCTCTTGGGGCCTGTTTTAAACCATACAAAGCTTTTGAAAGTTTAAAAACATGATTTGGCAAATCATAGCTTTCGAAACCTGGTGGTTGTTCTACATACACTTCTTCATCTATATAACCATTTAGAAATGCACTTTTCACATCCATTTGGAAAAGTTTGAAATTCATGTGACATGCATATGCTAAAAGTATTTTTATTACTTCTAATCTAGCTACAGGTGCATATGTTTCATCATAATCTATACCTTCTTCCGGATTATATCCTTTTGCAACTAGTCAAGCCTTATTCCTGGTTATTAACCCTTGTTCATCTAATTTGTTTCTAAATACCCAGTTGCTACCTATGATTTGATGATTCTTGGGTCTTGGTACTAAGGTCCATACTTTATCTCTCTTAAATTGATTTAGTTCCTCTTGCATTTTCTAAGAGAAAAGAACTTAGCCTCTCATACCAAGCTCTTGGGGCCTGTTTTAAACCATACAAAGCTTTTGAAAGTTTAAAAACATGATTTGGAAAATCATAGCTTTCGAAACCTGGTGGTTGTTCTACATACACTTCTTCATCTATATAACCATTTAGAAATGCACTTTTCACATCCATTTGGAAAAGTTTGAAATTCATGTGACATGCATATGCTAAAAGTATTTTTATTACTTCTAATCTAGCTACAGGTGCATATGTTTCATCATAATCTATACCTTCTTCCTGATTATATCCTTTTGCAACTAGTCAAGCCTTATTCCTGGTTATTAACCCTTGTTCATCTAATTTGTTTCTAAATGCCCAGTTGCTACCTATGATTTGATGATTCTTGGGTCTTGGTACTAAGGTCCATACTTTATTTCTCTTAAATTGATTTAGTTCCTCTTGCATTTTCTAAGAGAAAAGAACTTAGCCTCTCATACCAAGCTCTTGGGGCCTGTTTTAAACCATACAAAGCTTTTGAAAGTTTAAAAACATGATTTGGCAAATCATAGCTTTCGAAACCTGGTGGTTGTTCTACATACACTTCTTCATCTATATAACCATTTAGAAATGCACTTTTCACATCCATTTGGAAAAGTTTGAAATTCATGTGACATGCATATGCTAAAAGTATTCTTATTACTTCTAATCTAGCTACAGGTGCATATGTTTCATCATAATCTATACCTTCTTCCTGATTATATCTTTTTGCAACTAGTCAAGCCTTATTCCTGGTTATTAACCCTTGTTCATCTAATTTGTTTCTAAATACCCATTTGATACCTATGATTTGATGATTCTTGGGTCTTGGTACTAAGGTCCATACTTTATTTCTCTTAAATTGATTGAGTTCCTCTTGCATGGCAATTACCCAACTTTCATCATTAAGAGCCTCATCAATATTTTTAGGCTCAATTTGTGAAATAAAAGCAATGTCAGTGACTAGATGTTTGAAATGAGATCTAGTACTTACTCCCCTTGATAGATCACCAATTATTTGCTCTTTTGGATGATCTTTTGTCATTCTCCATTCTTTTGGAAGTTCTTGATCATTTTGTTCTTGATTTTGAGGTAGAGAATCATTTTGCAATAATTTTCTTGATCATTTTCTTCTTTCCCATTTCCAATATCAAGTCTTTCCATATTACCTACAACATCATCAAGAACACTACCTTTTTTTGGAAGTTCTTGATCATTTTGTTCTTGATTTTGAGGTAGAGAATCATTTTGCAATAAATTTTCTTGATCATTTTCTTCTTTCCCATTTCCAATATCAAGTCTTTCCATATTACCTACAACATCATCAAGAACACTACCTTTCACACGATCAAGTCTACTAGATTCATTAAAAACAACATGCATGGATTTTTCAACAGTTAAGGATCTTTTATTAAATACTCTATATGCTTTGCTGGTTGTAGAGTACCCTAAAAAGATACTTTCATCAGACTTAGAGCAAATTTTCCAAGATTGTCATTGGTGTTCAATATAAAACACTTGCATCCAAATACTCTAAAGTATGATATCAAGGGCTTTCTTCCATTCCATAGCTCAAATGAGGTTTTGTTTAAAAGAGGTCTTTTGAAAACTCGATTTGAAATATAACAAGCAGTGTTTGTGGCTTCTGCCCAAAAATAAGTTGGTAATTCATATTCATTGAGCATTGTTCTAGCCATTTCAATTAAAGTTCGATTTTTCCTTTCAACTACCCCATTTTGTTGAGGTGTCCTATGAGATGAAAAATTATGTGAAATGCCATGTTCAAGACAAAAGCTTTCAAAGTTTTCATTTTCAAATTCTTTCCCATGATCACTTCTTATTTTTGAAATACAATACTCTTTTTCATTTTGAACTCTTTTAGCAAAGTTTTTGAAATTTTCAAAAGCATCACTCTTTTGAGCTAAGAAAATTACCCAAGTAAATCTAGAGTAATCATCTACGATGAAAAATGCATAATGTTTTCCTCCTAAGCTAGCAACGAAGAAAGGCTTGAGAGAAAAGCCTATTGGCTAGTGATTGTGATGCCCCAATTCTTGACTGGCCATTAGATTCAAAATTCATTTTCATCTTTTTTTTTTCTAGTAGGTCCAAATAAGTCTAAATGCAGGAGTTGAAGACGTTTTGAAGTACTTACTATGTTTTTAGCTT
This sequence comes from Triadica sebifera, assembly GCA_023653625.1. Taxonomy (NCBI): domain Eukaryota; kingdom Viridiplantae; phylum Streptophyta; class Magnoliopsida; order Malpighiales; family Euphorbiaceae; genus Triadica; species Triadica sebifera. The sequence continues at coordinate 9,451,267 of CM042900.1, forward strand.
TGAAGGATGACTTGTGTTGCTTTGCTTTTTGGCAAGGATCATATGTCTTGCCTTTTCCATATTTAACTCTTGGCAGTCCTTTTACTAGTTCTCCTGTGCTGAGACTTTGTATTAAGTCCATGTTAGCATGACCAAGTCTTCTATGCCACAGCAAAGATTCATCACTAGTAGTCACAAGACACTTAGAGGAATGGTTAGATAGTTCATGTAAGTTTATTATGTATGTATTGATATCTCTATTTCCTTTAAATATCTCTTGACCATTGATAGAGATCATAAGACATTCATTTGAAGTAAAGATTACTTTGTTTCCTCTATCACATAATTGACTTACACTTAACAAGTTATGTTTCAAGCCATCAACAAGTAAGACATCTTTAATAAAAGTAGTACCATTAATACCAATAGAACCAATGCCAATTACCTTACCCTTTGCATTGTTTCCAAAGGTAACTTTACCTCCATCAATACTTTTGATTTCATTGAAGAGTTCTTTGTCTCCTGTCATATGCCTTGAGCATCCACTGTCTACTAGCCAAGCATTTTTGTTTATTGTGGACTTGAGGCATACCTATAGAATCACAATTCAAGTATGATTTTTAGGTACCCAAATGAATTTGGGTCCTTGGGGGTTAGCACATGAAGGTTCCCAATGAGCCTTTCTTATCCAGCAATATTTATTTATGTGACCCATTTTCATACAATAATTACATTGTTTTGGTCTAAATTTATTTTCTAGTCCTTCAATATATTTGAATGCCATAATTCTATTAGACTTATTTTGAGAACAATTGCATGCACAGTCATGATTAATTTGCATTTTTCTTGATGCATGCTTCCTATATATAAAGGCATGATTATTCTTTTTATGTATAAAAGGTTTAACATGCTTATTTCTTGGTGCTGTTTTATCATGTGTGGAGATATGAGATTCTTTAGACTTAACAAATATAGTTTTGTGAGAAGATGATGATGTGTCCTTAAATCCTAGACCATGTACAATTAAGGGTGATCTTTGAGACACAATGAGAGTATCTAAGCTCTCTTTACCTTTGTGAAATTTAGAAATGGAATTTCTAAGTTCCTCAACTTCATTTTTCAAAGTATTATTTTCTTTTAACAATGAAGCTGTTGAGGGTCTTGATGAGTATTCATCTAATGACTTTTGGAGAGATTCATTAGATGATTTAAGCTTTATGTTTTCTTTTTCTAAACCATCTATCTTATTTTTCAAATTAGAGATATTATTTCTATAGGTACTAAATTTAGTTCTGTATTTCTCTAATTCTATATTTAATTCTTCTATTAGGCTTTGCTCATCATCATCATCACTACTATCATCATTATCACTACTATCATTATTGAAGGAGTATGAGTGTAGTGATCTTACCTTATTCGAGACATGATCTTCGATAGCTATGAAACATAGGTTGACCTCTTCACTTTCATTATCATCTTTTTCACTTGAAGAGCTTTCGTCATCCCATGTGGCTTTATGACCTTTCTCCCCATTGTCTCTTTGGTATTTGCTATTATGCTTCTTGAGCCTTGGACATTCTGGTTTGATATGTCCTTTCTTTCCACACTCATAACACTTTACCTCTTCCTTACTTCTATGTGTGTCATTAGAAGTTTGTTTGAGGTTTCTTTGCCTGAATTTTCTGGAGTTGCTCATTTTCTTCTAAATGATTCTTTTTAATCTCTTTGAAAGCATAACAATGTCCCCATTTTCATCATCACTTATTTCTTCATCATCTTCACTATCTTATTGAGATTTTGAAGTAGAGGCTTTGAGTGCTAAGGGCTTTCTTTTCTCTGGCTCTGCTTCAAGCTCTCTATCTCTCTTCATTGCCATCTCATGTGTGAGAAGTTTGCCAATCAGCACATCAGTATTCATGATGCTCATATCTTCATTTGCTTCTTCTATGCCAGCAACTCTTGAACCATAGTCTTTAAGAGGAAGACTTCTCAGAATTTTATTGTTTACATCTTCCAAACTCAGATGCTTCCCAAGTTTCCTCATTCCATTTATGATGGCTAGAAGACGGTTGGTCATGTCAGTGATTGACTCATTGGATTTCATCTTGAAGAACTCATATTCTGAGGTTAGAAGTTGAATCTTCTTAGATTTGACTTGCTTAGTTCCTTCATGATAATTCTCCAATGTCTCCCACATGCTGTATGTTGTTGAGCAGTGTTATATTCTCTCACATTCTTCAATAGATAATAAGCTTGATAGGATTTTCATTGCCTTCTTGTTTTTGAAATTTGCTCTTCTTTGAGGCTCTATCCAATCATCTCTTGATAGGATTTCTTCTCACCATCAGCTCCTCTTCTGGTTGGTGATGTCCATTCTTTTCATACATTATCCCAGACTTCAATTCATTCACTATCCAAGTATGTCTCCATCCTAAACTTCCAATGGGCATAGTTTGCTCCATCAAAGTAAGGTTTGAAACTTTGGAATCCTTCATTGGCCATATCTTACTCTTTACTAGCACTTTTTAGGCTTCGATGCTAGACAAAGCTCTGATATCAATTGTTGCCCAGATATTAAACAAAGAAGGGGGGTTGAATTGGAGTTTCAAAAATTAAACTATAAGGTGCAGAAATAAAAGATTAATTTTAAGAGGGATAGATAGAATTTGACACAAGGATTTTTATAGAGGTTCGGGTGTTAACAAACCCTACTCCTCTCCCCAATCGCAATTGAGAGTTTCACTAACACACTAAGTGTTACAATGGAGTTTTACAAGCTTACTCCCAACTATGGTGTTTCTCACAATGGCTCACACCTAACCCAGAAAACCCTTGTGTTTTAATGGCTCACACAATAACCAATTCCTTGTGTTTTATAGACTCACACAAACAACCTTTGCTTTGTGTTTTACAGGCTCACACAAACAACCTTCACTTTATGTTTTTACAGGCTCACACAAACAACCTTTTAATTTGTGTTTTGGAGGCTCACACAACTAACCCTTACAAGTGTTCTACTCTTAACCCAAAAATACCCAAAGCTCACTTGAGTAAAGATTATAAAGAGAACCACTTACAAATCTTAATTGCTCAATAAATGAAGAGCAAAAAGATTTTTACAGAGAATTGATTTTGTTCTCAAAGTAAGAAAGTACAAATAGCTTGTAATAAGAATTAAATTCGAAGTATATGCTATTCTATTGTTTTTCTCTTTATTCTCTTATTCTGAATGCATAAATGACTTCCATTTATACTCCTATGGTTGAATATAGCCGTTGGGGTGCATTAAATACGAAACTAGCCATCGTACCAACCAAAAAATCGCGTTTTACATTTTTCTCTTTCATTGTTCACGGGCGTGACTATGTTTGTCATGGGGGTGACATTTCTTCCCAAGCCATGACTGATGTAGTGACATTGGTCGTGAAGCTCTCTGGATTGTTTTGACACATTGAGTCACGGGCGTGACATACTTATTCACGGGTGTGACAAACTTCCCAGCTGTGATGCAAGTGGTGACTTTGGTCGTGAAGCTCTCTAGATGAAAATGCATGAACATTCACGGGGGTGGCTGAAATGTCCACTTCACAGTTTGTTCTTCCTTCATGGCCGTGAACTTCAAATGTTGGTTTTGGTAACGGTTAGCTCTTTCACGGGCGTGACACATAGAGTCACAGTAGTGAACTGCTACTTCTTGAATTTTTATCTTTCAAGGATTATTCTTCCAATCTTCATTCTTGCTATTTTAATCCATGTCCTGTATAATAGACATAGAAAACAAGTATGTTAAATACAATATTGCTATTTTATTTGTTATCAAGGTTTGTAGTCAAACGACTGACTTTTCGGTCAATTGGGGCTCATGATGTGTTTCTAGATACAACTCATGACTTGCTTAAATTAATTGTTAATTTAAATGGCCAACATAGCGGTGAACCTAATGGGTCAGACACATTGAAGGTATGGAGAATGAGTACAATGGTTTTGGATAGGATCCAAAATATGAGAGAATTATTTCAGGATGGATCGCGATGAGATCGCATGAAAAAATTGTTCGAAAGGGTCACAGGTCCGTACGGGCCCGCACAGGCTAGGTAGGCTGTTGGCCTGCCTAACAGGCCAGCTGGGCTACCCAGTAGCAGACCCAGTACACTGTTGTCTCCCATCTATTAGCCAACGGTAGATTTTGGCCTTAATTAGGCCAATTATGGTCAATTACTATTCAGTCATTTCCCTTTTCTCCATTTTTGACTTTTCATCTTTTCTTTGAATTTGATTCAAATAAGAAAGATATCAAATGGTAGAAAATAGACATGAAAATATTTTTTTGTGAAAAAAATATTTTTAAGACAATAAAATTATCTCAAGAACACTTTCAATGCTAACACTTTGAATTTGTTCAAACCATTTCTCTTGATAGTTTCTTCTTCATTCTTCACGTGGATTATCATTAGAGACATCCTAGTGTGGATTGTTGTGGTTTGCTACAATCCAACAAAGTGAAGATTTGAAGAACAAATAAGAAATTACAAGTATAATTTCTAACCTTCACATTTATATAAATTAGTTTTAATGACACAAGTGTGATCTTTTATTTCGGATTTTGCAAATTTTATTTTTCTACTGTGTTTATGAATATGATTCATTCTTCGAAACCCAACAGTCTCCTCTCGTACAGGTTTAGAAAGGTAGGTCATAGATAATAGAATTGTCAGAAGAAATAGGGTACCTGGACGAAGGCAGCTAAAAGCTTTGGATTTATTTTGGTATGTTCTTATCAAAAGTTTTGTAAATAAAATTATAGTTTTATTTCATGTAATGCGAATTAGAAATGTGAACTTGTAATGTACTGAACATAGTTTGAATGTAAATTAATATATTTTATAAATAAATAAAATTTTGAATATTTGTGCTCGTAAAAAACTTTATTTTGGTGTTTGTAATATTTTTGCAAAAAAACTTATACTTCATCTCATTAATTTTATAAAATAGTTAGACGGGTAATGCTCACTTACCTTGCTGAATAGAAGTGGGGTAAGGGGGTGTTACAATATATATCATAGCCACGTAGAGAGAAAATACCCACAATAACATTTGTGGCTCCTTGGTCCTCACGGGCCTTCGTAGCATATGCTCTAGTTGGAGCTCTTCTAGGTCCCAATCTTTTCACTGTCTCTGAAGTAGTCTAGCTGGATCTTGCACGACCTTTTAATATTTGTTGATCTTACTATCTAATTAGGTGTAGCACTTGTCAACAAAGGGCAATCCTTTCTCATGTGTTCTTGGGCTCTACACTTGAAGCAAGCCCCTATAACCAATCAATACTCTCCTCTATGATTTCTATGACATATCTCACATAAAGGAGCAAGGTCTTTGGCTATTTGTGTGCTAGTGGTGACTGATGTAGTGCTCAAAGGCAGTCATCTCCTAAAAGAACTGGATTATGAATGACTTTGTCCCCTACCCTAGGACTATCCTAAGAAGAAATGACTTTTCTTGCTAGTTGTTTGTGCCACACTAGTTGTGGGTCTCCTATAGGTCTCTTATGCTCCTCTATTTCTTCTATTCTCTACACTAATAGTGGAGGAAATAAGTGTGGAGAAGTCTTTAACCTGAATGGAAATGTCATGATATGCAATGTCATTGTTAAACCATCCTCAAAGTGGCAATACTTGTCATCCTCATCTATAATAAGATCGATTGCATATCTGCTCAACCTTGTGAACTCTCGGTTGTATTCAGATACTGTCATGTTCCTTTATCGTAAGTTCAAAAATTCATTTCCCTTTTCATCAATGTAGACTCGGGGGCACATATTGTTTCTTGAAATATGCCTTGAAAAACTCCTAAGTTATAGGCTATAGGGTCTGTGGCTTTTTTAGAACAGACTTCCACCACTCATATTCATGTTCTTACAAAAGCAATACTGCAAACTTTGCCTTGTGCTTCTCAGCACACTCTAACTCTTCGAATACCCTCCCAGTCTTCTTTAGCCAAAACTCAATTGCAATTGGGCCATCCTCTCCTTTAACAAGGAAATCAGTGGTCCCATACTTTCGAAACCGATCAATATTTGTCTTGGGTGTCTATTATGGTGGCAACTGTAGAGTTGGCTATGGTGGGGCTTGTGGTATATTATGTGCCAACTGCTATAAAATATTGGCCATTTACTACATGGTCCATATCACACATATATTTGCTTGTGCAATGGGTTACTATGAAGGAATTGTGATAGCATCCATGACTCGTACACTCAATACACTAGGTTGATTAGGAGCCTTTGGGTTAGGAGAATTGTTGTTGTTGGCAACATCGTGTGCTTCCAACTCCATCTATACTTATCCATTCCTACAAGTCGATAGAGAGAGAGCCCATGTCAGAGACATATGAGATGTACTATGTATTGATGATAACCCTTAACTCCCTTAGGTTGCCTAAAGTTAAGCTTTGATACCACTAGATGTAGTGCCCTCTCATCTAAAAAAATTAACCTAACTAAATGAATGAGTGCCACATGTACCTATTGCAGAAATCCTGTGAAACTTTTAAAATTTTTTTCTTTTCTTTGAAAACCCATTATCATATAAATTCCTTTGCATATAAAACTTGTTAAACATATACATCATAGGTGCAATTGAAACCTTTTGATCTAGAGGAACATCATCATCATATATATAATATCCTGATTGGGCTCAAATGGCCCGATGTTTATTATAATACATGACTTTAACAAAATTACAAGTTTCTTTAAAATACAGATATGTATAATTATAAACAACCCAAAACCCTATGTCATGTACAAAAATGCAAAATATGACATATGACATAAACAAACTATGACAGGTCTGCTCTATTGTCTCTGAATTGGGCAAGCTACAGCAGGGTAAGTGAGAATTACCTAACTAACAGTCATATAAACTTAATGAAATGAAGTATAATTTTTTTTTGGCGAAAATATTGCAGATACCCAAAATAAAATGATTACAAACATAAACATTCAAAAAAATTATTTATTTATAAAATACATTAATTTATATTCAAACTATGTCCCTTACATTATAATTCACATCTGTAATATACATTAGTTGAAATAAAACTATAATTTAATTTAGAAAGCTTTTAATAAAATATACCAAAAAGAAATCCAAAGTTTTTAGCAACTTTCGTCCGGATACCCTTCTTCTTCTAACAACTATACTATCTACGACTACCCTTCTAAAACCTGCGCGAGAGGAAACCACATACGTTAAGCTACTAGCTTAGTGGTACTTCAATGATAAAAATTTTACATACTTATATTTTCTTACAAGTTATTTATAAATTTAATAAATAAGGCATAAAATAAATAATTATATGAAATCAAATAAATTTCATCAAACATTTAATATTTAACAATTTTAATTAATATAACATTATCAAAATGACATACTTTAATATTATTATTATTTTTCATTTTTCTTATGCCCATAACATCTATAACCGAACTAACTAATATGAACAACAAGGTAGTCATTTCTAGCTTTCATAATATTGCGTCAAACATTTTTATAATAATGTCATTACCGGCTTTTGTAATATTATTAGTACTAGCGTAATAATTTTACGCCAAATGCATTTATAAATTTGTCATTACTGGCTTTTATATTGGGCACCGAGTGCCTTAAATCCCTTGATTGACATGCCAAACTATTTTCTATTCTAGTTCTAGATTATGTATCTTAGGGCTTAACTATTTTTATATTAATTCACAACATTTTCAAAAATTCTAATTTTACTAAATTTTCACAAATAAGTTTATTTACTTTTGTTCTTTGTTCCCATTATTATTGCATTAGAATCTCACACATAAATAATTTATTAAATATTTATAATTACCATTAAATTCAAATTTTACATTAATTATTACATATACTCATTACACCACATGCAAAAACCCAATATTTCAAGTTTTTATCTATGACAGATTTCAGCCCTGATTTTGGGCCTCATTTTTAGTTCATTTATAATTCGAATTTAAAGTTATAGTCTTCTAACAATTTTTAGCTTATTTTCTCAAATTTCAGATACATTAAATATCACTCAAATCCAAGGTTTATATAAAAATATATGGTCAAATGAACACTGAATCATCACTAAAACTTTTTGCCCTAAATTTTCTAGACATATTCTAAGTCCAAAATTTATGTATTTTCTGGGAAAATTCAGATCTATTTAGATTCTATGGTATAAATAAAAGTTAAATCCATATGTCTTAACTTTCAGTTCTAATAAAGAACTTACAAATCGGAATTCCAGAACTTAAGTTATAATTAAAAAAAAATGTCAAGGTTACTTCTAGGATTCTGTAACAGAGTTATCAATTGACACAAGTCTACCTTTCAAATACATTCATCATATGCATTCATTTTGATACCAAAATTTTCAAATCACAATTACCTTCACATGTCTCAATTATTTCACACCATTTAGTCTCATTTCCATATAAAATATCAAAAGCAACGACTAATCACATTCCATATCAAAAACACAATTATATCAAACCTTAATATACAATTATACACATATGCACATGAAAGATTTTTATCAATGAAGTACATACCTAATCTGCCTTGGATCTTCCCTTTTTCCTTCTTTTCCTCCCCTTACTAATTTGCTTTCCCCTTGCCTTTGTCACCCTCTTGAGGGCCTCTTTACACAACCAATACCATATCTCAATCCAATCATCCATTTTCAAAGCTTTTCGTGCCTATATAAAATTCTAATGCTCCTAATATGTTTTATACTTTAATTTAGCCAAAATGTACCCAAGTTAAACTTCCTTATTCATATGTCATGGCTGCTCAAAAACCTTATCATAGGTCCCAATTTATTTTCTTCAAATCAACACTCAAATCACACTTTATCTATCACCAATTGTGTTGCTTTTAGGTTAATTTCAATTTTTCCCAAATTAACTTAACCAAAGCAGCTACTCATTCCTCCATTAGAGTTACTTTTATCTAGTTTTTAAGTCATAAAACAATTAATTACCATCAATTATCATAAATTAAAAGTTTAACTATACTTTTCTTCAACTAGTTGTAACTTTAATTTTCTAGTTCCAATCTTGCAACATAACCTAAATCTATCAATCCTAATCATATCTATCATCCTTATGGGTATCAAATGGAAGGAAAAAGGTTGAATTTAAGAAGAATAAACTCACCTTAATGGTTCTCCAAGATGGACCAAAATTCCCTCTAAAATTTCTCCCTTTCCTTTTCTTCTTTCTTCCTTCCTTCTTGCTCATCTACTCCCTTTATGGTAAGAACTTTTAAATTATGAATTTTTCTCTCTCAAAACTAATTTATCCTCTCTTTTTCAAGCTTGGATTGAAGAAAAATGGTGGCTTCTGGAGGGACTAAGGTGGACAGCCAAAGGGTGGGAGAGAGGAAGAAGAAGATAAGTGAGATATTTTGGTGGAAGAATTGAGAATTTGTCATCTTTTGACTTTTATACCCAAATTAAGGAGTGGGTCCCACTAATTAAAATTAATCCTAATCTTCATTTGTTCATTAACTTAATTAATCTTGATTAACATTTTAACTTTGAGAAACTTATTATTTGCCACATCTTCCCCTCATCTTCAAACTTTTTCCCCAACAATTGCCATAATGCCGATTTTATCCATAGAAATTTTTTTTTTCCAATTCTAGCACTAATATTTTTAATTCCTAAATAATAATACCCTTAATTATTTTTTCTTATTATTAATCATTTTTTTATGGGTTCCAATTTAGACTCCGATTGAACTTACGCACCCCACTATAATCACGCGCAATCGGGGCTTTAAATCACTAGATGTTACAATTCTCTCCCGCTTAAGAAAATTTTGTCCTCGAAATTTACCTGATTAGCTGGAGCTGAATAACTGAGAATGTTGAATTATCATCATTTCCTGACTCTCCCATGTGGCTTCTTCTACTACATGATTGCGCCTTAGGACCTTTACCAATGGTGCTTTTTTGTTCTGTAGTTCCTTGACTTCTCTAGCTAAAATTTTCACTGGCTCTTCTACATAGATCAAGTCTAGTTGTACCTCTATTGATTCCACAGGTATTACATATGCTGGATCTTATATGTATCTTCTTAACATTGAGACATGAAACACATTGTGGATCTTATCCAGTTCTGGTGGTAAGGCCAACTTGTAAGCCACTGGACCCACCCATTCAAGTATTTCATATGGTCCAATAAACCTAGGACTCAGTTTTCCCTTTTTACCAAAATGAAGTACTTTCTTCTAAGGTTAGACTTTTAAAAATACCTTATCTCCGACCACATATTCAATATTCTTTCTTTTTAAATCAACATAAGATTTTTATTGATTCGTTGCAACTTTTAATCGATCTTGAATTAATTTCACCTTCTCCTCTATCTGTTACACTAATTTTGGGCCCAATAACTTCTTTTCACCAAGTTTTGTCCAACATAACGGTGTTCTACATCCTCTTCCATACAAAACTTTGTATGGAGCCATGCCGAGACTAGCTTGATAGCTATTGTTTTATGCAAATCCCATCAAAGGTAAATACCTATCCCAGCTACCCTCAAAGTCAATTACACAACTTCTGAGCATGTCTTCTAGAAATTGAATAACTCGTTTGGATTGCCCATCTGTTTCTGGTGAAATGCTATATTAAAAGTAAGTCGAGTCCCTAATGCTTGTTATAGACTTTTCTAAAATTTTGATGTGAATCATGGGTCTTGATCAGAAATAATATATACTGGCACTCCATATAGTCAAATTATCTCATTAACATATATTTCTGCTAACTGACTCAATGAGTAATCCATCTGAACTGGCAGAAAGTGAGCCGATTTGTTAAGTCTGTCAACAATTACCCATACTGCATCATGCTTCTTTTGCATCAAAGGCAACCCATATACAAAATCCATCGTAATCCTCTCCTACTTCCATTCTGGGATAGCAATAGGTTGCAATAATCCAGATGGTACCTGGTGTTCTACTTTCACTTGTTGACATGTCAAGCATCTTGTAGTGTATTCCACGATATCTTTCTTCATTCTTGGCCACTAATAATAAGTCTTCATATCTTGATACATTTTATTCCTTCCTGGATGCATGGAATAAGTGTTATTATGCACCTCCGTTAGAATTATTTACTTTAATCTATTGTCATTTGGCACGCACAATCTTCCCTTATAACTTATGCTTCCATCATCTTCAATCTTAAATTCAGGTCTCTCCCTCTTTTTAACTGCCTCAACAATTATCATCAATTTTTTTTATCTTGCCTCTGATCTTCTCTCATTTGTTGCCTTAAAGTTGGTTAAACCCGCTATAAGTCTCATTTTAATTTATTATTAATTTCTATATATTATATTGTAGTGAGGAAATTAAGGTATACCTGTTAGTGTTTTTCTACTTAAGGCATCTGCTACTACATTGGCTTTGCCTAGCTGATAATCAATAATATACTTATAATCTTTGATTAACTCCAACTAGTGTCTTTGCCTTAAGTTCAATTCCTTTTGTGTGGGCAAATATTTGAGGCTCTTATAATATGTATATATATAGCACCGCTTGCCATACAAATAATGTCGCTATATTTTTAAAGCAAACACTATTGTTGCCAACTCCAAATCACGAATAGGGTAATTTAGCTTATGAGGCTTCAATTGCCTAGATGCATAAGCAAACTTTACCCTATTACATTAATACACAACCTAGCCCATTATAAGAGGCATCACAGTATATCACAAAATCTTTCCCTGGAGTAGGTTGGGTCAAAATAGGTGCTTCAGTTAGCATGACTTTCAGTTTCTCAAAGCTTGCCTGACACCGATCTATCCACTCAAACTTAGTTTCTTTTCTGAGCAGTTGGGTAATTGGTGCGGCTATGCTTGAAAATCCCTTCACAAACCTTCTGTAGTAGCTAGTTAATTCAAGGAAACTTTGAACTTTTTTCACATTGCAAGGCGGCTTCCAACTTAGAATGGCTTCTATTTTGCTAGGATCCACACGGATTCCTTCAACTAAAATAACATGCCCTAAGAATCCTACTTTTTACCAACCAAAACTCACATTTTGATAGATTTGCATACAATTGATTTTCCTTCAAAGTCTGAAGTACTACTTTTAGATGTTTGTCATGTTCTTCTTTGTCCCTTGAATAAACCAAGATGTCATCTATAAAAACTACCACAAATTCACCAACGAGAGGCCTAACAATCATGTTCATCATATCCATGAAGGCAACTGGTGCATTCGTTAAGCCAAATGGCATAACCAGGAACTCATAGTGGCCATATCGAGTCCTGAAGGTTGTTTTGGACACATCTGATTCTTTTTTTTTTTTGAGTTGATGATACTCGGATCTGAGATCAATCTTAGAGAATACTCTTGCTCCTTTCAATTGATCAAACAAATCATTAATTCTAGGTAGTGGGTATTTATTTTTAATCGTCACCTTATTCAATTGTCGGTAATCAATACATAATCGAAGGGTGCCATCCTTCTTTTTCACAAACAACACTGGAGCACCCCATGGTGACACGCTGGGTCTTATGAATCCCTTGTCTAGCAATTCTTGCAATTGAACCTTCAACTCTCTCACTTCTGCAGGTGCCATTCTATATGGAGTGATTGATATCGGGGTTGTACCAGGAATCACATCAATAGCAACCTCTATTTCCCTATCTGATGGTAATCCCGTCAAGTCTTTAGGAAACACATTTGGAAACTCACACACTGTGGGGATGTCCTTGAGTTATGGGCTCCCCTTCCTTGTATCTATCACCTGGGCCAAATATGCATCACATCCCTTCCTAATGTATTTCCAAGCTTTTAATGCAGAAATAACATTGGTCAAACATGTTTGACCTTCACCCTGAATGATAGTGTCATCCTGCCCAGGAATTTTAAGTACAACTTTTCTAGATTGACAGTCGACTATAGCATCATGCTTTGTCAACCAATCCATACCCAGAATAGCATCGAATTCATGAAAAGACAATTCTATTAAATCTGCTGGGATTTCTCTACCCTGAATTATTATTGAACTGTTTTTATAAATTTAATTGGTCATAACTATCTCATATTCTAAGGTCTCAAGTATCATGTTCCCATGTTTAAGTGTAGTTGTGCTTATGTAAGAATGTGTGGAACCAGGATCTATCAATGCATGTAAATCAAAGTCAAATAAAGAAATTTTACCAACTATGATGTCTGGTGCATTCTGGTCCTCATGAGCTCTCATCACATATGCCCGAGCTGGAGCTCTGCTACCTCTAGGTTTGTCAACTGTCTTTGATACCCCCTGACTCTGTCCGGTACGACCACCTCTAAACTGGCCTCGACCTCTACCACGACTCTGTACCGGTACCATAGTCTGTACTGGTGCCATACTATTTGTACTAAGTCTAGAACAATCTCTCTTCATATGGTCAGTAGCTCCACATCTCAAACATGCCCTAGTCAACCACCAACACTCTCTTGTATAAGATCTACCATAATGCTGACACATAGCAGGAGCTGGACTTTTGGAAAATGATACTAGTGAACTAGAAGATGATGCTGCGGGTTTAAAATGATGACCCTACCTACCAGAAAATGTCTACCCAGTAACCCGTGACTGAAATGGTCTGGATACTAACCGCTCTTTCCTACCAAATGTCTGAGCCACGCTAGCCATTGATTGTTTAGAGAGCTCTAATGTCTTCAGCTTTTTCCTTCTTTCAACACTAATGGCAGAGGATACTAGTGTAGCAAAATCTGTATGCTGGTGGGAAGCCACTAAATATCCAATATTCTCTTCGAGGCCATCTTCAAATATATGACATTTATCAGCCTCATCTCCAATAATCCCCATTGCATACTTGCTCAGCCTGGTGAACTTCATCTCATACTCAGCTACTGTCATACCCCTCTGCTTCAAATTCAGAAATTCTAATTTTTTTCTCATCAATATAGACTTTTGGCAGATATTTCTTTTTAAACTTATCACAAAGAAATCCCATGTCTAAGGGTTCGGAGTCTAGGGTTTCGCTAATACCAATTTCCACCAGTCGTAGGCATGCTCCTAATGGAGGGACACTGCATATCTAACTTTGCACTCCTCCGGACATTGAAGCTCTTCAAAAACCCTTTCTGTCTTTTTCAACCAAAATTTTGCTGCTGCTGGGTCGTCCTCTTTCTTGCCTATAAAATTCGTCGCCCTATATTTTCTTAATTTATCAATCTGGGGTTTTGGTAGAGGTGGGGGAGCTGGTGGTGGCACAACTTGTGCTATCTACTATAACAAAGTAGTCATCTGTTGCATAAGGGGTACCTAACCCGGATCAATCTATTCTTTTGAATGTTGTGGAACTATAACACTAGGCTTCAAGGCTCTAATTGATGCTGACCGTCTATGAGCAGCTGAGTTCACCATATTATCACCCTCTTGTTCTTTGTGACTTTGTCTTGATTCTAAATCCATTAAAACCAATATTGTCAGAAGAAGGGTCCCTTATTAGAAAATAGCAGCTTAAAACAATGCAAATGCTAAAAACATGCACTTACATTCCCATACCCACCAAGTAAGAATCGGCAAAACCTATAGCTCTGATACCAAAAATTGTAACACCCCTTTACCCAACTTTAGTTCAGCAAGGTAAGTGAGCATTACCTGACTAACTGTCATATAAACTTAATGAAATGAAATATAAATTTTTTTTTCTTTTTTTTTTTTTGCGAAAATATTGCAGATACCCAAAATAAAATGATTACAAACATAAATATTCAAAAAACTTTATTTATAAAATACATTAATTTACATTCAAACTATATCCCTTATATTATAATTCACATCTATAATACACGCTAGATGAAATAAAACTATAATTTAATTTACAAAGCTTTTGATAAAATATACTTAAAAGAAATCCAAAGTTTTTAGCTGCTTTCGTTCGGACACCCTTCTTCTTCTAACAACTATACTATCTACGACTAGCCTTCTAAAATCTGCGCAAGAGGAAACCACCCATGCTAAGTTACTAGCTTAATGGTGCTTCAATGATAAAAATTTTATATACTTATATTTTCTTACATGTCATTTATAAATTTAACAAATAAGGCATAAAATAAAAAATTATATGAAATCAAATAAATTTCATCAAACATTTAACATTTAACAATTTTATTAATATAACATTATCAAAATGACATACTTTAATAATATTATTATTTTTTCTTGTACCTATAACACCAATAATTGAACTAACTAATAGGAATAATGGGGTTGTTATTTTCGGCTTTCATAATATTGCATCGAGCACTTTTATAATAATGTCATTACCATCTTTTGTAATAATGTCATTACTGGTTTAATAATTTTGTACCAAACGCATTTATAAATTTGTCATTACCGGCTTTTATATTGGGCACCAAGTGCCTTAAATCCCCTGATTGGCATGCCAAACTATTTTCTATCCTAGTTCAAGATTAGGTGTCTTAGGGCCTAACTATTTTTAAATTAATTCACAATATTTTTAAAAATGATAATTTTACTAAATTTTCATAAATAAGCTTATTTATTTTTGTTCTTTGTTCCCATTATTATTGCATTAGAATCTCACACATAAATAATTTATTAAACATTTATGTTGCCCAGATATTAGGCCAATAATGGGGGTTGAATTGGAGTTTAAAAAAATTAAACTTTAAGGTGTGGAAATAAACAATTAATTTTAGGAGGGATAGAGAAAATTTGACACACAGATTTATAGAGGTTCGGGTGTTAACAAACCCTACTCCTCTCCCCAATCGCAATTGGGAGTTTCACTAACACACTAAGAGTTACAATGGAGTTTTACAAGCTCACTCCCAACTATGGTGTTTCTCACAATGGCTCACACCTAACCCAGAAAACCCTTGTGTTTTAATGGCTTACACAATAACCAATTCCTTGTGTTTTACAGGCTCACACAAACAACTTTCATTTTGTGTTTTACAGGCTCACACAAACAACCTTCACTTTGTGTTTTATAGGCTCACACAAACAACCTTCACTTTGTGTTTTTACAGGCTCACACAAATAACCTTTTAATTTGTGTTTTGGAGGCTCACACAACAAACCCTTACAAGTGTTCTACTCTTAACCCATAAATACCTAAAGCTCACTTAAGTAAAGATTACAGAGAGAACCACTTACAAATCTTAATTGCTCAATAAATGAAGAGCAAAAATATTTTTTACAGAGAATAGATTTTGTTCTCAAAGTATGAAAGTACAAATAGCTTGTAATAAGAATTAAATTCGAAGTATGTGCTATTCTATTGTTATTATCTTCATTCTCTCGTTCTTAATGCACAAATGACTTCCATTTATACTCCCATGGCTGAATATAGCTGTTGGGGTGCATTAAATATGAAACTAGCCGTTGTACCAACCAAAAAATCGCGTCTGACATTTTTCTCTTTCATTGTTCACGGGCGTGACTATGTTTGTCACGGGGGTGACATTTTTTCCCAAGCCGTGACTGAAGTGGTGACCTTGGTCGTGAAGCTCTCTGGAATGTTTTGACATATAGAGTCACGGGCATGACATACTCAGTCACAGGCGTGACAATCTTCCTAGCTGTGATCCAAGTGGTGACTTTGGTCGTGAAGCTCTCTGGATGAAAATGCATGAATCTTCACGGGGGTGACATCTTTATTCACGGAGGTGACTGAAATGTCCACTTCACGGTTTTTTCTTCCTTCATGGCCGTGAACTTCAAATGTTGGTTTTGGTAACGGTTAGCTCCTTTCACGGGAGTGACTCATAGAATCACGGCAGTGAACATGCTACTTCTTGAATTTTGACTTTCAAAGATTATTCTTTCAATCTCCATTCTTGCTATTTTAATCCATGTCCTGTATAATAGACTTAGAAAACAAATATGTTAAATACAATATTGCTATTTTATTTGTTATCATCAAAATGACGAAAATACCCCTCAAGGTTTAACAATCTCCCCCTTTTTTATGGTGACAAATAATCTAGCAATATGTGATTTTGATAAGTCTCCCCCTCAAAATTTACTTAGGATAAAAAATTTATAATGTTCAAGAATAGTAAATAATGATGTAGGATTGAAATAAACTTAACTAGATTTTAAGTATATGCAAGTTATATGAGAAGTATATCCAATATATACCATAATTCCTTTTTAAAGCATAAAGTATATGTAAGGTATACTTAAGATATATCATGGCATATTTATTTTTGCAACTTGCATGAAGGTATATGCAAAGTATACTTAAGGTATATCTTATGTATATAAAGCTCAATTTTTCAATCATATACTTTGCATATGAAATTTTGAATCAAGATTTCTAATCCCTTTTAATATATTTCAAAGTTAATTCAATTTTAATATTTGATTCAAAATTCATTTACCTTAATATATCTTGCTAGTTTCTTCTTATATTGCTAGTTTGATACATTTTCCCTATCATATATTGCTAGCTTTCTTTCCCTTTTGTCATCAATCAAAAAAGGATATATATATCAATGAGATAAGCAAAAGCAAATACATTAAGTAAAGGAAAACATACAAACAAAGATAAATAATGTTCATAAAGGAAATTTGAAAAATTTCCTGCACACCAACAAACATAAATAAAAGAAACAAGCAAAAAACAGGCAAATTTAGGCTACACTTTAGCCTGACTCCTAGCCGGACATCCTATCATGAAGCCTAGCTACTTCAGCCTCAAGATTGTCCATCCGAGACTCCATGAAGTCTATGAGGTTCTCAAACCTCTCATCCATCGAAGTCTGCAACTGCTCAAAACGTGGTGCCAAAAGGTCAACCACCTACTGCGCTAAGGTCGGTGTGGAATGCGAGGACTGTCCGATGTCCTGCTCAACTGCTGGAGGTTCTTCCTCAACCTGAGCCCTCTTCTTCTGCTGGACTCCCTGGAGGCCTGATTTAAAATCCTCTGTGTCATTATCTTCCCAGATGATCTTCCCAGCAGTGTAAGTGAAGCGGTAGAAGATATCGTTCTGGAAAATGATTCTGACAGCTGCTCCTATCTTGATGAACGACTCGGCATCCAAGTGATCTTGAGGATGTCCAGGGATGAGATTGAAGTGATGCACATCCAGCTTCAGATAATTAAGCTCCACTGCTATATGGGTGACATATGCCCCAATCAAAATATCTCCAGTGGGCTTGGTGGCAATGGAGAGAAGATGGTTTGCAAACCATCTAGATAGTGCTACTGTGAGTCCTCTTTGAGCCATCTCAAATAGGAAGAGTTCTGACTTCCTGATAGTCCTGCTGCTCTCTCCCCTAGCAAATATGCTATAGGTCAGGAACGTATGCAAATACCTATGCACTGGGGCCACGAGATGAGTGCTCTTTGTCTTCTTAATGTCCCAGCTACAATTATAGCCAAAATGTGACCATGCTAGAGGGGCAGAGAATTCTACCTCAGTATCATTCAGGATGCCATCAGATGGTAGGTTGAACAATTCCCCAAATTTGATGGCACTGAGGGTGTTGGGATTGTTGCAGAGTTGGAATTTCACCACTCCAGTAGGTGAAACCTGTAATATGCTGAGGAATTCTAGTGTTGGCTCCCTCAAGGTCGGCTGGTGAATTTCCACAAAATTTTTGAGATGACAGGCTTGTAGTTGCTCTGTCATAGCCGTCTCAAGCCCGAGACTTCGGACTATCTGCCATTCGAAGGACCTTGATGACAGAATAGGTCTCTTCTTCAAAGTTGCATACCGAGGATGACATTGCTCTGGAATACGGTTCATAAGGTAGTCTACGTACCTCCTAGAAGCATGAGACTTCTTTCTCTTTCCCTTGGATGAAGCAGTCTCCATTTTTGAAGAAATCGGTTTGTGATGGAGTTGGAAATATTTTTGACAGAAAATCCTTGTGAAACCCTAAAAAAGCAAGATTTCTGATGAAGATTCGAACTTTTGGTGGTATTTATCGGAAAAGTTTAAGTCTTTGGGGCCGAAATCTTCAATGTCTCAATGAATGTGAGTAAATGAGAGCGGTTTTGGGAGTTGGAGAGTTGAAATGAAAGTTGTAACTGGCTGTTCTTTTATATACTCAATACATTCACGGGCGTCAAGTTGGTGTTCACGGGTGTGAATGGTCGTGTTCACAGTTTGCTGAAGGAGTGTTCCACCCGTGAATGAAGGCATGAATACGTTCACGGGCGTGATCTTTGAACATCACGGGCGTGAATGATCATCCGTCACGGGGGTGAATAAAATGTCACGGGCGTGACACGTTGAATTTCACCACTTATGCCCGTGAAGCAAGTCGTGACTCAAGACGTGAAAGCTTATGTGAGTTTAGGGATGTAATGGTTCACGGGAGTGAAAATTCATCACGGACGTGAAAGACTCGTTTCACGGGAGTGAATGAAGCCGTGAAGATAAGCTTCACCTCTTGAAGCCGTGACCCATGTCGTGAATGACACTGCCTCTTTGGGCCATTTAAGTCAGGGGCGTGAATATGTGTCACGGGCATGACTCCCCTAAAATTTTCATCAAATAAAATTAAGTCCTAAAACAAGACTAAATCATTTCAACAAAGATTCTATTCCTTAAATCATTTTAATAAAGTGGTGTCTAATGTCAATATGCTTGCTTCTTGAGTGTTGAATAGGATTCTTCGAAAGATTTATAGCACTTGTATTATCACATTTGATAGGTATATGGATCATCTCATGACCATAGTCCTTAAGTTGTTGTTTCATCCAAAGAATTTGTGTACAAGAACATCCTGCTGCTACATATTCTGCTTCAGCAGTTGAGAGAGCAACTGAAACTTGTTTCTTGCTAAACCAAGAAACTAAACATTCTCCAATGAAGTTACAAGTACCTGAAGTACTTTTCCTTTCTAAAAGACTACCAGCATAGTCTGTGTTGCCCAGATATTAAGCCAAGAAGGGGAATTGAATTGGAGTTTTAAAAAATTAAACTTTAAGGTGTGAAAATAAACAATTAATTTTAGGAGGGATAGAGAAAATTTGACACACAAATTTATAGAGGTTTGGGTGTTTTCAAACCCTACTCCCAACTATTGCAATTGAGAGTTTCACTAACACACTAAGTGTTACAATGGAGTTTTACAAGCTCACTCCCAACAATGGTGTTTCTCACAATGGCTCACACCTAACCCAGAAAACCCTTGTGTTTTAATGGCTCACACAATAACCAATTTCTTGTATTTTACAGGCTCACACAAACAACCTTTACTTTGTGTTTTTACAGGATCACACAAACAACCTTCACTTTGTGTTTTTACAGACTCACACAAACAACCTTTTAATTTGTGTTTTGGAGGCTCACACAACAAACCCTTACAAGTGTTCTACTCTTAACCCAGAAATACCCAAAGCTCACTTGAGTAAAGATTACAGAGAGAACCACTTACAATTCTTAATTTCTCAAATTTGAGGAGCAAAAAGATTTTTACAGAGAATAGATTTTGTTCTCAAAGTATGAAAGTACAAATAGCTTGTAATAAGAATTAAATTCGAAGTATGTGTTATTTTATTGTTATTCTCTTTATTCTCTTGTTCTGAATGTATAAATGACTTCCATTTATACTTCCATGGCTGAATATAGCCGTTGGGGTGCATTAAATAAGAAATTAGCTGTTGTACCAACCAAAATATCATGCCTGACATTTTTCTCTTTCATTGTTCACGGGCATGACATTTCTTCCCAAGCCGTGACTGAAGTGGTGACCTTGGTCGTGAAGCTCTCTGGAATGTTTTGACATATAGAGTCACGGGCGTGACATACTCAGTCACAAGCGTGACAAGCTTCACAGCTGTGATCCAAGTGGTGACTTTGGTCGTGAAGCTCTCTGGATGAAAATGCATGAATCTTCATGGGGGTGACACATTTATTCACGGGGGTGACTATAATGCCCACTTCACGGTTTGTTCTTCCTTCATGGCCGTGAACTTCAAAAGTTGGTTTTGGTAACAGTTAGCTTCTTTCACGGGAGTGACTCATAGAGTCACGACAGTGATCATGCTACTTCTTGAATTTTGACTTTCAAGGATTATTCTTTCAATCTCCATTCTTGCTATTTTAATCAATGTCCTGTATAATAGACTTAGAAGACAAGTATGTTAAATACAATATTGCTATTTTATTTGTTATCATCAAAATGATGGAAATACCCCTCAAGGTTTAACAATCTCCCCCTTTTTGATGGTGACAAATAATCTAGCAATATGTAATTTTAAGAAGTCTCCCCCTCAAAATATACCTAGGATAAAAAATTTATAATGTGCAAGAATAGTAGATAAGGATGTAGCATTGAAATAAACTTACTAGATTTTAAGTATATGCAAGTTATATGAGAAGTATATCCAATATATACCATAATTCCTTTTTAAAGCATGAAGCATATGTAAGGTATACTTAAGGTATATCGTGGCATTTTTATTTTTGTAACTTGCATGAAGGTATATGCAAAGTATACTTAAGGTATATCTTATGTATATAAAGCTCAATTTTTCAATCATATACTTTGCATATGAATTCTTGAATCAAAATTCCTTTTAATCTATATCAATGTCAATTCAATTTTAATATTTGATTCAAAATTCATTTACCTTAATATGTCTTGCTAGTTTCTTCTCATGTTGATAGTTTGATACCATTTTCCCTATCATATATTGCTAGTTTTCTCCCCCTTTTGTCATTAATCAAAAAAGGATATATATATCAATGAGGAAAACAAAAGCAAATATATTAATTAAAGAAAAAGATTCAAACAAAGTTAAATGTTTAGAAAGGAAATTTAAAAATTTCCTACACACAAACAAGCATAAACAAAAAACATAAGCAAAAGACAAACAAATTTAGGCTACACTCTAGCCTAACTTCTAGTCGGACATACTATCACGAAGCCTAGCCACTTCAGCCTTAAGGCTGTCCATCTGAGACTCCATGAAGTCTACAGCTGCTTAACATGTGGTGCCAATAAGTCGACCACCTGCTGCGCTAAGTTCAGTGTGGAAGCCGAGGACTGTCCGATGTCCTGCTCAGCTACTGGAGGTGCTTCCTCAACCCGAGCCTTCTTCTTCTGCTGGACTCCCTGGAGGCCTGCTTTAAAATCCTCTGTGTCATTATCTTCCTAGATGATCTCCCCAGCAGTGTCAGTGAAGAGGTAGAAGATATCGTTCTGGAAAACGATTCTGACAGTAGCTCCCATCTTGATGAATGATTCGACATCCAAATGATCTCGAGGATGTCCAGGGATGAGATTGAAGTGATGTACATCCAGCTTTAGATAATTAAGATTCACTGCTATATGGGTGACATATGCCCCAATCAAAATATCTCTAGTGGCCTTGGTGGCAATGGAAAGAAGATGGTTTGCTAACCATCTAGATAGTGCTACTATGAGTCCTCTCCGAGCCATCTCAAATAGGAAGAGCTCCAACTTCCTGATAGTCTCGTTGCTTTCTCCCCTTGCAAAAATGCTATAGATCAGGAGCCTATGCAAATACCTATGCACTGGGGCCACAAGATGAGTGCTTTTTGTCTTCTTAACGTCCCAGTTACAATTATAGCCAAAATGTGACCATGCTAGAGGGGCAGAGAATTCTACCTCAGTATCATTTAGGATGCCATCAGATGCTAGGCTGAACAATTCCCCAAATTTGATGGCACTGAGGGTGTTGGGATTGTTACAGAGTTGGAATTTCACCACTCCAGTAGGTGAAACCTGCAATGTGCTAAGGAATTCCAGTGTTGGTTCCCTCAAGGTCGGCTGGTGAATTTCCACAAAATCTTTGAGATGACAGGCTTGTAGTTGCTCTGTTATAGTCGTCTCAAGCCCGAGACTTCGGACTGTCTGCCATTCGAAGGACCTTGATGATAGAAGAGGTCTATTCTTCAAAGTTGCATACCGAGGATGACATTGCTCCGGAATGCGGTTCATAAGGTAATTAGCATACCTCTTAGGAGCATGAGACTTCTTTCTTTCTCCCTTGGATGAAACAGTCTCCATTTTTGAAGAAATCGGTTTGTGATGGAGTTGGAAAGATTTTTGACAGAAAATCCTTATGAAACCCTAAGAATGTAAGATTTCTGATGAAGATTCGAACTTTTGGAGGTATTTATAGGAAAAGTTTAAGTCTTTGGGGCCAGAATCTTCAATGTCTCAATGAATGTGAGTAAATGAGAGCGGTTTTGGGAGCTGCAGAGTTGAAATAAAAGTTGTAACCGGCTGTTCTTTAATATACTCGTTACATTCACGGGCGTGAAGTATGTGTTCACGGGCGTGAATGGTCGTGTTAACGGTTTGCTGAAGGAGTATTCCACCCGTGAATGAAGTCGTGAATACGTGCACGGGTGTGATATTTGAACATCACGGGCGTGAATGATCATCAGTCACGGGGGTTAATAAAAATGTCACGGGCGTGAAATGTTGAATTTCTCCACTTATGCCCGTGAAGCAAGCCGTGACTCAAGGCGTGAAAGCTTCTGTGAGATTTGGGGTGTAATGGTTCACGGGAGTGAAAATTCATCATGGGCGTGACTCAAGCGGTGAAAATAAGTTTCACCACTTGAAGCCGTGAACCATGTCGTGAACCAAGTCGTGAACGACATTGCCTCTTTGGGCCATTTAAGTCACATGCGTGAATATGTGTCACGGGCGTGACTCCCCTAAAATTTTCATCAAATAAAATTAAGTCCTAAAACAAGACTAAATCATTTCAACAAAGATTCTATTCCTTAAAACATGAATTTTCATCAAAATTTCTATCTTATAACTTGTGATATGATTTAAGATCAACAATTAAAATTTCATATTTTTGCAATCACAAGGTTAATCCATCAATCATACCAAGTTCTCTTCTAATGAAATTGAATCTTTCCTCATTTAGAGACTTAGTGAAAATATCTGCTAATTGATTTTATGTGCTTATAAATTCTAATGCAACATCTCCATATTGAACATGGTCTCTAATAAAGTGGTGTCTAATGTCAATATGCTTACTTCTTGAGTGTTGAATAGGATTCTTTGAAAGATTTATAGCACTTGTGTTGTCACATTTGATAGGTATATGGTTCATCTCATGACCAAAGTCCTTAAGTTGTTGTTTCATCCAAAGAATTTGTGTACAACAACATCCAGCTGCTACATATTCTGCTTCAGCAGTTGAGAGAGCAACTGAAACTTGTTTCTTGCCAAACCAAGAAACTAAACATTCTCCAATGAAGTGACAAGTACCTGAAGTACTTTTCCTATCTAAAAGACTACCAGCATAGTCTGCATCTGAATATCCTATACTATAAAAAGATGAATTTCTAGGATACCATAAACCTAGATGAAAAGATCCATGTAAATATTTTAAAATTCTTTTTATTTCATTTAAATGAGATTCTTTTGGACATGATTGAAATCGTGCACACAAGCAAACACTATACATAATATCGGGTCTAGAAGCAGTAAGATATAAAAGTGATCCGATCATACCTCTATACAGCTTTTCATTAACGCTTTTACCCTTTTTTGATGTGCTCATACCTCTATACATCTTTGTCCAATTTTGTTGATGTGCTCATAGGAGTCTTGGCATTTTTGCATCCTTCCATACCAAATTTCTTAATTAAATCTTTGGCATATTTGGATTAGTTGATGAATATGGCCTCATTGCTTTACTTTTTTTTGTAGGCCAAGTAAATACTTAAGTTCTCCCATCATACTCATTTCAAATTCCCTAGTCATACACTTAGCAAATTCTTGACAAAGCAACTCATTAGCAACATAAATTTGAATAATTAGTATATCATGCTTGTACTTTTTGATGAATAGTGTAGTGTCAACATTTCCCTTTGTAATATTATTTTCTAATAAAAAAGAACTTAGCTTCTCATACCAAGCTCTTGGGGCCTGTTTTAAACCATACATAGCTTTTGAAAGTTTAGAAACATGATTTGGCAAATCATAGCTATCAAAACCTGATGGTTGTTCTACATACACTTCTTCATCTATATAACCATTTAGAAATGCACTTTTCACATCCATTTGAAAAAGTTTGAAATTCATGTGACATGCATATGCGAAAAGTATTCTTATGGCTTCTAATCTAGCTACAGGTGCATATGTTTCATCATAATCTATACCTTCTTCCTGATTATATCCTTTTGCAACTAGTCTAGCCTTATTCCTTGTTATTAACCCTTGTTCATCTAATTTGTTTCTAAATACCCATTTGCTACCTATGATTTGATGATCCTTGGGTCTAGGTACTAGGGTCCATACTTTATTTCTCTCAAATTGGTTGAGTTCATCTTGCATAGCAATTACCCAACTTTCATCATTAAGAGCCTCATCAAAATTTTTAGGCTCAATTTGTGAAATAAAAGCAATGTCAGTGACTAGATGTTTGAAATGAGATCTAGTACTTACTCCCCTTGATAGATCACCAATTATTTGCTCTTTTGGATGATCTTTCATCATTCTCCATTCTTTTGGAAGTTCTTGATCATTTTGTTCTTAATTTTGAGGTAGAGAATCATTTTGCAGTAAATTTTCTTAATCATTTTCTTCTTTCCCATTTCCAATATCAAGTCTTTCCATATTACCTACAACATCATCAAGAACACTACCTTTCACAAGATCAAGTCTACTAGATTCATTAAAAACAACATGCATGGATTCTTCAACAGTTAAAGATCTTTTATTAAATACTCTATATGCTTTGCTGGTTGTAGAGTACCCTAAAAAGATACCTTCATCAAACTTAAGGCAAATTTTCCAAGATTATCCTTGGTGTTCAATATAAAACACTTGCATCCAAATACTCTAAAGTATGATATCAAGGGCTTTCTTCCATTCCATAGCTCAAATGAGGTTTAGTTTAAAATAGGTCTTTTGAAAACATGATTTGAAATATAACATGCAGTGTTTGTGGCTTCTGCCCAAAAATAAGTTGGTAATTCATATTCATTAAGCATTGTTCTAGCCATTTCAATGAAAGTTCGATTTTTCCTTTCAACTACCCCATTTTGTTGAGGTGTCCTAGGAGATGAGAAATAATGTGAAATGCCATGTTCAAGACAAAAACTTTCAAAGTTTTTATTTTCAAATTCTTTCCCATGATCACTTCTTATTTTTGAAATGCAGTACCCCTTTTCATTTTGAACTCTTTTAGCAAAGTTTTTGAAATTTTTCGAAAGCATCACTCTTTTGAGCTAAGAAAATTACCCAAGTAAATCTAGAGTAATCATCTACAATGACAAAAGCATAATGTTTTCCTCCTAAGCTAGCAATTCTAGTAGGTCCAAACAAGTCTAAATGCAGGAGTTGAAGAGTTTTTGAAGTACTTACTATGTTTTTGGCTTTGAATGATGACTTGTGTTGCTTTCCTCTTTAGCAAGGATCACATGTCTTGCCTTTTTCATATTTAACTCTTGGCAGTCCTTTTACTAGTTCTCCTGTGCTGAGACTTTGTATTAAGTCCATGTTAGCATGACCAAGTCTTATATGCCACAGCCAAGATTCCTCACTAGTAGTCACAAGACTCTTAAAGGAATGGTTAGATAATTCATGTAAGTTTATTATGTATGTATTGATATCTCTATTTCCTTTGAATATTTCCTGACCATCGATAGAGATCAGAAGACATTCATTTGAAGTAAAGATTACTTTGTTTCCTCTATCACATAATTGACTTACACTTAACAAGTTATGTTTCAAGCCATCAACAAGTAAGACATCCTTAATAAAAGTAGTACCATTAATACCAATAGAAAAAATGCCAATTACCTTACCCTTTGCATTGTTTCCAAAGGTAACTTTACCTCCATCAATACTTTTGATTTCATTGAAAAGTTCTTTGTCTCCTGTCATATGCCTTGAGCATCTACTGTCTACAAGCCAAGCATTTTTGTTTATTGTGGACTTGAGACATACCTATAGAATCACAATTCAAGTATGATATTTAGGTACCCAAATGAGTTTGGGTCCTTGGGGGTTAGCACGTGAAGGTTCCCAATGAGCCTTCCTTATCCAACAATGTTTATTTATGTGACCAATTTTCATACAATAATTACATTGTTTCGGTCTAAACTTTCTTTTTGGTCTTACAATGTATTTGAAAGCCATAATTCTATTAGACTGATTTTGAGTACAATGGCATGCACAATCATGATTAATTTGCATTTTTCTAGATACATGCTTCTTATACATAAAGGCATGATTATTCTTTTTCTGTATAGAGGGATTAATATGCTTATTTCTTGGTGCTTTCTTAACAGGTGTGGAGATGTTAGGTTCTTTAGACTTAACAAATATGGTTTTTTAGAAGATGATGATGTGTCCTTAAATCCTAGACCATGTCTAATTAAAGGTGATCTTTGAGACACAATGAAAGTATCTAAGCTCTCTTTACCTTTGTGAAATTTAGAAATGGAATTTCTAAGTTCCTCAACTTCATTTTTCAAAGTATTATTTTCTTTTAACAATGAAGCTGTTGAGGGTCTTGATGAATATTCATCTAATGACTTTTGGAGAGATTCATTAGATGATTTAAGCTTTATGTTTTCCTTTTCTAAACCATCTATCTTATTTTTTAAATTAGAGATATTATTTCTATAGGTACTAAATTTAGTTCTATATTTCTCTAATTCAATATTTAATTCTTCTATTATGATTTGTTCATCATCATCATTATCACTACTATCATCATTATCACTACTATCATTATTCAAGGAGTATGAGTGTAGTGATCTTACCTTATTCGAGACGTGATCCTCAATAGCCACGAAGCACAGGTTGACCTCTTCACTTTCATTATCATCTTTTTCACTTGAAGAGCTTTCGTCATCCCATGTGGCTTTATGGCCTTCATAATAGTTTTCTAATGTTTTTCACATGCTATATGCAGTTGAACGGTGTTGTATCCTGCCACATTCTTCAATAGATAATGAACTTGAGAGAATTGTCATTGCGTTCTTATTTTTGAAATTTGCTCTTCTTTGAAGCTCTGTCCAATCATCTCTTGACAGGATTTCTTCTTTACCATTAACTCCTCTTCTAATTGGTGGTGTCCATTCTTTTTGAATACTATCCCAGACTTCAATTCCTTCACTATCAAAGTATGTCTCCATCCTAAACTTCCAATGGGCATAATTTGCTCCATCAAACTAAGGTTTGAGACTTTGGAATCCTTCACTGGCCATATCTTAATCTTTATTAGCGCTTTTTAGGCTTCGATGCTAGACAAAGCTCTGATACCAATTGTTGCCCAGATATTAAACCAAGAAGGGGGGTTGAATTGGAGTTTTAAAAAATTAAACTTTAAGGTGCGAAAATAAACAATTAATTTTAGGAGGGATATAGAAAATTTCACGCACAGATTTATAGAGGTTTGGGTGTTAACAAACCCTACTCCTCTCCCCAATCGCAATTGGGAGTTTCACTAACACACTAAGTGTTACAATGGAGTTTTACAAGCTCACTCCCAATTATGGTGTTTCTCAAAATGGCTAACACCTAACCTAGAAAACCCTTGTGTTTTAATGGCTCACACAATAACCAATTCCTTGTGTTTTACAGGCTCACACAAACAACCTTCACTTTGTGTTTTACAGGCTCACACAAATAACCTTCACTTTGTGTTTTATAGACTCGCACAAACAACCTTCACTTTGTGTTTTTACAGGCTCACACAAACAACCTTTTAATTTGTGTTTTGGAGGCTCACACAACAAACCCTTACAAGTGTTCTACTCTTAACCCAGAAATACCCAAAGCTCACTTGAGTAAAGATTACAGAGAGAACCACTTACAAATCTTAATTGCTCAATAAATGAAGAGAAAAAAGATTTTTACAGAGAATAGATTTTGTTCTCAAAGTATGAAAGTACAAATAGCTTGTAATAAGAATTAAATTCGAAGTATGTGCTATTTTATTGTTATTCTCTTCATTCCCTTGTTCTTAATGCACAAATGACTTCCATTTATACTTTCATGGCTGAATATAGCCGTTGGGGTGCATTAAATAAGAAACTAGCCATTGTACCAACCAAAAAATCGCACCTGACATTTTTCTCTTTCATTGTTCACGGGCGTGACTATGTTTGTCACGGGGGTGACATTTCTTCCAAGCCGTGACTGAAGTGGTGACCTTGGTCGTGAAGCTTTCTGGAATGTTTTGACATATAGAGTCACGGGCGTGACATACTCAGTCACGGGTGTGACAATCTTCCCAGCCGTGATCCAAGTGGTGACTTTGGTCGTGAAGCTCTCTGGATGAAAATGCATGAATCTTCACGGGGGTAACACCTTTATTCACGGGGGTGACTGAAATGTCCACTTCACGGTTTGTTCTTCCTTCATGGCTGTGAACTTCAAATGTTAGCTTTGGTAACGGTTAGCTCCTTTCATGGGAGTGACTCATAGAGTCACGGCAGTGAACATGCTACTTCTTGAATTTTGACTTTCAAGGATTATTCTTTCAATCTCCATTCTTGCTATTTTAATCCATGTCCTGTATAATAGACTTAGAAAACAAATATATTAAATACAATATTGCTATTTTATTTGTTATCATCAAAATGACGAAAATACCCCTCAAGGTTTAATAATTTATAATTAACATTAAAGTCAAAATTTACATTAATTATTACATATACTCATCACACCACATGCTAAAATCCAATATTTCAAATTTTTATCTATAGCAGATTTCAGCCCTGATTTTGGGCTTTATTTTTAGCCCATTTATAATTTGAATTTGATGTTATGGTCTTCTAACCATTTCTAGATTATTATCTCAGATTTCAGATGCATTAAATATCACTCAAATCAAACGTTTATATCAAAATTTTATGGTCAAATGAAGACTGAATCATCACTAAAACTTTTTGCTCTAAATTTTTTGGATAGATTATAAGTCCGAACTTTATGTATTTTTTTGGGAAAATTCAGATATATTTAGATTCTATGGTCTAAATAAAAGTTAAAGCTCTATGTCTTAACTTTTAGTTCCAATAAAGAACACACAAATCGGAATTCCATAACTTAAGTTATGATAAAAAAAAATATCAAGGTTACTTATGGGATTTTGTAACAGAGTTATTAATTGACACAAGTCTACCTTTCAAATACATTCATCATATGCATTCATTTGTTACCAAAATTTTCATATCACAATTACCTTCACATATCTCAATTATTTCACGCCACTTGGTCTCTTTTCCATATAAAATATCAAAAGCAACAACTAATCACATTCCATATCAATAACACAATCGTATCAAACCTTAATACACAATTACACACATATGAACAACATGTAAGATTTTTATCAATGAAGCACATACCTAATCAGTCTTTGATCTTCCATTTTTTCTTCTTTTCCTCCCCTTACTAATTTTATTTCTCCTTGCCTTTGTCTCCCTCTTGAGGGCCTCTCATTTGTTTATTCGGTTTTCCTACACAACCAATACCATATCTCAATCCAATCATCCATTTTCAAAGCTTTTCATGCCTATATAAAATTCTAATGCTCCTAATATGTTTTATACTTTAATTTAGACAAAATGTAACCAAGTTAAACTTTCTTCTTCATATGTCATGGCTGCCCAAAAACCTTATCATAGGTCCCAATTTATTTTCTTCAAATCAACACTCAAATCACACTTTATCTATCACCAATTGTGTTGCTTCTAGGTTAATTTCAATTTCCTTCAAATTAACTTAACCAAGGAAGCTCATCATTCCTCCATTAGAGTTACCTTTCTCTAGTTTTTAATTCATAAAACAATTAATTACCATTAATTATCATAAATTAAAAGTTTAACTACACTTTTCTTCAACTAGTTGCAACTTTAATTTTCTAGTTCCAATCTTGCAACATAACGTAAACCTATCAATCCTAATCACATCTATCATCCTTATGGATATCAAATGGAAGGAAAAAGGCTGAATTTAAGAAGTATAAACTTACCTTAATGGTTCTCCAAGGTGGGCCGAAATTCCCCCTAAAATTGCTCCCTTTCCTTTTCTTCTTCCTTCCTTCCTTCTTACTCATTTGCTCCCTTTATGGTAAGAACTCTTAAATTCTGAATTTTTTCTCTCAGAACCAATTTTTTCCTCTCTTTTTCAAGCTTGGATTGAAGAAAAATGGTGGCTTATAGAGGGACTAAGATGGATAGCCAAAGGGTGAAAGAGAAAGGAATAAGAAGATAAGTGAGATATTTTGGTGGAAGAATGGAGAAATTGTCATCTTTTGACTTTTATACGCAAATTAAGGAGTGGGTCCAACTAATTAAAATTAATCCTAATCTTCATTCATTCATTAAATTAATTAATCTTGATTAACATTTAAACTTTGGAAAATTCATTATTTGCCACATCTTCCCCCATCTTCACACATTTTCCCCCAACAATTGCTATAATACAAATTTTGTCCATAGGAAATTTTATTTTTTTTCCAATTCTAGCCCTAATATTTTTAATTCCCAAATAATAATACCCTTAATTATTTTTTCTTATTATTAATCATTTTTATGGGTTACAATTTAAACTCCAATTGAACCTACACACCCTACTACGGTCACGCGCTATCGGGGCCTAAATCACTGGATGTTACAGTTCACACCCATGAAAACTTGCAGGTTTAGATATGGCATCATCATGTTTTTGATTGAACTCATATAAAATCATTCCCAACCCTAGCTGTCAATCCTCTAAAACTCCATTAATGAATTTTCCTCATTCTGTTTCAATCTTATATGATTAAACATGAAATCCTCACCATAAACACAATAAAAAAAATAAATTGA
The DNA here is from genome assembly GCA_023653625.1 of Triadica sebifera. NCBI lineage: Eukaryota > Viridiplantae > Streptophyta > Magnoliopsida > Malpighiales > Euphorbiaceae > Triadica > Triadica sebifera. The sequence continues at coordinate 9,483,074 of CM042900.1, forward strand.
AAATGAAGCTTTTTCATTGTAGAATTAAATTTCAACAATAAGTAGGGTTAGAACACATTCTAAACCTTAGAAATCGATTTGTAATTGTCCAAGTAGAGGTAAGAGAGGTTATTTTCATTAATCTTTGATCATTTCAATTCGGATTAATGGGAGGATTAAGTTTATAAGCTTTAAATTAATTAAAGGTTAAGACTTTGGTTAGTTTATGGCATAATTGGGTTAATATCAGTATTGGTATATTAATTTAGCCTTTGATTTTGTGTTAGGGGCTGAAACAGAAGGTGGAGAAGCCCACCGGAGACAATAGATGAGAGAGAATCGAGTGTTAGGGCTCCATTATTAAGGTTTGTACATATACTCATTTTAATTCATTTATAATGCGTTTGTACTGTAAATTTGTATTTTGGTGTGTTTCGTGACAAGAAATGCAATATGTTATATGCTGAAATTGAGTTAAGTGACTCGTAATATTTTGTGATGCATGAAATTGTTTGATATTTGGAAAAATGACATGGGATATTTATAATAAGGCATGAAGCCTAGTTTGAACGGTTAAATATGATATTATGCATGTTTATGGTTGATTGTAGATTATGGATTATGAGAAGTGTTGATAGGTGTGGCTAACATTTATGGATGATGTGTGTGTGATGGTTGAAAATGGTGCTGAAAATTATGTTTTCATGTAATGTATCACCCTTATTAAGCCAAGTTTCATGCCCATAAAGGTATTTCACACCTATGAGCTAAGCTCCATTCACACCCATGAATATGTATTCATGCTCGTGAATATCTTGTTCCCAAAAAATGTCAAAATTGATTTATGTGAGGTAACAAATTGAGTATGATATAAACACACCATTGGCATGATCAAATGAGATTTATTTGCAATATGATGCCATGATTATGAGACATGTGAATGCACTAGGTGTTATGAATATCATAATTATATTGTAGAAATTATGGAATATAACATGAATGATGTTAATTTTTCAGAAAATGAACACATAGGCCCATTCTCTATTCAAGGACTAGCTAGGATAGATAGATGGCATGCCATTAAGGGGGTTATGGTACTGTAGAACATTTTTGCATGTGATTATTATATTGCTCATCAGGATGGCTTAAGGTCGTGTCAGAGTGCTCCTGATTTGAGAAGCTCAGTAGTAGCATATCCATATTAGGGACAAGATGACTTAAGCTCATGTCAGAGCGCCCTTATGCCCATATGCATAGAATCGTTGCTCATCAGGGTGGCCTAAGCTCGTGTTAGAGCGCTCCTCATTTGAGAATCTCAGTGGTAGCAATACATATAGTGTAATATCCGCTAATTTAGGTTTTGAGTCGCACGTGTTGCGAAATTGACGCGTTTGACCGATCAGAGTCTAAATTCGGATTTTTACAAAAATTGATTAAGAAATGGATAAATTAAATGATAAATGCCTAAATAAGTGATATTAAATTTTAAAGAAGTTGATTTACGGTAAAGGACTAATTTGCAAAATTTGATAAGTTTTGGGGTTAAATTGCAATTTATCAAAAATTAGAGGATTAATGAGATTAATGGCTAATTAACTTAAGAAATTTGGACATTTAAAATTGGGTTGGCCGGCCATGATTTTAAAGGAATATGATTAATATTGATTAAGTGTAAAATTTGGAGAAAATGGTCAAATGATGGGTCCCACATGAAGACTTTTTGGGTACCCTATTTAAGGCTTTCTTTTCTTCTTCTTCTTCTCTTCATTTTCTGCTCCTTCTCTCTTTTCTTTACCAGCCATGCCAGCCACAATTTTCCTCCATAGCTCACCTTGATTCTAGAGAGAGAAAGGAAGGGAAGAGAAGGGAAAGAGCAAGACAAGGTGATTTTCATGTTCCATAACTCATAAGGAAGCTGGAAAGAACAAGAAAGAGGAAGAAAAATCAAGTTTGGTAGAGAGAGAAAATCTCCAAAGTGGTGATCAAGTGAAGAAAAGTATAAGGTAAGAAGTATTTCTTCTTCTTCTTCATCTTTTCTAAAGGAAGTTCGAATTTTGAGCTCATCTAAGACTTATATGGAAAGAGAGAGAAACTAGGGTTTTGAGAGAGAAAAAGAGAGCTTAGGGTCTTGAGAACATCATATGGAAATAATGATTTATGATGTTTTAGGAGTTCCAAATGATAAGGAACAAGCTCTAAGGAGCAAAGGAAAAGATAAAGCTACCTAAAAGAGTGAAGGAGAAAGATTAAGGTTTGTGCATAATTTAAGGCAATAGCCTATTTTTGTTTGAAATAATGCATGCTAAACATGAATTTAGATAAATGCAATTTCAAGAATGATGATGATCATGGCATGAAACCATAGGATTAGACATGTATGAATGAGATAATTGTGTGACATTGAATTAATGATGCATGCTAAAGAATCTTATATGATCATAACATTTATCTGTATTAGAGAGTAATAAGATGAGTAAAGAGCCTTAGAAATGCATGAAATAGAATTTGGTATGATTTGGATGATGTTAGAATGAATGAAAAGTGAATATGCAGATTTCCTGCTGAAAGTCACGGGTGTGACTATGGAGTCACGGGCGTGAACTTGAGGGTTCACGGTTGTGACTGATTGTGTCACGGTTGTGAATTTCTGGGTGGAAATGGTACTATTCATTCCAGAAGCATTCACGGGTTGGAATCACGGAAGTGAACTTATTCACGGGCGTGAATGAGTAATCACGACCGTGAATGCTTTTGGGCGATTCATTCCAGTAGCGTTCACGGCTTGGGATTACGGGCATGAACTAATTCACGGGCGTGAAATTAGTAATCACGGCCGTGAATGCTCTGTATTTAAAATTATGAATGTGGTTATTAAATGAGGAATTCAAGTAATTAAATGAAAGTTATTGTATATCCAACAAAATAAGAATGATATGGATATGGATATATGTATATATATATTGATGTGAGAATGTGATATGTTGTGATATAGAAAAATGAATTGATGTAGAAAAATGAATTGTCATGGATAATATATGAAATCTGATGCAGATGATAAACATGACAATATTGATGAATCTAGTAAATGAATGAAAAGATGTATGAGTATGACTATATGCTTGTAAAACAAGAAAATTGAGATGTTGATAAATATGAGAAAAATGGATGTGTTGAAATTTGAGAATAATGATTGATGTGAAAATATAAAGAAGCCCATTACTCTACTTGCGGACTAGAATCAGGATAGATGAATGTCATTAAGGGGGCGAACGGTACCGTACTATACCTCAACCAATGTGGCTAAAGCTTGTTTGAGCGCCATTGGTCTGGGATGCTCAGTTAGTGTGGCTAAAGCTTGTGTGAGCGTTACTGACTTGCGAAAGCTCCGATGAGCACATATAAATGAGGACAAGGTGTCATAAGCTTGTGTGATCGGCCTTGATCTGGTTATTCATCTATGATGAAATTATACTCAATCAATGTGGCATAAGTTTGTGTGAGCGCCATTGATTTGAGAAGCTCTTATGAGCCAGATAGTGGACAGGGTGGCATAAGCTTGTGTGAGCGCTCCTGATCCATAACCCGTATCCAGTCAGTCCAAAAATTTAGAGTGATGTGGGCAAGATAATAAGGATATGTCGGAAAAATAAGAAAAAGAAAGAATAAGAAAATGATGATGATATAAGATTGAAATGTAATGATAAAGAGATTTACAGAATAATTTGCCATTAAGGATAAATGAAAATAACATTGTCTATATGAGCATGACATTTATACTTGTATGAAATAGGAATATGTTGATAGTCATGCATGCAAATATTTTAATGCACAAAATGATAATTGTTAATGCTTGTTGCATGATATAGTATATTGCCTTATTTATGCATCACTAAGCTTAGAGCTTAGCGTGGAGTTTAATTTCCACGCAGATATAGAAAGGTAGCTGAAGACGCTAAATAAAGCAAGTGGTGATCACATTCAAGTAAAGCAGCCGAATCTTGAGAAAGTGGGTTACAAGTTTTAAAACTTTTGTATTTGACTTTTATATTAAAGAAATATTTGAGTTTGTAAAACCTACTTTTAAAGTTTGTTAAGAATTACTCTGATGTTAAAAATTTCTATTTTATATAAATAAATTGTACTCTGATTTTTATTTATATCCATATATACATGAGAAAAAAAAATATGAAGTATGAGAAAGACAGGCGTCAGCGCTTCCTTATCCGGGCACGTGCGGTTCGGGTGAGGAGGTGCGGTCACTGCAGATAGATACAGTGGTGAGCAAGGTGGCTTAAGCTAGTGTTATAGTGCTCTTGTTTCATAACCCACATCCCGGTAGTCCAGGTCTAGAGTATTGGGCTAAGAAACTGGAAATTTGGTAATATAGTAAGATGGAGCAATTGGAATTCAGTGAATTAGAATATAGCCACATCTTATAAAAAAATGATGATGATTGTTTGAATACCATAAATATCATGTATAAAATTAAAAGCTTGTTATTTCAGAATATGATCAAATTTAGTATGACTATGACTGATATACAATATGATGATATAATATGGTTTCACTTATAATAATTAAGCCATGCATGTAATTAAACTACAAATTTAATCTATAAGTTTTACTCCAATGTATATATATATATATATATATATATATATATATATATATATATGTTTATGATGGTATGGGCAAGCACATAAGTAAGTTTTGATTATGAATGCTATGTTAATTTGTGAATGCATATTAGAATTTAAATGATTATATGTACCACTAAATTTTTAGTAGCTTAGCATGTGGGTTTTCTTGTACGCGGGTTTGGAGCCAATACACTATTGAGTTAACAAGAAGAGAAAATCAAGTCAGTCAGAGTTTACCCATGTTGGGTCTATTACTTATTCTCATTCATTTCTTTATTGATTTTTTCACATGACATGGGATAGATACATGTAACAGATTTTCACAAAAACAAGTATTATGGATTATATAATAAAAGATATTATATCTTGAGATAGTTTTTGATTGTTTTGGATTTGGTATTTGTTACACAGATTGTGGTAAATGAATGTTGTAAATTTTGCGTAGTATATAACATGGTGATCTGGGTATAGAGAAAAGTTAGAAAAGTTTTAATTCAAATAGGTAGATTCAGATATAGTCATATGACGGCAATCTATGTAGCGAGATTTACCCTACAATATAGAAAGGAACGACAATCACCTTAGTCACTTGACGAACTCATTTATAATTAGTAAAATACTTTTTCATTATATTGATGTTTATTCACATATGAATTTGATTTAGATGATAGACTATTTAATGTAGTCTTTCGTATGTAACAAAAAATGAAGGAAATCTTAATAAGATAATGATTATAAAATTTCTATCATGTGCAATTGTGTTTATACCTAAATTATCTCTAGTCATAGGACTAACAAGACGAGACATTATTAATCCAGATATACTAGCATCTATTATACTCATTAACTAGGTCAAGTAGCTAATCTTATAATCTGAAGACATGAGATGTTTAGAGTTAATATATGGATACTTGTTAGAGTAGCCAAGTACATTGGATGACCTGCTATGAGACAATCACACGGATATTTATTCAATATCAGTGATAGTCTCATCATTGTAATTGTGCAAGTATCCGTAGACTTGAGATACTCAACGTTATCTTGGATATTGAATCTTATACTTTGACTCTATTCCTTGTTTCCTCTCAAAGATCACTCATAGGGTGGAAATTGGGTATAACATTAGGTATTTGAAGGTAGTTGAGTAGTCAATAAAGGATTCACCACTCTTGATAGAGAGAGAGAATACCTATGGCCTCTTGTAAAGATTATGACTCAGAAATCATTGGCCAAGGTTGAAAAATCTTGAAGAAGGTCTTCAGGACATATCTAATGGAGTAATGAGTCCATAGACGAGAACTAACATCATTTGGACTAGATGTGACATAGTCAATCTCATGAGAGTTGAAACACACTCCATGCTTTGAACCAAATGACATATAATTTGGTGAAATGATGAATTGCACAGTAATTGTCTATAGAAGGATTTATTATCAGACCACTAACTTTTTTGGTCAATTGGAGGTCATGATGTGTTGCTAGATATCGCTTATAATTAGCTAGAAATTATGTTATAACTTGATCAGCCGACATAATCGAGAACCTAATGGGTCATATGCATAAAAGGAGTGAAGGAGATTTGAAATGGATCCAAAATCAATAGAGAGAAATTTTGTGTCATATTCATTAATTTAGACTCCAACTCACGTGTGTCACTAAGTCGACGTATTGGTTCGACCAGTGTTTAAATTTGAATTTTGACCGAATAAAAATTAAATAGTGATAAATAATTATAAAAAATGCTTAATAAAATATTTTATGGTTGTAAATATGTTAAATTACGATAAAGAACCTAATTACAAAATTTAGAAAATTTTGGGATAAATTTATAATTTACCAAAAATTGGAGGATCAAATGAGATATTTTCCAATTAAATATATAAATAGGGCACAACAAAGATAATGTTGGGTGGCCATATCATATAAAAAGAGATTAGGATGTGAATAAGTTCAAAAAAATATCAAAACTTTGTCCAAAATTAGTGGGCCTCACTTTTAAATTATTTTCTTCTTCATCATCTTCATTTTCTGCACCAAGACATTAGCCCATATTTCTTCAAACTTCCATAGCCAAAAACCTTGAGTTTGAGAGAGAAAGATATAGAAAATGGTACTTTTCATGCATAAGGAAGTGAGAGGAAGCTAGTAGAAGGCTTGAAAATAGAAAACAAGCTAGAAAATAGGAGAGAAAAAACCTTAGTTGTTTGTTCATGGAAAGAAAAGGGTGAAGGTAAGATATTTTTCTTCATCTCTATAACGTTTTCTAGAGAAAAATGGCGTTTTAACCTCATTTAGGGCTTGATTTGGAAGAGAGAGAGAGTTTAGGGGTTGCAGAGAGAGAAAATATGGGTTAGAGATATTATGATGAGAAATGATGTTTAATGGAATTTTTGTATATTTTAGGTACTCAAGTTGAAGGAAAACAAGTAATAAAGGAGAAGAACAAAGGAAAAGAAAAAGCTTAAAAAGCCTATAATAATAATAATAATAATAATAATAATAATATTATTATTATTATTATTATTATTATTATTATTATTATTATTATTATTATTATTATTATTATTATTATTATTATTAATTGTGTAATTGCATAACTAAATTGTTTAGTATATTGAATGTGTGAATTAAATGCATTTAATTGCTTATTTTGCATTAATTTAGAGTTAAAAAAATATATAAGGTGAATTTTAATGTTAAATATGATTTAAAAGTTGACATGTAAATTATAGAACATGATTTATAATTTAAAATGCATGTTTGATAATTAATATATATATATAATGGTTGTAAAACTACTTATGATAATTTGAAAATGAGTTAAATTAATATTATTTTGAGCATATTATGATAGAGTCAAAAAATAATAATTATAGCATGGAATTATATATATATATATATATATATATATATATATATATATATATTGACTATGTTATGGAAGATAAGAGATAATGGTTGTACCAAATTAATTTATAAGAAAAAAATATTGAGTTAATATTATATGTCTAACCTAGACTAGAATGGGTAAATGAATTGGCATGCCAATTAGAGATGATAGGTTGTAAAACTTGTAGGCTTCATGCCTGCAAACCACAGTGCCCATAGGCATCTAATGCCAATAGGCAGTTTACTGCCTATTATATTTGGACATATATTGTCCCATGGAGTCCATATATTTATTCCTCTTTACTATCTTCTAGTATCTAAACTGAGTGTTTGGCATAACAAAATAATAAAAGAGTAAAAAGCATAATGTTACATATACAAATTGTATACCATATATATTCCTTACATATAATGTACTAATTCTATATCATATGTATACCTAACATATACCCTATATATATAGCATATATAGTAATATACTGACTATATATGACATGTATACCTGACATATACTATATATATATATATATATATATATATACTTCTTGTATACCATATGTATACTTGACATATACCTAATATGTAGTATATAATATGTGAAGTTAATACTTCATTATAATACACATTTATTATACTTAAACTATAAATTAGTACATATGCATATAGATGAATGAGAGTAATGACGATTATTATATAAAAAGTATTATATGATGCATATGTATGTATGTTACATATTATAGTATATTGTCTTTTTGTATGCACCACTAAGTCTATAATTTAGTGTGAGACTGTTTCCTTCGTACAAAACAACGAAGTGAGATTGTAGATAGTAGATAAAAGTAATGGTCAAAGATTGTGGAATCCTGATCCAGTAAGTAGCAGCGGAATCAATAAGTGGGTTTCACATTTGGATTTCTCTATACTTTCCAATATTCTCATGTTTTGTATTTGTAATGCAGTATAACTTTATAACGTGATTTAAAAAGTCTTTTGTTAAATATTTCTTTGTAATAATAAAATATTTATGGATTTTTTTTATCACATTGTTTATGGATCATATTGCATTTGTTGTGTTCGGAAATGTGTTTAAATAAAAAAAAAATATTTTCAATTTTCAATATCAAATAATTATATTTTAGAAAGGAAGTATCGTAATATTCCTTTATCCAACTGCTGACTAATAGGGTGAAAGGGTGTTACAATTTGGGCCAAATAGATTTGTGGTCGTGAATAGGATGTCACTATGATGAATGACTCTTAGTCATGAAAAATGGTTTTCTCAGTCACCATAATTTACTGATTCTCGTTGCCAATTGGTGTTAAGGAATGCCATGGTTGCGACTTGCCCAATATTAGGATAAGTCATGGTCGCAAAAGATGTTTCATGGTTATGACTTCAGTCGGTTCAGCAAACCTATTTTGAAAAAGAAACTTAAACCTAGGGTTTGAGAAATCCTACTCTAATATAGATTAGAGGACATATAAATAGCCTTAGTAAAGGTTAATTTTGTGGCTATCCATTTAGAGAGAAAAAAGTTCTCTTTTTCATTTTTCTCACAAGATAATCCACCATAGCTAACACTTAGATTGATTGTCACTCCATCTCCATTATGGTTTTTATCTTCGTTCATTCATGTGGATTACTATTAGAGGCAATCCAGTTTTTGGATTTTTGTGGTTTCCTACAACCCAATAAAAAAAATACAACTTGAAAAATCAAGAGTTGTAAACATAGGTAATCAACTAGCAGCAACAATAATGGTGCAGTAAAGGAAGCAACAAAACAATATTGATGCAGGCTGGAGAACGACTAAGGAGAGAAACGAGTAGAGTGGCAAGAGCAACTTTGGTTGGGATTGGGAATTAGATTAGAAAATTGGGTTTTCTTTAAACATAAGTAAAATGACAACATATTGATTTCGCTAATTAGCAACAGAATCAAATCATTCTCTAAGCAATAATAAAAAAAAATCACTAAATGTTTAATGAGAGATAAAATATGTCGGAATTCATTAATAAAAATAATGTCACACCCTATATTTTTAATTTTTCTCAAATAAGATTTTTCTTAATTTATTTTATGATTTAATAATTTTATCTAAGTAAAATTTTATTAAAAATCTGATATTTGTAAAAAATTACAAAATTACCCCTGAGTGTATATATATATATATAGATTTCAAGGATTAAAGTGATAAAAATTTATTTTCTCTATCATTCTCCCCACACCATCACTATCTACCTTTATCAACCAAACGATATTGATCTTACCCAAATTCGAATTAGAAGTAATTCTCCATATTATTATCACTCGTGCGACATCTAATTTTTCAAAAACTGACCGGATTTTTGGGATCAGAGAAGAGAAAGTTGGATTTTGGGGTTCGCCCTTCCATTTCCCATATTTTCCAGCTTCTTTTCTCAAATCTAACATCGGAAATGGACTCAGGTCGTCGAAAAACCTTGGTCTGTATAATTTGAGCTCCGAAAACTGCGGTTTGAGGGTTGATCAGAGCCGAAATCTCTCGCTGGAGCAGTCATGAATTTTTATAGATTTACACATTTTCAAACACTTTCAGGCCACAAAACTTATATATTTGGACTCCTCATACCTCAAGCTTTCTTTTGGTGTCATCCGATCGTTAATCTGCCGCCGTCGAAAATATTCCAATAACCAGAGTCCGACGACCACTGATTGTGTAATTTGGACAGAATCTTCAGCTCCTTAAACTGAGTCATCTGAGACAAACCACACCTCCTAGTTGTTTTTAGATCGTGAGATATGAATTTATTTGTGAATTTTAAATATATTTTTATTATTAAAGTGATTAATTAAATTAGTTCAAGTGCATGATTAATTGCATCGTTATTGGAGTTTATTGGAAATTATTTGGTGAATAATTGGATTTTATATTATTAAATGGAGGTGATTATTAGTTAAGTTAGAATATTAATATATTAGGTAATTAAATTAATAATCGAAGATAATTAATTATGGAATTATTTTATATGTTGATCGAGTGTATTATATATTTGGAGATCCGAAAGTATTGAATTATTTTGAGATGAGTTAAAGTGATGAATGAATATATTTGGAATTTCTTTGAAACATTTTTTGAATTAATATGAATTTTTAAGAGGAAAAAGGGAAATAAATTGAAAAAAAATAGTGTGGAGGAAAAATAAAGAAAATAAAATATTATAAAGAAAAATAATATTTGAAATTTTTAGTCGCATGAGAAAGTGAGTTGACAACCAAAACCGTGATATATGTGTTAAACACATATAATGATGAAAATTTTAATTATAGGATCTCGAGATACATGAGAGCGGAAAATCGTCAAAAAATTTAAATCTTGTTAGATTTTACTTCGTATGTGATTCAGTAGTTAATTAAAATTATCTATCTTTAGGCGCGATGTCGGGATAGACACCATCTCAAGATAAAGGAAAAGAGCCGACAGACACCGGCAAAGTATAAAGAGGTTAGTGCAATTGTCCTTATATTATTAGTCATATATATAAGTAATTAATTAAAGAAAATCGGTAAAGTATGAAGTAATAAGGAAATTCTTAGATTCAAATGATTTATGATATTACATAAAATATATATTTATGTGAAAATTTTGAGTTTTTACAATTATTAAGTTTGAAATATTTTATTTGTATTTCAGAAAATTTAAAAGTTAAATATACTTTATGATGATATTTATTTTGACATAAAAATAATATTTATCGATTTTATGGAAAATGATTGAGAAATGAGCAATAAAGTATTTTTGTGAAAATTATTCTTATGCTTTGAAATGCAAAAATGAATTGAATTATGAATATGAGAAATTTTGCCCACATGTTAGCCTAGACGTGAACTAGGGTATTGTTAGCATGTCAATAGGATAGAAATTACGGTTTTATGCATTTCTGTGGACCAATGAAATATTGTAATTTTGTGCATTTATGTGGATCATCTGATACATTTTTCAATCCTGTGCATTTTTGTGGTTCAAGTAATATTATATTTGGATCCTGAGTTAATATGTGATATGATATCTTTTTGATTTCCTAGGAGTAAGTCTAGGATGTTATAATATGTGGATATATGAAAAAGACATTATTATGAAATCAAAGATATTATATATCATGAATTCAAATGGATAAAAGAAAATGATATTATATTATTACCTTGAATAAAATGGATTTATAATTTGAATTGGTTTCACTTTAAATTTATGTTTTATTTTAATAACTGTTATTATAAGGCTTTTGCACTACTGAGTTATATACTCAGCGTGGGAGTTATTTTCTCTTGCGTTGGTTACAAAAGTAGTTGACAGCGTCTGGACTTGTAGATAAGAGATGCTAATTGGTGGACCCGCATGATAGAGCCTAGCAGTAGCAGTGGTAGCCACCCCAAGTGGGTTGGTCTTCTTATTGTATTTTGATATATATACAAGCTTTTGAAATTTTATTATAGCAAGTATATACATATGTAAAAAAAAAGTTGTAATTAGGGTATGTATGCATAATATTTTATTTTATATATTTTAAATTTATTATATTAGATATGTTTAAAATTAAAGGAATATTTTTGAAAATATTTTTATTTTATGTAGCACTTCTTATTCGTCCAGTATACGGATGAGTGTACGGAAGGATAAGGGGTATTACAATTTTATTGGTATCAAAAAGAAGTTTAGGTGGTTCTAGGGTAGCAAGAGGTGGAATCAAGATTGTCTGCTTATGCATTGGTTTTTGAAAAATGATTTGAATGTATAAATATAACTGCTACTGCTATCTAATGTGGGTCACTGTTGTGCTTTATAGAGTGATAGATTCCAATTATGGAGGGTTACGGAAGAAACCCCGAATACTTATGAGCCACTTAACACTAACACTTCATACCCTGCATCCTAACAGAGGACAATTAAGGGCAATGCATCCACTCGTAGATCTGATAGACCACATAGACATGAGAGACATGCTCTGCTTCCGGGTTCAGGTAGAGTGGAGTTGCTAAAGGATATGGCTGAGATCTTACGGCGTTCTACCAGACCAGCCATTACTGAGATGAGATTTGAAATGCTTCAAAAGTTGGGAGCTCCGAATTTTTATGGCCACAAGGAGGATGACGCAGTAGCTTTAGAATATTGGCTGGAGAGGGTAGAGAGAGTGTTTTGATAGATGGATTGAATGTCTTGAGAAAAATATAGATATGTGGAGTCTTTACTGCATAAGGGGGCTTACGTCTGGTGGAAGACAATACTACAGCGCCCTCAGACACCTGATCCACCTTCATGGAAATTCTTTTTATAGTAGTTCGAGGAGAAATACATCCCTAGGGCTTATATTGATCGGAAGAGACAAGAGTTTATTGATCTCCGGCAAGGTGATATGCCTGTGACTGAGTATGAGAAGGAGTACACTCGCCTTAGTAAGTATACAGGGGGTCTCATTAGTGATGAGATTGACAGATGTAGGAGATTCGAGATGGGGCTTCGACTACCTATTAGAGCAAGAGTCATAGGATCTCAGATTAAAGACTTCACTAGCTTAGTGATAGCAGTAGTGGCAATAAAGGAGGCAGTTGCTGTAGAGTTGAAGACTGTTGCCCAAAGCTAGAGTAAAAGATCTTTTTATTAGCAAAGTGCAAGTTCTTTAGCTGGTAAGAAGGCTAGGTTTTCTGGTGATCGATTTCATAGAAGATTTAGAGGTTTAGGTGCACCAGCCTGGCGGGGTCAACCTGCAAGATCAGCACCATCGGTTGCTAGTACATTAGGCACAGTTAAGGAAGATTCGCTGCATTTATAGCATTTGTTGCTATGTGGTAGGTATCATGCTGGTGAGTGTTGGCTGACATCTAGAGCCTATTTTATTTGTGGGGCAACTGGCCACTTTAGGAGGGATTGCCCATATTGAGATTAGAGTGCAGAGCCTACAAGGGCAAGACTGATTTTGACACAATGATCAGTACCTATTAAAGGCCGAGGCAGAGGTCAGATTGGATCAATGCAAGTTGGGTCTGAGATTGTTAGTAGGCTGGGGGGTAGCGACACTGCACCTGCCAGAGCATACACCATGAGAGCACGAGAGGAGCATGATGCTCCAAATGTTATCATTGGTAAATTTTCTTTACTTGGTTTTGATATATATGCTTTAATTGATCCTTGATCTACACATTCTTACATATGCACTACAACATTGCTTGGGAAACATTTAGAGATTGAGAGCTTAGATTATGATATAGTGGTGACAAATCCCTTGGGTCATAGTTCCAGGGTTAACATAGTGCAACGACAGCTACTTTAGTGAGTTAGGGTGAGCTATATCCCGCATATTTGATTGAGTTACCATTTCATGAATGTGATGTCATATTAGGGATGGATTGGTTAGCTTGGCATGGGGCAGTAGTGGATTGTGCGACCAGAAAGGTAATTTTTAAGAAGTCTAGGTGCAAGGATAAAGTGGTACAAGATATTAGAATGAAAATGTCGTATAATGTTATTTATGCTATGAAGGCTTAGAGGTTGATCAGGAAGGGCAATGAAGCTAATTTAGCATATGTAGTTGATACCAGGAAGGAGAGTCTGAGGCTTCAAGACATTTCTACAGTTTGTGAGTTTCCTGATGTGTTTCCTAAGGATTTGCTAGGATTGCCTTCCGACAGGGAGATAGACTTTTCCATTGAGTTGCTACCTAGTACTGCACCCATATCCATCACACTGTACCGAATGGCACCAGTACAGCTTAAAGAATTGAAAGTGCAGTTGCAAGAGTTGTTGGATAAGGGGTTCATTAAACCCAGTGTGTCACCTTGGGGTGCTCCTATATTATTTGTGAAGAAAAAGAATGACACCCTACGACTGTGCATTGATTACAGACAGTTAAATAAGATGATAGTGAAGAACAGATACCCACTGCCACAAATAGATGATCTGTTTGATCAGTTGAAAGGTGCAAGTGTATTCTCAAAGATTGATTTGAGTTTGGGATATCATTAGTTAAAGGTCAAGGAGAGTGATGTGCCTAAGACTGCCTTTAGGACTCGGTATGGCCACTACAAGTTCCTAGTCATGCCATTTGGGCTAACGAACTCGCTGACAACATTTATGGATTTGATGAATAGGATCTTCAGGCCCTATTTAGACCAATTTGTTGTAGTTTTCATTGATAATATTCTGCTATATAGGAGTATAGAGGACCATGATTAGCATCTTTGGATTGTGCTTCAGACACTACGTGAGAAGCAGTTATATGCTAAGCTATCCAAATTTGAGTTCTAGCTTGAGGAAGTTGGATTTATAGGTCACGTGGTATTAGCAGATGGGATCAAAGTTGACCCTAGTAAGGTTGAAGTCATTCTCAATTGGAAGCTAAGGTTGAAGTCATTCTCAATTGGAAGCCACCTCGAAATATAACTGAGATACGAAGTTTTCTTGGGTTAGCAGGCTACTATAGACGATTTGTGAAGGGTTTCTCTTATATAGCCACTCCCATATCATGATTACTTTGCAAGGATGTTAAATCTGAATGGACAAATTGTAACGTCAATCTGTATGAAAAATGTAACACCACATCTTATACATTTGAGTTCAACCTATCCCTATATCAAGTAATCACACATAGCAGACTTGGAAGGCAAAATACCCTATTAACATTGGTAGTAAATTTTTTTCCATATCCTGTAATATCATTCAATGACTTTGCAAGTCAACTTTGAGGCTTTCACCACAATACGATATATCACATATATTAAAACATAAACTTTGCACATAAGTATTTACAAGTTGCTTTCGTTTATACATTTTTAAAACCCATTCCAACCTAACTATACATATTCAACCATGTAAATACAAAATGCAGATGACATATTTTCATGCTTGTGTGGGATGCAAGGAGAGAGAGTGATGAGGCCAGGCCAGTGACCTGTGCTCCATGTCTTCTATACGTTACTCAAAATGAGCTATCACTTTTCTTTACCTGAAAAATGATGCAAATTGATAAGTTGCAGCTCAGTGAGAATAATTATCCAATGAGCTCTATAGTACCAAACAACTCATAGTAATAAATCACAAATCCAACACATAACATGTATTCCATTCCATTCATCCAAATCATATAAATATCAATAAAGTTAAAACATATAATCATTACTGTTTACGTATGCAAATACTTTGCTTATTTCATTTTGTTGTGACTAAGTTAAACAGACATTGCCCCGGGTTTCCATGTGAACATTTGTATTTGCTAGCTAGCTTGATCATTTGTTTCATTTGTACATTTGTTGGGCCATAGGCCTCTTCTTTTGCTTTATAATATCGATTAACTAGTCACAACGCCTTTTAGGTTCATATGCATATGCACTTGTACTTAAGCATTTATCAGTCATTGTATCTTACCACATATAACATATATATACCGCATATATGCCTCATATGTCACGCATATACCTTGTATTTACTATACATATACCATGTATATATATCACATATGTCAAACATATACCTCAAATATACCACAAGTATACCATTTATATGTACCACAATGTCACAAATTATCCATCATTATATTATCAAGGACCAATCATGACAATCATATGAATCACATAGCAAGCAACATTCATTTGCACTAAAAAATTCAATTGATAATTAGACTCACCTTTCTCCTTTGATTCCGACCCCTAACTTATTGTTTATCCACTCCTTATGGGTCTTCAATATGTTACGAGCCTAATATGACAATATAATCAATTAACTTATGATTAGGGAGACTTAATGTGGCTTAAACAAATTAATATGCATTGTTCATATCAATAGTTAAGATTTTTCCTATGAGGTGGTGTGACCTTATGGGACTGTTTAGCCTATAACTTTTTCTACAATTGACCAATTAATCTGATTCTTATTCATATTTAAAACTAACATATAATTATATAACATATTAAAATTTCAAACCAATTGGATCATTGTACCATATTTGGTGGAATTTCTAACTCTGTTCCGTTTTCTGCCTTATTTTCTGCCTTTAGGTAGTTTCAGGGTACCCACTTTGGTTCATCATAACTTATAATCTATAAGTCCTATTTTAATGAAACTATAAAAAAAAAACTTATATGGGTTCAAATTTAACATTTTTCATGTTTACAAATTTTATCAATTATGTCTCTATGGTCTTCAAATTATAAGACACATTTCACTGGTCTAGAATAGAATTGGCTTCCGGACCAGTATGACTTCCAAAGGCCATAACTTAGTCTATACATACCCTATTAAGCTGAAATTAGTACCAAAATTTATCTAATCCATATAACTATAACTTTCATATTTTTATAATTTACATAATCTAGCTCTAAGGAGCTCAAATTAGCCAAACACATTGCTAGATCTGCCCAGGGCACTCAGTTGGCAGTTCAAATCATGAAACATTCATGATTTCATTCACCATAACTCAAAATTTACAAGCCCTATGAATCTGAAATTTGGTATAACGATATATAACACATATATCTACAACTTTTATGTTTTGAGATACTTTAAATAATGGCTTTAACATATTCAAACCCAAAACACACAGTAGCTAACTTGGTTAGGGTTCACACCCTGACTAGTTTCAGTAAAGAGAGCATATCTCTTCCTATACATAACATCTTGCAACAATGTTTACATATACACAAATATAAGACATAAAGGAACAACTTTTGTGTTTTAAACTATTCTAGAATCATTTTATATTAATATCAAAATTGGGGTGAAATGCAGTGCCTATTAATGAACCTTAGCAACTCAAATCAACCTTATAGCAATAAGAATTGATTACTTACCAAGAACAAACTTGCAAGGAATAAATTTGCCTCAAAAACCAAGTGAAACAAGGAAGAATTGATTTTCTAGAATGGAGGAAGATGAAGAAGAAAATAGGGCTGAAATGAGGAGGCAGAAATGGGAGAGGAAGATAAAGCTAACTTTTTGTTTTTTTGTTTTTATCTTTTTCTCTTCATCTCTTCTCTTTTCTCTTTTCTTTTCTCTTTTCTTTTCTCTTCTCCTTTCTTTTATTTTCCTTTTGTTTCATTTTCATTTTATTTTTTCTATATTATTATTATTATTTACATATATTTATAATTCCACTAATTCACACAATAATACAGCTTAATCATTTGGCCCAATTTAACTAAATTAACAATGTAAATGTTTACTAATCTTAATCTAATCATGTTGCTTACTTTTATTTAGTCACCTTATTCAATTTATTTCTAATGCTTTGTTATCCTCATTTAGGTTATAAGTACACACGTGTGACTCAATGCAATTGCCAAATACTAGGACACGTAGCTAGTGCATGCCATGAACTTATTTCTAAGAAAATATATATGAAATACACGTGTTCAATTGGATTATATGGAAGATGCATATGTTCAAATGAAATGCATGTGGGGAAGGTCGCAGATGTTACACAGATAAATGCCAAGTAAGTTGACAAAGTCACTAGTTCTAATGCAACCCACTACAGGAAAAAAGTTTGTGGTATACAACAATGCTTCATTAAATGGGTTAGGCTATGTACTGATGCAAGAGGGTAAAGATATAGCATATGCCTCTAGACAATTGAAGTTGCATGAGAGAAATTATCCTACGTATGATCTGGAGCTAACAGCTATTGTTTTTGCCTTGAAAATTTGGAGACACTATTTGTATGGAGAAAAGTGTTATATCTATACAGATCATAAGAGTTTGAAATATTTACCCTCACAAAAAGAGTTGAATCTTCGACATAGATGATGGTTGGAGCTTATTAAAGACTATGATTGCGTCATTGACTATCAGCCTAGAAAGGCTAATGTTGCGGCCGATGCTTTGAGTTGAAAGACTCTAGCAGAGTTACGGATTCTACCCACATTAATTCAATGGATTAAGGAAGCTCAGAAACATGATTCTAGGCTCATGAGGATTGGTGAAGTTGTTTCTAAAGGGGAAAAGCCTGAGCATTCTATGGAAGCAGATGGTAGTATTCATTTCAAAGGCAGATTATGTGTGTCTGATATGCCAGAGTTGAAGCAATAGATTCTAAAAGAGGCATATGAGTTAGTTTATGATATGCATCCTGGTAGTAATAAGGTGTATCAAGATTTAAAGTCTTACTATTGGTGGTCGGGTATGAAGAAAGACATTACAGAGTTTACTACTAGATGTCTGACATGTCAGTAGGTGAAAGCAGAACACCAATTACCATAATGACTGCTGCAACCTATTGCCATACTGGAATGGAAATGGAAAAAAGTCACCATGGATTTTATGTCAGGACTACCATTGACTCAGAGAAAACATGATGCAATATGGGTGATTATCGATAGATTGACAAAGTCTGCACGCTTCTTGCCAGTTAAAATGGACTA
The DNA here is from genome assembly GCA_023653625.1 of Triadica sebifera. Lineage (NCBI taxonomy): Eukaryota > Viridiplantae > Streptophyta > Magnoliopsida > Malpighiales > Euphorbiaceae > Triadica > Triadica sebifera. The sequence goes on from CM042900.1 coordinate 9,501,968, forward strand.
TTCATTAGATCGGTTGGCAGAATTGTATGTACAAGAGATAGTTCGGCTACATGGAGTACCATTGTCTATTATTTCTTATCGAGATCCCAAGTTTACATCCCACTTTTGGAAGAGCCTTCAGGGATCATTGGGTACTCGACTCCATTTTAGTCCGATGTTCCATCCTTAAATAGATGGACAATCGGAACGGGTGATCCAAATGCTAAAAGATATGCTTCGGAATTGTGTGATTGAGTTTACGAGAAATTGGGATAGGTACTTGCCACTGATGGAATTTGCATATAATAACAAGTACTAAACAAGTGCTGGCATGGCTCCTTATGAAGTACTGTATGATAGAAAAAGTATAACTCTAATTTTTTGGACCGAGCTCAGTGAAAAAATGATAGTGAGACCCGATTTGGTTCAATAGACAGAGGAGAAGATTAGGATTATCAAGGATATATTTAAAGGCAGCCAGTGAAAGACAGAAGTCTTATGCAGACTTGAGACGTAGGGACATCGAATACGAGGTTGTGACAAAGTGTTCCTGAAAGTATCCCCTTGGAAGAAAGTACTATAGTTTGGAAGGAAATGCAAGCTGAGTCACAGATTTATTGGGCCTTTTGAGATAATTGAGCGAGTGGGACCAATAGCCTATAGGTTGGCTTTACCTCCTGTGTTGGAGAAAATTCATAGTGTTTCATGTATCGATGCTCGAAAAGTATAGATCGGATTTGTCCCATGTCATTCGAGTAGAAGAAATCGAGGTGCAATAAAATTTATCTTATGAGGAGGAACCTATACTATTCTGGCAAGGGAAGTGAAACAACTGTGGAATAAGTAGGTACCTTCAGTAAAAGTCCTTTAGTGAAGACACTCAGCTGAAGAGGAGACATGGGAAAGCGAAGAAATAATAAGGAGGTAACATCCTCAATTGTTTAGTAATAACCTATCATGTATGATTTCGAGGATGAAATCTTTTAAGGGGGGAAGAATGTAACACCCTATATTTTTAATTTTGCTCAATTAAGATTTTTCTTAATTTATTTTGTGACTTAATAATTTTATCTAAGTAAAATTTTATTAAAAATATGAGATTTGTAAAAAATTACAATATATATATATATTTCAAAGATTAAAGTGATAAAAATTTATTTTCTCTCTCATTCTCCCTACACCAATACTATCTACGTTCATCAACCAAACGATATCCGATCTTCACCAAATTTGAACCAAAATTAGTTCTCCATGTTCTTATCACTCCGACGATGTCTAATTTTCCAAAAACTGACCAAATTTTTGGGATCAGAAAGGAGAAAGTCAGATTTTGGGGCTGCCCTTCCATTTCTCATATTTTCAGCTTCTTTTCTCAAATCTAACACAGAAAAGGACTCAGGATATCAAAAAACCTTGGTTTGTTTAATTTGAGCTCTGAAAACTGCAGTTTGAAGGCTGATCGGAGACGAAATCTTTCACTGAAGCCGCCGCAAATTTTTATAGATCTACACATTTTCAGCCACTTTCGAGTCACGAAAACTTATATATTTGGACTCCTCATACCTCAAGCTTTCTTTTGGTATCATACGATCGTTAATCCACTGCTGTCAAAAATATTTTAGCGACTAGAGTCTGGCGACCATTGATCGGGTAATTTGGACTGAATCTTTAGCTCATTAAATATAGTCATTCGGTACAAAATCACACCTCCTAGTTCTTTTTAGATAGTGAGATATGAATTCATTTGTGAAGTTTAAATATTTTTTTATTATTAAAGTGATTAATTAATTTAGTTGAAGTGCATAATTAATTTCATAGTTATTAGAGTTTATTGGAGATTATTTAGTGAATAATTGGATTTTATATTATTAAATGGAGATGATTATTAGTTAAGTTAGAATATTAATATATTAGGTCATTAAATTAATAATTGAGGATTATTAATTATCAAATTATTTTATATGTTGATAGAGTGTATTATATATTTTGTGACTCGAAAGTATTGAATTATATTGAGATGAGTTAAAGTGATGATATGAATATATTTGGAATTTCTTTGAAGCATTTGTTGAATTAATATGAATTTTTAAGAGGAAAAAGGGAAATAAATTGAGAAAAATAGTGTGAAAAAAAAATAAAGAAAATAAAATATTATAAAGAAAAATAATATTTGAAATTTTTGGTAGCACGAGAAAGCGTGTTGATGATCAAAATCGTAATATATGCGTTAAACACGCATAAGGAGGAAAATTTTAATTATAGGATCTCGAGATACATGAGAGTGAAAAATAGTGGAAAAATTTAAATCTTATTAGATTTTATATCATGTGAGGTTTAGTAGCTAATTGAAATTGTCTATCTTTAGACGCGATATCGAGGCAGGTGCCATTTGGAGATAAAGGAAAAAAGCTACAAATATCAACAAAACATAAAGAGGTTAGTGCAATTGTCTTCATAATATATATATATATATATATATATATATATATATATATATATATATATATATATATATAAGTAAGTAATTAAAGAAAATCGGTAAAGTATGAAGTAATAAGGAAATTCTTAAATTCAAATAATTTATGATATTACATAAAATATATTTTATGTGAAAATTTTGAGTTTTTACAATTATTAAGTTTGAAATATTTTATTTGTGTTTTAGAAAATTTAAAAGTTAAATATACTTTATGATTATATTTATTTTGGCATGAAAATAATATTTATCGATTTTATGGAAAATGATTGAGAAATGAGCAATAAAATATTTTTGTGAAAATTATTCTTATGCTTTGAAATGCAAAAATGAATTGAATTATGAATATAAGAAATTTTGCCCACATGTTAGCTTAGAAGTGAATTAGGGTATTGTTGACATGCCAATAGGATAGAAATTACGGTCTTGTGTATTTCTGTAGACTAATGAAATATTGTGATCATATGCATTTCTATGGATCACCTGATACATTTTTCAGTCATGTGTATTTCTGTGGACTTAGTAATATTATATTTGGATCATGTGCATTTAAGTGTATCCTGAGTTAATATGTGATATGATACCTCTTTGATTCCCTATGAGCATGTTTAAGATGTTATAATATATGAGTATATAAAAAACACATTATTAAGAAATCAGAGATATTATGTATCATGAATTCAAATCGATAAAAGAAAATAATATTATATTATTACCTTGAAGAAAATGGATTTAAATTTTGAATTGGTTTCACTTTAAATTTATATTTTATTTTAATGACTATTATTATAAGCCTTTTGTACCACTGAGTTATATACTCAGCGTGAGAGTTGTTTTCTTGTGCATAGGTTACAAGAGTACCTGACAACGTTTAGACTTGTAGATAAGAGACGCTGATTGGTAGATCCGTATAATGGAACTTAGTAGTAGTAGCGATAGCCACCCCAAGCGGGTTGGTCTTCATATTGTATTTTGATATATATACAAGTTCTTAAAATTTTATTATGACATGTATATACATATGTAAAAAAAATTGGTTATAATTAGGGTTTATATGCATAATATTTTATTTTATATATTTTAAATTTCTTATATTAGATATGTGTAAAATTAAAGGAATATTTTTTAAAAATATTTTTATTTCCTATATCATTTCTTATCCGTCCAGTATATAAAGGATATTACAAATAAAACCAATAAAATTTTAGCGATGGATCAACGACGAACTCCAGCTTATATTAATAATAATAAAACATGTAAGGTTAGTAAAAGATAAAATTTGTTTCTAAATTTTCAAAATAACGATAGATTTCTATCTGTTGCAAATCTTTAATAATAATAAAATCCATTAGGATTAACGATATACAAAATCTATCGTTATTTTAAACTTTTAGACCAGTAGCAAATTTTAGTTTTTCACTAACTCTTAATAATAATAAGCCATTAGAGATTTAGCAACAAATATAATTTGTTGATAAACCATCGCTAATTCAAACAACAATTTTTGCCACCATATTTAGCAACAAAAATTAACAAACACCATCCCTCAAATTCAACCATAAATTCGTCCTAATCCATTGTTAGTTCTTTTTAATTTTTTTAATTAAATTCACACACTTTTCCTCGCAAATCCATCGCTAATCAGCAACAATAAAATCAGTCACTAAATTCTCTTGCTATTTCAATATTTTCTTGTAGTAAGATCCTTTAAGGGGCATCGTGATGTCTACTATTCACTTTTTTTTACTACAAGTCATGCGACCCTTGAGAACAACACCTGCTTTACCTAATTGAGTCAATTGGCTTCTTTAACTTTCGTACCTGTCGGACAATGACATTTAAAAAAAAAAATAAAAGCAAAATCTAAAATAATGGTAATACTAATGAAAAGTATCCAATATCAAGAGGCTTGAAAAAGTAAGAACTAATAACAAGTGGAAGTATTAAAAGAACAATTTGTAAAGGGATTTCTGATCAAGATTCTCTTTCTACTTGCTTTCTCATTAGGAAGAAGACTTATTATAAATTTAATGCTCCATTGTTAAAAATTCTGTCTTAATGGTGAGGTACGTTGAACCGAACAGTCAATTAATAATCCCCACTAGTCTAGTTGCATTTTTTTTAAAAAAAAACTAGCTTTATATATATATATTTGTGTTTAATTTTTATTTCCTTGTCTTAAAATACATCATTAAACCAGCTTTAAAAAAAAAAGAAAAAGAAAATATTTATCAACAAAAAAGTCCAAATTTAATTTTAACAGCAAATATCGTACATGAATCATGAATGAACAGATGGACTGTCATGAGTTTCTTCTTTATTTTTTTTTCTGATGGATAATTATTTTTTTATTATTTAACTAAATTAAAACATCCATAAATTATTACGAATCATCCATATTTTTTCTTAAAACAAAAATAAATTGTACTTTCAACAAATTGGAAAGAAAACAAACAAAACCGCGAGGAAAATCTAATCACTTTCAGTCAATTCAGTCCGACAGCCTTTGCTCAGCTTCGAGGAAAGTCGCTACAAGTATTTGCCAAAATTGTTGAAAATATGTTTTTGTTTATCAAAGGAAAGTGTAGACCAAGTTCCGTTTTAATATTTTATTCAAAACAGGATAAGAATAATGATTCCAATGTCTTATATTAGAAAAGAAATAAAAGTTCTTATAAATTTAGCGTTGAAGTTTCTTCTTAATTTTTTAATATACTAACTCTTAATTGAAATAAAAAAATTTGCTTCTCTATCTATATGATAGAGATGGGATAATTTTTTTTTCTTTTTTTGTCTCGAAATATAGTTCATTTTTTTTTATAAAAAGTAAATTAAATTTTATAGTTTTTGTATCATATATTTTTAAATTGATTAGAGATTTTTATACAAAAAAATAAAAAATAAAAAAATCATATTTATTAACAATAAGTACACATTAAATATATATGTAATAAATATATTATTAAAAATGAATACGAACTATCTTTTCTATAAAAAAAAACCCCCTCATGTACCAAAAAAAAGTCTTTTTCTTTTTGATTTTTTTTGGGTGAGTCTATCTTTTTGAATTCTAAGACAGAAGAATATTACTTTTCAAAAAAAATAAATTTAAAATAAAAATAGAAGCAAATAATATTGCCAAGTAAGGAGATAAAAATTAATATTATTTTTTCTTATTTGGTACATAATTTCCGTCTATTATTATAAATAGAAGGAAGGAACTGCATTACAAAAACAGTCATTGGACACCATGTCAAAGCCTTTTTACCATTTCATCCTCTTTCTCTCCTTCGTCTTCTTCATTAATTCTCACGGTGGCTTCACCTTTGCACTGCCGTCTCCTTGCCCGGAGAGCGATTGCGGTAACGGTGTGAAAATTAGATATCCATTTTGGAAAAATGACATAGCGACGGATAATCTATATTGTGGGTATCCACAGTTTGGTCTTTCATGCTCCAATAATGAGCCTGTGTTAACTATGCCTGGTGATAGGTACTTAGTGAAAGATATAAACTACACGGATTATACAATCACTCTTGTGGATATTGATGTGGCAGGCCAGCCATGTCCTAGAGCTCGTCATAATCTTAGTTTAGAAGGCTTACCATTGGGTTACACAAATTTGAATTTGAATCTAAGTTTTTACTTTAATTGTACATCCAATCCAATTTCTTTTTTAGCCTCTGAAATTAGGTGTTTAGGCTTTAATGCTTTGAAGTCTTATGTTATTGAGGTGAAGGATGAGGCCGGAGATGTTGATTGGGACGGGAAATGCGAGGCAAATGTGGTGGCGACGGTGATGAGCACGGCGGGGATATTTAGTGATGGTTTGGTAAGAGGATTTGGTGAGGCTATGAGTAGAGGATTCGTGCTGGATTGGAGGACTTTTACTGAATGTGGCGACTGTGAGCGGTCCAATGGGTTCTGTGGGTTCAATGACGCTGCGACTGCAAGAGAATATGTGTGCTTTTGCGAGGATGGTTCAATGAGCAAAAGGTGCAAAGGTAATTTTATTTTTCCTATTGTAGTTGTTATTATTAAATATTTGTTGAATTGATTCTTTGACAAGGTGTTGTTTGGTTTATATTTAGAAAAAATATTTTTTTTAAAAATATTTTATTTTTAATTTTTTTTAATTTTAAAAACTGTTTTTAAAGTAAAATAAATATATAATAAAATTTGCGAAAAACAATTACAAATAAATAAAAATATAATCAAATAAATAAAAAAAGTTAAAGCTATTTTTTTGGCATTTCATAAAAATTTCAAATACTCTTAAATTTAAATTCATTTAATTTTTTAAATTAATAGTTAAATAAATCAATTGAACAAATTATTAGATAACATCCAATTCAAAAATAGTATTTTAAAAAAGTATTATGAAATTATTTTAGAGTTCAAAATGTATAAAATTTTTAAAAAAATCGTAAAATTTAAGAATATATATTGGTCTTTTTTTTTTCAAAATTTTTATTCTGCAAAGAAAAAGTTGAGCTTGGAAAATCTATTATCTAATTGATAAGGGATAGTCTTCTCAGAAATCAGCCCATAGATAAAACACTAAGCTCATAGTTTTGTTTGTGAAAAAGCATGGACCCGCTTCAAGTTTATCAGCTTAAATTAAGTTTGTCAGCTTTTTTTTTTTTTTACCTCGAATCTTCTTGTTCATTCGGCTTGTTTGAAATTTTATTTGTACTTTCTGGATTTCATTTATGCTAATTCAACACATATGTTGCTTATATTGTCCAGAGTATTAATTTTCAATTTTCACACACACAAAACATATATATTAACTAATTTAATTAATTTTAACTTAATTAGTAATTGTTTATAAAATATTATTGACTTTAAGCTGTATTTTTAATATAACACCATGCAAAATTTTTGTTATTTTGTCATATAATAAAATTTTATATTATCTTACATGTACTGTGGTAATTTTTTTTTTTCTAGAAAAAAAGGAAAATTTTAATTACATATTTGCAGTGTCATAAGCTAGCTTTAACGTATAATATAAAGTTTACATATTGGGTATAATATGAAAAATATATTTGTCTTGGCAGATCTTCGTGAAATCAAATTGACGAAATATAAAAAATAACAATAGAGAGCAATTCATCATTAGCAAATTGATATGGTTAGCTGTACAATCATAAATAAAAAGAAAATGATTTTGCTATTAGAGCTCTGTAGTTGAATGTTAACTTTTTAGTTGTATTAATCAATTTAATCTTTAGTATTCAGCCATAATTAATACTTCAGCACGTCTCAGTTAGGATCATCTTATGGTAAACCCACTTTAATTATTTGTTTCTGAATGGATTTCCTAATCTTAAAAACATTCATACACGCAAACTCCAGAAGTCTTTACTTTGTTAGACTCACCATGTGAGTCAAAAGTCAAACTTCAGTTTGGCAAATCAAAACACTAGCATTATTAATTAGCTTATTGAATTCATATAGCAAATTCGAAACCTTGAATTAATCCACTTAATTATCTTTAACTCCCTTCTTTTGCTAATTACAATTTCAAATCCCCAGCAGGAATCTCCAAATGAAACCTTCTTCTTTCCAATCTTCTTCCCTTCTCCCCTTATTCATCATCCTCCTTTCTATATTATCTTTACTTAGCTGTACTAGTAGTTATTATGAGCCATATTATAAGTGTGCCCCTTTCAGCTGTGGAAACATCACAAATATCAGATACCCTTTTTGGGGGAATGGCCAGCCTGAGTACTGTGGGCAGCCAGGCTTCAGGATTGATTGTGAAGAAGAAATAGTAACATTAGATATCATGAACCTCAAGTATCATGTCATTGAAATTAATCCTGACACTCAAATCCTAAGGATTGCGCGTATAGACTTATCAAATAGCATTTGTCCTGCTCAATACTTCAATACCACCTTGAATTTTACTCTCTTCAATTACACTTCCAATGATGAAAATGCCACCTTGTTCTACAATTGCAACCTGTCAGAAAATCAGGAAACGAATAAATTTACATGTTTTATGAACAATGTTCAGCAAGAGGCTTACTTGGATTCACCATCCATTTCCAGAAAAGGATTTGAATTGGGTTGCAATGTTGGTATTGTGATTCCTATCCTAGCAAGAGCTGTTGTGGGATTTTTGCAATCAGAAATGAGCGTTGTTCAAGTTTTAAATGAAGGATTTGAGGTTAGGTGGATTATAGATCAAATGAAGTGTGGAAATTGTGCAAGATCAGGAGGGAGATGCGAATATAATTGGACTGTGAATCAGTTTAGTTGTTTCTGCCCCGATGAAGCAGCTTGTGTCGATGTGTACTGGCCCGACCATCCCACCAGCTAGGCAGTCAGATTCTACTGAAATTAGCTCAGGTATGTATGCGTTTATGTTATGATTAGTTGCAGCTGATTAGTTCCTTAGGCACTCATGAGTGATGTGAAGATTAGGGAAACCATCATTTGAGACCTGAACTTTTCTTGTTAGCTATTCCTGATTGTTTGTTTAAGTTAATTAGCCAATATTGAGAGTGGATTCTCCAAGCAGCATAGATTTGAACGGTTACAATTTAGACTAATCAGAATTCACATTGAGTTTAGTCCTAACTTGAGGGTTGTTAGGATCAATTATTTTGTAGCCTAACATTTTGAATTCTGTGTGTGCCCGATATGAATGTCAAGGAGAAGAAACTCTTTATATTGAACATGTCCTAGATACGTAGTTGAAGGTAAACTCTGCCATTCAAAATTAGACCAAGAAGAAAGGTCTCCTCTGAAGTCAGAATTTTGGCCTTTCAAATTCACCACTGGGAAGGTGGATTATTTAGGATTTGAAAAATATATGAAATTATATCCTCATTGTTGTATACTTGTATAAATAATTAGAGAAAATCATGTGTCTCATTTTGTCCTTTGGGCCATGAATTGAATTTGAATGGATTTTGTGAAGGCTATTTCCTAGTAGTTTCGAATGGGCAACTATTGGAAAGAACTGTTCTGCGAACTTCTAGTGTAAAACCGATTTGGGCATATGGGACATATGGCTATTCGTTTATTGCCCGCCATTATTTATCTTCTTGTACTGAAAGTCTTGGTCAATTGGCATTATGTATGAGTTTCAGAAAGGGACACATTTCTTGTCAAAACAAATAATAGTCCATTTGTTTACATTGCAATAGGAAAATAGGGAACAACACTAGAGTTGCTTTCCTTATCTCTAACCATTCATTCCTTTCAAACCTTGAAAGTATAATAGATTTTTAATATCTCTTACCAGTTCTTCTTCTTCGTCTCCTTTGGGAGAAATTAAAAAGGGAAAATGGTTGGCCATCAGTTGCTGCCTTCTCATGCACGCTCCCTCATCAACCTCTTCTTTCTCTTAATTTTTGCTTCTTCATCATCATACTGTGAAGATGATATTGATTATACAGAGTGTGTAAAATCGTTTAATTGTGGAGTTATTTCCGATCTATCTTATCCTTTCTGGAGTAACAATCGTCCTATAATCTGTGGTGACGAAGAATTTAATCTCCGCTGTGAAGAAGATGAGTTCCCTGTTATGAATATTAGTAACCAACAATATAAGGTTTTGTCTATAGATCAATCACGCAATCAGATGACGATTGCTCGTATGGATTTGTGGGATGATGGCTGTCCTGAGAATTTCTACAACACAACTCTGGATGCTACCCCCTTCAATTATGTCCCTGGTAGAATTACAAACATAAGTCTATTTTACAATTGCACTGGCCAGATCAGTGTGCCGGATCCACACAAATTTCCATGTCCTGTAAATGGTGAAGAACATGACGCGTTCTACACTTTTGATTGGTTAAGGGAAGAATTGAGGCAAGGCATAGAGAAATGTAATATCAGAGTGGAGGCTCCATTTCCAACTCCAAGGATGGGTGCTAAACTAGGACCATTGATGGAATTGCTCAGACAAGGTTTTAATGTGGCTTACGATTATCATCTTCGAGAGTGTATCATATGTAACGATTCAAGTGGGATATGCGGCACCAATTCAACCACTCGCGGTTTCAGTTGTCTTTGCCCTGGTCAACCCTATCCCTCTTTCTGTCCAATTGAACCTGGTATGGATCCTTTTTTCCCCCTTTCTTTCTTCTTCATGCCACTATATAAATAATATTTATGCAATAAATTGTGAGTAATAGACGTAAACTCGTCATATTAACTATATGATAATAAATTAACAAAAATTTCAATTTTTAATCATTATAATAAAATACTCAAATTGTTGCAGTAATCTACTATAGCAATAATATATGTTGGGGTTATTAATTGGCTGCCCGTAAAACCAATGACGACTAGCAGTTTTCTGCTGCTAATATAGGTTTAGTTTTATGGTAGTGCTAGTTATTTGAACATTTGTTGAACAAAAAGAGAGTTGGATATTCTGATTAGATCATATTGCATATGAAATTACTCACTAGTTCATAGGCGTGCAATTCCTTGTGGGAAAAGAGAAGGGTCATAATCGTTGACTACTCATTCCATACGTAAAAAAAAATGTATACATTCTTTGACTCCGTCTACGGTCTATCAATATCACAGAAGCAGCTAGGAATATGCCTCTCTGTTACTAAGAAATGGCTTGCTCCTTTATTGACATTATTTCCTTGACCCGGGCCCCCAGGTTTCTATTAGGGCTGGGCTTTGGCTCACATAGTTGGGAATAGGTTACCATGGCTCCTTGGACCGTAAGCCTTTACCCCAGTTAAGGAAGCATTTCAATGGCATGTCAGTCATTTGAGATCTAAATCTGGTAAAGAATTCCAAATGGTTGGCAAAAGAAGCTTCGTTTTCCAGTCTTTCGGTTCAACAAACCAAGCCATCAGCTCAAAAGTCATCCCACTTGCATACACTAGTTAGTATTTTGCCCAAAATGCCTCACCTATCCTGCTCTTATTCCTCCATTATTTTTCTCCGCGTAGAGGTTATAACAGTCTTTCCCCATTACTTTTCGTTTTCTCTAACTCTATAATCTCTAGATTCACATGCTGGATGATTTTAATTATTCTATTGCCAATAATGGGGGAGATACTACATCATCATGATGTCACCACTGCTACACTGTTGTATTCAACCCTTTGGCAACTTGATGAAATTAAATTATGGATTTATATAAATGCTTTTACTTGGTCCACCTCGCCCTTTTCTTTTTCTTTTTCTTTTTTAAAGAAATTCCACCTCTTAATTTTGCAAAATTTTCATGTTATTTATGATATTTTGGAAGTGATGGCGACTTTATTTCTCCTAAAATTTATGTCACATTGTTTCTATTCAACGTTTTCCACCCTTTGAAATTCTAAGCTTGCTTGATATTGAGCTGTTAGCCAATCACGTTTACCTAATTAATTACTTTTGCGGTTCCAGTTCCTATTTTTTCTCCCTAATTCACCAATTCTACTAACAACAAAATACTATATCTTTTTTTTTTTTGAAGCACAATAAAATAATCTCTTTTTTTTTCATTATGATTATTATTTATACATAATATTTCTAGTGCAAATGTACTAATTTTTGTGATACGAAGGTGAGGATGAAAAACAAAAAAAAATAGGACTAAGAATATCCTAAGTCATAATCTTGGAACCGAATGTCATTTTGGCCAAGCAGCCCCCACGTAAAAATAGGTTACAAACACAGCATGCTTGTATGGTTGGAGAACACATCATCTTTGCCTTTGCTTCCAACCACTAGTTTTGTCTTTTTTTTCTTCTTTCTTTTCAAAATCATTAACCAAATAAATCAACTACTAGGTTTATAGTCTTCCACTAAGTGCTTCATTCCATTTTGTTGCCATCTTCCTGTTGGTACTTCCTCTCCAAATGGATCCCATAAACTTATTCATATCATACAATCCCGTTTTCTTTTATCTAGCTTTTCTCTTCTTCGCCATTTTAACAAGCCGATCTCTATCATTGGATCAAAAGTTCCAGGCTTGTGTTCCGACAAGCTGTGGCAAAGGTCCTAACATAAGCTACCCTTTTCGCCTATCTAATGTCCAAGAATCCTATTGTGGCTATCCGAATTTCGATATCACTTGTAACAAAGATGACTACCCAGTTCTTTCCCTCACCTATGATGATTATATCATTAAAGATATATTTTACACAAATCAATCCTTCCTTGTAGCTAGTGCTTCACTTTATCAGGAGGAACCATGTCCTATTCCTCTGCATAATCTGACCCTTGATCGAACTCCATTCAAAATTAGTCCTGATTATATTGACTTTTACTTCCTGTATAATTGTAGCAAGAAGCCAACAGAGTACCCTGTATATTCCATAAGTTGTGCTTCCAATTCATCACATTATTCTTTTGCTTTGTTTCACACTGATTTGTTAGAGAGTTACAACAACTATTCTCTAGATTCATGTCATTACTTTGTGAATGCACCCCTGCATATCGATGGCGATTACGGTGATGAGCTATTGGCAATGGATTATACTGAGATTCTGAAGATGGGGTTCCTTTTAAATTGGACTGCACATAATTGCAGCACTTGTGAGACAAGTGGTGGTCGCTGCGGATTTGAGAATAATGTATTTGTTTGTTTTTGTCCTGATAAGTCTCGCCCCGATTCCTGTGATGCTGGTAACTCTTTAATGAAATTCAGAATATTATTATTATTATTATTATTATTATTATTATTATTATAACGTTCTTCATTTGTTTTAGATTTAGCTAAGCCTTTAGAGGAAGGGGTTTTGTTTTTCATATTTTTCCTCTATTTTTTTGGGGATAATATTAGTGCGGTTAATTGAATCCTCCATATTCCAGAGTCATATTCATCATTTGAGTTGTATCACAAGGCTTTGCCTCAATCAGAATATTACTAAATTCCTTGTTGCTAGCAATATAAGTTACAGTGAAGATCTTTAATTGAAGCATGCAAGAGACACGAATGAGAGAACTATTGCAGCAATTTCAATTCTGTACATTAAGCTGTCTTCTTGTTCATTCAGAAACCTAAAAAATTTCATTATTTTCAATTTTATAGATTTTCTAATACTGATATCTTATTGTTGCTTATTAATCTATTGCAGGCAATGAGATAAATATAAACTTGAAACTTGGTATAGGTAAGATGCTCACATTTCTAATTTCTGTATCTTTCTATGCAGTTTCTCACTTGCTTTCATTTATAAAATCAAGTGTCAACAATAATGCTTACCACTCCATATTTTGTTCTTCACCCAGGTTTTGGGGCTGCTTTTGGAAGTGTAGCCATAATGTGCTTCCTCTTCTTCATCTATCTTCGCCGCAAGAAAAATCCATATGCTCCATCTTCCTATGTCTCTCAAAGCAACACATCAGATTTCTCTTCAAAGTCAGATATGGAGAGCGGAGGTAACTACAATGGGGTCCAGCTCTTCACCTATGAACAGCTTGAAGAGGCAACTAATAATTTTGATTCTAGAAGAGAACTTGGAGAAGGAGGCTTTGGCACAGTGTACTATGGTAAGAATACACCATCTCTGTATACATGTCTCGCATCCTTGAACCATTCTTAATTGAAAGAAACCAGTTGCTGAAGATTTTGTTGCAACTTAGGCAAACTCCATGATGGGCGAGCTGTTGCAGTAAAACGCTTATATGAGAACAATTACAAGAGAGTTGAGCAATTCAGGAATGAAGTTGGAATCCTAACTCACTTGCGCCATCCACATCTTGTCTCCTTATATGGTTGCACCTCTCGCCACAGCCGTGAACTCTTACTGGTATATGAGTACATTCCTAATGGTACAGTTGCTGATCATGTTCATGGAGAAAAAGCAAAGCCTGGTGCACTCCCATGGCCTACTCGATTGAACATTGCTGTGGAGACTGCTACTGCATTGGCATATCTCCATGCCTCAGATATCATCCACCGTGATGTGAAAACCAACAACATTCTTCTTGATCACAACTTTTGTGTTAAAGTTGCTGATTTTGGACTGTCACGTCTCTTTCCATTAGATGTCACTCATATTTCAACTGCACCACAAGGGACTCCAGGTTATGTCGACCCAGAGTATCACGAATGCTATCAGCTGACAGACAAGAGTGACGTTTATAGTTTTGGGGTGGTCTTGATTGAGCTTATATCTTCCATGCCTGCTGTTGATATCACTAGACATCGGCACGAAATTAATTTGTCAAACATGGCAATTAATAAGATCCAAAGTAATGCATTAGATGAACTTGTAGACCATGGCCTTGGGTTTGATACAGACTATGCTGTAAGAAAAATGATAACTGCAGTGGCAGAATTGGCATTTCAATGTCTGCAGAGTGCAAAGGAATTGAGACCGTCTATGGAAAAGGTGTTGGAGACTCTAAAGGAGATAAAAAACAAGGACTACAATTTAGAAAAGAAAGAGGAAGTGAATATTTCATCAGATGATGTGGGTTTGTTGAAATTCGGTTTGCTACATTCACCAGATACTGTCATGATCAAATGGAAGAGCACCTCTACAACACCTAATACCAGTGGTTAGGTTTTTTATGTTTCTAAATTTCCAGTAAATGTCATCGAATGACGAGTAGTATATCGCATCATATACAATGAGGTGGGCAAAAAATGCATTATATTTTCATCTGCTAGACATGAGTATTTTGGAATGAATGTACATATGATTTGCGAAGTTGTGATGGTTGTTCTAAAGTTGGAGCTTTTAGGCAGTTATTTACTTATTCTTTTATTGATTTTTGCCTTCTACTAATTATTATTTTAAATAAAAAAATGGTTTTTTTCGTCAGTGTACCCTTGCATCATGTCCTATGAGATTGAAATCTGTCTTAACTTAAATGCAGCATACCACAGTTTAGATAATTAAAGCGAGGTAATTGTTGGAACAAATATTGTTAGAAGAATATTCTTCAAGAGTAGAATTCTTGCTTCTTGTTTGCATTTATCGCTTTCTAATATTCTTGTTCTGAAGTGTTAACCAATAACAGACTTCTGCTTTTACAAAAGAGGATGATTTCTTGTGAAGTTGAAATGTTAAATAGATAGAAAGTCTTGACTGATATATGCTGCTGCTAAATCACTTGTTCTTCAGACCCAAAAATAAAATAAAAAATAACAAATAGAACTTCACTTGTTCTTTCAGTATTTATAATGATAATTTGTGAATTACTGGATTCAGTTTTGCTAACACTTCTGCATAATAGATGCGAGTACATTGAGAACATGATTGATGATTTATTCATACACTTGGAATATGAGCTGTACAAGATTGATATTTTTGTTTATCTTATCACAAGGTATGAGTCAAACTTTTGCAGGATTCTTGTATCCTACAAAAGCGCAAGGACCATAAGAGTGGAATAAAAAATGATCTGAGTCCACATTCTTACAATTGCTGATAAAGTATGCTGCTAATCATGATTGTCTTAAACTGAAATTTTGCCGCTAAAAGTTGAAAGGCTCAGGAGGAATTTCCAGTGCTTCACTACTAAATTCTAACATAACTAAAACCTCACTCACTGAAGATCTATGTAAAGGGTTTTTCTGTATACACCATAATCCCATTTCATCTTCCTCTTCGGTGATGACAGAACATAGTCCCAAGTCATTGTCAGATTAGAGACGCTGATAAATCCAATGCGAAAAATATATTTTACTTTTATAATCAGCTCTAACATTAGCATTCCACGACAGAACGAAATTGATGAAAGAACAAATAAATAATGGTTCCAATTGTGGCAGGATTTAGAACCCCACTATGGAGAACTAATGGCCGAAACACCACCTTGGAAGGCCAAACCAAGGATATAAATACTAATTTCTCTAGGAAATCCACCTAAAGATGAGAAACACAGAGAACTTTGTAGAAAAAATTTACTTATTATTGAAAGATGTCTCTCATATAGGCTAGTAAATCCTAAGCTGGAAGTAAAACACAATTAAAATAGGAATAATAAAGCCACTATGAAATATGATTAAAAGTAGACAGCAATAGGAATTAAAACTAAACTAAAACTAGCTAGAAATAAAGTTAATCCTAGTCAAATGAGTATCGGTATTTTAATTGGTGTCCACAAAATTTGAATCCTTGTCAAGCTCCCCTGGTCGAAGAAGATTCGCCCTCGAGTCCTGTTCTTCATTACCTTAATCTTCAAAATATGGAGATAAATAACCAACGTTGAGGTGGCAGATATTCCATAATCTTCTAGAAGCTCGATCTTATAGGCATTTTTTCCTATTCGTTTGAGCAGTTTAAAAGGTAAAAGAAACTTTAGGAAACCTCTATTTCCTAAGATGAATCCACACAAAATCCCCTTCCTTAAAAGCAGCAGGCTTGCGAAATTTGTATGCTTGGCATTGATAGCGCTCATTTTGCTTAATAATCCGCTTTTTCACTTGTTCATGCAACTTTTTGATCTCTATGGTTCTTTCGTCAGCATCTGCACTAAAATGTTGATTAGTAGATTTAGGCACTGTAAACGCGGGTCATTGGAGAACCAAAATCAACTACCACTCTTTAAAAGGCACCTTAATTGCCACCAATCTGCAAAGATTGGGATTCGGAATTCCTATATTTTTGAATTATGCAATATCCTTTTTTTTATACAAGCAAAAATATATATAAAGAAATAAAAATCACCCAATCACAACAAGCAAATAACAATTTAAAATATTCTCTTACGTCCCAAAAATACTTAAAAGCCTCTAACTAAAAATTACATTCTTGGAAAAATAATACACAAAAATATAAAATAAAAATAAAAACCTAAACTAAACCTGCAAAATAAACAAATGATGATCGAAAACACACCACAGAAGCAATCACGCATACAAACCATCCAAATCTTCCAACTTTAATAAGATCACCATGCACCCTAGTCATAAGGGCAGAAAAAAAGATAATTTAAAAAAAAAAGAAAAGAAAAAAAACTATACTTGATGAAAATAATTTTGGAACCTAATTAAACCGTCCTAAGATTGATTTTAAGATTTACCCTGCATAATTAATTCCTTAAATATAGAATTAAACTAAAGAAAATAAATAGGGAGAAAATATTAGTAATATATGCCCTTAGAACGTACCAAATTAATGAAGAATTGAGCGGAGAAACTTTTGAAATCCGAATGAATGAACTTGGACAGCAAGAACATCCATCACCCTCCAATATCATGAATCGAAATCACTTGTAACACCCCCCCCCCCCCCCCCATCCCAGCAATAGGTACCTAAATAAGGGGACATTTAATAACAATAGAAAGTGATATTTTTTTTTTAATTTTAAACAATATAAAGAAACAAGTTTGCAGATTATATACAATAGTATGGTTTACAAAACATTTATACTTATACAAAACATATAGGTATTTTATGAACACTATAAAAAAATTCAAAACAAAAATACAAAAGTTGTGTGACTCATAGTGTTCAAAACAGACTGCTTTATTGAATCAAATCTCCGCTAGCTTTATCTGCAGCCCCTTGTTATATCTTCACTATATCTATATATGAGAAACTCTCACGCTAAACTTCATATTTAGTGGTGCATATAAATAAGCCAACAAATTATACTTATAAAATATGTAACTATATGTCATCATACATATGTGTCAAGTTATTTATTTACTTTTTTCCTTTATATATATATATATATATATATATATATATATATATATATATATATATATATACTTTTATTTTCTTGCATATGCATGTATCACAATCATTTTATGCAAATAGATTAATGCTCCTGTTTAAGACCAAGCAATTCATATATAAAAATCTTTATACCAATGTTAACTTATTCACACTAGTAACACTTAGGAATTAATAATCAAAATAACAGAGTTGGTCATCCAGGCATAATAAAATTATCACCCGGGTATAGTGATATTGTAACACCCCATATTTTTTTTAATTTTGCTCAATTAATATTTTTTTAATTTATTTTGTGACTTAATAATTTTATCTAGTTAAAATTTTATTAAAAATTAGAAATTTATAGAAAATTATAAAAATGTCCTTGAATATATATATATATATATATATATATATATATATATATATATATATATATATAGAGAGAGAGAGAGAGAGAGAGAGAGATTTCAAAGATTAAAATTCTCTCTCATATTCTCTCATTCTCCCTACAACATCACTATCTCCATTCATCAATTAAATGATATCCAATTTTTGCCAAATTCAAACCATAAGTAGTTCTACACGTCCTTATCACCCCGATGGCATCTGATTTTTTAAAGACTGACCGGATTTTCAGGATCAAAAAGGAGAAAGTTGGATTTCAGGGCTGCCCTTCCATTTCTAATATTTCCTTGCTTCTTTTCTCAAATCTAACATCAGAAATGGACTCAAAATGCCAAAAAATCTTGGTCTGTGAAATTTGAGCTCCAGAAACTGAGGTTTGAGAGCTGATTGGAGCAGAATTCTCTCCCTGGAGCCGCTACAAATTTTTATAGATTTAGACATTTTCAGCCACTTCCAAGCCACAAAACTTATATATTTGAACTCCTCACACCTCAAGCTTTCTTTTGATACCATCCGATCGTCAATCTGCCGCCATCGGAAATTTTTCGGTCACCAGAATCCGGCGACCAATGATCAAGTGTTTTGGACAAAATCTTCAGCTCATTAAATCCAGTCATCCGGTACAAACCACACTTCCTAGTTGTTTTAGATAGTGAAATATGAATTTATTTGTGAAGTTTAAATATATTTTTATTATTTAGGTGATTAATTAATTTAATTGAATTTCATAATTAATTGCTTAATTATTGGAGTTTATTGGAGATTATTTGGTAAATAATTGGATTTTATATTATTAAATGAGGGTGATTATTAGTTAATTTAGAATATTAATATATTACGTAATTAAATTAATAATCGATTATTATTAATTATGGAGTTATTTTATATGTTGATCAAGTGTATTATATATTTGGAGATCTGAATAGTATTGAATTATATTGAGATGAGTTAAAGTAATTATAGAAATTTATTTGGAAAAATTTGAAACATTTTTTGGATTAATATGAATTTTTAAAAGGAAAAATGGAAATAAATGGAGAAAAATAGTTATAGAGGAGGAAAAATAAGTGAAATAAAATATTATAAAAGAAAATAATATTGAAAATTTTTGGTTGCATTGGAAAGCATGTAGGGCGACCAGAGTCTCGAATTATGTATTGAATGCGCATAACAAGGTCTAACTCTAATATTAATTTTTGGTGTGCATGAGAGCAAAAATGATTGTAGAGCTTTATTTTTAATAGATCATAAATTAAGTATAGTTCTGTAGTTAATTAGAAATTATATGTTGTTCAGGAGTTACAGTAAAACCGATGCCAATGGCAGACTGGGAAAAAGAGCCAGCGAATATCGGCAAACGTTAGTTAAGGTCTGTACAATAATTTATAATTTTAACCATTAAATGCTTAAAGTATGATTTTAAATATGTTTTTATTCAAATTGATTTATATGATAAGTGTGAAATTTTCAATAACAATAATTTTTTTTAAATACTTGTTATGTCATGTTTTATGAAAGAAATTTTAGTATAGCATTTTTATACACTTTATTAAGATTTGATCGATATGATATTTTGAATAAGTATATGGAAATTGTATTTAATATTTTAGCTCATATATTAGCATAGACAACGTTCTAGCGAGTTATTGACATGTCAATATGGTTTATTGACCTGGTGGATTTTATGTGGTCAAATGATATGTTTTACGGCCTAGTGGATTTTTTGTAGTCATATGATACGTATAGTCAGTCCGGTGGGTTTCCTAAGACTGAGCAAAATGATTTATTTACATTATGTTCCTCTTATCTGGTGGATTTTCTAGGATCATGAGATGATATGTATCCCTCGTTTCCCTGAGGTTAGTCTATAGTGATTTAATATATGGGCATGATAAGAAATTTTTATGAGAATACAATAACATTAATGAAATGAAATTTATATGATATTATGGTTTGATCTTGATTAATGAATTTATAATTGTTGTTGCCTATGAATGACTGTTATTGTAAATTATTATACCACTGAGTTGTATAACTCAGCGCAGAAATTTGTTTTCCCTCGCGTAAATTTGAAGTGAAGATAGAGCGACAAGTTTTGTAAGTATAATGTCGCTAAAAGTGAGCATCATAGTATGAAGCTAAGCAGCAGTGGAAGTCACCACAAACGGGTTAGTTATTTTAAATCATATTTTACTATTTGGAATTAATTTTATGTAAATAAAATTTTACAAGTCATGTGGGATGTGTCATATATTGTATAAGTAAGTGTGAGAATTTTATATACCTACTGTTTATTAATAAATTTTAGTTTGTATGTATATTTCAAATTTTATTATTATTATTATTATTATTATTATTATTATTATTATTATTATTATTATTATTATTATTATTATTATTATTATTATTATTATTATTATTATTATTATTATTATTATTATTATTATTATTGTTATTATTATTATTATTATTATTACTACTACTACTAATACTACTATTACTATTATTATTATTATTATGTTTAAAAAAAATACTTATGGAATTGTAATACTCCTTATCTGTCTGGTATACAACAGTGTATACGGAGGGGTAAAGAGTGTTACAATTTTATTGGTATCAGAGCGTAATTTAGGAGGTTCTAGCTCAAAAAGGGGATAGAAATAGGAAATGCATGTACATGCATATGCTTTGGTTTTGAAAAGTGGTTTGAGTACAAAAATAAGTTGCTGCTGCTGCTTAATAATGTGGGCCACTGTTTTATTTTATAGGGTGATAGATTGTAATTGCAGAGAGTCAGAGAACAGACTCCTGAGGAAAATGAGTCATTATGACAAGATAGTGAGGAAACCTCTAAGTCTTATATACTGTTGAACATAGATGCTTCATATCCTCCCCGGCGATAAAGGGCAGCTGAGGGCAGTGCGTCTATTGGTAGGTCTAATAGGTCACATAGATTAGACAGATGAGATAGGAGAGATAGACATGCTCTGATTCCTGGTTCAGCCAGAGAAGAACTATTAGAGGATATGGCAGATATTCTATGACATTCTACCAGGCTAGTCACTACAGAGATGAGGTTTGAAAGGCTTCGGAAATTGGGAGCTACAGATTTTTACGGCTGCAATGAGGATGATGCAACTGCTGCTAAGTACTGGCTGGAGAGGACAGATAGAGTTTTTTTTGATAGATGGATTGCACACCTAGGCAACAATATAAATATGTCGAGTCTCTACTGCAAGAGGGGACTTATATTTAGTAGAAGACTGTATTACAACACCCTCAGACACCCGACCGACCTTTCTGGAAATTCTTTTTGAAGCAGTTCAGGGAGAGGTACATTCCCTGGGCTTATACTGACCGCGAGAGGCATGAATTCTTGGATCTCAGACTAGGGGATATGACAGTAGAAGAGTATGAGAAATAGTACTCTCGCCCCAGTAAGTATGCAGGGGGTGTTATTACTAATGAGATTGATATATGTAAAAGGTTTAAGAAGGGATTACGACCCCCCATCAGGGCTAGACTAGTAGGATCATATATTAAGGAGTTTACTGCTTTAAGGATAGCTGCTAAGGCCATTGAGGAAGCTGTTGTTAAGGAGATGAAGACAGTATTTTAAAGCTACAGTAAGAAACCTTTATTTTCATAGGGTACAAGTTCTTCAGTCAGTAAGAATAACAAATTTTTTGGTAGCAGATTTCAAGGTGGATTTAGAGGTTCAAATGCACCAATATGGCGGGAACAACCTGCAAGATCAACACTATCAATTGCCAGTACCCCATGTTCAGTTGGGGGAAGATTTGTTACACACCCTCAGTGTCGATAGTGTGGTCGGTATCATAGTGGGGAGTGTCGGTCGATCATTAGGGCATGTTACCATTGTGGTGAGATAGGACATTTCAGGAGTCACTGTCCACTTTTGAGTCAGCCTATAAAGACTGCAAGTGAGAGACCTAACCAGACACAGGGATCTACTCCTTCCAGAGGTAGAGGCAGAGGTCAGAGTCGATATGGTAGGACAGGGACAATATAGATTGGATCTGAGACAGTAGATAGATCAGGAGGTAGTCATACATCACCTGTCAGAGCTTATGCTATCAGAGCTCGAGATGAGCAGGATGCTCCTGATGTGATTGTGGGTAAATTTTCTTTACTTGACTTAGATGTTTATGCTTTGATAGATCTAGGTTCTACACACTCTTACATATGCACTACACAACTAATTGGGGGTGATTTAGCAACTGAGACTTTAAAGTATGATATAGTAGTGACCAATCCCCTGGGTCACAGTGCCAGGGTTAACATAGTGCACCGACAGCTACCCTTGGTGAGTCAGGGTGAGCTATATCCAGTATATTTGATTGAGCTTCCATTCCATTAGTACGATGTCATACTAGGCATGGATTGGTTAACTCACCACGGAGCTATAATTGATTGTGCAGCTCGGAAGGTTATTTTTAGAAAGTATGGAGTTAAGGATCAGATAATACATGATGTTCAGAGAAAGATGTCATCTAGTGTAATTTCAATTATGAAGGCCTATAGATTGATTAAGAAAGGCAATGAAGCTTATTTAGCATATGTGGTGGATGCCAAAAAGGCAAGTCCGAGGCTTTAGGATATTCCTACAGTTTGTGAGTTTTTTGATATTTTTCTGAGGATTTGCTAGGATTGCCTCTGGATAGGGAAATAAAATTTTTCATTGAATTGTTGCCCAGTACTGCACCTATATCCATTACACTGTATCGAATGGCACCAACTGAGCTGAAAGAGTTGAAAGTGAAGTTGCAAGAATTGTTGGACAAGGGGTTCATTAGACCTAGTGTGTCACATTGGGATGCGCCTGTATTGTTCGTGAAGAAGAAGGATGGAACCCTATGGCTATGCATTGATTATAAGCAATTAAATAAGGTAACAATGAAGAATAGATATCCACTACCACGTATAAATGACTTGTTTGATCAGCTAAAAGGTGTAGGGGTATTCTCCAAAATTGATTTGAGATCAGGGTATCGTCAGCTGAAGATTAAGACTAAGGATGTGCCCAAGACTGCCTTTAGGACTCTGTATGGCCACTACGAGTTCCTAATAATGTCATTTGGTTTAACAAACGCACTGACAACATTTATGGATTTGATGAATCGAGTCTTTAGACCTTACTTGGATAAATTTATTGTGGTTTTTATTGACAATATTTTGATATACTTTAGAGATCGAGAGAAACATGATTGACATTTGAGGATTGTACTTCAGACTTTGAAAGAGAAACAGTTGTATACCAAGCTATCGATGTGTGAGTTTTGGCTTGAGGAAGTCAAATTTTTGGGTCACGTGGTATCAACAGATGGGATCAGAGTTGACCCTGGTAAAAAAGAAGTTATTCTTAATTGGAAGCTGCTTCAAAATGTGACTGAAGTAAGGAGTTTCCTTAGGTTAGTAAGTTATTATCGATGTTTTGTAAAAGGTTTTTCATCGATAGCTACTCCCATGACTCGGTTACTTTGTAAAGATGTGAAGTTTGAGTGGACAGACAAATGTCAGGCCAGTTTTGTTCGGTTAAAGGAAATGTTGATAGATGCACCAGTTCTGACACAACCCACTCCCAATAAGGAATTTGTGGTATACAGTGATGCTTTTTTGAATGGTTTAGGTTATGTACTAATGCAAGAGGGTAAAGTAATAGCATATGCTTCCAAACAGTTGGAGCTTCATGAGAATCATTATCCTATTCATGATATGGAGCTAGCAACTATTGTTTTCGCTTTGAAAATTTGGAGACACTATTTGTATGGAGAAAAGTATTATATCTATACATATTATAAGAGTTTAAAATATTTACCCTCACAGAAAAAGTTGAATCTTCAACAGAGATGATGGTTGGAGCTTATTAAAGACTATGACTGTATCATTGACTATCAGCTTGGAAAGGCTAATGTTGTGGCCGATGCTTTGAGTTGAAAGACTCTAGCAGAATTACGGATTCTACTCACATTAATTCAGCGAATTAAAGAAGCTTAGAAATGGGATCCTAGGCTTGTGAGGGTTGGCGAAGTTGTTTCTAAAGGGGAGAGGCCTGAGCATTCCATGGAAGCATATGGTAGTATTCATTTCAAAGGTAGATTATGTGTGCCTGATATGCCAGAGTTGAAGCAAAAGATTCTAAAGGAGGCACACGAGTCAATTTATGGTATGCAACCTAGCAGTAACAAGATGTATTAAGATTTGAAGCCTTACTATTGGTGGTCGGGTATGAAGAAAGACATTACAGAGTTTACTACTAGATGTCTAACATGTAAGCAGGTGAAAGCGGAACACCAATTGCCATCAGGGTTACTGCAACCTATTGCCATATCGGAATGGAAATGGGAAAGAGTCACCATGAATTTTGTGTCAGAACTACCATTGACTCAGAGAAAACATAATCCAGTATGGGTGACTATCGATAGATTGACAAAGTATGCACACTTCTTGCCAGTTAGAATGGACTATTCATTAGATCGGTTGGTAGAATTGTATGTACAAGAGATAGTTTGGCTACATGGAGTGTCACTATCTATTATTTCTGATCGAGATCCTAGGTTTACATCCCACTTTTGGAAGAGTCTTCAGGGATCATTGGGTACTCATCTCCACTTTAGTACATCTTTCCATCCACATACTGATGGTCAATCGAAATGGGTGATCCAATTGTTAGAAGATATGCTTCGAAGCTGTGTGATTGAGTTTATAGGAAGTTGGGATAGATTCTTGCCACTGATGGAATTTGCATATAATAATAGTTATCAAACAAGTATCGACATGGCTCCATATGAAGCACTATACGATAGAAAATGTAGAACTCCAGTTTGTTGGACTGGGCTTAGTGAACGAAAGATATTGGGACTTGATTTAGTTCAGCAGATAGAGGAGAAGATCAAGATTATAAAGGATAGGCTCAAAATAGCCAAAGATAGACAAAAGTCTTATGTAGACTTGAAACGTAGGGACATCGAGTATGAAGTTGGTGACAAAGTGTTCCTAAAAGTATCTCACTAAAAGAAGGTATTACGGTTTGGAAGAAAAGGCAAGTTGAGTCCCATATTTATTAGGCCTTTGAAGTGACAGAACGAATGGGACCAGTAGCCTATATGTTAGCTTTACCTCCTGAACTGGAGAAGAATCATAATGTGTTTCATGTATCGATGCTCAGAAGGTATAGATCGGATTTGTCCCATGTCATTCAAGTAGAACAAATCGAGGTGCAACAAAAATTATCTTTTGAAGAGGAGCCTATAGCTATTCTGGAAAGGGAAGTGAAGCAACTACAGAATAAGTAGGTACCTCTAGTAAAAGTCCTATGGCAAAGACATTCAGCTGAAAAGGTGACATGGAAAAGTGAATAAATAATGAGGAGTCAACATCCTTAATTGTTTAGTAATAACCTATTAGGTATGATTTTCGGGATGAAATCTTTTAATGGGGGGAGAATGTAACACGCCATATTTTTTAATTTTGCTTAATTAAGATTTTTTTTAATTTATTTTGTGACTTAATAATTTTATCTGAGTAAAATTTTATTCAAAATTAGAAATTTATAGAAAATTACAAAATTGCCCCTGAGTATGTACGTATATATATATTTAAAGTTATAAAATTCATTTTCTCTCTCATTCTCTCTACATCATCACCATCTTCATTCATCAACTAAACGACATCCGATCTTCGCCAAATTCAAACTAAAAGTAGTTCTCTACGTCTTTATCACTCTAGCGATATCTGATTTTCTAAAAATTGACCGGATTTTCAGGATCAGAGAAGAAAAAGTCATATTTCAGGGATGCCCTTCCATTTCTCATATTTCTCGGCTTCTTTTCTCAAATCTAACATAAAAAATGGACTCATGACATCGAAAAATCTTGGTCTGTGTAATTTGAGTTCCGAAAACTACGGTTTGAGGGCTGATCGGAGTCGGATTCTCTCGCCGGAGCCGCCACAAATTTTTGTAGATCTAGAAATTTTCAAGCCACGAAACTTATATATTTGGACTCCTCACACCTCAAGCTTTCTTTTGGTATCATTCGATCATCAATCTGCCGTTATCAAAAAAATTTCGGTCACCGAAGTTCAACAACTATTGATCAGGTATTTTGGACAGAATCTTCAGCTCATTAAACCGAGTCATCTGGTACAAACCACATCTACTAGTTATTTTTAGATAGTGAGACATGAATTTATTTGTGAAGTTTAAATATATTTTTATTATTTAGGTGATAAATTAATTTAATTGAATTGCATGATTAATTGCATAATTATTGGAGTTTATTAGAGATAATTTGGTAAATAATTGGATTTTATATTATTAAATGGAGGTGGTTATCAATTAAGTTAGAATATTAATATATTAAGCAATTAAATTAATAATCGAGAATTATTAATTATGGAGTTATTTTATATGTTGATCAGGTGCATTATATATTTGGAGATCCGAATAATATTGAATTATATTGAGATGAGTTAAAGTAATTATAGAAATTTATGTGGAAAATTTTGAAACGTTTTTTGGATTAATATGAATTTTTAAGAGGAAAAATGGAAATAAATGGAGAAAAATAATTATAGAGGAGGAAAAATAAGTGAAATAAAATATTATAAAAGAAAATAATATTAAAAGTTTTTGGTCGCGTTGGAAAGCTTGTAGGGCGACCGGAGCCTCGAATTATGTGTTGAATGCGTATAATGAGGTGTGACTCTAATATTAATTTTCGGTATGCTTGAAAGCGAAAAATGATTGTAGAGATTTATTTTTAATAGATCGTAAATTAAGTATAATTCTGTAGTTAATTATAAATTATATGTTGTTAAGGAATGGCATTAGAACCAGTGCCAAGGGTCTACCGAGGAAAAGAGACGGTGAATATTAGCAAGCATTAGTTAGGGTTCGTACAGTAATTTATAATTTTAGTCATTAAATGCTTAAAATATGATTTTAAATAGGTTTTTATTCAAATTGATTTATATGATAAGTGTGGAATTTTTTATAACAAGAAAATATTTTTAAATACTTATTATGACATGTTTTATGAAAGAAATTTTAGTATAGCCTTTTTATATGCTTTATTAAAAATTTGATTGATATGATATTTTGAATAAATATATGGAAGTTGTATTTGATATTTTAGCCAATATATTGACATGTCAATAGGGAGTATTTAAAAATAAACAACGTTCTAGGGAGTTATTGACATGTCAATAGGGTTTATTAGCCCAGTGGATTTTCTGTGGTCAAATGATATGTTTTACGACCCGGTGATGGTTGTATAATGCATATAGTTGGTCCGGTCGATTTCTTGGAACCGAGCAAAATAATTTATTTACATTATGTTCCTTTGATCTGATGGGTTTCCTGGGATCATGAGATGATATGTACCTCTCGTTTCCCTGAGGTTAGTCTATGATAATTTAATATATGGGCATGACAAAAATAAATTTATGAGAATATAATAACATTAATGTAATGAATTTTATATGATATGATGATTTTATCTTGATAAATGAATTTATAATTGTTGTTGCCTATGAATGACTATTATTATAAATTATTGTACCACTGAGTTGTGTAACGTAATGCCGGAGTTTATTTTTCTCTCGTGTAGATTTGAAGTGAAGATAAAACGACAAGTTTTGTAAGTATAATGTTGCTAAAAATGAGCCTCACAGTATGAAGCCAAGCAACAGTAGAAGTCATCCCGAGCAGGTTGGTTATTTTAAATCATATTTTACTATCTGGAATTAATTTTATGTAAATAAAATTTTAAAAGTTATGTGGGACATGTCATATATTGTATAACTGGGTGTGAAAGTGTGATGATTTTATATACTTACTGCTTATTAATAAATTTTAGTTTGTATGTATATTTCAAAATTTTTTTTTATTATTATTTTTTTTAAATATTTACGGAACTGTAATACCCTTTATCTGTCTAGTATACAATGGTGTATATGGAGAGGTAATTGGTGTTACAGGTATGCGCATATAAGTGTCATAATCAGTATTAATATGTAAGTGATATCACCACATTAATATGTGTCATTACTAGTATAAATATATGTGTCATCACTGTCATTAATATGAATGTTATCATCGATATTAATAGACTATTGATTGACGTGTCAAACTATCCAAAACTATAGTTCTAGATTAGAAATTCTATGGCTTATTTAATATCATTATAAAATCAACTCGTTTACTTCATATATTTCATGGGTCTAATAGGTCAATTAATTATATAATTACTAATAAAAATTTTATTTGCATAATATAACAAAGTCCATATTGTTTTACATATTAAATTTCTCAATTCATATTCTGCCATATTACTCGCAGATTTTATGTTATGTATTGGATCTCAAATTTGGACATGTTACCATTCAAATTCAATTATAATATCTTCCAAAGAATTATAGTTATGAATCTTAGTTTTAATATGCAATTTGAATCACTTAATTCTGATATCTTTGGAGTTAAGTTATACTCATTTTATTATTGACTAATCATAAAAATTCTCTCCAGATTTTTCATTGACAGTTTTCTGATCATAGTTTGGAAATCAAATTAAGCATAGTTTCAGTTCAATTTGGATTTCCTGGTCTTCATAATTTTATTCCCATATCTTAAGTTTCAAACCCAATAAAAAACACACTCATCTGAATTCCAAAACTTAAGTTATAACAATTTATATATAGACTGCTCCATATAAATCCAGCAATAACACACAATTAACATAATTCAATTTTTACTAAATTCATGCAAAAATCACAAAGTCAAATTCATTATAATTTCAACTAACATTTCAAAAATTTAAATCGTGCAAACACATAAACATTTATATGATATTATTTTAAGTTATGCACATAGATAAATCTTTATACTTCTTCCTTTCTGTTCACTTCTCTTTCTCTTTTCCTTTGCTTTTTTTTAGTTTGTTCCTTGTCCACTTGAGCTCCTCCTAAACACATAGAAACATCATAAAAAACCTCTCTTTCATCACATGCCTCTAAACCCTATTTTCTCTCTCTTAAACCCTAAACTCTCTCCTAAAAAACATTCTCCAAATGAGTTTTAAACACTACATTTCTTTAGTGAAAAACATAGAAAAGAAGAAAAATTACATTGCCTTCACTTTCTTGCTTCTATCGATAAAATTATAAGCTTTCTCTCTCCTTTTTTCTTGCTATCTTCCACTTCCTTTTTGCTCTCTTAAACTTTATCAACCTTTGTTGTACAAGAAAATGGTCTTATCTTATTTTTATCTCTCTACTTTCTCTCTTTCTATCTCTAGAACCAAGCTTTGGCTATGAAGGAACATGGAGAATGTGGGTCTAGTTGTGAAGTGCATAACAACAAGTGAAAAGGGATGATAAGGAAGAAGGAAAGAAGAAGAAAAGAGAAAGAGATGAAAGTCTTCACTGGGTCCCACACTAAGACTTATTACTTGTATATTTTGATAAATTAACATGCTAATATCTCTTTTAATTGTGGTGGCTAGACAACTTAAAAAATCATGTCCATAATATGTATTTAATTGGTAAATAACTCACTTGATCCTCCCATTTTCGGTAAATTGTAAATTTATCCCAAAATTTTTCAAATTTTGCATTTTAGTATGTTAACATAATTTAACTTCTTTAAACACTTTAAATATTTTATTAGACATTTTTTATAATTATTTATCATTATTTTTATTATTCTCCAGTTAAAATCTGAATTTAGACTATGGTCAGTCTGACGCATCAACTCAGTGATACACTCGACTTGTTATCTAAATTAGCAGATATAACAAACCGAAAACTGGAATTTTCTCTCTCCAAAAGCAAACATTTTGGTGAACAATTAGTTTGAACCTATTATCTAAATTAGTGATTAATTATGCTATAATAACTCATATTAATTCTTGAATTTGGACTTTTAATTGAAAGCTATTTATAAAGATGCATTCCCACTTCAATTAGAAGTAACATTACAAAATTCTCTTTTGGAATGCTTCCTAACTTATATTGTAACACCCACAAGTTAGGACCTAGGAATAATGTGTTAATAAAGGTATATAAAAAGTGTATGGGATATATATAATGGTTATGGATTTTGGAAACATGAAATATAATTAAAACGATATGAAAAAGTGAAATTTTCATTGTTTATGCCCGTGACATATGTAATCACGGTAGTGAATGTCATGAAATTCAGTTTCTAAAACTGAAAATCTTCACGACTATGACACAAGTGTTCATGCTCGTGAAACCCTACAGTTTAAATTGAGTAGTTTCGTATTTTTTACAGAAACTCACAAAAATCCAATCTCAAACCCTAGCCACTAGACCTCTGAATCCTCAGAGCCAATTCTCCCTCATTTCCTTTCAATTATGATTTATAAAATACAAACTCCCAACATAGAAAGAGATTAAAAATGGATTGAAAATAAGGTTTTTGGTATAGATATTGAAATCTGAACCAAGGGGATTAGAACAAGTTATAAACCTTTGAACCTATTCTGGAATATGCAAAATAAAGGTAAGGTACCTTGTTTTTCCTTAATCTTTCAATGTTTCGTCTCATTTTCAATAGAGGGATGATGTTTAAAGGGTTTAACTTAAGTTTCTATATTGTGAATGGATTAGATATGTAATGGCCACTAATTAGAGTCTAGTTAGAATAAGTGTATGATATGCATAAAAACTATATGATTGACATTAGAGATTAAACTAAATTGAGTAAATTATTAAATAAGAAATAAAAATGAACTAAATAGATTGATAAAATTAATTTGGTTAGACATATCATAATGAAATTGCAGTTTAATAAAAGCTAGTTGAATTTGGTACATGTAAAAATAAATAAATAAATAAATAAATAAAATAGAATAAGTAAAAAAAAAAAAAAAGGATAGGGGGCCGAATGTGGTTTTATGGGAGGGGGGAGTGTATTTGAGTTAATGGCATTTTCCCGAAGCATTTCGTTGCTTACTACGCCATTCCTCCTCTCTAGATGCCTAAGTATCCACCGTAAGCCTTTCCTCGTTTGAACCTCACCCTTATTACCATATTAAAACCAATCTTATCTCCATTCTTCTTCTTCTTCTTCCTCAAACCACCAGCCTCCATTTCTTTATTATCTCCTTCATGATTTTCAAGAAGTTCACTCCAAATAGATTTGTTCTTGGTAAGTAATCCTCTCTCAATCATTCTTGTGTTTTTAGAGTATTAGGACTGCATAGTATCAATCTTTTGAACTCTATTTGTGAGGGAGTTATCAATCGAATTTTAAGAAGTATAAAACATGAAAGTTGTTCATATATGTGTTATTTATATGTCTGTTAAATTTCATGAAATTAGTTTGGGTACAGAAAGAGATAAACTTGTTTGAGTAAAAATGGTTCAGGGAAATGTGTCAACAAAATAACCTACAGTTTTTATTTAATTTGATTATCTTAATGGCTGAATCTAATGTTTTTCAAATATAAAAGTTATAGATCTATGTGTTATTTAGGTCTCTGCCAAATTTAGTATAAATATCTCTTGTGTAGGTTGACTTATAGTGAAATGAACTATAGCTATTCCTTGATTGAGTTGTGTTCTGGTACCTGTACAGCTCCAGTAAATTTGTGTTCCTTTTTGAGTTTCTTAAAATCGAATTAGCCAAAGTTCAAAATATGAAAATTTTATTTCCATGTCTTATCTAAGTTCCTATGAAAGTATCACCTTAAAATTTCATTTATTGTGTGAGTTATGAGCTGAACAATTGAACTTGTCGGGTTGGTACTTTATGCTAAACTAGTTATAGATTATCTAGTGTTTGAGGACCTTAGAAATAGAATTTGGAAAAGTGGTAAATATAAAAAAATGTTCCAAATTACCTTTTATAAACGTGTAGAAATTTTATTCATAAATAAAGCTACACATTGAAAGATATGAATTTTTAAATATGGTACCCAAAACTGCCTAAGGGGCAGCAAATAGAGCAATATAATGGTTCAAAAATCTGAAATTTTAGTATGTTTTATTCTTATATGTTAAATTTAATTAGGAATAGGAATCATATTAATTGGATAAGTGTATAAAAAGTTATAGAGCCAATAGTCTTAAGAGGTCATGTTCCAACTTAAAAAAATTAAAATTAATTATAGTAATTTATTTAAACTATATCAAGAATGAGTATTTTAACAAATTATTAACTATCATATTTTCAAATTAGGCTCTCAACAAAAGGGAGAACAACAAAAGTGAACAAGCTCTGAGTTTAATTTTAGAAAAGAAAAATGCTATCGAGATTTATACATATATGTATTTTGTTTTACCCTTATGCATGATTGTGTGTGCATGACATAAATTATATGTCACAATGATGAAATTATATATTATGGCATGCTTTAAAATTATAAAAATGTTATTAACTATAAACTTAACATTATGCTAATATTTGATAAAATATCAAGCTATTACATGGTTTTGAAATAAATTGTGAGTATATGATTGTGTTAATATGAAATGAGTATTGGTTATAGAAACAAGTAATTAATAGTGTTAATTGCCCATTTCTCTACCTGAGGACTAACATAGGATAGATGGTGCACCATTATAGGGTAGTTACGCTACCGATATGGATATGATTTAGGGACATGGTGGTTTAAGCTCTGGGAGCGCCCTTAACTTGAGATTATAGTGAGTATGGTGGCTTAAGCTCCGTGAACGCCCCTATTTTATACCCCATATCCGGATAGTCCGGGAAAAAGATTTGGGCTGATACTAATTAAAGACTATGGAATGAAATGTGGAAAATTTATTATTGACATAAGTGACAAAACATGAAATGCTTACATGAGGTAGTGAGAATTTAATTATTGAATATGGTTATTATGTTTATACTATTATGTGATGTGGTTATTTCTTTTATATGACAAATATGCAATAAAAATTCAGTGTGTCGTGATTTATTTGAGACATGCATTTGTGTGACTGCTTGGGAAAAACTTAATGCCTATATGTACCACTAAGCTAGAGATAGCTTAGCGTGGATTCTTCTCACGTAGGAATTGGAACTGTATATGGTAGAAAGTGAAGTTGGTCAGGAAGGAAATTCAATCTCATATCAGAAGAGGCACAAAAGACTTAGTTAGAGGGTTGATTACTAATTACTTTTCTTTTTGATTTTGGACGAGACATATGGGTTTTGGTAGACATGTCATGTATTTGGTTCAGGAGAATGTCTTATATTTTGATATTATACTGTAAGTAGTCATGTGTGAGGCTAGTACGCCATAAATGATCAGTTATATAACTTAATCAACTACCATAAATATATGTGATATGGTGATATATATATATATATATATATATATATTGATAATTAGAACGATAAGCCAAATCCAATATAAATAAATGGATTATTTTAGTTTAAACGATAGAAAACCTTAGTCGAACAGATTTATCGAGTTAAACTTATAGCATCTTTCTTACATATATGAGATTATCCCTAATATATAAGTGGGGCATCACAAGATACATAGAATGGCAGAACTAGAATGTAATGTGGTCTCTAATTTCGTATTAGGGACTGATGTTAAAGGTGGACACAACCACTAGAGGCAGTAGACACAAGAGGGTTGAGTTTTAGGGTTCTAACAATTCTGTTTTGTATGCATTTTAATTCACAACTTGGTATGCTTGTATGCTTAATGATATAATTGGTGTGTTAATTGGCCTATATGGTATTACTAGAATTGCTGGAAATTTGTATGTCATTCTATTTTTATTAGTGAAAGTATAAATACAACATATTTATTACTTCCAAAGTTTAGAAAATAAGAGAAAAACAAGGTGAAAAACGTGCATTCAATTTTCTAATCTTGTATAGCTTTGTGCATTTAATTTATTTTACCATTTTTATTGTAAGGACCATAATTGCTCAGAATTGTTGAGCTTTTTGGTTGGCGAGTGTTTCATTCTTGTAATCAATTATTTAAAAATGAGTTTGAGTGAGTTGGGTTGTGAGTGAAATATTTGTAAGGGTTGTTATGTGAGCCATAAAAATACAAGGATTTAGTTGTTGTGTTAGCCATTAAAACACAAGAATTTTTCTGTGTTAAATGTTAACCAAGAGAGAAACACCATAGTTAGGAGTGAGTTAGGAAAAACTCTGTTTGTAACACTTTGTGTGTTTGTAAAATACACAATTGAGATTGGGGAGAGCAGTATGGTTTGTTAATATCCGAACATTTATAAATCTTGTGTGCCGAATTTCTCTCTCTCTCATAAATTGTTCTTTGGTAAAATTGCCTTAAGTGCCAACCAATTCAACCCCCTTTTTTGCTTATTGTTTTGGGCTTTGACACAATTGGTTTAAATAGAAGCCTTTTCACTCAAATCAAAAGAATTAATGCTAGTAAGGTAACCTTTGAAAATAATGTCAAAGGTAAGGTAATTGACATTGACACAATTGGTTTAAATAATGTCTCTTTAATTGAAATTTGTTTACTAATTAATGGTTTAAAGCATAATTTATTAAGTGTAAGTCAATTATGTGATAAGAGAAATCAAACTACCTTTACCTTTAACGAATGTCTTGTGACCACCTCAAATGTGTCATGAGATGTTCAAAGGAGATAGAGACGACAATACTTACATAAATATATTTACACAAGCTATCTAACCTTTCTTCTAAGTGTCTTATGACAATTATCAATAAATATTGGCTGTGGCATAGAAGGTTTGGTCATGCAAGCATGAATTTAATTCAAAACCTTTACAAATGAAAGCTGGTGGATGGACTTTCAAAAGTCAAATTTGCAAAGGATAAGACATGTAAACCATGTCAAAGAGAAAAACAATACAAAACATCAGTCAAGTCAAAAAGTGTAGTAAGTACCTTTAGACTTTTACAACTTTTGCACTTAGATCTTTTTGGACCTACTAGAACTGCTAGTTTAGGAGGTAAACACTATACTTTTGTCATTATTGATGATTACTCTAGATTTACTTGGATAATTTTCTTAGCTCAAAAGAGTAATGCCTTTGAATTCTTTAAAAACTTTGCCAAACGAATTCAAAATAAAAAAGGATATTTTATTTCCAAAATAAAAAGTGATCATGGAAAAGATTTTGAAAATGAAAATTTTTGTTTAGAATATGGTATCTCTCATAATTTTTAAACTCCTAGAACTCCTCAACAAAATGGGTTTGTTGAAAGGAAAAATAGAACTCTATTGAAATGGCTAGAACAATGTTCGATGAGTATGGTTTGTCAACCTACTTTAATGTCAAAGCCACTAATACCTCATGTTACATTTCTAACCGAGTTTTCAAAAGACCAATTTTAAATAAAACTTCTTTTGAGCTATGCAATGGAAGAAAACCCTTTATCTCATACTTTAGAGTATTTAGATAAAAGTGTTTTATATTAAATACCAAGGATAACCTTGAAAATTTTGCCTCTAAATCCAATGAAGGTATTTTCTTAGGATACTCCATAACTAGCAAAGCTTATAGAGTCTTCAATAAAATATCATTA
This sequence comes from Triadica sebifera, assembly GCA_023653625.1. Taxonomy (NCBI): domain Eukaryota; kingdom Viridiplantae; phylum Streptophyta; class Magnoliopsida; order Malpighiales; family Euphorbiaceae; genus Triadica; species Triadica sebifera. Next base: position 9,537,969 of record CM042900.1, read on the forward strand.
ATTGTAGAATAGTCTATGCATGTTGCTTTTGATGAATCTAGTAAACTTGAATCTTGTGAAAGGTAGTGCTCTTGATGATATTATAGGTAATATGGATAAGCTTGGTCATGATCATGAAGAGGATGGTGAAACCTCAAAGAGAAATGATAATGGTGATCAAGAAGAAAAACAACAAGAGGAGCATCAAGATAATCTACTACCTCAAGCTCATGAGTAAGACACTCAAGAGCTTCAAAAGGAATGGAAATTCATAAGAAACCATCCCATGGAGCAAATCATTTGTGATCCCACCAAGGGTGTAAGTACTAGATCCAACTTTAAGTTTTTAGATTCTAATCTAGCTTTTGTCTCTCAAATTGAGGTAAGAAATATTGATGAGGCTTTTAGTGATGAAAGTTGTGTGATTTCTATGCAAGAGAAACTCAACCAATTTGAAAGAAACAAGGTTTGGACCTTAGTTCCAAAACCTAAAGATTATCCCATCATTGGTAGTAAATGGATTTTCAGGAACAAGTTGGCTGAGCAAGGTCATATCGTTTGATTTTGAACATGTATCTCATACATGGCACAAAGATATTCAATAACTCCCAATAAATTTTTCCATAATTAGGCTAAAAATCTAAAAATTTCCCAAAAATTCTATTAAATATTTCTTGCATTCCAAAATTTATTTTCCACTTCTAAACACTCTAATTAACTTTATTATCTTCAATTTAAAGCAAAATTCCTCCAAAATAATTTTTGTAAAATTTAACCATAATTATGGAAATTCTCTAAAAATTCCACAAAATTTCCTAAAAGTTATTTTCATCAATTCTTCACTAAATCCATCATCCTCAAGCCTTATTCTATTCATTTCCTATTTTTATCTAATTGTTCAATATTCTTGCCATAAACCCTAATTTTTCATCAACCAAAATCAAACAACAACACACCACAACTCAAGGAATAAATATGACAATAATTAAACTAACAAAATTACATGGAGAAAGGAACAAAACTATCACCTTCTTCAAATGGGTATTTAGCTAAGCTTGATTTTCTTTTTGTCAAAATCCCATACTTTTACTCTTTTTATTCACACCAATACCACCTTAATCATTTTGATTATTGAATAAATATGATTTGAAGAAGAAAATTTGAAAAAATCAAGGAAATGGAGCTTGGAGTGGTTTGGCCATGGAGGAGAGCAAGGAAAAAGAAGGAATTTGCTATTTTTGTGGGAAACTCTAATTAATTTCCTATATATACCCCAATTAATTTAATTAATCCCAATTAATTCCTTAATCAATCCCCTCATTGGCCAATAACACAATTAATTATCCCCTAATATTGACACATGACCTAATCAAAATTTAATTAATGTTGACTTAACAAATTTTCAACCAATCACAATTTTTCCTTCATTTCAATTCATAATTAAATTTAATTCTCCAAAATTCAACCTCTAAACAACTAAATTCCATCAAATTAAATATTCCAAAAATTATAAAATAATTTTCTTTTCAAAACGGTCTCTTCGATTTTGCGAAACGACCACCAGTGAGAAAATCGCATTTTTACAGTTTAATCATTTTTCTTAATTTGACCCGTAAAAATTCATCTGTCGCCCGATTTCTAATTTATCAGTTTTAAAAATTTTAAAATTAAATTTCAATCACATCAACTCTATTACGATCGTAAACATATCTCTTTAACTCCCGATTTGAAAATTTATGATGTAAACTTGCACTAAGGATTATAGTTCTACAATCCAAGCCCTTAACCTTAAAATCTCACATTATAACTCCACATATAGCCTTAAAATAATATTTTACATATTTCGGTGTGCTTAAATTATAATTTCACTATTGAGCGAAAAACCCAAATTTTGACCAGGGCTAACACGAAATTGCATTGTTTCATCTGATAAAATTCCTATTTATATTATCATATTAATATAATTAAATTTATATATTTATCCATATTTAGACTCCGATCGTACGCTTCTATACTGCAGTATAAACGACCGCAATACACGTATACGGTCAGGGTCTAACCTGCAGATGTGACACTAAAACAAGCTCCAAGAGCTTGGTATGAGAGACTCAATGCATTTTTTTTAGAAAATAATTTTTCAAAAGGAAATGTAGACACTACTCTTTTCATTAAAAAGCACAAGCATGACATATTACTTATTCAAATTTAGGTTGATGATATTATCTTTGAATTTTCTAATGAATTGCTTTGTCAAAAATTTGCTAAATGTATGACTAGAGAATTTGAAATGAGCATGATGGGAGAGCTCAAATTTTTCTTGGTCTTCAAATCAAACAAAGCAAAAATGACATCTTCATCAACCAATCCAAGTACACCAAAGAGCTATTAAAGAAATTTGGAATGGAATGATGTAATAGTGTCAAGACTCTAATGAGCACACCAACCAAATTGGACAAAGATGAGAAGGATAAGGCTATAGATGAAAAGTGTTATAGAGTTATGATTAGATCTATTTTATACTTTATCGCTTCTAGACCTGATATAATGTATAGTGTATGCTTATGTGTTAGATTTCAATAATGCCCTAAATAATCTCATTTGCATGCTATGAAAAGGATTTTAAAATATATACATGGCACAATGCACTTAGGCTTATGGTGTCCTAGAAACCCTTCATTTTATATCATTGAGTTTTCGGATACCCATTATGCTGGAAGTCTTCTAGATAGAAAAAGCACATATGGAACTTGTCACTTCATTGCTAAATGCTTATTTTCTTGATTTAGGAAGAAACAATTTTCGGTTGCCTTGTCCACTACTAAAGTAGAATATGTGGCAGCAGGTTGTTGTTGCACTCAAGTTCTTTAGATGAGACAATAATTCAATAATTATGGTCAAGAGATTAATCACATTCCCATCAAATGTGACAATATGAGTGTTATAAACCTTTCTAAAAATCTCATTCAACATTATAGGGGAAAACACATAAACATTAGGCATCATTTTATAAGAGATCATGTACAAAAATGGTGATGTTGTGTTATAATTTATTGACACAAATAATCAATTGGTTGATATTTTCACCAAACCTCTCAATGATGAAAGGTTTTTTTTTTTAATCAAAAGGGAGCTTGGTATGCTTGATGAGAGCACATTATCTTAAAATTATGTTTGAAGAATTATATTCACTTTGGTCAATTGTGTATCTTTGATGTTCAAATTGTAAACTTTGAGTAATACTTTTCATATATTTGATGATTTGCGTATTCAATTTGTAAGATGAGTAATTATTTGTCATGAAAAAGTATGTTTAATTTACTTAGGAAGAAAATGCATATCACATATTTTTGTTTGGATCATTTTTTATTTTTTACCATGTTTTAGGTCTTCATGCTCATAAGTAAAACTTCAAAGTCATGAAAATAGTAGCCAAAAATGGCAAAAGCGTTTTGATGTCATGTCTTGGGTCATGATTTGATGTCATGAGTATCCTTTTTCATGTGTGTGACTATTTTATATCACGGCCGTGAACTTAACATACTTCAAATGGTAGAGGCATTCACATCTTCGGCCACAAGATGGGTCACCATTTGGTCTTTCTATGAACACTATTATTCACACCTGTGAATATTCATCAATAGTCATGAATCGATCGATACATAACCTAAAATTTCACTATTTCTCTCATTTCTCTCTCTTCAAAAATACAAAAGCCGCATCCATTTCCCTCTTTCTAGACAAATCAGACCCTCCAAACATCCTTTCACCAAAAATCTTTGCCAGTTGCATCATCCATACATCAAAATCATCGATTTCATCCTATTTCTTCAAATCCTCTTTAAGTTTTTCAGGCGGTAATCAAACTTAAGACTCTTTTTTCCATCTCTTTTCGTTTTCATCAAGGATCTTGACCACCAATATGGCCTCTAAAGTCAGTTCCTCTAAAGGGAAGAAAAAGAGCACAACCCCAAAGATCTATGTCGACCATCTTTTGAATATTCTACCTTAGCACTTTCATCAGAAGCATGCTTCTCTCAAGAAGTGGCCCATTTTGTCCACCCAGACATTTGATTGGAGTTATGTTAAGACTCTCGGCTTTGAATCTGATATGAAAGTGTGGATTCAATAACGTGGATTGATGGAATTTATAGATATCTATAAGACCACGTTTAAGGAGCCAACCATGGAATTTCTGAGCATCTTACAAGTATCTTCTGTTGGTAAGATCTCCTTTTAGCTCTACAGGTAAGAGAATTCACTCACCACTTCAGAATTCGTGCAAATCTTCAAGCTACCACATGAGGGCTTGATCAATAAGAGTGAAGCAATGAATTTTAATCCCTATGCAGATTGGCATAACTTTGGTAGTGACTATAGCTGGGATGTCAAAAAGATGAAAAGCACTCACTTAAAGAACCCGGTACTTCGCTATATTCACCGGTTCCTAACTTACTCAATAATTGCCTAAAGAGATAGCAATGGGGTAGTCAGGAAATTAGAGTTTCTTCTATTTGATATGGCTCATAAAAATGAGCCGAGTCAATATGGTTTGCATCCCATCTTCAATCAATTGGCTCAAAGCCATCAGGTGACATTTTGGTAGGTGGCTACATTACTCATCTGGCAATTGAGCTCAACTTGACGGATCTTAGTGATCATAACTTCACCATCATCTCGGCATCCCATAAAGATTGGCTAGACATTGAATCCTTCATTAAGATGGGAGCTGTAGTGAGAATCCTCTTTCAGGATAACACCTACTATAGGTTTATCACCCCTGCAAGTGAAATTGCATAGAAATCAGAGGATTCAGAAGCTTTTAAAGCTGGCCTTCAAGGGCCACAACAGAGAAAGAGAGCTAGAGTCGAGCTTCCTCAAGCTACAACAGAAACACCAGTTGCCCCAACAGTTGGTGAAACATCTTGATCACAACCGGACATGGCTCAATAACTTATGGCACTTATCACTCCTTGTCTCGACTTGCTTTAAGCAAGCATGGATTCCTTTCAGCACTTCATTGATTAGAAGTTGGAGAATCTTAAGGACTTTATAGAATCGAGAGTTAATAGCCTCGAGGAAAAGGTAACTCGTCATTGCAAGTAAGTATCTGGCTTCAAGCCATGAGTTATCCTTTTTTGGTTTTAGATTCCTACTTTAGAATCATGTATTTAGGTTCATTAGAATCCTTAGTCATTAGGTAAATCTTCTTTATACTTAAACTTCTATATGTAATTTTTGTAATGAAATATAAGATTTGCCTTATACTATCTATTTTCTTCTCTTATATTTAATTTTTGTCACTTTTTGATTGTGCTAAAGGGGGAGAAAAAAATGCAATATGCTTAATATAACATATACTTAACATATATTTCACATATACTTAGCATAAATGTCATTTAACATAATTTATGCTTGAAATATACCTTCCATATACTTGGCATAAATGTTATGATCAAATGCTTTATTTGAATTTCTTTTGAAACTTTTTTTATAGTTCATATTTATTAAGCATCTTTTGAGGGAGAGAAATTCATTTATCCTTAAGCCACATATTGCAAAATTATTTGTCACCATAAAAAAGGGGGAGATTGTTGAACTTTGAGGGGTATTTCTGTCATTTTGATGATCATAAATAATTAGCCAATAAGGAATTTAACCATATTTTTATATTCTAAGTGTATTAGATAGGTTACATATTCCTAAGACCATGAATCAACTTGATTGAAGTTGTTTGAAGTTTAAAAGAATGAAAATCAGCAAAGGTTCATGCCTGTGAAGCAAATATTCATGCCAGTGAACATTGTCATGCCTGTGGTGAAGAATTACCACAACCATCAAAAGCACATTTTACACTCGTGACTCATAGGTAACGCCCGTGGAATAGTTAGTGCCAAAGACTGTTCGCTCAAACATTCCTACAATTAAGCATTGGACCGCCCTTGAAGCTCGATTAAGTCATGCTCGTGAAGAAATATGTTACGCCCGTGAAGAAATATGTCACGCTTGTGAAAGACTTCTCATTTCTCGATAGAACCATTCATGGCCAGGTTCTCTACTTCATTCACGATTACAAAAAACAGTCACTTGTGAAGATTAAGTCATGCCAGTAAAATTGGAAAGAAAAAGTTGTCAGACACAAATGGAAAAGCTGTTGAATGGGCATTTTTGCATTAAATGCATCCCAAATGGCTATTTTTGTTAAGGGAAGTATAAATACAACATATTTATTAATTCCAAAGGTTAGAAAATAAGAGAAAAACAAGTGAAAAATGTTCATTCAATTTTCTAATCTTGTATAGCTTTGTGCATTTAATTTATTTCACCATTCTTATTGTAAAAACCATAATTGCTCAGAATTGTTGAGTTTTTTGGTTGGTAAATGTTTCATTCTTGTAATTAATTACTCAAAAACGAGTTTGAGTGAGTTAGGTTGTGAGTGAAATATTTGTAGGGGTTATTATGTGAGCCATAAAAATACAAGGATTTAGTTGTTGTGTTAACTATTAAAACACAAGGGTTTTTCTGGGTTGCGTGTTAGCTAAGAGAGAAACACCATAGTTGGGAGTGAGCTAGGAAAAACTCAATTTGTAACACTTTATGTGTTAGTGAAATACCCAATTGAGATTGGTGAGAGGAGTAGAGTTTGTTAATACTCGAACCTCTATTAGTGATAAATCTTAGCTATGGCATAAAATGTAACATCCCTTACCCTTCCGTGTACCCATCCGTATACTGAACGGATAAGAGGTGCTACAGAAAATAATATATCTTTTCAAAAAATATTTCTTTAAATTTTAAAACATATCTAATATAAGAAACTTAAAGTATATAAAATATTTTATTTTGCACACACACCTTAATTACAATTTTATTTTTATATATACATACCATAATGAAATTTTTAAAACTTGTTTATATATATATATATATATATATATATATATATATATATATATATATATATATATATATATATATATATATATATATATATCCAAAATAAAATAAAATAAAAAGACCAACCTCCTCTAGATGGCTATCACTGCTACTGCTGTGCTCTATTTAGCGGATCCCAAGTCAGCATCTCTAGCTATAAGTCAGGATGTTCTCTGCTACTCCGGTAACCTACGCGAGAGAAAACAAACTCACAAACTGAGTATATAACTCAGTGGTGCAAAAATTCTTATAATAATAATCATTAAAATAAAACATATATTTAAAATAAAACCAATTCAAAATTTACATATTTTTCTGTAAATACCACAATATAATATTTTTATAATTCAATATATCGCTGAGTTCTTAATAATATATTTTTCATATACTCACATATTATAACATCCTTGACTTGCTCTTAGAGAATCAAATGGGTAATCATATTACATCTCAACTTAGGATCCACATAAATGCAAATCCAAATGTAATATGACTCAGTACACAGAAATGCACAAGACTGAAAAATGTATCAGGTGATCCACAGAAATACACCGGATCACTATATTTTATTGGTCCACAAAAATGCACAGGACCATAATTTTTACCCTATTAGTATGCCAACAATAACCTAGTTTACGTCTAGACTAACATGTAAGAAAAATTCACATATTCATAATTCACTTCATTTTTCAGAAAATGAATAAATATTCTTTCTATACCAAAATAATTATCATCATATAGAATTTTTAACATTTAAATTTTCTAGAATACAAAAAAATATTTTCAACTCAATAATTGCAAAAATTCCAATTTTTTTTACACAAAATATATTTATATGACTAATATTATAAGAGTAGTTGCACTAACCTTTTTATACTCTGTTATTGTCTGCTGACTATTTCCCCTTATCTTGGAATGACGTCTGACCCGACGTCGCGCCTAGAGATAAAAATTTTTAATTAGTTATTAAACCCCTTACGATATAAAATCTAACAAAAATTTAAATTTTTCGCTCTCACGGATATCAATATCTTATAATTAAAAATTTTCTCATTATGCGTTTTTAACGTATATATCACGATTTTTGTTGTCATTACTCCATCCGGTGCAACCAAAAATTCAAATATTAATTTTCTTTTACAATAATTAATTTTCTTTATTTTTCTTCCTCCAAAACTATTTTTTTCCATTTATTTCTTTTATTATTCCAATGTTCATTTCCAATTCAATAATTTTCATTAATTCAATAAATACTCTAAAAATTCCAAATAAATTTCTATCATCACTTTAACTCATTTTCTTTCATTTTGTATTATCAATTTCACTAAAAAAATATTCAACAACTCCCAATAAATTTTTTCATAATTAGGCTAAAAATCTAAAAATTCCTCAAAAATCTTATTAAATTTTTCTTTCATCCCAAAATTTATTTTCCACTTCTAAACACTCCATTTAACTCCATTATCTTCAATTTAAGGTAAAATTCTTCCAAAATAATTTTTCCAAAATTTAACCATAATTATGGAAATTCTCTAAAAATTCCATAAAAACTCCTAAAATTTATTTTCGTCAATTCTTCACTCAATCCAACATCCTCAAGCCTTATTCTCTTCATTTCCTATTTTTATCTAATTGTTCAAGATTTTTGCCATAAACCCTAATTTTCCCATCAACCAAATATCAACAAAATCACACCACAATTCAATAAATAATTATGGCATTAATCAAACCAACAAAATTACATGAAGAAAAGAGCAAAATCATCACCTTCTTCAAATGGGTATTTGGCTAAGTTTGATTTTCTTTTTTGTCAAAACTCCACCCTTTTTCTTTTTCACTTCACACTAATCTAACTTTAAATTTTTTAATTGTTGAATGATATGATTTGAAGAAGAAAAATTGAAGAACTCAAGGGATTTGGAGCTTGAAGGTTCTCGGCCATGGAGGAGAGAAGGAAGAAGATGGGAATTTGTGATTTTTTTGAACAATTTCTAATTAATTTACTATATATACCCCAATTAAATTAATTAATACTACTTAATTCCTTAATCAACCTCCTCATTGGCCAATAGCACAATTAATTATCTCTTAATATTGACACATGGCCCAATCACATAATTAATTTTGACTTAAAAATTTTCCAACCAATCATAATTTTTCTTCATAATAAATTTTAATTCTCCAAAATTCAACCTCCAAACAACTTAATTTCATCAAATTAAATATTCCAAAAATTATAAAATAATTTTCTCTTTGAAACGGTCTCTTCGATTTCGCAAAATGACTACTAGTGCAAAAATCGAGTTTTTACAGGTTAATCATTTTTTTTAATTTGACTTGTAAAAATTCATCCGCAGTCCGATTTCTAATTTATCAGTTTTAAAAATCTTAAAATTAAATTTTGATCACATCAACTCCATTGCGATCATGAACACATCTCTCTAGCTCTTGATCTAAAAAATCAGGCTGTAAACCTGTACTGATTATCAATTTTCTACAATTCAAACCCTTAACCTTAAAATCTCATCTTATAGCTCCAATTATAGCCTTAAAATAATATTTTTCATATTTTGGTATTCTTAAATTATAATTTCACTACCGAGTAAAAAATCCAAATTCCGACCCGGACTGTCGTCTCGATTTGCATGCATAATACGAAATTACATTGTTTCATTTGATAAAATTCCTATTCATTTTATCATATTAATATAATTAAATTTTTATGTATTTATCCGTATTTAGACTCTGATCGTACGCTTGTATACTGCAGTATAAACGACCGTAGTACACGTATACGGTCAGAGTCTAACTCGCGGATGTAACAATTCTCTCCCCCTTAAAAGATTTTGTCCACGAAATCATACCTAGTAAGTCATCACTAAATAGCTGAGGATGTTGGCTCCTCGTTATCTCCTCGCTTTCCCATGTCGCCTCTTCGGATGAAAAATATATTATTAAGAACTCAGCGATATATTGAATTATAAAAATATTATATTGTGGTATTTACAGAAAAACACGTAAATTTTGAATTGGTTTCATTTTAAATGTATGTTTTATTTTAATTATTATTATTATAAGAATTTTTGCACCATTGAGTTATATACTCAGCGCAAGAGTTTATTTTCTCTTGCATAGGTTACCGGAGTAGCAGAGAACGTCCTGACTTGTAGATAGAGACGCTGACTTGGGACCCACTAAATGGAGCACAGTAATAGCAGTGGTAGCCACCCAAAGCGGGCTGGTCTTTTTATTTTATTTTATTTTGGATATATATATATATATATATATATATATATATATATATATATATATATATATATATATATATGTAAACAAGTTTTTAAAATTTTATTATGGTATGTATATATAAAAATAAAATTGTAACACCCTTTACCCTTCCGTATACCTATCCGTATACTGGACGGATAAGAGGTGCTACAGAAAATAATGTATCTTTTCAAAAAATATTCTTTTAAATTTTAAAACATATCTAATATAAGAAACTTAAAGTATATAAAATTGTAAGTACTTTTAGACTTCTACAACTTTTGCATCTAGATCTTTTTAGACTTACTAAAATTGCTAGTTTATGAGGCAAACACTATGTTTTTATCATTGTTGATGATTATTTTCTTAGCTCATAAAAGTGATGCTTTTGAATTTTTTATAAATTTTGAGAAAAGAATTCAAAATAAAAAAAAAACTATTTTATTTCTAAAATAAGAAGCGATCATGGCAAAAGATTTGAAAATGAACATTTTGAAAACCTTCGTTTGGAATATGAGATTTCTCATAATTTTTTAACTCCTAGAACACCTCAACAAAACAGGGTTGTTGAAAGAAAAAGTAAAATATTGGTAGAGATGGCTAGAAAAATGCTCAATGAGTATAGTTTACCAACCTACTTTTGGGTCGAAGCCACCAATACCATGTGTTATATTTCTAGTCGTGTTTTCAAAAGGTCTATCTTAAATAAAATCTCTTTTGAGCTATGGAATAGAAGAAAACCCACAATCTCATACCTTAGAGGCAAGTGTTTTATATTGAATACTAAGGATAACCTTGGAAATTTTGCTTCTAAATCCGATGAAGGCTTCTTAGGATACTTCATAACTAGCAAGGCTTATAGAATCTTTAATAAAAGATAATTAGTTGTAGAAGAGTCTGTGCATGTTGTTTTTTATGAATCTAGCAAACTTGATCTTGGAAAATGTATTATTTTTTATGATGTTATAGGATCAATGGAAAAACTTGATCTTAATCATGTAGAGGATGGTGAAACCTCAAAAAAAGATGATAATGATGATCAAAAGGAGAATCACGAAGAGCATCAAAAGACAAAATTGCCTCAAGCTCAAGAGCAAGGCACCCAAGTGTTATCAAAGGAGTGGAAGTTCATAAGAAATCATCCCATAGAGCTAGTCATTGATGATCCCACCAAGGGTGTAAGTACTCGATCTCATTTTAACTTTTTAGATTCTAATATTGTTTTTGTTTCTCAACTGAGCCAAGTACTATTGAGGAGGCTTTTGGTGATGAGATTTAGGTTATTGCTATATAAGAGGAACTCAACCAATTTGAGAGAAATAAGGTTTGGACCTTAGTTTTAAGACCTAAGAATTACCCAATTATTGGTAGTAAATGGGTCTTTAGGAACAAGTTGGATGAGCAAGATCAAATCACTAGGAACAAAGCTAGATTGGTTGCCAATGGATATAACCAAGATGAAGGCATAGATTATGATGAGACCTATGCTCTGGTAGTAAAATTAGAAGCCATTAGGATTTTTTAGCATGAATTTTAAACTTTTTCAAATGGATGTTAAAAGTGCATTTCTAAATAGTTTTATAGAGAAGAAAGTTTATGTTGAGCAACCTCCTGGTTTTGAAAGTCACGCAATACCAAATCATGTGTTCAAACTCACTAAGGCCTTATACGGTTTAAAATAAGCTCCAAGAGCTTGGTGTGAAAGGTTTAGTGCATTTCTCTTAGAAAATAATTTTTTTTAAAAAAATAACATGTAGATACTACTCTTTTTATCAAAAAACACAAGCATAATGTTTTACTTGTTCAAATTTATATTGATGATATCATCTTTGGGTCTACTAATGAATTGTTTTGTCAAGAATTTGTTAAGTGTATAACTAGGGAGTTTGAAATGAGCATGATGGGAGAGCTCAAATTCTTCCTTTGTCTTCAAATCAAGCAAAGCAAAAATGGCATCTTCATCAACCAATCCAAGTTCACCAAAGAGTTGCAAGAAAAATCTAGAATGAAAGGACGCAAGAGTGCCAAAACTCAAATGAGTACATTAACAAAGTTGGACAAAGATGAGAAGGGTAAGACTATAGATGAAAAGCTCTATAGAGGTATGATCGGATCCCTTTTGTACCTTACCTCTTCTAGACCTGATATAATGTTTAGTGTATGCTTGTGTGCTAGATTTCAATCATGTCCTAAAGATCTCACTTGAATGTTGTGAAAATGATTTTAAAATATATTCATGGCACAATACAATTAGGCTTATGATATCCTAAGAACACTTCATTTCATATCATTGTTTCTTCGGATGCCGATTATGCCGGTAGTCTTCTACATAGAAAAATTGCATTTGGAACTTGTCACTTCATATGTGGCAGCAGGTTGTTGTTGCACTCAAGTTCTTTGGATGAGACAACAATGTAAGGACTATAGTTAAGCGACTGATCACATTCCCATCAAATGTGACAATAAAAGTACTATAAATTTTTCTAAAAATCTCACTCAACACTCTAGGAGCAAATACATAGACATTAGGCATCATTTTATAAGAGAGCATGTCCAAAATGGTGATGTTGTGTTAGAATTTATTGACACAACTAATCAATTGGCTAACATTTTCACCAAGCCTCTCAATGATGAAAGGTTTTGTTTTATAAAAAGGGACCTTGATATGCTTAATGGGAGTACTTTATCTTAAAAAAGGTTTTTAAAAGGCATACATTGCATTCATTATGCATTTTGATGTTTAATTATGGACCTTAAGTGTTATGTCATTATTTGATGATATACTGGTTCAAATTATGTGATACATGTATGTATGCCATGAAAAAATATTTTATTTGTTTAGAAAGATGTATAGTAGAACAAAAAATTCTTTTTGGATTTTTTTTATTTTCTATTTTTAAAACTTCACACTAGTGACTAGTTAGTCACAGCCTTGAACGTTGTTGAATCAAAATGTCCAGAACCATTCAAGTTTTAGTTCACACCTTTTGTCATGGTTTGAAACTGTGAATATCGTTATTCATGGCTATGAATATAATTCATAGTCATGACACCTATGAACCTTTCTTTTTAGATTCGTTCACGCCCTTAGTCACAGTCAATGTCATGATTGATCTTGCCCGTGAACATTAAGTATTCACGCCCGTAAACTTTCATTCATGGCTGTGAATCACATGATATAAAGTTTTTTTCACTGTTTCTCTCTCGATTTTCCCTCTCACCTCTCATGGACTATCTCAATTCTCCATGTTTTCGGCCAAATTTGACCTTCAAAACACCTATTCACACCAAATCGTTACCAATTTCACCCTCCAAACATCTCAAACACTGTTTTTACCAAATTTCTTCAAGGTTTAATTAGGTTTTTTGAGCCTTTTAATCTAAAAATCCTAGATTTTTTTTTTCAAATACAACTTCAATAATGGCATTCAAAGTCGGTTCTTTCTAGGGGAAGAAGAAGAGCATAGCCCTTAAACTCTACACAAACTATTTGCTCAATGTTTTACCTCGACACACTCATCAAAAGTACTCTACCTTCAAGAAATGATCCATTATATCTACAAGAACTTTAGACTAGAATTGTATTTAGGCACTGGGACTAGAATCTGACATGATAATTTGGCTTCAAAAATGTGGCATCTAAGAGTTTGTTGAGATCTACAAGCCCACATTCAAAGAGCCAACATTGGAGTTTCTCAGCACCCTATAAGTGTCTCCAGTGGACAAGGTTTCTTTCTAGCTTTGCAAATATGAAAAGACTCTCACAGCTGCTAAATTTGCAGAGATTTTCAAGTTGCCACACGAAGGTCTGATCGATGAAGTGAGGCAAAAGATTTTTACCCTTTTTCGGTATGGCATACTTTTGGTAGCAATTGTAGCTGGGATGTTAAGAAGACCAAGATTTTTGACATATTTTGTCTTAGCTCAAGGAGATGGCAATGACTCAATCCGAAAGTCTGAATTGTTACTATTTGAATGTGCTAGATCAAATCAACCAGTTGCCTTGTCTAGATGGTTTGATTCTCATCTCCAATCGATCACGATGAAACTTTTGGGTGACATCCTGATTAGAAGCTACGTCATTCATTTCGTTGTGGAGCTAGGACTTTTGGATCTTAACGATCACATCTATACCATCATCCTAACTTCCTCTAGAGATCGATTTGGCATCAAATCCTTTATCAAGATAGGAGTTGCTATTAGAATCATCTACCCAGATTATGTTTATTATTTCTTCATAACACCTAAAGGAGAAATAACATGGGATCCAAAGGACCCCGAGGCATTCAAAGCTAGTCTTCATGGGCCACAATAGAGGAAGAAGGCTAGAATTGAGACTCCTACAGATTCAATAGAGATCCCGGATATCCCAGCAACTGGCGCGACATCTTTAGCCTCTCAGGCAAACTTGGCTCAGCAACTCATGGTTTTGATCACTCTTCGATTCGACATGCTTCAAGCAAGCATGGATTCCTTTGAGTAATCATATGATAAGAAGTTAGAGGACCTCAAAGACTTCGGGATAGAAAAACATGTTTTGTTTAAAATCAAACTATTGCTTGTAATTTTTTTTTTTTGCTAATTAATGGATATGATATTTGCTTTAATCTTGTTTATTGTCTTCTTTCTTTCTTTATTTCTTTTTTATGATGCCAAAAGGGGAGAAGAAATAATAAGCATATCTTGTTATGTGCAAGTTCAAAATGTGTCTAAACGTAACATATACTTGACATATATTTGATATATACCTTTCATATACTTGACATATATTATGATCAATACTTTGATTGAATCTCTTTTGAACTTCTTTCTTTATATACTTATGGTTTACAATGTGGCATTATTCTGCTTTTATTTTTTCACTCTTTAATAAGGCATCTTTTGAAGGAGAGAAATTCATTTCTCCTTACCATATATTGCAAGATTATTTATCACCATCAAAAAAGGGAAGATTGTTGAATCTTGAGAGGTATTTCCATCATTTTTATAACCAAAAAATAATTGAGTAATAAGGAATTTAACCATATGTTGTGTTCTATGTGTTTTAGATAGGTTATATATTCCTAAAACTTTGAAACAAGTTGATTTAAATCGATTGAAGTTCAAAAGATTGAAAATCAGCAAAGATTCACTTCTGTGACAAAGTTCCTCATGCCCGTGAATAAAGTAACACCCATGGTAAAACGTGAAACTTTAGTTTCACACTCATGACTTGTAAAGCCATGCTAGTGAAAATCCTTAGCACCGATTCTCTAAGGTTCAAATGTTCATGGCTGTGAATGAATGGCTAAACTGTGAAGCTAGAATAGTAACGCCTATGAAGAATCAGTCACACCCATGAAAGATCCTGCATTCTTAGACAGTGGCATTCATGACTAGCTTCACCCCTTTAGTCATGGCTTCATTAAGAACAATCATGCTCTTGAACTTGCATATTTAATGTTAACAGGTGCGAATGAAAAAGTAGTTCAACGACTAGTTTTGCATTAATTGCACCCAAAATGAGTTGTATTTATACTTCCTTTGAAAAAGTAGTTAAACGACTAGTTTTGAATTAATTGCACCCAAAATGACTTTATTTCTCAAAGGAAGTATAAATACAACTCATTTATGAACTTTCCAGGGTTAGACAACAAGAAATCAAGCATTCAATATTTGATAAAGCCATTTGTACAATTATTCAAATCTAATTTATATAATATTTGTTGTGAAAACTATTTTAGCTTAGTTTATTGAGCTCTTTTGGTTAGTGAGTAATTTCATTCTTATAATCAAAAACTCAATAGAGGACTTGAATGATTTGGGTAGTGAGTGAAACCCTCGTAAGAATTTTTTTGTGAGCCATTAAAAATACAAGAATTTAGTTATTGTGTTACCTATTAAAACACAATAGTTTCTGGGTTAGGTGTTAGCTAAAAGAGTAAAACATTATAGTTGGAAGTGAGTTTGGAAAACTCTATTTTTAACACTTTGAGTATTAGTGAAATACTCTATCCAGATTGGAAAGAGAAGTAGGGTTTGTTAATACCAAACCTTAATAAATCTTATGTCTCCATCTCTCTACTTCTTCTTTATCTATTCTTATTCATTTGTTTGAAAGAAAAAAATTTATTTGCTAACCAATTCAACCCCCCCTTCTTAGTTATTGTTTTGGGCAACATTTGATTTTCTCATCAAATCAATGTTTCAACTCCTGGATACCTACTTCAATCCATAAATGGATTTTTGAAATTTGTGAACCTTTTTGCCATCACTGGACATGAAGTCCTTAAGTTGTGTCATGTACACATTCTTAGTCAGATTTTCATTAAATGAAATTTATTTTTACATTCATTTACCAAATCTTATAATCATAATGAACAACAATGACTAGAAGCATTTTGATGGATTTAAGCATGGTAACTAGAGAAAATGTCTCATCATTATCAACTATTTATCTTTGACGATATCCCTTAGCTATTGGCCTAGATTTATAGTAAACTACATTACCTTCCATGTTAATATTCTTCTTGAACACCCATTTGCACCTAATAGATTTAATCCATTTAGGTGGGTCAACCAAGGTCCATACCTAGTTTTTGTACATGGAATTCATCTCTAATTGCTTGGCCTTTGAGTATTTATCAAATTATGAATTTTCATAACTTTCTCATAGGTCATAGGCTCATCATTTTCAATGAGCAATATGTATGGTATTAAATGAGGCATTGGTGATGTTGAATATGCCATAAGTGCAAATTGTGTAATAAATACTACTTGGTATATGAAAATATTGGTATATAGGAATATGGAGATTTGACTAATGATATGTATACATTGGTTTGATGCATTTATTTGATGAGAAGAACTATGAAAATTCACAAATGGAGATTAAGAATGAATTTAAGTAGTAATTACTACATGTTTACGTAGTGGAATTGAGTGATTTGTATGTTAATTGGAAGGATATATGCTTAAATAAGTGTTGGTATTGTGGTTTACATTCGTAAACCTTAGGAATTGCATGTGGTATGTCTAATGGCATGTTTGAAGCACAATCTGTTGGTTTTTTAGGTTTTACGATCATTAAAAGTGGTTCACGGGCATGAAACATGTCTTGTTAGTGAACAGATTCATTCACGGGATGAGTCACCACATAGGTCATAGCCAAATAGGGTGTGAAGGAGGGATTCACAGGCGTGAATAAGAGATTCATGAGTGTGAAGGGTTCTTTCATGGCCGGGAATCACCTGTAAGTTGATTTTTGATATTTTGGATGAATGAACCATGACTGATTTTAATGGAAGTAGAATACATATGAGATTAAATTGTAAAGATAACAAAATGTGATTATAACATATGTGGTGGGAGAATGATTTGGGAATCATATTTTTTTAAATAAGAATTTGAGATAAATGGTGTCTAACACTCTGACTAGGACTAGAATTAGTATAAATGACATATCATTAAAGAAATTCGGTACCGGGAGGCCTAGATTGGCCAATTACGTAGATGAGATTTATATTCAGGGGTTAAAGCTTAGGCTAGCTCCCCTAAAAATGATATTTATGCATACTTTTATTTTCTCAGGCAGTTGTCCTGAATAGCTTAGGTGAGAGCCGAAGATTTTTTATGTCTAAATCCATTTTAGTCCGGTTTAGAGTTATTAGGAAAAATTGCTATTAAATGGTTTGAGTTGTGATAAAGCATATATGGTATTATGTGATGTAAATGTTGTGATTGTAATATAACCATGAGAATGAGATTGTTTTGTAAGTGTGGCTTGAACTATTTAACAAGGTAAGATATAAAGTATGAAATAAGACTCACATGTTCATGCATATATATATTGACATGTATTTTATTGAACAAGCATACACGTTGTATTATACTTTATATGTTGTTATGTACCACTAAGCTAGGTAAGCTTGGCATGTGGGTATTTTATTTCTCACATGCAGTTTGGAGTAGAGTATAGAGCCAGGAAAAAAAAAAGATGCCCAAGTGAATAGCATGGTGATATATCACTTTTGGTTCTTTTTGTTTTTGAAAATGAGATTCGTTATGTGTGTATATACTTTTATGATTTTTGTAAGGACATGTAATCTTACTACTAGTCACTTTATTTTGTAAACTCTCGTGTAAGTGTTAGCTCCCAATTCTACTAATTTGAGATTTGAAATTTTAATTCAACCATTGCTCTTTACTTTATATTTGTATTTAAGTCATCATAACTATTATACAAAACGGATTTTTAAATTGGACAGGTTTTTAACTCATTCATCTTGATATTCCTTTATATAATTAGGAAGGTTCCTAATTACGTGAAAAAGTGTTACACTAGGGTTATAGGTACTCCTTTCATTATGTACTTCTAAATAATATACATCCTTATATAGGAATGTTTATATTTTTTTAGTATGTTTTTACCATAAGTTTTCATGTCTGTATCTATGTATCAAAGATTGAGGTTACCTTAAATATAATGAAAATCCAGTACAGCGTTGGTCCATGCATTTGAAGTTCAAGTTGTATTTTTATGTTATTGAAAGATAGGATTCTGATATAAATTATTGTGAAACAATTCTGCATACTTTATTAAGGGAGGATTCTTTTACTATAAACCACATTCACTTTTGATGTATTCATATATGTTAAGTAGACAAGTATCATATTTTGAATGAGTTGTATTTAACCAATTATTCTGAAACAATTAAACCATGCAAAAGAGGCAAGCTTTTGTTGGATTTCTTATGGTGTATCATTTGACATCTCATGACAATTAACGTCAGATTATTGAATGCTCAATGTTTTGAAATAGATGTTATGGAGAAGTTGTAATTTTTAGGGTAATTCACAGCTTGTCCGCTACTTACCTAATGCAGTTCATTTTATTTCCTCATTACATCTTTGTTTTTTGCATTGATCAAAACACAAATTTGAACATCCTCACTCTTCACTACAACAAAAAGGATTATAGGTGACGAAAAATTTCATCCTAAAAAACAGAATAATCGTCGCCTAAATGTTATAGTGATGAAAAATAATTGTACCCATATTGGTCGCAAAAGCTCCGTGCTAAAGGGTATTAGCAATGAATTAACTAAATCATCGCCATAAGTGCACTTTTTGTGACAAAAAGAAAATTTGTCCCCTATTTTTTTGAATTTCGTTGTACAACGGTATAAAATTTTTTCGTACAATATGTTATTCGTCGCAAAAAAAATGCATGGGAATTTCACATAATGAATATTTAACAACTATTATAGAATATTTAGCGACGAAAATTTTTGTAGTATATTGTTTATTTTTTAATGACAATTATATAATTTTGTTGTGAAAAATTTTTAATGACGAAAGTTTTCATCCCCAAAATTTTTGTATATGCTACATATTTTTTTCGTGGCATATTGTCTTACAGGTTTCCCTACAATAATTTCCGTCTCTAAAAGTTTTTTTTTTTTTATAGATGAATTGCTTGCATTGTAAAATTGCATTTTATTTCAATTTTAATGTTTCATTTTCATTTTGTTCATTATATGCAATTGTAGCTATTATCATACAACATAAAAATATAAATTAATTAAATAAAAGAAATCATAATAACTACTATATCTAAAAATATGAATCAAATTACTTAGAATATTAAATACATAATTGATATAAAAAGCACCTTTTAACTTAATAAAGTGTTTTTCACTTCCCATAAGCAAGTCTAAGCATTATATTTTAACCATTTACATAACTATTGTATCTAATAAACCTACAAAGGACAACACCAACTATGTCTTGTTTTGTGTGTTCACACCAAAAAGAACTATACCAAAGATGCTTTTGTTGTGCCTTTCCATACTAAGAAGTCTCTACAAAAAAAAAATGTATGTTTACAATTAAGTGCCAAAAAACCTGAAAAACAAAAGTTACAAAAGTCAGTTCCAAAACTCTATACTACCCCAAATAATAAACCTGAACTTTAATTTATACCCCAAATAATGAACATCAATTTATCAACAATTCTCTCACAAGCCAATAATCATTCTAAAACAATAGTTGCATTTTATACCATAAACAATAAAAATTCGTCCTGCTCTTAATTCATTAATTAAGAAAATATTATGAATTCTAATTATTGAATATTGTTAGCGGTTTTGCTAAAATGAACTAACTTTTTCTCTTCAAAAGTGGCAACGAAACAAATCAAATTATAGTAGACAACACAACCTAGAAAACTAGAATGTATTAATGAATATGGTAAACATAAATATCATTTCTATTCATTTTTGGAAAAGATTTTTCACTTCTTCCATAGCAATTAAATTAAAATTTTATCACATAAAAGAGGAATTCCAAAATATTTAGAAGAAAACTTGAAAGAGAATAATCTCCAACATATCCAGAATACTTAAGGTGCAGCAACCTCCAAGGTAAAGTGTAAATATGTCAACCTAAAAGAATCATCTATATTATGTAGGTTGGATGCCTTTCAAGTTCTACGTGTGAGATGAGTTTAGCAAATGGACAGTCTAGGCATGGATGCTAATGATTTATTGTAGTTAAAACAAGTTTATTGACATTAGGTTTTGAGTCAACAAAGAAGACATTTAGTATGCATAACTTTGACAAACAAATTCTGAGGTTAGACAATCAATCACAAGCAATATTTAATATAGAAAAATAAGTGCTTTAGCTTTTGTAGATTCTAAGTGTGAAGACCTAACACAGGAGGATAAGAAGCTTATTTGCTTTTGTCTTCTTGCAAACTAATAGAAATCACACCCACTCTTCAAAAGGTAGTGTGGGCCACTTGATCACCCATACTCTACTACACACAATCTTAGGCCCATCTAATTCCCTTATATTATTATAATCTCTTAGTATTATATAAATAAATAACAAAGGTATAATAATACCATCACTCGTCATATATCTTAATATATAAAACCTTCAATTGATTATGTATTAAGACGTATATATTAGCTAGCAATTTTTTTCTTTCTCAAGTTTAGCTGGATAAAATCAATACTTTATGACATAAATATATGTGCACATGTTGAATATATATTATATTTATAATTACTAGCTATGTCAAATTAAATCTAGTTTAGTTTCAGAAGTTAATTCAACAAGATAACTATTCAAGTGATTATAAATAATGCATTTTAAAATATATAGGACCAATTAATCTGTCAGAAAAGAAAATAAAAGGGTGTTATATTCTTTGGTAATTTTTGGGTTACATTTTCCAATTCCACATGCAAATTATTATGCAAGTTAAATGAGCTAATAGCACAGGAAATTATAATAGGGCTAGGTAGTTGCAGTAAGGTTGAAGCACATGAAATTAATCTGTTAATGAACGATCAAGATCATGTGCAATCTACATAACCAACGTGATTAATAGCTCATTCCCTCACACATATAAATATATTATACAGTGAAATATATTATAAATGTATTAAAACTTTTATAGAGTTAAAACACTTAAATTTTTTATCAACTATTCATTACAAATACTCCATATATACATAACTATAATATTTATATAAGTGTTCGTTATATTGAATCAGATTTTTGAGGTCCATTAATTGTTGAAAGATGTTTGACAAAATATGATTTATTTAAGTGTGATTGTGCACACAGAACCCATGCAAGCATAGTAACAATTACTTGAATCAACTATTCATACAATGTTCTACTATATATGATAAAACTCAATTTTACATACCTCAATATGAGAATAAGCAATTTCCTTTTCACCTCACTTATACTTTCTCCAATCAATATGTGCCATGGGCATAAATTCTTGAGCAATCATGCATGGTTGACTAGACAACTTTGAAGACTAAACCCTATCCAAGGGTCTGCCATGATCAAGAGATATGTCAACTGACAATTTCTTCCTAATGTCTTTATTCAGCTTATTAAATCTTTTGCTTCGAGTTCGACCTTGACCTCTCTTACTAGATAAACCATCTATAAAGTGTAGGTATATATTATTATTTGATCACATTGAATGTCTAAAAATATAATATTTTTCTAGTATGAAAGTGTCACATGTGCTTGCTATTTGTATGGGAACCTCAATGCCAAAATGCAAATATGGGTATAGAAATGAAATAATAATAATAATAATGCCAATGGGTTAGACTAAAAAATATCCAATTCCATGAATAGGTCTAGAGCAAACACATGCTTGGTTTCGCAAGGAGTTAAAAATATAAAATTGCTTTTGCTAGCCTAGTTCAATTCCACATCTTATATACGAATTTAACTAATAAAAAACTAAATTGGTCAGATTTTGCAAGTTAAAAATATAAAATTACTATGTAATAAAAACACGATGAAAGCATATTAAATAAGCATATGTTATATAATTGAGATGAAAGAAGTCATGACAACTAATGAGATAAACTCAATCATTACTCAGTATATCTATCTAAGCTATTTATATATGTTTTGATTCATTGTTATTATTGCAACACAGATTCCTCTCTCTATTCACAAATGTAGTGCAGAAATGGTAGAGAACCAACAAATGCCACTTAATCTATTCTATTAGTCCAATTCCATATGAATGAAATATATGTAATTTATTTTTTTGAAAGAAAAAGAATTTATAAAACTGAACACAACTTATCCTTCCAATTGGGACTGAACAGAAAACTGGTGAATGTAAGTATTAATTTCATCACATATAGTTAAGATGAAGCTTTATAATTTGCTGGGGTTTGACACAAAAACATAATTATTGCATTTACGAAAAGCAGTTGTGCTCTATAAACTAGCTAAATAGAGTTGAATATAGATCTTGTGCGCATCTATCATTGAAGCACACACACGACTGGCCATAAAATCAAAATACATAGGGCCACCCACCTCTAGCTAGCTATTTTTCTTTTACTTGGCTATAAACTGGATTGTTTTTTTCATCAATAACTCAGGTTTTTCCACACAAATTTAGCTAAGTATGACTCTAGATAAAATTATTAAGAAATAAATTAAAAAAAACCAAAACTTGTTTATATCCAATAAGTACTAGCAAACTAGACAACAAGGCAGGAAAATTCTTTAAATATACTTTCCTTATTCCACACTTCTAATCTCTCTTACACACATACTTACTAATAGAGATAGAGAAACGACCCAATAAACAAGAAAAAACAACAGACTTTGGTCATCTTAGGGAAACTACATAGCATAGTACAAGAGAGAAGATGGAAGAAACTGATGAAGAAACAATTAAAGATTTTAAAATGTTGATGATTTGAGCATGAATTTCTTCATAATTCTTACAAGGAAAAGAATAAAGAAAGGAAAAGAATGAAGAGAGAAAACATGAACATGGTATAGAGACTTGGGAGGGTTGAAATATATATATAGCAGCGATGGACAAGTAGAAGAAAGAGATGGTTGCATTTATAGAGCAACAAAGGGAAGTGTGTGTAGAGTGTAAAGTTAAGAGCTAACCACCACGAGTTACAATTTAACCTTTTATCTGAGTATAACTGACGTCCTATGGGATGACCTGAGCCTGAGGCCTTCAATTCTTTCTCTACCCATTACCAACAAATTAGTTAGCTTTGTTAATGAGTTGTTTGGTAGCCTAAGCAAAAACTCAGTTTGCCTAATTTATTATCACTCCATTTTAATTTGAGTTTTATTAATTAAAATTTTTAACTTGTATTATCTGATTACTAAATCATATGCACAATCAGATTACTTACGTATGAGAAAACAACAAATTGAAAAATCAAGCTTTTTAATTTATGTATGAGCCAAGACTGAGATACTAGTTGTTCAGTGTTTGAGATTACTTCTTATGTTCTAATAGTGCCTTCAAGTGAATGAGGGAGACAACAGAGGATTCAGACTAAGCCCAAAAATATTTAAAGTTCAAATATTAAGGTCAATGTTCGTATACTTGTTCAAACTTTTGAGGATATGGAAATCTTCATATGGAGAAGCAATTAACTCTTTGAAGAGAGGTATGAAGAGGAATCAAACCTTTTGGTTGATCTAATTCTTTCTATTATGAAGTCATTATAGATTATTTGAAATATTTTGAAGTTCATTTCGATGGGTACTGATTTGAAAAAGAAAAGATTGAAAGAAAATTTGCAGCAGTGAAAGCATATAACAAAGTCAAATAATCACGACAAACAAACTTTCTATTCAACCATAACAAATTGACTGCCCGAAGATGAAGCTAACACATAGAAGATGGAAAATACATAGAATTCGAATAATAATGGCAAATAAGACATAGAAGATGAAGCTAACATAGAACTTGAATAATCACTAGAGAGATCAAAGAAAAAAAAACGTGTGAATTACCTGAACTCAAATCCGATGAAATCAAGTGAGAATATAGCAAAAATATCCCATGTATAAGAAAGCAGAATCAACAGCCCTCAACCTACAATTGATAGAGAAAGAAAAAGAAATCAAGCATAAGAAGAAAAAGATAGAGAAGAGAGATCTACAGTTTACCCAAATTCCTTTGTTAATTAGCTGTTATTGAAGTGTAGAGATAGTGTGAACTTAGGGTAGAGAGAGAAAGCTTTCTATTTCACATCCTCATGAGAGGAGTTACATAATTTTTTTTTATTTTTTATTTTTTTCTTCAATAAATAAATTACGGACAAAATGATATTGCGGGTAAAATATTTTACTCTTTTACTACACTTTTAGTTGTCTGTAATTAACACAAATTTAGTCTACAATTTTGTTTTTTGTCGCCTAAGAATCAATTATGTGGCTAATTTTTAGCTCAAAGTTGGCGCGTGCGCTAAACTTTCCCTGCCAGTGCATTTTTGCTGAATTAACCAAATTTGCTACGATTTCCACAAATTGTCGTCGAAACTCCACTAATAGAGACGAAATTAGTTTCGTAGCAAAAAAAATCGTCCCCTATTTGCCAAATTGTTGTAGTGCTTGCTACGAGCGATTAGAATCTACAGTTTTGGACTTGATTTGTTTTATCAATTGTGACTTGATTTCTTCCATATTCTTTTATGTTACATTAAAAGAGAAATAAAGCAAGTGTCTTATGACTACTAGTGATGAATCTTGGTTGTGGCATAGAAGGCTTGGTCATGCAAGCGTGAATTTAATTCAAAGCCTCAGCATAGGAGAGCTAGTAAAGGGACTGCCAAAAGTCAAATTTGAAAAAGACAAGACATGTGAACCTTGCCAAAGAGAAAAACAACACAAGTTATCCTTCAAATCCAAAAACATTGTAAGTACCTCAAAACCTCTACAACTTCTGCATCTAGATTTATTTGGACCTACTAGAATTGCAAGCTTAGGAGGTAAACACTATGCCTTTGTCATCGTAGATGATTACTCTAGATTTACTTAGGTAATTTTCTTAGCTCAAAAGAGTGATGCTTTTGACACTTTTAGAAATTTTGCTAAAAGAGTTCAATGAAAAAGGATATTGTATTTCAAAAATAAGAAGTGACCATGGCAAAGAATTTGAAAATGAAAACTTTGAGAATGTTTGTCTTGAACATGACATTTTGCAGAATTTTTCATCTCCTAGGACACCTCAACAAAATGGGGTAGTCGAAAGGAAAAATCGAACTTTAATTGAAATGGCTCGAACAATGCTCAATGAGTATGGTTTACCAACTTACTTTTGGGCTGAAGCCACAAATACTGCATGTTATATTTCAAATCGAGTTTTCAAAAGACCTCTCTTAAACAAAACTTTATTTGAGCTATGGAATAGAAGAAAGCCCTTGATATTATATTTTAGAATATTTGGATGCAAGTGTTTCATATTGAATACCAAGGACAACCTTGAAAAATTTGCTTCTAAATCTGATGAGGGTATCTTTTTAGGATACTCTACAACTAGCAAAGCATATAGAGTATTTAATAAAAAGTCATTAACTATTGAAGAATCTATGCATATTGTTTTTGATGAATCTAGTAAGCTTGATCTTGTGAAAGGTAGTGTTCTTGATGATGTTGTCGGTACAATGGAAAGACTTAATCTTGAAAATGAAAGAGAAGAAAATGATCAAGAAGATTCACATCAAGATGATTCTCTACCTCCAGCTCAAGAGAAAAACAGGCAAGAGCTTCCAAAGGAATGGAGATTGACAAAAGATCATCCCAAAGAGCAAATAATTGGTGATCCTACAAAGGAAGTAAGTACTAGATCTCATCTCAAACATTTAGTTTTTGACCTTGCTTTTGTTTCTCAAATTGAGCCTAAAAATATTGATGAGGCTCTTAATGATGAAAGTTGGGTGATTCTATGCAAGAGGAACTCAACCAATTTGAGAGAAGTAAGGTATGGACCTTAGTACCTAGACCCAATGAGCATCAAATCATAGGAAGCAAATGGGTATTTAGAAATAAACTAGATGAACAAGGTTCAATAACTAGGAATAAGGCTAGGTTGGTTGCAAAAGGATATAATCAGGAAGAAGGAATAGATTATGATGAGACCTATGCTCCTGTAGCTAGATTAGAAGCTATAAGAATACTTTTAGCATATGCATGCCACATGAATTTCAAACTCTTTCAAATTGATGTAAAAAGTGCCTTTTTAAATGGCTTTATAGAAGAAGAAGTTTATGTAGAACAACCACCAGGTTTTAAAAGCTATGATTTGCCCAACCATGTATTTAAACTTTCAAAAGCTTTATATGGTTTGAAACAAGCCCCAAGAGCTTGGTATGAAAGAATAAGTTCTTTTCTCTTAGAAAATAACTTTACAAAGGGAAATGTTGACACTACATTATTCATTAAAAATCATAAGCATGATACTCTAATTGTTCAAATTTATGTTGATGATATCATATTTGGGTCTACTAATGAATTGCTTTGTCAAGAATTTGCTAAGTGTATGACTAGGGAATTCTAAATGAGAATGATGGGTGAGCTAAAATTCTTCCTCGGTCTACAAATAAAACAAGGCAATGAGGGCATATTCATCAACCAATCCAAATATGCCAAAGACTTACTTAAGAAATTTGGAATGGAAGGATGCAAAAATGTCAAGACTCCAATGAGCACGTCAACAAAATTGGACAAGGATGAAAAGGGTAAGAGCATTAATAAAAAGCTCTATAGAGGTATGATCGGATCACTTTTATATCTTACTGCCTCTAGACCTGACATAATGTATAATGTATGCTTATGTGCTCGCTTTCAATCATGTCCTACAGAGTCTCATTTAAATGCAATAAAAATAATTTTAAAATATTTACATGGCTCATTGCATCTAGGTTTATGGTATCCTAGAAATTCATCCTTTCACATTATAGGATATTCAAATGCTGATTACGCTAGAAGCCTTTTAGATAGAAAAAGTATTTCAGGTACTTGTCACTTTATTGAAGAATGCTTAGTTTCTTGGTTTAGCAAGAAACAAGTTTCAGTTGCTCTATCTACTGCTGAAGTGGAGTATATGGCAACAGGATGTTGTTGTACACAAATCCTTTGGATGAAATAACAACTTAAGGATTATGGTCATAGTATGGACCATATACCTATTATATGTGACAATACAAGTGTTATAAATCTATCTAAGAATCTCATTCAACACTCTAGAAGTAAGCATATTGACATAAGACATCATTTTATTAGAGATCATGTTCAATATGGAGATGTTGTATTGGAATTTATAAGCACAGACAATCAATTGGCAGATATCTTCACTAAGTCTCTAAATGAGAAACGATTTAATTTCATAAGAAGAGAGCTTGGTATGATTGATGGATTAACTTTATGATTGCCAAAATTGTAGAACCTTGATTGTTAATCTTGTGTCTTTTGTCTCATCTTTTTAGATATGAGGTAGCTAATTTGATAGAAATATATGTTATAGGGGATAGAAGCTCTTTAGAAATGCTTTAGTCTTGTCTTAGACTTAATTTTATTTATTGAGGATTTTAGGCAATTCACGCCCATGACATATATTCACGGTTGTGATCATAATCCCCAAAAGCTCAAGCAGCTTTCACGTCTTGCTTCACGACATGCTTCACGGTTGAAGGTAGTGAAGACTATGTTTCATGCCCATAACCTTTTTCTATCACCCCCGTGAAACCCTCTGTTCATGCCCGTGACGCTTATTCACGACCGTGAATATTTCCACCAAAAACTTACAGAAGCGTTCACGTTTTGTGTCACGCTCTATTTCACGGTCACAAATAGTGAAGATTGTACTTCACGCCCATGACTCGTTTGTCACCACTGTGATATTTCATCATTCATGCCCGTTACCTTTAATTGTCATGATTGTGAATAGTTTCACATCCCTCTTCACGGGTAGAGCGTCTCTTCAGTAAATCGTGAACATGACATTTCACGCCCGTGACTTAGTTTTCATGCCCATGAAGATGTCGGCTATAAAACATTTATGCCGTTATTTCTTTCATTTCCAACTCTCCAAATTTTCTCAACTTCTCTCATTTATCACCATTGAATACCATTTTGAAGATTTTGGCCCCCTAGCAACTCATTCCATCTATAAATACCTTCAAAAACTCTCTCCATCATCAGAAATCAAAACACCTTAGGTTCAACTCCAAAATTTCCATCAGATTTTCACTCTTCAAAAATACATTTTTCAATCAAAAATGGAAACCGGCTCCTCCAAAGGTACCAAAAAATAAGTCTCATGCTCCAAGAAGGTACATAACTACCTTTTAAACATTATTTCGAAGCACTGTCATCCAAGATACTTGGTTCTCAAGAAAAGACCACTCATTTCCTCTCGATCATTTGAGTGGCAAACTATTAGAACACTTGGACTCGAGACAAGCATGATGGAACAACTCCAGGATTGTCATCTGAAAGATTTCATCGATATCCATCAACCGACGTTGAAGAAACCAACTCTAGAGTTTCTGAGCACCCTGCAAGTCTCTCCTACTGGCACGGTGAAATTCCAACTTTGCAAGCATCCGAACACCCTCTCTGCCACAAAGTTTGGTGACATGTTCAACCTTCCCTCTGATGGTATCCTGAATGAGAGTGAGGTGGAGTTCTATGCTACTCAGGCATGGACTCACTTTGAGCTTAACTGCAGCTGGGACGTCAAGAAGACGAAAAGCACCCACCTTCGATCCCCAGTGCATAAGTACTTGCATAGGTTTCTAACCTATAGCATTTTTGCCAGAGGAGACAACAATGGATCGATTCGGAAGTCCGAGCTCTATCTCCTGGAGATGGCCCAAAGAGGCCTAACAGTGGCTTTATCTCGATGGTTTGCAAACCATCTTCTGTCAATTGCCACCAAGCTCTCCGGAGACATTCTGATTAGTGGGTACGTGACTCACCTTGCTATCAAGCTGGGGTATTTAAAGCTAAAGGAGCACCACTTCAACCTTATACTAGCACATCCTCGAGACCGACTAGATATCAAGTCTTTTATCAAAATGGGAGCGGTTGTTCGTATAGTTCATGAGAACAACATCTATTACCGCTTCACCAACACTGCTGGTGAGATTATTTGGGAGGACAATGACTTGGATGACTTCAAAGCTGGCCTCCAAGGAATCCAGCAGAGGAAAAGAGTTCTAGTTGAGATGGCGCCTCTAGAGGTTGAGCAGGAAATTGGACAATCCTCTGCCTCCACACCAAACTTGGCTCAGCAAGTGGTTGACCTCTTGGCACCACGATTTGAGCAATTGCAGGCTTCGATGGATGAGAGGTTAGAGAACCTCAAGGATTTCATGGAGTCTCGCATGGAGAACCTCAAGGTGGAAGTAGCTCGCCTTAGAGATGGGATGTCCGACTCAAAATCTAGCTAGACTAGATGTTAGCTATGTTATTTTTTTATTTTTTTTTATTTTTAGCTTGTTTGATGTAGGGCTTTCAATTTCTTTTCAAATCTTTGTATTTGTCTTTTTTATATTAATATAATTGCTTTTGTTTTCCATTATGATTTATCTTTTTGTTATTCTTTTTGTTGATGACAAAAGGAGGAGAACCTAGCAATATATTATATTTAAAGTTAAATGCAATGAAAGTATGCAAATGAGCTAATATACTTTGAATATACCTTAAGTATACTTTGCATATACCTTGATGCAAGTTATATGAATGAATATGCACTAATATACTTTGAATATACCTTAAGTATACTTTGCATATACCTTGATGCAAGTTACATGAATGAATATGCACTTGATATACTTTGAATATACCTTAAATATACTTTACATATACTTAACTTGTTTTAAGGAAAAATTTTGGTATACATTGGATGTACCTTGCATATAATTTGCATATACCTAAAACTAGGAAGCATATTTTGATGCTACACTTCATCATTCTTTACAATTCTTGCACTTCAGTAATTTTTTATCTTAAGCATCTTTTGAGCGTGAGATTTCTCAAAAGCACATATTGCTAGATTATTTATCACCATCAAAAAGGGGGGAGATTGTTGAACATTGAGGGGTATTTCCATCATTTTAATGCTAACAAATAAAATAGCAATAATGTATTTAACATACTTATTTTCTAAGTTCATTGAACAGGGTATGGAACATGATAGCAAGAATGGAGAATGGAAGATTAATCTTAAAAAGACAAAAAATGAAGAAATAGCATGTTCACGCCCGTGACCTTATATGTCATGCTCGTGATGAAGCTTAGCGCCAACTATCCAACATTTAAAGTTCACGACCATGAAAAATGATAGCAACCGTAAATGATCATATCAGTCACGTCCGTGAAAGAAAGTCACGCCCATGACAAAACATGTCTAATTCCTTCAAAGAGCTTCACGACCAGAGTCACTACTTGGACCACGGCTAGGAAGGATATTCATGCCCATGAAAATATATTGTCACGCCGGTGATCAAACACTTCAAATCCTTCCAGAATGCTTTACGGCCAAAATCACCATTCAAGTCACGGCTTGGAAGAATAGTCATACTCATGACTGTGAAAGAGGAAAGAGAAACATGTCAGGCGGGAAAATAAGAGTTGGTGCAACGGCTATTTCCGCATTAAATGCAACCAAACGGCTATAATTCACCATGGAAGTATAAATGCAAGTCATTTATGAATCAAGAACAAGAGAACAACTAATACTTCTAATCAAAATCTTGTTGTAAGCCATTTGTGCATTTAATACTTTCAAAACAAATATTTATTCTCTGTAAAAATCTTTTTGCTCATTATTCTCTGAGCATTATAGAGTTGTAAGTGTTTCGCTTTGTAATCTACTACTCAAGTGAGTTTGGGTATTTTGGATTAAGAGTAGAACACTTATAAGGGTTATTTGTGTGAGCTTTTAAAATACAAGGAATTGGTTTATTGTGTGACCCATTAAAACACAAGAGATTTTTGGGTTAGATGTAACCCATTGTTAGAAATATCATAGTTGGGAGTGAGCTTGTAATACTCCATTGTAATACTTAGTGTGTTAGTGAAACTTCCAATTGAGATTGGGGAGATG
The DNA here is from genome assembly GCA_023653625.1 of Triadica sebifera. Classification (NCBI taxonomy): domain Eukaryota; kingdom Viridiplantae; phylum Streptophyta; class Magnoliopsida; order Malpighiales; family Euphorbiaceae; genus Triadica; species Triadica sebifera. Next base: position 9,569,563 of record CM042900.1, read on the forward strand.
AGTAGGGTTTGTTAACACCCGAATCTTTATAAAAATTTATGTGTGAAATCTTCCTATCCCTACTTAACTTAACTTATCTTTCTGCACTTAAAAATTAAAATTTTTAATATCTAATTCAACTTCTCTTCTTGGTTCAATATCTGGGCAACAATTTCAAATTATGATTATAAATTTTGTCTCAAAAAATATTTTTAATAAGGGTAATTATCGATTTAATGAGGGATAGTCCTATTGTTATACTGATTTTTAGTGAATGACTGATAACTAATGATAGTAAATTTTATCTATAAAATTATGTATGGGGACGGGCAAATAATGTTATAAATGACAAAATATATTATCATTATTATGAGAGGTAAGCATAAGTATAATGAAGGAGTTTGTTATCATTTAAATTAATTTTAAATGACAGTAAAATTCCCTCAGAAAAAGTATCATATCAGTAGTGACAAAACTTTTTTCCCATCATTATGTACTTTTAACTACAAAGACAGTAATAAAAGTTCATGACCAAAAATTTTCTATCATTAAAAATAGTTAATTATGATTTTTGTATATTTAATATCGAAATTTGCCGTCACTATAGACTGATTTTATTGTAATTCTATCAAATTTGTGGTAAGTTCTAAAGGTAATGATTCTTAACTCAAAACCTTGTTTTGATCTATCATATTCATATAAACGTTCTTATAAATCAAAACTTCTTTTGATAAATTATGGCATAATTTTACTGGTTTAATCAAGTTGTTATAAGTTTATTATATTAATTTTATGTTTTGTTAATCATAATTATCATTTAAAAAGGCAGATTTGAACTTATAAAAAGAGATATAAAACTTGATTAAACATGTTTTTATCATGAGATAGCAATATTACATAGAAGAATTGAGCTGGATTTTAGTTACATTATTTATATCATGTTTCTTCATTTTTGTGTGATTTATTTTATTTTCTACTTGCCTGCATTGCCTTAGTATTGATGGGATTAATGTCAATATTAGAATATCGTGTATGGATCACTAGACATACAAATTATTAAGTGTTGTTAATGAAATCAGCCTCTGAAAATTCATGAGTTGTACCATTTCATGGAATTAAAATGTTTACGTCAATTCATTTGATTTACCGAGTGGCAACTCCTAACCCTTGTCATGACCATCCCGCTCAAAGGGAGGTTTTCCATTTTTTCTATTTTTTTTTTCAATTGTATTCTTAGTTTTAAATTTGTACCTATATTTCCCTTATAGATTATCCTCATTTCCTTATGTCAACAACTTTCTTGTAAATCTTTATTTATTTTAATTTTTTAGCAATTTCGCATCTTGTAATATTTCATAAAAATTTAATTAGTATAAATTAATTTTTAAATTTTAGTCATAACATAATTTTATAAAATAAATTTACACTAAATAATTATATAAAAATTAAAAAAATCATTGATTATTATTATTAAAATTCGTTTTTTCCGAAAAAATAAATTTAATAAATTTATATATTTGAAAATTTTCATTTTGAAATAAGGTTTATTTAAGTAACTTAATTATTTAACTTTTTCCTAAAACTTTCCTTTACTACTCTTTTTTTTTTTCCCATCTAAACATAATAAGGATATATACTCAATCTTATTTTACTTTACCTTCTCTTTATCTTACTTCATTAAATATTCCTGCACCTTCTCTTATCATACTTTATTAAATATTTATGCACCTCCATCCTAAGGATGCTTATTGTCACGACCCTAGAGTTCAACTAGCAATCGTGCGGCACTTAGCACGGTCTGTTGCACTAAGCCTGCCTTCCAAACCGATAAAAGCACTCCAAAGAGAATAGAACGGAACTTAGAAATCGAGAAGATTCAATAGCAAGACAAGAACACAAGAGAGTTTGAGAGAAAAGCTTTGTATTACTTGAAATGCTTGAATTGATTGAATTGAGTGAATTGAGTGAATGATTACAAATGAATTTACATAAGGTATATATAGGCCTCCACCTCCTCAATGGATGGCCGAGATCAATTCCCACCTACCAGATGGATGGTTAGGATTAACTCCCACCTACCAGATGGATGGCTAGGATTGATTCCCACCTACCAAATGAATGGTTAAGATCAACTTCCACCTACCAAAATGAATGGCTAGGATTGACTCCCACCTAACAAATGGAGGGCTAGGATTAATTCCTACCTACCGAAATGGACGGCCACGATCCATTTAATCTAATGGTTTACAATGGCCTTCTAGAATATTACATATATGTGCCAAAATGTAAATATCCGGGAAATCCCGTATGAACCTTTGCGGGGCGTGACACTCTCCCCCACTCAAGTTCGCGACGCCCTCGTCGCGCCTTCAAGCTTGAACCTTTCTATGTCATCTTTGAATTGCCACAAAGTGTCTTCAGGTTCCCAGCTTGCCTCTATGTCCGGGGCATTCTTCCATTTGACCAAGTATTCTCGATAACTTGGTACACCTCTACGCCGAATTAAGCGGTCTGCCAGAATGGAATCCACTCCTCTATCAAAGGAGGTTACTACTGCAGTGGGTGCCCTTTTTGACTCTCCTCGACTTGCATCTTCTTCGTCTCCATGATAAGGTTTCAACATACTTACATGAAAGACGGGATAGATTTTAAGCTTGGGAGGGAGTTGTAGCTTGTAAGACACCTTACCAACCTGCTTAAGGACAGGAAATGGCCCTTCGTATTTTCGTACCAACCCCTTGTGAACCTTCCGCAAGGACTTGAACTGTTGTGGTAATAATTTGACAAGGACCAAATCTCCTTCCCGAAATTCAACCATCCTCCTTTTCTTGTCAGCCCACTTCTTCATCTTTTTGGATGCCTTGTTCAAGTAGGCTCGGGCCAACTCAGCTTGCTCATGCCATGTCTTAGCAAATTTGAAAGCTGCAGGACTCTTCCCTTCATAGCTTGTGGCCAAAGCATGAGGAGTCATAGGTTGTTGTCCCGTAATGATCTCGAAGGGACTCTTGCCAGTGGATTCACTTTGCTGCAAGTTATATGAGAATTGAGCTACATCCAGCAATTTAGCCCAATCATGTTGGTTGGCACTAACAAAGTGCCTCAGATACAGCTCCAGTAGTGCATTGGCACGTTCCGTCTGCCCATCGCTTTGTGGATGAAAACTGGTGGAGAAGTTCAAGTCTGATCCCAGCAGCTTGAACAATTCTGTCCAGAACTTCCCAGTAAATCGTGGGTCTCGATCACTCACGATATTAGATGGAATTCCCCAATGCTTCACAACATGCTTAAGGAATAACCGTGCAGTCTCATCAGCAGTGCAATCCGTCGAGGCAGGTATGAATGTTGCATATTTACTGAAGCGATCAATTACCACTATTATACTGCCAAAGCCTTCTGATTTTGGCAAGCAAGTGATGAAGTCCATCGAGACACTCTCCCATGGTCTCTCCGAAATAGGCAACGGTTCTAGCAAGCCACCGGGTGCACGCTGCTCTATTTTGTCTTGTTGGCAAACAAGACAAGTTCTGACATAGGCTTCAACATCATCCCGCAGTTGAGGCCAATAGTAAATAGACTTGATCAAGGCAAGGGTGCGTTTCATGCCTGGGTGTCCAGCCCATAGGGAATCATGGCATTCCTTGATCATCTCCTTTCTCAAGTTCCCCCACTTAGGAACATAGATGCGATTTTTCTTGCCATAGAGTAGTCCGTCACTCTGCCAAAATCGCCTTGTCTTTCCTTCCTTGATGAGGACAAGGAGGTTTTGAGCCAGGGCATCATGCTCCAACCCTTCTTTGATCTTTTCCAGCAAGGGACTGCTTGGTCTACTCAAAGCTGCCAACTCCGCTTTTCGACTTAGTGCATCAGCCACCACATTGGCCTTACCGGGCTTGTATTCAAGCTTATAGTCAAATTCTGCCAGAAAGTCTTGCCACCGAGCTTGTTTGGGACTCAACTTCTTTTGAGTTTGGAAGTAGCTAGTTGCTACATTATCTGTCATGATCACAAAGTGAGAACCCAACAAGTAGTGTCGCCACACCCTTAGACAGTGGATGATAGCAGTCATCTCTTTTTCTTGCACCGTGTAGCGGCGTTCAGTTTCATTGAGCTTGCGGCTCTCATATGCTATTGGGTGCCCATCTTGCATCAATACTCCACCAATGGCAAAGTCTGAAGCATCTGTATGCAACTCGTACATCTTACAAGGATCTGGCAAGTAAAGAACTGGTTCTTCGGTAATGGCCTTTTTCAAGTCATCGAATGAGGCTTGACACTTGTTTGTCCACTCCCAAGTATTGTTCTTTTTGAGTAAGTCGGTTAGTGGAGCTGCTCTTGCTGAATATGACTTGATGAATCTCCGGTAGTAATTCACAAGCCCAAGGAAAGACCGTAACTCGGGGACCTTAGTAAGAGATTCCCATTCTTGGATGGCTTTCACTTTGTCTCCATCCATCATCAGCTTCCCATCTTTTATCCTATGACCCAAGAACATCACCTCATCTTGGGCAAAGGAACATTTCTCCCTTTTAACATATAGCTCATTTTCCCTGAGGACCTCGAACACCTTCTTCAGATGCTCAAGATGTTCTTCCATAGTCCGGCTATATATCACAATATCATCAAGATATACTACCACGAACCGATCGAGGTAGGGATGGAAGAGTTTATTCATGAGAGTGCAAAAGGTAGCAGGTGCATTTGTGAGACCAAAGGGCATAACAAGGAACTCATAAGCACCGTACCTTGTTACACATGTAGTCTTCGGCTCATCCCCTTTTGCAATGCGCACCTGGTAGTATCCCGATCGCAAGTCCAGCTTGGAGAAGTATCTTGCGTTCCCCAATTGATCAAACAAATCAGCAATGAGTGGGATAGGATATTTGTTCTTTACCGTGATCTTGTTTAGAGCGCGGTAGTCAATGCACATTCTCAATGAACCATCCTTCTTTTTCTGAAAGAGCACCGGGGCGCCAAATGGGGCTTTGGATGGCCTAATGAAACCAGCATCCAATAGCTCATTGAGTTGCTTCCGCAATTCTGTCAACTCTGAGTTTGCCATCCGGTAAGGACTCATGGCTGGTGGTCTTGTGCCAGGCTCCAGCTCAATTTCATGGTCCACCTCCCTCCTTGGGGGTAACTGTTTTGGTAACGCCTCCGGCATCACATCCTGGAACTCATCCAAGACAACTTGCACCTCCGTCGGCAAGTTTAGTTGTGGTGATGCTTCATCATCATCATATTCCTTTAGAATGGCCAAGTAACTCTCTTCTTCCCTCTTCAATCCTTTCTTGAATTGAAGTGCTGAGAGAGCTTGGGTAGTAGGCTTGGTGGTCCTCTCCGTCGGTACTAGACAAGCCTTTGGTCCATCCATAATGCACATAGAGTTTGAACATGGAACAAGAAAAGCTCTAACCTGATCCAAGAACTCCATGCCGAATACCACCGAGAAATCATCCATGGGTGCCACAGATAAATCCACTTGGCCAGTCCATGCACCGAGACTGACCTTTACTCCACGGGCAATTCCTTGGAGAGGTTGTGCCACTGAGTTAACTGCTTTAAGGGAGCCACCTCCATTGGCAACCTTGAGACCAAGTCTCTTGGCTTCCTCTAGCGAAACAAAGTTGTGAGATGCACCTGTGTCGACTAGAGCTTTGGCGACTTTCCCATTGATGGTTGCATCCACAAACATGAGTCCCTTGGGGTTCGTCGGGCCACTCCGCAATGCACTGAGCAACCGCAAGGATCCCATCTTTGCACCGTCATCTGCCTCACTTCTCTCTTTATCATGAGTGGAGGCAACTAAAGCATTCAATGTCTTCCTTTTGGGACATTCTCGTGCCCAATGCGGTCCGTCGCATATGAAGCACGTCACACGGGTCTTTGGGGCACCACGTTCTTCCCTTTCCTTCCCCTTGTCTCGGGGCTTGAATGAGTAGCTTTCTTTGTGATTCTTATGGTTTTGACTCTTGGCATGGCCTCCCCCATTCCTTGCTCCAACAAACTTTCTATCGGCTGGCCTCGAGCCTTCTTTGTTTGAGGAGTAATCAATAAGACTTTCAGCAACGGCAATGGCTGAAGATAAGTCTTGGACACCACGTCGTTTGAGCTCAAGATTAGCCCATGATTGGAGACCATCCATGAACAAGAATAAGGCATCCTTGTCCGATGTGTCAGGGACATCTAGCAGCAAGGTTGTGAACTCCTTCACATACTCCCTTATGCTACCCATCTGCTTTAGTCGTCGAAGCCGGCCTCTCGCCTCTTCCTCAGCATTTACGGGGAAGAATTGGCTTTTGAACTCCCTTTTGAAGTCTTCAAAGGTATTAATTGTGCACACCCCACGTTGCACATCTCCATGTCTTCGTCTCCACCACAGCATAGCAGTGTCGGTCAAGTACATGGCAGTAGTTCGGATTTTACTGGCATGGTCCGTTACGCCAGTAGCCTCAAAGTATTGATCCAGCCCCCATAGGAAGTTCTCAACTTCCCTAGCATTCCGAGCACCATTGAAAGTCTTTGGCTTAGGAACTTCCACTTTCTTGGCCTCAATGATAGTGGTTGTATTGGTTCCCGAAGCCATAGCCCGTTTGCATAGTGCTAGATCACCACCCATATCCTCAACTCTAAGTAACACATTAGAAATTTCTCTTTGGAAGAGATCACGTACCTTAACAAGTTCGGATTTCAGCCCATCAATCTCTTGCCTTAACCCACCGTCTAGCTCGTTGAGGGACATCTTGACCGCTGCATGGATCTCCGCATCCTCGGCCTCCAAGCCGCTGCAACGTTCCTCCAAGTTGTCTACTCGGTCGAACAACTCTCCCAAGTTGTCCTGAGCACTCACAACACGTGCTTCCAAGCTAGAAATCATGTCTTTCGACTTGGCTCGAGATTCTTTAGATGGTTTCCGAACTTCCTCACGACCACGTTCCATTGATGGAACTTCCACGCTAGGTGTAGCTGGGGCAGTAGCCTTCATTATGCCAAAGGTAGTAAAGCTTCGAACCTTGGCTCTGATACCAACTGTCACGACCCTAGAGTTCAACTAGCAATCGTGCGGCACTTAGCACGGTCCGTTGCACTAAGCCTGCCTTCCAAACCGATAAAAGCACTCCAAAGAGAATAGAACGGAACTTAGAAATCGAGAAGATTCAATAGCAAGACAAGAACACAAGAGAGTTTGAGAGAAAAGCTTTGTATTACTTGAAATGCTTGAATTGATTGAATTGAGTGAATTGAGTGAATGATTACAAATGAATTTACATAAGGTATATATAGGCCTCCACCTCCTCAATGGATGGCCGAGATCAATTCCCACCTACCAGATGGATGGTTAGGATTAACTCCCACCTACCAGATGGATGGCTAGGATTGATTCCCACCTACCAAATGAATGGTTAAGATCAACTTCCACCTACCAAAATGAATGGCTAGGATTGACTCCCACCTAACAAATGGAGGGCTAGGATTAATTCCTACCTACCGAAATGGACGGCCACGATCCATTTAATCTAATGGTTTACAATGGCCTTCTAGAATATTACATATATGTGCCAAAATGTAAATATCCGGGAAATCCCGTATGAACCTTTGCGGGGCGTGACATTATGGTGTCTTTACTTATAGAAATATTTTTTAGATACTTCTTCAAAATAAAAATAAAAAATAGAACTTTATATTTACTTTGCACATTTTTACAAAAAAAAATCACTTGAAAACTGTTTTTATTATTTTCACCATTTTAAAAGAAAAGTATAAAATAATTTTTTGTCGTTTTTCAAAATTTTCTTATTAAAATTCAAAGCGAAACACATTGTTTTCCCTTTTGAAAACACGCTTTCGTCTGGCTTTTTCCTCGAGCAGATGCTCTGGCCACTAGTCAGTCCATTTTTAGAAGAGAGAAGAAGAAAATTTCCTATGAACCACAAATAATGCAGGTGCGGCTTCTGGTGGGACCCATCCACACTGCAATCGATGGCTCCAGTGCCTTATCCTCCTCCTCTTCCTCCTCATTTATCGCCGGAGTCAACTCCCTAATTGGTCCAGCGAGCAGCTGGGCGCTTTAGCGTAACCGTTCGTACCCTCATTGTAAATGGGCCTCCTTTGTTGTTGCATCATCGTCATCATGGGAGGACGTCAAAGGCGAGCAAGACCACTACGCAGTGCTAGGCATCGCGCGAAACACCACCTTAGCTGATATTAAAAGAGCTTATCGCCTCCTCATTTGCAAGGTATTTCGTGATCGTATTCTGTATCATTTTCTTATCTGGGTTCTGTTTGATGACCGAGAAAACAAATTCAGCACATAGTTCTTCTTGGAAATTAAGTTTGCAGTCTCCAAAATATATATATATATATATATATATATATATAATTACGCTTAAATCTTTTCTGCTTGAGCCTTCTACTAGTTCCTTCTTTGAGATGTGCTTCAATTTATTGGATAACATTTGTTTAGCTATTGAATCTTAAGTTTTAATTTTCTCTATACCGTTAATTGCAAAGGAAATTGAAGGAACTAGCATTTGAAGCTGTAGGACAATGCATTTGATGAGGTAAGGAAAAAATATATATGCATTAATGTAGTTAGCTCAGTTCTCATGATGCATTAATGTTAAAATTGAGTGTTCCTGTGCCTCTATGCTTGGAATTATCTGTTTCCTGCTTGTGCTAATGATAACAAAAGGTAAGGAACCAATTGAAATGACTGTTGAAGGCAAAACTAAGTTTTCGTACAAAGAAGGCAATAACAAAGATGAACCATTTGATTCTCGGAGTTCATTTAGAATAGGTAGCTCTTTATGCAGGATGGCAATATACGTAATTTTTAGTGGCTTATTGTTATTATTTTAATTAGTTTTTTTTTTCTCCTTGAAAAAATGTTTTAGTAAAGTCATATATAAATTAAATAAAATTTATTTATTGACAATGATCAACAATATATGATTAAAAAAATAATGATTAATAATATAAAATTAAGCACAATAGACTATAATTTCTATATATTCTCAAAATTTACAATTTAAAAGTTAATGTTTATTTTTTAAAGTGAATATTTCCTTAAACAAAAAATTGGATATATTTTTATATGTTTAGATATATAAACTAATTTTTATATAATAACAAGTATATACATTTTCAGTTTTTAAAAATAAAAATAAGTTTTACGTGAAAATGAAAATAACTAAACACATTTTATAATTTTTTTAATAAAAATGAAAATTTTTGATTTTTTTAATTGAAAAAAAAAAAACAATTCTAAGGAACACACACTATTAGATTTTCAGTACAATTTTTATCCCCAGTATTAAAGAAGGCTGGTGGAGGACCTTGTGGTAGAGCGATGGTATTTCATGGTGGTTACTTGTTTGAATTTGTGATGGAGTTCGATATGGAAGAGAAAAATAGACTCAACAAAATAAACAAAGTAAAACGGTTAATGGGTTAACTATTTTGAAAGAGATTGTTGGCCAGTGAGGTAGGACTGACTGTTAGTGGCTTACAAGCTAATGATGGTAGTGGGCACGGTGAGAGACCAGGAGCTGGGGGGTGCTGGACCTACAAGAAGAATGGGTGGTGGTGGTGAGTGAAGCATATTTATTACAGCGCTAATGCAATTGGATGGGAAAGATGTACTGGTTTAAGACGGAAATGAAAGCTTGTTATCTGGGTCACTATTGGGTTGTTGAGGCGCAACATGGAAGAAGCATAGTTGCTACCAAGGGTACCAACAGCGAGGTAGAGTTTATTGAAAAAGATGAAGACGACAAAGAAGATGAGAGAGAACAAGAGGATTTTATTATTATTATTATTATTATTATTATTATTATTCATCCATTCACACGCCAATTTTGGTGTAAACTTAATAGGCCGAATTCAGGTGCCTAAATGTCATTAAAAATCAACTTCAAGGGCTCTTGACGTACGATCTGCTAAACCAACTTTCATTTAGGGAGCAAAGTTACAAAAAATAACTAGTTTTTAAGGGTATAAAAGTAATTAACTAAAACTTATAGTTTTTAAATCCTAGTTTTTTTTTTTTTTCTGTTAATCACTTTCTTCCAGAGCCACCTAAATAATTATCTCTGTGATTTACTAATTGTTATTCACTTCTTTTATCGCTCTTATTCTTGTCTTGCCTTCTTTTCTTGTTTAGCTTTTCTATAAATTATTCGATAAAATCATTTTTCCTAATTTATTCTTTTTAATTGTTTTTCCTTCCTTCCTTTCCTTTTTTCTTTTTTCTTTTTTTTTTTTAAACTTCCTTTCCTTTGTTTTTATTATGCAAAGAAATTCTATTGTCCTCGTCATTATCATATTCTTCTACTTGGGAGTTCATTTCGAAGAGAGAAAGGGAGAGAATGAGAAATTGAATGGCCCATTCAAACATTGATTTAGCCAAAATTTTGATTCTATCCCAGTTTATGGGTTTTTTTTCAATTCTTTCCTATTCGATTTAAATTTTTGCTACACTCATTTTCAATTAATCGAACCAGGCCAAACTAAACCAGCTGCTTTGCCATTTAATCGGTTTGATATGCTAGTTCAATCCCATTTTGAAAACATTGATAATAACAAAAACAATAAATAATTTTTTTCAAATTTTTGTGAAGTAACGGGTGAACTATCCCAAATCTGCTTCTGGTGTGTGACTAGGCACAATCATGGAATACTCTATACTATTGGGCTGTAATTAAGTGAACTCACATGTCTTCCATTTTATTGAAGAAAAAGAAAGAAAGAAATAATAGTCTCAAGGAAAAGTCGATACAAAACTGGATCTAGTGGTAATTGTATGGATCAAAAGAAGGTTCAACTATGCACATAAAAAGACAAAATTCTAAAAGCAAAGAAAAAAAAAGGATAAAATTCCAAACAAATAAAAGCCAAAATTCTAAAAGCAAGAAAAAAAAAAAGATAAAATTCTAAACTGAAAAAAAGCATTGAAAGCATTAATGAAAACATTTAGGTATGGCATTATCCAAGCAGCTAACATTGGCCTCTTGATATAATTATAATTACATTTAAGTAGGTCGCTAGTTATATACACAATTTAACATCAGTTGTTTTCGCCATAGTTGTAAGACCTAGGGGTCAAGTCATCGTCGCCGCCGCCACCATCCGATGAAGATCCGGAGATGCTATAACGGATTCCAGGGCTAACTGGTGCCCCCTGATGCCAGTTAATATATCCCATATCCGCACTGCTATTAGTACTAGTGCTAGTTTTGTTCCTCGTCTCAAAATATTCTTCACTAGCATACTCTATTTGGTGCACTGCTCTTACCGTACCCTGATGATGGTGATTGGGGTACTCACCCACAAGCTGCTCACCTATCATTTTCAATTAATCAAATTCCAAATTAATTAAACAATCAATAAATTAAGGTTACATATAATAATTAATTAATTAATTAATTTCCAAATTATAAGAATTAATTCACTAACTAATTAATTAACTACCTTGTGTGAGCAAAGGAATATCACTTGAAACTCCAATAACCTCTTGCAAGGAGTTCCAATTTGCATATGCTTGTCTTACCAAATTTTCAATATGACCCTGAACCAAAATCAAGATTGTCATAAATTAATTAAGGAATGTATAATTAATAATAATTAATAACAAGTCAAGATAGGGAAATTTGTTGGATGAATAAATTTTATTACCCTATTAATGCTTGAAAGATCTCTAGTAGAGTATGTTTGCCCATTAATAGTAGCTCTGACAACTTGACATATAGGGTTTAAGGTGACACTGAAATTCTGTCCCTGCAAAATGTAATGTTTCTTCCCCAAGACACATGTCCTTGCATGTTTGATCGTTACTTCCCACATTTTCTCAGACATTCCATTGCCTAAAATCTGCTGAAATAATGAAAAGGGTCAGGATTACAATCACATGATTTTTTTTATTAATTTAAAATCCAAAATTTGATTTTTATATAATTCAAATTTCAATGATTGAGTTTCTCTATTGTTATTTTATTAATAATTGAGTTTTTTTTAATGAAAATTTTTAAAAATTAAACTGATATCATTATTTTGCTAATATATAATTATTTGTTGCATTCAATTCAAGTTGAATGTGATATGAAAGTAAATATGTTATTGAAGTATGTGAAAAATTCAATTAACAGCAACTTTAAATCACTTACTTCAATTCATATAATATTTAATTAAAATTGAATAAAAAATAATTTTATATTAGCCAATTAATAACATTAACCTAATTTTAAAAAATATCAAAAGATGACTCAGTATTAATAAAATAATAATTTATAGACTCAAATCATCATGATAAAGAGTATATAGAGAGTCGTATCAAAAAAGGTTTTGAAAAATATATAGGACCACTAGTTTTCCCTTAATGTGAGAAAGCTATTCAACTAAAATGAAAAATTGCACTGCATACCCTTCTAAGCTTTTGTGGATCAACGGTAGACAACTTCAAGAAGTCTTGAACGGTGTTAATGCCATTAGCAAATAGCTTCTTGTGGAAAGCTCCATCTTTCCCAATCTTCTCCAGACGCCATACTTCATCATCCAACATTGGTGGGTGATGCTTTTTGTACACTACATTCATATAAAGGTTAACTATATATTATATTACCTTATTCAATAAAACATTTAAATCAACTAGAAATAGAACTATTCGCATTAACATAGTTATTTATGAATAATTTTGCGGTTAAGTCATATCTTTACATATAAGTAAATTTAAACTTTATTGATTGTGACATGCTTGTATGGTGACATAGTAGAATTAGTCGATGTAAGAATTTTTCTAATTATTTTGTCATTATCATCAGCAGAATAATCTCAGAAAAAATAAATTAACTGCGATTTTATTATAAAGACATCAAAATAATCTACAAGATTATCTGCACACTTATTAGTGGTTTGACATGTATACTTGTCTTATTTATGAAACCTAATAATAACAATAATATTATGTAATGGTTGGAAACTTTGGCTTTTTGTCTGACCGACGAATATTAAGTCATGACGTACTAGCATATCAATGATTTAATGGTGGGGACCCATTACATTTAAGTGCAAAGTTTTAATTTTTGAAAAAAAAAAAACAGAATTTAAGGACTCAAAGAGATATATTTAATTATCAAAATGCTACTTTTTGATAATGAGGTCAACCGATTATTTATTGTACAACTATCAGCAAAGATATATTATATCCTCAATTCCAGCCATTTGATCGAGTAACATAATTAAATAATAGAAAAAGTAAGCAAGTAGCTAGCAACTCACTATTATATTCTCAAAATCTTCAATTTATATCCCTAATTAATTTAGTAAAAAATAAAAATAAATTTTGATTATCACTTCAAGGATTCTCCATTTCATTTAGTCATCCATCACTCAGGAAGTTCATTAATTAAATCAGGAAAATTATAGTCAATTAGTGTATCTAATTAACCCACTTTAATTAGACAAAAAGACTAACAAATATCCATATATACAATTATAATAAATAACTAAGTAAAAAAAACTCAAGTGCTGATCAAGTACTAAAAGTAATACATAGAATAGATACAAACCCATTTGATGACTATTGAATTGATATTACTTTGTTTATCTTGAAACTAGATATTAAAATTAAACATATATTACCTAAACAGCAAAATATCTGAAAGAATGACTAGCAGACTAGGTCATGTAGTTTATTCTTCAATTAAATATCAAAAGATATATTTCATCTTATGTTTTATGCAATATTAAATGCATTCGGTAGGAGTGTGCTATGAAACTATATGTAGTATAAGAGTATAACCATGTGTTATAAATCCTATAATATAGATTAAGTTAAATGTTTTCATATATATATATATATATATGGGAATTAAGAGAAGAGATATATAGATGAAATTGAAAGAGATAAGATAGTAAATAGGCATAAAAATGATAGTAAAAAGAGGAGAAAGAAGAAGAAGAAGAAACATACATTCACCACGATGATCCTTAACAACAAAAGGATGTGTCAAAGCTTGGCGAATCCGAAGACCTAGAGAGCTAGAGCTAACAACTCTAGCACCAAGCCTGAACTTCCTACTCCGTATCCAGCTCGAATTATCGGTAAACTCAATCTCACCAATGGCAGCAATTCCATCCCTTAATGTCACCGTCAAGCAATCTCCAGCGAGCAAGGGCCTTTTTCCTGTTCTCTCCTTCAATATTTTACTATCAAATTCTTCACTGCTCCATTTATCCTGATCATCTGAAGCAAAATCTCCATCGAGAACAACGATTTCTACTTTGATGGGGTGAGGTAGTGATGTTGGAAAAAATTGACCATCGCTCATTTTATCTACTAGAAGAATTTGAAGGAAATCTCCATCAGAATCAACAATTTTGCTACCTGTAAATATTGGTAGCAAAAGATTTTTCCTAAATACTAGCTGTAAGCTCGATGCTGATGCCTCGACTCCCTTTATTCGCAGCGAAGGAGATCGATTGATGCTGCGAGAACATCGTTGTAGAATACTCTCCACTTCTTCATTCACCTTATATGTATAAATGTTACTTGAATTAGGGTTTTTTGTACATGGCCCAATATATGCATGTACTTATACACTAGAATGAACTTATAGCATTTCTTTGTCATATCAATGGTTTAATTTATATGAACCATGGATCATAAAAAAAAAATAGAGAGAAACGTGAAAAAAAAGTAGGAGTAAAATGCTATATTATCTTGTATATCATATATATGTCAAATTAAAATCTTCAAAAGGTTAACTTACCACTCTCCTAATCATTGGCTCTAAGGCCAAACAAAAATTCCTTGGGGAATTCACCCTTAATGCTTCTCCAATCACTCTGCCAATAAACAAATTGCACCTTTGTCAGACTTGAATTATATTCTCAACTTTTTTACCCTTTTCTTTCATGAATGGACAACTATAGGCAATATCTATATAAAGTGAAATTCAAGAAATGATTTAAAGAAAAAAAAAAGCAAGAATAAAACATATAGATGACACATACGAAGCCAAAAGAGGTCTAGTTCTGATCCGTTTTTCAGAAGGATGATGATCTGGGTCGGAACCTGATTGATCTTCAAGAAACCTTTTTGCTGCCATATTTAATATAATATAGCTAGAGAAATTAATACTAAACGCAGAGATAGATGAAGATGACTTTAGGGTTTGGGAGATCAGAGAGATATTGCTGAATATAAAGGGTATAAAGTTTAGTAAAATAATATTAAAAAGAAGCTTCTTGGAATTAAGAAGGAAATAGCTGGGTAAGTTTGCACCATAGTGACTTAGGCCTGCATGAAGTAAAGACTTTGACGTCCACTCTTCTCCTATCCTCAAGTCGACCTCCTTTATATTCTCATCACCCAATCAACGGTTGTGATCAGCTTCTAATTAGATTGTATACCCAGATTCTGTGTTTATTTATTATATGGGATTTGTTGTTGGCAATGGCGTATTTGAAAATGGTCAATAAAATAAAATAAAATAAGACATAAATGATAATTTGACCCTCACTTTTCTCTATTAGCTCTTGTATTATTATTTTATTATCTATTTAATTTTTTTGACAATTTTTAAAAAAATTAAACTAACAGTGTAATTGACGTTGAGAGAATGCTTTAAAAGTTTCAAGTATTATTTGATATTTATTTTTAATTTTATAATTATCTTCCATAAATTAATATTTTATAAAAAATTTATAATAAAAAATTAACCGTATTAATTTAATTTTTAAAAAATTAACGAGTTTAATAAATAATTTCTAAAAAATTAAATAAACAATAAGACAATTATATAAAAGCTTAATATTATTAAATAAAAGTATAAAAGTTGAATTGAAAAAAAAAGTAATACTAATAATAATAATAATAATAATAATAATAATAATAATAATAATAATAAATACAAAGATTAAATTGCCAAAGTGCAACAGAAACCTCTCTGTTTCCTAGAATCAGGATTTCATAAATATGTGGGACCCTAAGAAGGCAGGTCCCACACTCTTGTTCAGCTCTTGTTCATTTGACGGGAAACGAGTGAAGAAAAATCGTATTTAACGCAATTTGTGATTTCCCTTATTTATTTAAATTATATGCTTATAAACTATCATTTCATATTACATAAAATAAATAAATAAACTTGGGATGTGAGAAAAAAAATTTCGACTATATATAATACGTTTGAAAATTTATTGTTTACGACAAAATAAAGACTCTTAATTTGTTTTAAAAAATAAAAAATTAGAAAAGTAAAATAAAAAATAATTAAAAAAGCAATGCTAAAGAAATAAAAATTTTATTAAAAATAAGTTCCAAAATCCTAAATTTATAGAACTCTAAATATTATGATGCATAAATAGTGAACTATCAAATTTAAATTTTATACTTAGGACTCACAAACACTATTTCAACAAAAACGTTGGAAATAATTATAACCTCATTTTTTAAACGGATTCTTAGAGCTTCCTAGGAATAATTATTGATATTCATTCAATTTTATACTATGAATCTCACTAGATTATCTAAAATTTATTTAATTTAATTAAAAATAAATTGATTCGAGGACTTGGCCTGATTAATCCAATTCGAAACTCTAAATGATTTAAAAATAACCCAATCCTAAAATGACCCAACTCGACCTTTTGTTAGGTCTAATCTCACATAAATGGAATAATTAATGTGAGTTGGATTTTATGGCACACTCCCTACCTATTTAAAGCAAACTTAGTAAAAAAAATAAAAAGAAAGAATGGAATAGAAAAAGAAATTAAATTTATTCAATTGCAATAAAAAATAAATAAGAAGAAAAATTAGTTTTGGTGTCCAATCAAGAAAAATACCTCCAATTATTAAGATGAAAGACAATTCAATTTTCTAAATTAATAAATTAAAAATATGTTTCTGATGATTCAATTCCAATAACACCTGCAAAGATAAGAAATTATAAATAATTTTATTAGGACATTTTTATTAAATAATATGATACACTAAAAAAGCATGCTACACTAAAATTTTTCAATACACTTTTTATTGGGACATTTGTATTAAATTCAAAGAAACTGATTTTAATATTTTATTTTAATATAGACAACCTCAAATTATTTTTTCTATTATACAAAAGTATCCAAAATCCAGAGTGAATTGTTTTGAATTGTTTTTATTAAGAAGGGATTGAAATATTGGTCCGAATTACATTGATTATCACTATAATTCAACGTAAATAATTTTAATTTCCAATATGGTTTCAGTCATTTGATTTTTCAAATGATCAATATTTAATACAATTTTAAAAATTTATAGACCCTATAATTGGATTGTACCTTGCTTAACCCTAATCACATGGCTAATAATAACAACAACAACAACATCCATAATATGCTATTAAGGATATTATTTATGATAATATTAATTATAGGCAATGATTTATTTATTTATATATAGTTATAACTGTGCTTAAGCAATTTTTTTTCCCGTAAATGGGAAAAACACTGAATACCAATTATCTAAAATAAAAATTTTACTGGCTAAAAACTAAGTTTTAAAAATCCTAATATCGTATAAACAAAATTAAAAAAAAAACTTATAATTGTGAATAGAATTGTCCAACGAGTTAAGTGGATTGGATTTCAAGCGGATTATCATATCAAATCAACTTTCAGACTATTTTAAGAAATTAAATCGAACTATATTTATATTGAATCTTGTTGAATCATTTTTAAATGATGGAATCAAATCATTTTTTTAATTTTTTTTTTAAAAATAACTTTATTAAGTTCGAATTGTTAAGAATCAATGTTAAATAATTTGTTCAAATATTAGGTATACCTTCCATCAATTTGTTAAAAAATTAAGTTTATTATGTTGAAAAAATTAAGCAAATATTAGATACACCTATCTCCACATAATTTGTTGAAAAATTAAATTCATATTAGGTACCCCTATCATACCAAATTTTCACCAAATGTATGGTGAAAATTTGAACAAATGTATGGTATGGATTAAACTTTTAGCCTATAAATAGGCACATTTCCAAACTTTAAACCATCCAAGAGTAAAGACTACAAGTCTTGAGTATTTGTGAGAGTTGAGAGCTTTCTTTGTAATATTTCTAACTTAGTGAAGTTTTTTTTTGTGTCTCCAATTTTTGAGTGAATTTCTTCTTTGAGATATTTAATTTAAAGTTGTGTATTCTAAATTTTTTCTCAACAATTGATATCATAGCCTAACTTGAATGTTAATATTTACTTATCGTATGCTCTGTGGTTGCCACTAATAAGTGGATCATTCACATCAGAAAATAAGTTAAATTATTATTCACTCTTGAAGATTGGTATCAAATAGGGACGATCAGATATAGTTCTTAGTAAAGCTATCTTGAGTCGTGAGAAGTTTGGTACACTTAAAATTTGTTAATCAAGCTTGTTCGGTATAGTCAAAATCATATCAACGCGATGGGTGACCTTCAAGTAGTCAGAGGAATCAAAAAGCTCAACAACAAAAATTACAACACATGGGCAACATGTATGGAGTCTTACCTACAAGGTTAAGACCTTTGGGAGATTGTCGGTGGTAGTGAAGTTACACAACCAATGACAGAAGATGTCTTGCGAAAGTGGAAGATTAAAGCAGACAAAACAATGTTTGCTTTAAAAACCACAATTGAAGAAGAAATGTTGAAGCATATTCGAGATGCTAAAACACCAAAGGAAGCATGGGACACTTTTGTTACACTTTTCTCAAAGAAGAATGATACAAGACTGCAACTTCTCGAGAATGATTTGCTAACAATGGTGCAACGTGACATGACGATTGCCCAATATTTTCACAAGGTGAAAGCAATATGTTGCGAAATTTCAGAGCTAGATCCAACAGCTCCTATTGGAGAAACCAAGATAAAAAGAATAATTATCCATGGTTTGAGACTCGAATACTGCGGGTTCGTTACCGCTGTACAGGGGTGGCCGATACAACCATCACTTGTTGAGTTTAAAAATTTGCTTGCAAGTCAGGAATGATTAAGCAAATGGGAGGAGTCTTACTAAAGGGTGAGGAGGAAGCACTCTTTACCAGCAAAAGCAAAGACATTTTCAAGCGGTACGTTGGCAGTGGATCTAAAAAGAATAATGACAAGGGAGGCTCTTGTCTAGGGGGAGCTTCAAAGAATCATGTTAATAGTAGAAAGTTCGATGGAAAGTGTTACAACTGCGGGAAGATGGGTCATATGGCGAAAGATTGTTGGACCAAGAAAAAATCTATTGAAAGTAACACTGCTACTTCCAATTCTAAAGAGAATAACGAAGATGGTTGGGATGCTGAATCATTATTCGCTATAGAGGAAGAAGAATTAGCTCTCACGGTAACAATATCAGAACATATTGACTACAAAAATGATTGGATCATAGATTTTGATTGCTCAAATTATATGACGGGTGACAAACAAAAGTTGCAAAAACTTAGCTGAGTATAAAGGAGGTCGTGTGCTAGTGACAGCTGATAACTCAAAGTTACCGATAGCTCATATCGGTAAAATGATAGTTACACCTCGATTTTATTCTAACCAGGTGCCACTTTAAGATATTTACCATGTCCCAGGAATGAAGAAAAATTTATTTTAAGTGGCTTAATTAACATCATCAGGCCATTATGTCTTGTTCAGTCCTCAAGATGTGAAGGTGTATCATAACCTAAAAATCTCAGAAACACCAACAATGGAGGGGCGACGATTGGAGCCTGTCTACGTGATGTCAGCAGAATCTGCATATGTAAATAGGACGAGGAAAAATGAGACATCATATTTATGGCACATGCGGTTAAGTCATGTTAGTTATTCCAAGCTAAGTGTGATGATGAAGAAGTCGATGCTTAAGGGGCTTTCTCAACTTGACGTGCAAACAAACATAGTTTGTATGAGATGTCAATATGGTAAAGCACACCAACTGTCATACGAGGAATCGAAGTTTAGAGCAAAAGAATCATTAGAGTTAGTTCATTCTGATGTATTCGGACCAATTAAGCAACCGTCAATTGGTGGTATGCGATATATGGTGACATTCATTGATGACTTCTCAAGGCATGTGTGGATTTTCTTTATGAAAGAAAAATCTGACACATTCTCAAAATTTAAAGAGTTCAGAAAGTCAGTCGAAGGAGAAGTGGGAAAGAAGATCCATTGCTTACGCATAGACAATGAGGGAGAATATAGCTCAAGTGGGTTCTCTCAATACCTAAGACAAAATGGAATACATCATCAATACACTTATGCCAACACACCGCAACAAAATGGTGTAGCTGAGAGAAAGAATCGATATCTTGCAGAAGTCTGTCAAAGTATGCTACATGCAAAGAATGTGCCGAGAAGGTTTTGAGCTGAAGCAATGAAGAATGGAGCCTTTGTGATTAACAGACTTCCTCAACCAAGGTTAGAATTTGTTTCTCCCTTTGAGAAACTGTGGAACATGAAACCTACAGTTAGTTACTTTCGAGTATTTGGTTGTGTATGTTATGTATTTGTTCCTAATCATCTACGGAGCAAGTGTGACAAGAAAGTTGTTAGATGTATCTTTATGGGATATGACAGCCAAAGAAATGGGTGGAAATGTTGTGATCCAACGAGTGGAAGATGCTACACTTCACGAGATGTGGTTTCGATGAAGCCTCTTCTTGGTGGACTTCAGAGAATGAGGTGTTGCCAGACTCTAGAGAATTTGGAGACAAACTACAACAAAAGATGGAGGAGCATGTTGTTCAACTTCAACCAAGTTCAAATGAATCAGGAGATCAAAACAACGATGATGTCGAACAAAGAGTGACTCAGAGTCCTTGGCAAACTGACATGTATCAACAACTAAATGATGAAGGCGAGCCTAGTGAAACTGAAAAATCAACTCTGCAATCTTAACTCTGAATGTCAACAAGAACACGAAGGCTAAATCCCAAATACGCCAATGCAACCATAGTCACAGAAGACACTATAATAGAACCTGAGACATTCGAAGAAGCATCACAAAGTTCTGAATGGATGACAG
Source organism: Triadica sebifera (assembly GCA_023653625.1). Lineage (NCBI taxonomy): Eukaryota > Viridiplantae > Streptophyta > Magnoliopsida > Malpighiales > Euphorbiaceae > Triadica > Triadica sebifera. Next base: position 9,590,566 of record CM042900.1, read on the forward strand.
CTATGAAAGAAGAGATTGATGCACTTAAGCAAAATCAAACTTGGGATCTAGTGTCAAAGCTAAAAAATGTGAAACCCA